>CM066031.1:1414899380-1415499380 GCA_033557465.1 Ichthyophis bannanicus | reverse complement strand
ATTCAGTAATAAAAGAATAATCGGGGAAACGGTGAAGTAATGCATCTTTTACAGAAGAAATATCTGATTTGAAGGTACAGATTAGCATGTTAAAAGGTTAGAATGCCAACAGTGAAACTTCCAGCCTAGCTCTAGTGTTAACGGCTAAGTCAAAGAAATGTGACCACTGAAGTTTAAACATGCTATTGGAAATGGACAAACAGAATATGATGGCACAAAAGACCACAACATGCCTACTTTCGATGCCTTCTGCAAATGTTATTTGACCCTTTAATGTTACCCTTGCTTCACAACGCCTTAGGAATCATCTCAGCTTATCCTGCACGTCTGAATTCTGTTAAAATTCTTATTCAGCCACTTCCACTGGTCAACTGCTGTATGAGATCCATATAGGTTGAAGTTCACAAAAAGAAAATTGATGATCCCATTGTCGATCAGAAACGTTGAGTTCTGGAAAGAAAAGTAAACATAGCAACTGATTATGATGTAGAAGTCATTTTCCAGCCTATGTGTTAGCTTTTATATGACAGCATCATATAGTGCTTTCAGTAAACTCTCTTGTTTCAGAGGAATTCCAAAATTGGACATTCAGCTGTGTAACATGAGTGGTCCAAGGAACAAATGGCCTCCCAGCTAAGCTGGTCTCGATCTAGGATTCCTAGAGAAGCCCAGAGAATTGAACCAAAAAATTAGTGTTACCTCCCTGAGATATGTAGCCCTGGTCTCCTCCATAGTAAACCATAGCTGGTGAGAGACCTTTGACCAGTAAGGACCAGGCACTTGGACATGGAGCAATCGCCTAGAATCTGAGCGCTATGAGTGTGTGAGCAGGCAGTCGGTGGGACCACTACTTTTGCCGCTGGAACATATACACTGCCTCAGGCCCTCATGTCATCTGGGGGGCCTTTAAACCGCAGCCAATATTGCAGAATGGGGTCGCAGGCACATCTGAGGGAGCTTGTCTAAAGCGGCCTTTTTTGCCTCTTTGGCACATGGAGGAGCTGTGGAGACCGGCACTCTGGGATGGAGAGGCAGAAAAAAGAGATCACCAACCATGAGTATGAACAATCCTTCAAAGGCTGTGAAGATAGATAAGCTCATTGTGATGCCTAGTAGTGAATTAGAGGAGCTTCTGCTGCCCTCTGGGGCCCTGGACTCTTCAGTGGGATCCATATCCGCAATGGGGGTTCTTAACTGAACCCTCATGTTAGCCTAGGTGTATTGGGTCCAGGGACCTCCTCCCCAGTATTGGAGGAGCAGTCAAATTCTCAAGGGTTATTACTTGGACCTGGGCCTTCTGGAGTTCTGTGTGATGAGGTCACAGTTCCTCTTCCCCGCATCGTCCAGATTCCAGAGGCCTCTGATGGTTTGCAAAGTTTTTCTGGACTAGTTGTTTCAGCCGACAATAAGATGTTTCATTAATGGACATATGGCAAGTGTTGTGAATTAATGCTTCTTTGAATGGGGTTGTCTCCCAGTTCTCTGACTTTTCGAAGGAAACGGTGGCAAAACTAACCCAACATGATTCTCAGATTAAATTATTGGACAGTTGTGGTCAAAAAATTGATTCTCAGCTTCCTATGTTGCAAAATGCTATTACTTCATTCGTTAAAGATAGTCTATCCCTTCACCGACAGCAGGAGTTGTTGGAAAATCAGGATGGGTTTAAACTCGGTATAAATAATTTCTACTATTTACTCAGAGCTGCTAAGGTTGCTAATGTTTCAGTAGGGGGGGGGGGTAAGGTTCTATCTCAGCCTGAAAATTTGAATGGGCCGAATTTATCGAATCATCTATTGATGTGATTACCACAAGGGCAACTTTCTTTGTATCCTTCAACTCAAAAAATAGACAAGAATACTATTTTACATATGTATTTTCAAAATAAAAATATGTCCTCCTGTGGGGGTAAAGTTAATATCTTTCCAGATGTATCCAGGCAAATGCAGCTTAAATGTAAAATTTTGCTAACATGTTTAGAAATGCTGAGTTCGTAAAGAATCATTGCCTGACAATTAGGTACTCCTATGATGTTTTCTTTTTTTTTAAATTGTTGATGAGGATGATAAATGCCACACTCCCAGTGATGTGGACTATAGAGATGTTATTTGTTTGCCACTGTATCTATGGTGTAATTTCTACTTTTGTGCTTAGTTTCTCTTTCTAAGTTTACAGTATGTTGTAATCAACTGAAATTCTTAATTAAAAAAAAAAATTGTGTTGCCTCCCTGAAATATGTAGCCCTGGTCTCCTTCATAGTAAACCGTAGCTGGTGAGAGACCTTCGGCCAATAAGATCTACAGTAGAAAAGATTTGGATTGGATTTTAATCGCTTGCTTTTTCTTAATTCAAGATCAAGGTGTTACATTCTGGTACACCCCAACACATGACTGTTTTCTTCTGCTTAATGCAGGGGACTTCTTAACCTTATAAAGCACCAGGGTGTCCTTAGATGGTTGACACAATGATAGGACACAACAGTTGGACCATTTTACCCATGCCCGTTTTTGTTTTCTCCTTGGGCCAAACGTATGCATGGAGTAGCACTCCTATATAATAAGGGATTAAAAGATGCTTCTCGCAGCAACTTCCAAACTTCTAGAACATAAATAGCTTGCACTGTTAAACTGCTGGGAGGTGGGGAAGGGAAGGAGGGAGGCTGGACAGCTAAGGAGGTAAGGAGGGGAAATATTTCTAATTTTAGTTTGTAATAATTTATTCTCTACTTGGCGAGGATCTGTTTGTGTTCAGCATGTGTTACCAAGCCCAGGTATTCCGTTAGCATGGAGTTTCTATGTAGGGATCTGCAATAATCCAACTTGTTAGATTTTCCTAATAGGTGTTGTGTTCTAAAGTCCATTCCAATATATATGGTGCTGCTGTTTTCTTGGTAGACTACTTGTGCGAGTTCTGGTCCTGAGTAATTTTTGTAAGATTTTGGATTACTTCCTAATATGCTTGGAACTGCAGAAGATTTATGCTGATGTTACTGAGATGAAACCAAAATCGGGATTTTTTTTGTATGGTCAGTTCTATGGGGAAATGTTCTAATTCTGCTCTGCATCTGTTGTTGGGCCAAAGGGGTCTTCTGAGGATGCAGAATATGTTTACAGTAAATGCCATGACTGGGGTGCAGGGTATAGATCAATGTCTTTTAAATGAGATTCCTAGGCTACATAATTTCACAGCTACAATTATGGCAGAGCATAACATGCAATTGCAAAAATTAATTTCTTTATTACGTAGCCTGGGAATATAAATTGCATTCTCTTTCTTGGGGTAATTGCCTGACTAGTGTTCTAAGTGAGGTGACCCTCCATGCTTCATAATTGGAACTTTTAGGGACCCTCCATTTTGGGTGCCTTGAGGAGGGGGCTCAGACTCATCGTTTACCTCAGAAGGATGCATGGCTGAAGGTTCATCTAGGGCAGGGGTGGGGATCCTGCGGCCTTAAGGCCCCATGCAGCCTTTTGGAGCGTGATGTATGGCCTTCTGCGTCCTTCTTAAACATGTTTTCATATTGTTATATATATGACATTGATTAACATATGTGAACTAATTTTGGCAATATGGCGATTCTGCTAAGAGATGATTCTCTGTAAAAGTCGATCTCCAGGAACAAGCAGGAATGTAGTCTTAACATATGGGTATCATCGGTACCGATGGAGCCTGTGCGGGAACGCTCCCCAGCGTTCAATAGGAACGCTTTTGGGAGCATCCCTTAGCACATGTGCGCTGCCTTCCCCCCTTTCCAACTGTCCCTCTTCAGTTCTTTGTTTTCCGCGGAGCCGACAGGATCTATTCCCTGTCACCGCAGAAAATTCCGTCTTTAAATTTCTTTTCTTGTGGTCGTGTTTGCCTACTGCACGACGCCTACCGGTACCGCCGGTTCTTTTCTTTTCTTTATGTACAAAAAAACCCCAAACCTTAGTCTTTAGACTGTTTCTTTACAGAAACTTTTCTCTTTGGTGCTAGGTGCCATTTTGGGCACTAGGCCCCATATTCCTAAAACATGGAAAAGCCAACTAGTGGTTTTAAAAAATGTACTAAGTGCGGCGGTACCATTTCCATCACTGACACCCATGATTGGTGTCTAAAATGTTTAGGACCTGAACATTCTCCAACTGAATGTCTCTCCTGTATGGGGATGACTAAAAGAGGAAGACAGAACCGGGCTGCAAAGCTCAGTACCCTCTTTTCTTTAGATGCCAGATCCATTGCATCAGTAATAACAAAAAAACTTTTACAGCTCTACTCTTCAACTGTGAGTTCAGATTTTTATGATCCAAATATCAAAAAACACACATTGTTGCAACGAGGTCTCAGACTTAACATCAGGCTACTGTTCAGACCGGACTTGCCGGAATGAACTGCCTTAAATAGCATCAACGACCTTATTCTGTTGTCAACTCGGTGGTTTTTTATCTTTTTTCTTTTTCCAATATTTTAACTTCTATTCTATTTTGAATTTTTTCAAATTAAGTGCAGTATTTCAACTTGTTTAACAGTCCCATAAATATGATATAGTGTACCAGATAAGTATGTTGGTAATCCTACTATATCTCAATCCATCGCATGCTTCAAAGATTAGGTGTAGAAAAAACAATTCTTATCTGGCAATTGATAACACAGGTACACTACCAAAAAACTGCCTCCAGTTTTGCAACTGATTCCTATAGATTTTGAGGTGCTGAATCCAGGAAAAATAGCCAAAATGTTCCATCACGTCACGTTTTCTTGCAAAATTAGATTTCTTACCCATATAAGGAATGTTCACATAATGTCTTTTTAGCCGACTGCAGTTTATTTTCTTGGCCCAAAATAGAGGTTGTAATGGTTAACTAACTAGAAACACTCCCTCATGATATTTTAGAGTGTTTTGTATTCATTTTATACATTAACAGGACAATTGGGAGGCGGGGGGCTAAATCCAGTACTTGCGCTGGCGCATGTTCTTTCCTGTTCGCCTCGCCTCGTTCGCTCGCTCGCTCAAACACGGTGGTTGCGACATGAATGTTCCTGTCAAATTTCAGTTTCTTGCAAGTTCATTATTACCTTTTGTTTGCTCAGTCGTAATCCAGCTTTATTCCGAAGTGGTTCACTACAGTTGTAGTTTGAAGTGCTGTGTATTTGTGATGGCTCACAGAGCCAGAGGTTGCGTCAACTCTCCGGACAGTTTTTGTTTTATTTGTGGGGAATATACCGTGAAAAAGCGGCAGAGGAACATTTCTGCATTTATTAAAAAAGTATATTTCGCCTATTTCGGTTTGAAGTTAGGCGATCAAGACAAACCGTGGGCTCCTCACAAAGTGTGCAAGACATGTGAGGAAGATCTACGCTTATGGATGAAAGGTAAAAAACAAGCATTTCGTTTCGGAATACCTATGATGTGGCGTGAACAAAGAGACCACAGCAGTGACTGCTATTTTTGCTCTTGCATTGTGAAGGGATACAACTTAAAAAATAAGAACGTAATAAGTTACCCCAACCTTCCCTCAGCAATTAGGCCTATGCCTCATAGCAACGAAGTACCTGTGCCTGAACCACCAAAATCTTTGGATCATATTTGTGTGGACGGTTCTGATCATGATGAGACTCATCAGATGGCTTTTCCCGATGAGTCCAGTACTTCCGAGTTTGAAACTGAACCAGATCCGAAACCTGAACCTTTCTCTCAAGCTGAATTGAATGATTTAGTCCGGGATTTAGGACTCCCAAAAGATGCTGCCCAACTGCTAGGTTCTCGGCTTAAACAGAAAAATCTATTGTCACCAGGAACAACTTTTTATTGGTACCGCAACTGCGAGACACAATTTTTGAAGTATTTCAGCAAAGAGGAAGATTTGGTATTTTGCAACGATATATACGGAGTGATGGAAAAGTTTAAACTCAAGTATGATCCTGCTGAATGGCGGCTGTTCATTGATTCGTCAAAAGACAGCATAAAAGGTGTTCTTCTTCATAATGGCAACACATTCGCTTCAGTTCCTATTGCTCACTCTGTTATTCTCCAAGAAAAATACGAGAATTTGGCCCTGATTCTTCAGAAGATTCGTTATGATGAGCATAAGTGGATGATTTGTGGAGACTTTAAAATTCTATCCATGCTATTAGGGCAGCAATCCGGTTTCACCAAATATCCCTGCTTCCTTTGCTTGTGGGATAGCCGGGCCCGCGACCTACACTGGGGGAAAAAAGACTGGCCAATTCGGGAGTATTTGAGACCCGGTGAGAAAAATGTTCTTCATGAGAGCTTGGTACCTCGTGATAAAATTCTATTACCACCTCTCCACATTAAGTTGGGTCTCATTAAGCAATTCATCAAGTCCCTTCCAAAAGATGGTGAGTGCTTTCGGTACCTTTGCTCAAAGTTCCCCCGACTTTCTGAAGCAAAGCTAAAGGAAGGAGTGTTTGTTGGCCCTGATATAAGGAAACTCATTTCAGATGGAGCATTCGCTGAAACGATGTCTGAGAAGGAAAAAGAAGCCTGGGATTCCTTCAAGGATGTTGTTCTCAAATTCTTGGGGAACAGGCGGGATGAGAACTATAAGGATATTGTTGCCAGGATGCTCAATGCCTTCAAAGAACAAGGCTGTAACATAAGCCTGAAAGTCCATTTCTTGCACTCCCATGTGAACTACTTTCCCGAAAACCTGGGGGCGTACAGTGAAGAACAAGGTGAAAGGTTTTACCAGGACATCAAGGACGCAGAGAGAAGGTACCAAGGAAGATGGAACACCACTATGATGGCTGATTTCTGCTGGTTGCTGCTGCGGGAAACCCCAGATGAAAAATACGCCAAGCAGCGCACCAAGAGAAGCATTCGGGGGAAGAAGAAACGGGCCCACCAGGAGATTGATTGACCCAAGAATGACTTTAAAATCTAAACTGTGTTGACAAATATCGTGTTTTTACTAAACTTTGAAATAAAAATTTGCTAGTTATTACCACAGTGTCAGATCTCATTTATTAGAATTTTATTTTCACACCATCGGGTGTTTGTCTTCATGTATTGCAATGGTGCGGTTTGTGTTTTCTATTCTTACATACATACCTGTACAACATTTTTTGCACATTTCTTTGCTTTGCTTTGTGTCTAACCTCGCTCTTATATGCTCAATGTTTGTGCACATGTATGTGGCTGTTTTAAGTGCAGACAATTTTGCTACCATCACAGTGTGTTTTGTTGACATTACTCTATTCTTATGTGCTGCCTTGTTACAATTTTCTTTATTCTTATTTGAATAACTACTAAACAATTAGTATAAAGAATTCATCCAAGAAACTTTTATCTCGATCGCACTCAATCTGAAACGTTCACCTCAAACTGCTAACCCAATGTAGCAAAAAATCTGTACGTGATGGAGCAAATTGGTTACCAGATTTGGATTCAGTGCACCAAAAAACGTAAAAATCAATCGAAACATTAGAGGCAGTTTAAAAAAAATTTTTTTTAGTGTACCTGTGTAATATATCTTCAGTACTGTTGTTATATTCCAAACGAACGATGTTCCCGTCCGAACAGATGATAATCCCGACGTCAAACCAAAGCGCTTCAACGTTTCACTAATCTTTCTTCAGGGGAATGAAGCTCTGGATGTTTAATCGCACTTCTCAAATTATATGGACTGCAAATAAAGCAATATTATAAACTGGTTTCTTTTTTCCAAACTCTATATTAATAAATGTTTTTTCCTTCTATTGTAATTCAAGAAATGTTGTTAGAAGCCATATTAAAACGTTCTCACCTCTCCGTGGTGCTTTGCAAAATTCCTTTGGCAATTGTTGAAAAAATGCCGTGCATGCGGAGTGCAACTATCCTTAGCTTTTTCAACACAAGGGGAGGAGCTATAATATACTGGACGATATTGCAGCTGTGTAACCCATTTACATAAATGCCAATCCATTGCATCGACATCATCAAGAGCCTCTTCTTCTTCTCATGGATCTCAGGTAACTAAATATAAAAGCCGTTCCTCAAAGGGTAGCTCTCCTGCTAAGCATCAAGAGACCATTGGCGTTGCCCTTGAGGGAACCACACCAGCAAAACAGCCCCGGCGGGAGGCTTCGGCTTCCAAAGCATCGATGGGGCTTCAGGATGTTCTTGAGACCTCAACCTCGCAAGAACTATCTGTGCCATGCTCAGGGGTTCCGGCCGTCCTTACCGGTACCAACACCCAGGCATCGGCAGCGTCGATAGACCAGAGGTTCCTCGCTATCGAGCGCAGCATCGCAGCTCTTCTTTCAGCTGTGGTACCGGTGGTCCCACGGGCACCGGTACCGACATAGACATCGACACCGATGCTGGTACCAACACCGACGATGCCAGTACCGATGGTACCGGCCCCGGTGGGAACTCTTCCCATGCCATCTCTGGCTGGAATTGACAAAGCGGTACCGGGTCAGCTCGGTACCAACTTCAATCTGTACCGGGATCGTGCTTTGCAAGAGCATTGGGGTCAGGAATACTTTGATTCCTCCAATTCCGAAGACTGACAATTCTGCTGGCACTAGAGGGTTTCTCCTAGAAGATCCCTCTTCTCCCCCCAACGCAGAATGTCACCTCCAGAGGACATGTCATTTCAGGATTTTATCCGTGATATGGCCAAAGGTCTTTCAATCGCAGTAGCTCCTGAAGAGGAACCCAGAGCAAAGGAATTGGAAATTCTACAATATCCTAAAGCTCCTAAGGAGGCAGCCACTCTGCCTATCCATGAAATTCTGCATAGCTTGATGCTCAGAATGTGGGAGACACCTCTGACTACTTCTCCTCACTCTAGGAGACTTGATATTATGTATTGTGTTCCGCCATGTCCTGGATTTCAGAAAACTCAGCTGCCACACCATTCAATGGTAGTGGAATCAGCCATGTGTAGGATGAAAAGTGCAAAGAGACATGCATCCAATCCTCCAGGTCGTGAATGCAGGACTCTGGATGCTTTTGGGCGCAGAATTTTTCAAGCTTCCATGCTTTCAGCTAGGATCAGTTCATATATCCTATATATGGGAATGTTCCTCAAGGAAGTCACAGGAGACTTGAAACTTATGAGCCCATTTCTCCCAGATGACGAGAGACAAGAATTTCTTGCTCTAGTTAAGCATGCTCAAGATGTCTCCAAGTTAGTTAATCGTGCAGCCTTTGACTGCTTCAAATGCATCAGCAGAACCTCTGCTATTGCCATTGGCGCACGACGGATTGCCTGGCTACAGGCATCAGACTTGGAGACTTGGGTACAGGACAAGTTAGGCAACATTCCTTGCACGAGGGAGAATCTCTTCGGCAAGAATTGGCAGGAAAAGTCTAACGAGTTAGATGCTGACAGTTCTACCTTAGATAGATTGTCAAAGTCTACAGCCACTCCAGCCAAAAGGAAGCCTTATAAAAAAACCCTCTTTTAGCAAAAAGAGGAGGTTTTATCCTTCCTATGCCCAACAGAGTCAAACTCCAGGTCAGGTTGCCCAAAAGGGACAAACTAGACAGCAAAAGAAGCCAAAAGACCCGAGAGCCCAACCAGCTGTTCAGGTTCAGCCCCCTCAAGGGCTTTGACTTCTTCCTAGAGAGCTTTGCCTCCCTGCCTCTGAGGGGTCCCCAACCCCCCAATATTCCGGGCAGGTTATGCCACTTTGTCAACAGATGGCATCAGATAACAGCAGAAGATTGGACTTTGTCCATTGTAGGAGAGGGGTACAATCTTCATTTTCACAGCATTCCCCTCCTACAATTCTAAAGCAATTCAATTCTCAAAGCTCTGCAGACAATCTGCTAGATCACGAGGTCTCCACACTTCTTGCCCAAGGGGCAATAGAGGAAGTACCCATTCTTCAACGGGGTGCAGGGTTCTACTCCCCCTATTTTCTTATTCCAAAGAAAACAGGAGGACACAGACCCATTCTAGACCTCAGAGAATTGAACAAATATCTGTTTCGAGAGAAATTCAAAATGATTTCTCTAGGAACTCTTCTGCCATACCTTCAAAGTCAGGATTGGCTTTGCTCTCTAGACTTAAAGGATGCATACACTTGCATTCTCATCCATCCAGATCACAGGAAATTCTTATGTTTCCTTTTCAGGGGAAAACATTTCCAGTACAGGGTTCTTCCCTTTGGTCTGGCTTCAGCACCAAGGGTATTCACGAAATGCATGGCAGTAGTAGCTGCATTTCTACTAACCCTGGGGATTTTCGTCTTCCCTTACTTAGACGACTGGCTCATTCGAGCCCCTACAATTGCAGAGGCCAGCACTGCACTGTCCCATACAATGCGAATCCTCCAATACTTGGGATTGGTAATAAACTTCCCAAAATCTCAACTAGTTCCTTCCTAATGCCTAGAATTCATAGGAGCCTGTCTAGACACCAGACAGGCAAGGGCTTTCCTTCCACAAGCCCGGTGTCTTCGCATAATGCAACTAGCTTCTCAAGCAGCAGGCAAATCCTCCCTCACTACTTGAGAGCTACTGCAGTTACTGGGACATATGGCATCCACAGTTCATGTAGTCCCATATGCTCGCCTCCACATGCGAGCAGCTCAGTGGACCCTCTCCACACAGTGGGCACAAGCCACGGGTCATTTGTCGGACAAAATAATAATCTCTCACCGACTAATTTTGTCCCTCCAATGGTGGCAATCACTAGAAAATCTGACAATGGGGTCTCCTTTCCATCAACCCCTCTTTCAGGCCACCCTAACAGATGCATCACAGGTGGGTTGGGGAGCACACCTGAATCATCTCTCTACCCAGGGCACCTGGACTCCACAGGAGGTTGGTTTACACATTAACCTCCTGGAATTAAGAGCAATCTATTTAGCTCTTCGAGTATTCCACGCCCAGCTGAGCTTCAAGACAGTCCTAGTCCAGATGGACAATCAAGTAGCCACGTTCTATGTGAACAAGCAGGGCGGAACAGGCTCTCTGTTATGCAACGAAGCTTTACGACTGTGGGCCCTCGCCAGAGAGCATCAAATTCACCTTCTAGTGGTATATCTTCCAGGCATTCAAAACCTTTGGGCAGACAAAATCAGTCGAGTACTGCTGCCTCACGAGTGGTCCCTCCACCTAGACCAGGTGGCAAAGATATTTCATCTCTGGGGTACTCCATACATAGACCTCTTTGCAAGTCCACTGAATGCCAAACATCCCCGGTTCTGTTCCAGAATTCCGGCTCACAACTGCCAGGCAAGGGATGCCTTCCTCCTTCACTGGGGTCAGGACTTCCTTTATGCCTTCCCACCCATTCCCCTCATCCCCAAAACACTCTTCAAGCTTCAGAGAGACAGGGGTCGCATGATTCTCATAGCACCATGATGGCCATGCCAAACGTGGTATTCCCTGCTTCTACATCTCTCTCAAGCAGCACCTCTGGAGTTAGGGCATGCTCCAGATCTCCTTTCCCAGGAGAACAGGACGCTGTGGCACCCGAATCCCCAGTCCCTGAACCTCACGGCCTGGTTGCTGAAGGCTTAGACCTCCAAGATTTCAACCTGTCCCAACAGGTAAAAGATATCCTTCAGGCTTCTAGAAAACTTTCCACAAGAAGATCTTATGCCTTCAAGTGGAAACGTTTTACTATATGGTGCTCCAAGAAGGGATTAAACCCCCTGGTCATACCCTTAGAATAGATACTAAAGTATCTCCTTCACTTATCGAATTCTGGTCTAAAGACCAATTCGGTAAGTCCATCTTAGTACAATTTCAGCCTCTTATAAGCCTCTGAATGGACAACCAATTTCCTCTCATCCACTCCTATCAAGATTTATGAGAGGCCTTTTATTAACTAAACCTCCTATGAAGCCACCATCGGTGGCATGGGATCTAAATCTAGTTCTCGGGCAGCTTATTAAGCCGCCTTTTGAACCTTTGGCCACTACAGCCCTTAGGTTTTTGACCTGGAAGGTCATCTTAAAAGTTGCAATCATCTCTGCCCGTCGCATTAGTGAATTGCAAGCTTTAGTGGCTGATCCTCCTTATACTAGGTTTCATCATGATAAGGTTGTTCTTCGAACTCACCCACACTTTATGCCAAAGGCGGTTTCGCCTTTTCATTTAAATCAATCAGTTTATCGTCCTGTATTTTTTCTGAGGCCTCATGCCTCTAATGCAGAAAGAAACCTTCATACTTTGGATTGTAAAAGGGCTTTAGCCTTTTGCATGCAAAGAACACAGCAACATAGAAAGTCCTTACAACTTTTTATAGCTTTTGTCTAAATGGATTGCCCAATGCATATCCTTTGCTTATGAGAGTAAGGGTCTTCCTCTTCAGGACCATGTCACAGCTCATAATGTGAGAGCCATGGCAGCTTCTGTGGCTAATCTCCACTCTGTGTCTATCAATGACATTTGTCGAGCAGCCACCTGGGCTTTGGTACACACCTTCACAGCCCACTACTGCCTGGATAAAGCCTCCCGTCGGGATGCCGCCTTTGGCCAAGCTGTTCTTCAAAATATCTTTCACACCTAAATCAACTCCTACCCACCAACCCTGGGATCCATGGGAGGAAGGATTCCCACCTTCTAGGGTGGCACCTTCCTGGGGCTATCTCCCTGGCATCTTCAGCTAGAGAGTCCCCATATATGAAGACTACATTCCTGCTTGTTCCTGGAGATAGTGTAGTTACTCACCTGTAACAAGTGATCTCCGGGAACAGCAGGAATTTAGTCTTCACAACCCACCCACCTCCCCTAGGAGTTGTCTCTCTCTCTCTTTGTCTCTTTCCTCTCTCCATCTATCCTTTCACTCAGCTACAAACTTAACTGAAGAGGGACAGTTGGAAAGGCAGGAAGGCAGCACGCATATGCTAAGGGATGCTCCCAAAAGCGTTCCTATTGGATGCTGGGGAACGTTCCCGCGCAGGCTCCATCGGTACCGACGATACCCATATGTGAAGACTAAATTCCTGCTGAACCCGGAGATCACCTGTTACAGGTGAATAACTACGCTTTATCTGGCCGCGATAAGGTGGTATTGCTTATCTAATTGTAGTTCTTGGAGGCGATAAAGAGGTCGCCTGAAATGTCCGTTGCCGGCGACATCGGTACGGGGTACTGGCGATAGACACTACACCCGATAACAGACGCTGACAGACGCGGAACTGGCGTGGCGTAACATCACGCCTTCAGATAAATATATCATGATGAGACTCAGAGGAGAATGCGGAGGAAGATTAAGGGTTGGATTTTGAACGTGAGAACGCATTAGCGAATCAGTTTGGAGTTGGTGGTGAAGTGTAGTGGTCGTGAGTGCGAGTCGAAGTGTGTCGCATATAGGAGAGTGTGCCTCAGCCTTGGCACGTGTAGGACATAAAACCACGGTACAAAGAGGTACCAGGTGTGTGACGTTGAATAAATTCTCAACATTTTCGTTGAAATGTATATGTGAAGAAACAAATTCATGATTACTACAAAAAAGAATTGGCGCTAGTTTTGAAACCGAAATTTCTTCTCCACCTTCTGGCAACACTGTGGTGACAGTTACTAACTGGCTGGCATAGAGAGTGCAGCGTTTGTGGTTCCTTCCTTCAGTGTGTGTCACTTGATTACATTTTTTTTTTGCTTTCCATCATGTCGGAAAAAACGAAAAGGTCGCTGAAAGAAGAACACAGAGTATTTAACGATGAGTGAGAATTGCAATACTATGTTGTTTCTGAGAAGGATAAAATGAGTTGCTTGCTCTGTGATTTCAACGGTAAAAAAATACAATGGACATCAACACTACTCGACTCATAAGGACAATAAATACGTTAAGCTAGAAGGTGAATCCCAAAAGTTTGCTTTACAAAAATTGAAAGAAGGGAAGCAAAAGCAGAGACAGTTATTCCAATCAGTGCAGAGTATCAGAAACGCAACTACAGAAGCTACTTATAAAGTGGCGTATATACTTGGTGAAAAAAGGTAAGCCATTTAGTGATGCGGAAATGATAAAAGATTGCATCGTAGAGGTTGTAGGATGCTTAGATCCTGATAAGGTTAACAAATACAAACAACTGCCTCTTTCAAGAAGAACTAATGATGATCGGCAGCATGAATTAGCACTCACTGTAGTAGATCAACTGAAAGAAATAATCAAAAAAGAAAATGTGTACTATTCAATAGCGCTGGATGAATCAACTGATTGCACTGACTCAGCGCAGGTATTGTATTTTGTTTCCGCCATAACTAAGGATTTTCGTGTTTAGAAAGAGTTGCTTACTCTGAGCACTCTAAAGAGCAGAATGCAAGGAATCTATGTGTTTAACAGTTTTAAAGACAAATGTCGTGAATTCGGACTGAATCTGGCTAATTTTGTAAGTGTATGCACAGATGGTGCACCTTCTATGACGGGGAAAAACGAAAGCTTTATCGCACAACTTAAGAAAGAGGTTTCAAGCCAAAATGATCTTATCTCTTTTCATTGAATTTTGCATCAACAAAGTCTCTGTGCCAAATCCACTGTTTTAAATGACACTTTGCAGAAAGTTGTATGAATTGTGAATTATATTCGAGCAAATGCAATGAGACATCGACAATTTCATGAGCTGCTAATGATGGATAATGAGGTAATTAGTGTTGATTTGCCCTACCATTTGAAAGTGCACTGGTTATCACAAGGACAGGTTTTAGTCAAAGTTTTGTATTTGCGTGAACAAATAATCCAATTTTTCGAGGAAAGGAATGAACACTGTGAATTATCATGCAAGGAGTTTCATAGCAATGTTGCTTTTCTGTGTGATATAATGACAAATTAAAATAACGTGAACGTTTCATTGCAAGGTAACACGAAGTCTATATGATATGTGGCGAGAAATAAAAATATTCAGAAAAAAATTAACATTTCTTAAATCACTTCTTGGCCGAAATGAGCTTCCTGAAGAGCACTTCTCTCACCTAGTAAAAATGATTAATGAAGAAAAATATTCTTTTGAACGTTTCAAACAATATGAATCGGTTATAGACTCGCTAATCAAGGAATACAATGAAAGGTTCAGAGATTTTGAGAAGCATGACATGACCCTCAAATTGGCTTTTCAACCTCACTTAGTTGATGTATCTGAGGCCCCAGAGAAGCTGCAGATGGAGTTAATTGAGCTCTCGGAAGATTATATTCTGAAGTCGCTGTTTGACAGCAAAAAAGATCCCATTCAAATATGGAAAAATACCATCGAATATCCTCACCTCAGGGAACACGCACGACGCTTACTCTCCTGCTTCTCAACAGCATATCGCTGTGAATCTACATTCTCCTACTTAACACAAATTAAGACATCCTTAAGATCACAAATTACAGATGAACACCTAGAAGACCAGTTAAGACTACGTACATCCACGTTGCAGCCTGATATATCAC
This sequence comes from Ichthyophis bannanicus, assembly GCA_033557465.1. Lineage (NCBI taxonomy): Eukaryota > Metazoa > Chordata > Amphibia > Gymnophiona > Ichthyophiidae > Ichthyophis > Ichthyophis bannanicus. Next base: position 1,415,484,060 of record CM066031.1, on the reverse strand, counting down.
TGCTTTCTCGCAAAAACCAATCTCAGAAGAGTCACTGAAAGGTAAGCAGCTAGCTTAGTTGTTTAAAATAAGATATATATATTTGTATTGAAACATTGTTAGTATGCACTCTGCCGTATGGCAGTATAAGATACTTGAAAGGGTTAATTCTATATAAAAGCTAAATTAGTATTAAATTATTTGCATTTTGCAGTAAATTTGGTGTTTTTTTTTTAATGTGGCCTTCTTGGAAGGATGTTAGCTCTCATGTGGCCTTCAAATGAGAAAAGGTTCCCCACCCCTGATCTAGGGCATCAGATACCTCTGGGCCAGCCCTGCAATTAATATTGGTTCTCTCATGGGAGGGGGAGGAGAGTGTTGGCTTTATGCCAACAATATTCAAATGGGGTTGCTTGTAGCAGAATCTTGGGAGGATACTCTGAGTAATTAACTTTGCTGGGGATTGGCTTAAAACAAATTAGCTCAGGTTAAATCATACCAAAACAGAAATGTTAGTGATAGCCAGAAAACGTAATGGGTATTCATCTTTTCCCTTTTCTTTGGAACAAGAAGAATGGTGCACACACCAGTAGATGAAGGATCTAGCTGTAACATTCGATTTTCCTTTTAGCATTGTCTCTGTATATTAAGAACATGACTCGTATGGTGTATTTTAGGTCAAGGATGATGAGATATCTGTGGATTTGCTTAAGAAGGAATTCTGCTCAGTGTTTCAGGCTCTTATACTGTTATGTTTAGATTATTGTAATGTGTTTTTTTTTTAAAGTCTTGCTTTATTACCTCAAGTATTGCAGATGGTCTCAAATTTGGTAATGCATTTTTTTTAAGAGGGGTCAGCATATTTCTTCTTTCTTTAGTCACTGGACACCTATGATGATGTTGGATTGTTCTCCGAGCTTGATATTTTGATTGCAGACACCTATTGTTAGTCGAATTAAGTTTAATGTTCTGGTGTTAATATTTGGAGTTATTCATGGGGAAGCTCCTATATATTTGAAAGAATTAGTTAAAGTACCAACCTGTTCATGCCCTATGGTTGGTTAATAATTTCATAGTCTCCATGACAACAGAAGCAAAACTGGTTATAATGACGGAGAGGGCTTTTTCAGTGGCCAGGCCGCATTTGTGTGACACTCTGAAACAAATTCGTAAGGAGACTTTTTTCTGATTTTTGGAACAAATCCTAAAGCTTGTTTATCTTTAGCTTTTTGGGTAGAAGGGTGATTGCAATAGTGTTTTTAATTCATTATTTTATGTTATGCTGAGGGTAGGGGTTTTCCCCAGATGGAAAAATGTTTGACTGATGAAACGAAAATCAAACTGTTTGGTCACAATCACATAGGACACACATGGAGAAGAAGGGTGAAGCATATGAATATTAAAAAAAAATTACCTTGCCAGCCATTAAGCATGGAGGTGGATCTGTTATGCCTTGGAGTTGTGCAAAAGTTCATGACACACGGAATATTTTGTAGGTGGAAGGAGAAATGGATTAAACTAAATATAAACATATTCTAAAAGCTAATGTACCACAGTCAGTGAAGAAATTGAGGCTGAAAAGAGGTTGGATAGTGATCCAAAATATATCTCAAAATCAACCATGAACTATTTATAGGAAAGAGATTCAGACTGGCCTTTACAATCGTTAGACTTGAATGTTATTTAAAATCTGTGGCTAGATCTCAAATATGAACTGCATGCAAGGAGACCTAAGAATATTTCTGAGCTAGAAGGATTTTGCAGAAGAGAAGAGAAAAATTCCCAAAGTAAGAATAGAAATACTCTTAGTTGGCTACAGAGAATGTTTGGAAGGTAATGCAAAGTACTAACTGAAAGGGTGTCCAACTTTTGTACTTTCCATATTCAGTGTTGTCTTAATTTTGAATCTGTGAAAACTTGCAAATAATAATTATGCTTGAAAATTTACAGCAGGATGTCATGTTTAAATGTATCATACAGAGGTTGCATTAGCTTTTACAGGGAAGCCTAAACGTTTGCATAAGCTGTAAATATTAGAACTTTACATGGTTAATGTAGACATCTGGTTTATTTTAGCTTGTGATATTTAGTAAGGCAGACATGACTGGAAATTATTCATAATGCTGTTTGTATAGCACCACCAGCCATATGCAGCAAGTTATAGACATGGAGCAGACTGGTCGAATATCCTGCTAAAGATAACAGGATAAGTTCTCTAGTTGTCTTTAACCAGATATTTCACTCTGGAATTGTTATGGGAAAGAGGCTCCTGCTACGTATGTGAGAACTCATTTAAAGTAAGGGTCTGAGGTCTGAAATCAACTTTCCTAATTTTTTTCAGGTACCAACAGTAAGTTGATGATAACCAGTTCCTAAGAACAGAAATCAGGCATGGTCCTTTTGAAGTCCATTTTTATTTTCAGTGTCAATTTCTTTGAGAAGAGAAGCTGTTTCTTTTTAAGTCAGCTAGAGCTGACATTAAGGAACACTGCCTCAAGCATTCAGGCTTTATGTAAACATTTGTGGTTGTATGCTTGCATAATAAATGCTTGGATCTCATTTTCTGTCTTGTTTTTGCTGTAGCCAACGGTTTATAGGTGAGTAAGAAACCAGAGAGAGAGACAGTTAGAAGCCCTAAGATGAGGAGATAACGAACAAGCTTGTTTTAGAAATTTTTAAGGATTTTTTTTATTATATACAGTAGTTTTAAAACTATATAAAATTCCTAAGGTATAATATTGTAGCAAATTTTCAACAAAATCATGTTTCGGCTAAAATGTTTGCTTCAGAGAGAAACGCTGGTCAAAGATCATTTGTTTTAAAATATGTGTGAAAGGGAACTGTTAAATCCCAAGATTTTGGTTACTGTAAGAGAAATATTCATGGTGAAACTTATTTATTTATTTGGTGTTTTTTTTATACCGCATTATCGTGTTTTTAGTCAGTAGTTTACATTATAACGTAAACTTTTGGTAATATACATTAAACAGGGAGAGTGATAACTTTTTATTTATTTATTATTTATTTATTTTATTGTTTTATATACCGCACTCTTAAAAATCAGCGCGGTTCACAGACAGTTTTGTGCAGAACAGGCTCACTATTAAGCACTTACATTGAACTGGAGGTTAAACTTGGGTTTCAACTGGGGGAACTATGTACATCTATTTACAGTTATCTACAGTATGGACATGAGTTGACTATAGCTTATGATCCTTCTGAGGGAATGGAGGGTTAACTGACTTGCCTAAGGCCACAAAGAGTGCTAGTGGGAATCAAACCCTGATCTTTTGGTTTCCAAGCCAGTAATCTAACCACTAGGCTAATCCTCCATTCCAATGTACTATTTTTTTCCTCCACTTTTTTTTTCCCCTACTTCAATGTGCAAACGTAGGTGCCTCAACATGTAAAATCTTCCTTTGTTATGCTTCAGTACTTGCCATAGTTGAATTTACACCTGGCTGCAGAGATGGCAGGAGTATCTGAGAGAAATAATCCCCCAGTGTGGTAACTCGTTGATTCTCTGGCATCCATGTCTATTGGCCCCACGTGTGTAGAAATGGTGTATCATACCTTACTGCCTCTTGTGTCAGGTGGCTGAAATAGGGCACTGTTCTCACACTCGTGTTTTAAATGGATTGGAAAGCTGAATTGTCGTCTTTTAAAAGTTGATCCTAGTCTTATAACCCATGGTTTCTTGTGTCCATTTTTTCCTTTTTCTTACTGGTTTAGCATTTACTCTTCTGGTATGACACTACTTGGTAATCATATGCATTACATCTTCCAAACCAAAAGAACAGTACAATGATTTGTTGTACATTTTGAAGTAAAAATATTACTTATAATTATTGCTTAGGGTAATAAATTGCTCAAAATTTAGTTTATTTTAGCTTACTGTACCGCCCTTGACTCACGCATTTGAGCAGCTTGCAAATTTTTACATATATGGAGAATATAGTATATAAAATTCCCTAAAACCTTTTTTTTTCTATTTTTATTATACATCAATGGATTTTATTGTGTTCAGGGTTTGTTGTACAGATGTGCGGTTTTTCTTCTGTAGTTTAAGGTATTCCTCTCTTAGACCAAAATTGAGCCATCTTCATTCTTGAATCAGTGTGTATTCTCTTTGCAAATCTATGGGTCATGTTTACTAAAGGTTTTAACATGCCTTAATGAAAGTTAATGTGTGTTAACTGCCCACTGCCCTTTTATTTCTGTGGGCGCACTTAACACATGTTAACATTTATTAACGCGTGTTTGTTTACGCAATTTCTTGATACACCGCCCAGGCTGAAGGGTTTCTGTTATCTTTCAGTAAACATTCCCCTATGTATTCCAACCACTAACAAAGAGGATATGTTCTCGTTCTGTAAGAAAATATGGAAAAGTTATGATTATTTATTTAGCTGCACTTATATACCGCTTTTCACTGGGTCAAAGTGGTTTACAAAATAACAAAAAGGGAGGGGGGTACATTAATCAGCTCACAAATAAAGAAGGAGGGGGAAACCATCACCGGGGGGCCAACATTGATGATCCTGACATGGTAGGCATCAGTACTTGACATTGACGATGATTATCTACAGGTCTGGGTTTTCATCCAGATTCAGTCTGTTGAGAGACTACCAAGGACAGGCCGTTAGTGAGTGTTGTCCAGCTCGGATCCGAGGTGTTCCCGAAACAGGTGGGTTTTTAATTGTTTTCTGAATGAGGGGAGGTCTTTGTTTCGGATCTGGTTAGGAAGGGAGTACCAGAGCGAAGGGGCATATAGTTCAAATGCTCTGTTACAGGTTTGCTGATTGAACTTTGTCGTTTCATGTGGCACAGTGAGTGCTTTGCCGGTGGCCTGATATGAAATGAAATTATTTTATTATGTGCTTGCTGTGTTTTCATGTTGGGCTCAGCAGTAAAAAGTGAACAGTGAAGCCTGCAGTAAAAACTGAGCATTCTTGAAGTCTGTTCTTCATTGACATCTTTATTGTAGGAAGTTTTGTTTAAAAAAACACCGGAGATTGGTGTCTTCCTCGCCTAGCATACTGCTTCATTTCTTAATTTAAAAATATTTGGGGATGGAGGGGAAGATAGGGGATAAAAAAGAAAACCCTGAAGTTTTATCTTGCATATTTTTTCTTAATAAATGATTACATAGTTAATTTTGGAAGGCCTGATTTCAAGGTTGATTCACAACTGAAGTCCAGTTTTCCTCTGGGATGCGTCTCCACCATGGGATTTGTTGTTGTTTATCCTTTTGGGCTTAGCTACTAAATCTCATTTGTTTTTGTCATTTAGTAAAAAAAAAAAAAAAAAAGGATAACTTACAAAGATGCTTAAGGGTAGGTATAATGAGTTAAAATGGAAGTAAACCGAAAACATATGTTACAGATTTTCAAGGTTATTCTTTAAGAGGCAATGGTGGTGGTGGTGATTTCCTGTTTTCCTTATTTAAGGGAACGACTAGAAGCATGCTTTGAGGATTTTTTTTTCTTCATGGCAATTTGAAGAACATAGTCTGTCCAACCTGCTACAAGCAAGGTTGATGTCTGGCAGCACTCCATTTCTTAACTTATGTACAACTGTGAGGTTATTAATGCAAGTCAGGTTATATGCAAGGATTCAGGAAAATTCTTTATTCTTCATTGACTCCTGACAGCTATTGTACCTAGGAACTCGGTAGTGTGTTCTGAAGTGAGCAATTATGGAAATATTTACTTCACTGGCTGCATGTAAATGTGTGCTGAGAATGTACCAGAATTTTTTCTTGGGGGTATTTAATTCTCTCCAGGGCAATGAAAATCAAATAATTTCTTTTTTTTTTCCCTGAAAGCTGGGTTGTGTTTTTTTTTCTTTAAGTGCTGTAATGCAACTGAATCATGATGAATGCAGTAGAAGGAATGTGAGAGAGAGCTACTAAATTGGTATGGAAAATACATTCTAAGGTAGTGAAAGCTGAAAACCAAGGTGATGAGGAGGGTGGTAGAGTCAGTAAAGAAGGAAAAGTCTTGAGTGGTAAGTTTAATTTCCAAAACAGATGATAAAATGCACTAGGTTAGTATTCTGATGTACTGGCTTGGTGGTGGTCAAATTGAAGGCCATTCTATTCCCTTGTTAGTTTAATGTGACTTCAGTCTTTACTGTCTAGGAATAGCATGGAGAGAGGCAAGTGAGAGGGTAGGGAAATGGGAAGAGATTCCATATGTGACATGGACTTAGCTATGAATGAATCATACTGTATGTCAGCTTTACCTTACCTGTTTGCTTGTCTTTTCAGCTCATTTTCATCTAAACCTATGGAAAAGCTTTCTGTTCAGAGGCTCATTAGAACTTAGATATGCTTTCAGTTTAGTAATTCAGAAGGTGCTTTTCCTGGAACCCCCTGTTTAGAAAACGTCATGTGGATTTGTTCCTCCTTTGGTGCGGTGTAATCTGTGGAAGTGGTTTTTTGTAAAGTCCACATGATTCAGTAAGACAGCAAAGGTCTTTCTATAAAATGCATTTTTTTCTGTTTTGTCACTCTAGCAAAAACTGTCTCTAAATCAGACCCCTGAGTATTGTAACTGGCTGCCTACTGACATTTGGAAATAATGCTCTACCTACAGACTATCTGGGACCTGGTATGGCAGAGTTAACTAAAATTGGACAACAGTGCTTCTTTAAATTGGGAGGCCTTGGATTATTCTCTATATTAGGCAGATTTGTATGCCACCTTATCCTTCAATCAAGGTGGTCACATTATGGCAGGGCTCGACAAATCCCAGGCGTCAGGTCACCATGGCACCTCAAAATTGCACCCTAGCACATGGGATTTCATGCCCTGACTTCTTTTTTTCTGTTGACCACTATCAAAGTAAAAGCCATTTTCTTATGCTCCCCAGTCCCACCATATTATCTGGCTCTAAGTTTGAGCTGCATGGTCCAAGACGTGCAGCCTTCATGTCCGCTTTTGGCTTTGTCAGTCCTGGTGGTTCCTGCCTGCACTCTGCTGATATAGAAAATAAGGGTGGAACAGAATATTCTGTTATGTTCCCTACCCCATAGTCCAGTTCTTTCAATGTTCGAGTTGCGTGGTGCCAGAATTTCCAATTAGTGTTGTGGCTTATAGTCGCACGAGACTTAGATCACAAGACCCATTGGAAGTTCCTCTCCCACATGGCTGAAACTTAAAGAGAGCAAAATGCACGGTGGGGATTATACCAGAACATTTAGTTCCATGTTTATTCTCCAGGAACAAGCAGGAAATCAGTCCTCGCATATGAGTGACGATGGAGCCCACGCGGATCCAATCCCCAGCCTTCAAAGAAAGCCTTTGGGACATATGTATGGTCAGCTTCTCACCCAAAGGTGCCATCTTACCTCGGTCTCCTTTTTTTCCACAGAGCCCTGCAGACGTGCCATCTTTGAACCCCAGTTAAAGTGGATTTTTTCACAATTTCTCGGTAACTTTTCTCATTCTTTCGTATTGATCGCCATCCACTGCCTGAGTCCAACACCTCGTCATTGTGCTTTTTGCTTGGGTACTTCCTTTTTTTAAAATTTTTGGCCCATGGGTTATTTTTGCTCGCAGCTTGGCTGGTCAAGACGTCTGAGTTTAACCTCGCGGGGCTCGTTATTCCGCTGTGTCTTCAAACAGCGGATTTAAGCAGTGCGGCAAGTGCAATCGCACTGTGTCTCTTACGGACTGCCACAGTACCTGCATAAAATTCCTCTGGGCAGACCACGATGTGTCTTCCGTTGTGCCGTACCTCTTGATGTCAGCTAAGACCCGGAAGAAGCGTGAAAAGCGGCAGGGGGAGCTATTCGGCAAGTCTGACTCAGTATTGGCATCAGGGGCGAAATCCCTGCCTTCAATGCCGGCATCTGGCAACTAGGTGTTCCGCTCCTGGGCTTGGTCAGAGCTGCGGGACTGGTGTGCATCGGAGTCGTCCTCGGAGGACCTTCCCTGGACATTGAAGACTTCATTGAAGCCAAAGTTGAGGTCTGATCCCAGCCCAGGGGGTAAGACCTCCAGGACCTGGGTGCAGAGCCCTCAACTCGACACCGGAGATGAGGGCTAGGAGCACCCCCCCCCCCAAGCAACCACGGAGGGAGGCATTGTATAATTTGTTCAGTTTTTATTGTTAATTTTTTAACTTCATTTTATTTTAAAATTTACTCATATATATATATATATATATATATATATATATATATATATATATATATACACTTATGTATTTATTGTTTGTATTTATTTGATTGGTCATCTGTTCTTTTTATGACTTTTGAAATTGCATATTTATGTTTTTAGTTTCTTTCCCAGACTAACCCCTGACAAAGGGTATCGAAACACGGCCTGTGTTGGGTTGTCAGTGGTTCAATAGATATAAAGCTCTGTCTTTCCACATTATCACATTTTGGACTGGCTGCTCAGTGTAGACTCCATCAGTGTTAGAGTCAAGGACTGGCACAATGTCAGATGCGGCCGTTGCGGAGCCCCGACATCGGGTGTCATCGACGCAGAATCAGTCCGATGACTGCGGAGCGCTAGCTGACGACTCTGGCTCCGAGTCGGCCTGGGAGACAGATGAGGTGTCCTCCCGACACCATCCTCAACCAGGACATTCCCTCTGACATGTCTCTGCCACACCATCAGCAGCGTTCACCTCCAGAGGACCCGGCTTTCCTGGAGTTTGTCCAGGAAATGTCCCAGGCATTTGCCTTCATGGCAGTGCCGGAGGATGAGCCGTGTACTGAGGATCTCGAGATTCTCCAGTAGGAGGCTCCTCCTCGGGAGGCACTGATGGTGCCCATGCCCCTCCCCCATCCTTGAAACAGCTGCTGTTCAGGATGTGGGAGACCCTGGTGATGGTGACAGTTGTGAACCATCGACTCGATTCACAGTATCGAGTCAGTCGGAACCCCGCTTCGAAAAAACACAACTGCATTGCATTAAGAGCCAGAAGACACACTCCTCCTACCTCCTGGCAGGGAGGCACGCACCATGGATGCTTTTGGCTGGAAGTGTTTCCAGGGCTTCATGTTCACAGCCTGGATCCAAGCATACCAGCTGTACTTGGGCATGTAGCTGAGAGACCTGGCAAAGGAGCTCTCTGCATTCTCGGCTGGGTTAGCAGGCGAACCTCTTGAGAGCTTCAGGTCCTTGATGTCATCGGTCAAGGAGTACTCCAAGTTTTAAACTCAAGCAGCCTTTGACTGCTTCAAGTCGGTGGCTCGGATAGCTGCGGTGGGCATTAGTGCCTGATGCCTTGCCTGGCCACAGTCCTCCGACTTGGAGTAGTAGGTTCAGGTGGAGAAGGAATTCATGACTAGAATCAGGCTGTCCAAGAAAGTGTCTGAACCTTCCTGTAGGAAGACTTCGGGGGAAAAAGCCCTTCAACCTGAAGACCAAGAAAGCTTACGGAAACTTCCCCAAGTTTCAGACCTATCACAATCCTCAACAAGGGTAGTAGGCCAAGGGCCGGGGCATGGCCCCCCCGTAAGCCAAAGGCCCCCAAGCCCCAAACAGTACCCCAGCCACAGCCTGGGGGGAGCTTTTGACTCGTTGGGCATAGCCTCCATCCCCGAGGAGGTACAAGGCCTGAGGTTCACGGGAGGATGGCTGGTCCACTTTGTGCACCAGTGGCCAAGCATCACAAAGATGCCTGGGTGTTGCAGGTGGTCAGGGAAAGTTTATCTCCTCCACTTTGCCCAGCTGCCTCCTCTCTTCTTCCCCAGAGAATTACCCATGGACTCCTTGCACAGGGAGCTTCTGCAAAAGGAGCTCAAGGATCAAGCGGTGGAGCCCGTCCCCCAACCTCTCCTAGGCAGGGGATCCTATTCCCACTACTTCCTTGTCCCCAAGAAGACTGGGAGCTTCCGGCCCATCCTGAATCTACAGGACCTCAACTGCTTCCTGGTCAAGGAAAAGTTCAAAATGGTATCCCTTGGAACACTGCTGCCTTATCTCCTGCAGTGAGATTGGCTGTGCTCCTTGGATCTCAGATGCCTACATCCACATCCTGATCCATCCAAGGCACCGCCAGTACCTCTGATTCTTTGGCGGCGGATGGTATTATCAGTATAGGGTGCGCTCCATCTGCCTCACCTCAGCTCCCAGGGTGTTCACCAAATGCCTGACAGTCGTGGCTGCTTGCCTCAGACTCCAGGGGATGTTTGTCTTCCATTACCCGGACTACTAGCTCATATGAGCCAGCACATCAGGCAAGGTATGCAACATGGCACAGTGCACCATAAGACTGCTCCAGCGCCTGGGCTTTGTGGTGAACTTCCCGAAGTCTCACCTATGGCCCACCCAGCACTTGGAGTTCATTGGTGCCCTACTGGATTCCACTCAAGCCAAGGGCCTTCCTGCCTCTGAATCGGTCGCCACACGTATCTGCCCTCACCCAAGTCGTACAAGGCAGCACAGCGGTGATGCCCAGACAGATTCTCTGCCTCTTGGGGCATATGACATCCACATTCATGTCACCCCGTTTGCCTGTCTCCACATGAGGCAGGTGCAGTGGACGCTAAGTGCCCAGTGGACACAGGCTTCCAGCCATCTAGAGGACCACATCCTGGTTAGACTAGCCCTGGCGACATCCCTCGCCTGGTGGCAGGACCCCCTCAACCTCGGAGCCGGCACGCCCTTCCAGGCTCCCCCAGTGCACTGCATCCTCACAACGGACACGTCCACCTGCAGTCTCAGGGCCCATGATCACCAGAGAAGAGTGCCTCACAGATCAACCTGCTAGAACTCTGTGGGTCTTTTAGGATCATCTAGAAGGGCAAGTGGTTCAGGTCCAAACGGACAACCAGATGGTGATGTACTTCATCAATGAGCAGGAACCACGGGTTCGTACCACTTCTCCTGGAAGGCGGTGTGCCTCTGGAACTTCGTGATGGGGAAGAACATCTCCTTGAAGTGGTGTACTTGCCAGGCCAGGACAATGTGCTGGCTGACCGCCTGAGCTGTGTCCTCCAGACCCACGAGTGGATACTGAACCAGACAGTGCTGGCAGAGATTATTCGGCGCTGGGGGGACCCCAGAGGTTGACCTCTTTGCCAGTCCAGAGAACATGCATCTGCCACACTTCTGCTCTAGGAGGCCGGCCCTGGTCCAGGGGCTTCCTGTATGCATTCCCGCCCACACCCCTGGTGTCAGGGACCTTCCTCAAGATTCAAGTAGAGGCAGCCTCAGTCATCCTCATTGTGCCCAGGTGGCCCAGGCAGCCCTGGTTCCCCCTTCTTCTGCAGCTCTACCAGAGGGACCTGTTACTGCTGGGGAGTGCCCCAGACCTCCTATCCCAGGAGGATTGAATGCTGCTGCACTCCATCTTCCAGTCCCTGGCTCTGATGGCCTGGAATTTGAGAGGCTAGTTATAGTGCATCACTACCTCTCCAGGCCGGTGAAAGACATTTTCCTGGCCTCACGTAAGGAATCTACGCGTTGAGCATATGCTTTTAAATGGTGCAGGTTTCCACACTGGTATGCGGAGGATGGTCTCAACCCCTTCTGCGCAATGCCAGACCTCTTACGGTACCTTCTGCACCTCTCGGGGGCCAGCCTTGTCCAACACAGAGTGCACCTCTGTGCCATCTCAGCTCACTGCCACCAGTGTCCAAGCAGTCTCTGTGCATCCTCTGGTGGGCTGGTTTATGCGAGGCCTCCTCCTCTCCCAGCCCCCTATCTGTCTGCCACCAGTGGTGTGGGACCTCATTGTGGTGTTGGGGAAACTCATGGCTCCACCCTTTGAACCTTTGACTACCTGTCATCTCAAGTACCTTTCTTAGAAGGTTGTGTCCTTGGTTGCGCTCACCTTGACTAGGCGAGTGAGCTGCAGACACTGGTAGCACATATGCCCTACACCAGGTTCCACAAGAACAGGGTCGTCCTTCGGACTCACCTGAAGTTCTTGCTGAAGGTTGTCTCTGCCTTCCATTTGAATCAAGAGGTGGTATTACCCACCTTCTTTCCTAGGCCTCATTCTTCTAGGGTGGAGGCCTCCCTGCATATGCTGGACTGCAAGCATATGTTGTTGTTCTACATCCAGAGGATGCACTCCCATCGCCGCTCAACACAGCTCTCTGTCTCTTTTGACTCCAGTCGTCTGGGGGTTGCAGTCTCCAAGTGCACCCTCTCATGGTGGGTGGCTGACTGCATTTCTTTTGCCTGTCAGTACGCGAGGATCTCTCTGAAGCATCATGTGACGGCTCACTTGGTATTGCCATGGTGACCTCAGTGGCCATCTTGCGCTCAGTGCCCTTCTTGGTCATCTGCCGGGCTGCCACCTGGTCCTTTGTGCACACCTTCACTGCATGCTATTGTTTTGAAGAGACCTCCCAGAGGTTAGCCAGGCTGTACTCCATCACCTCTTCGGGAATAATGCAACTCCTTCCCTCCAACCCATGATGTCTAGGCTACCGAAGTGGGGATTACATCTTTGATGCCGCTGCTGCAGTGTCAGACTTCCAGCTAATCAGCGCCCCCTGCTGCCCTTTACGGTCTGCTTTTGGGTCGCCCGTGGCTTTTACAGGTTTTTTTCGGTAACCTGTAGCTTGGGAGTCCCATATGTGAGGACTGACTTCCTGTTTATTCCCAGAAAAAGTGTAGTTACTCATCTGTAACAGGTATTCTCCGAGGACAGCAGGAATCATTCCTCACAACCCTCCCTCCTCCCTGTGGAGTTGTATTTTTTCTTTTTATGCTTGTTTTAACTGTCATCATACTGAGGTAAGATGGCACCTTTGGGTGGGAAGGTGACCGCGCATGCACGGTGTAGGTCTCAAAGGCTTTCTTTGAAAACTGGGGAATGGATCCGCGTAGGCTCCATTGGCACCACCTATATGTGAGTACTGATTCCTGCTGTCCCCGGAGAACATCTGTTACAGTTGAGTAACTACGCTTTTTCTAATTTTGGCAGAGCAAGGGCAGGAACCACTGGGATTGAGAGAGCCAGAAGCGGATGTGAAGGCTGCTTTGCTGCCACCCAAATGCTGCTGCCCTAGACCCAGACATGCTTCTGGATTGAAAAATGGCAGGTGAGACCCCAACCTGAGAGATCTCGCCTGCCCACTCCACTGAGACATGTCCTCTCATCCCTTCCCTCTCCCACACTGAGACTCTATCACCCTACCGAGACATGCATCTCTACCCAAGACACATTCCCCTCGTCCCACCAAACTATTGACCACAAGACACCTCCACCACTACTGACACATCTCCCCCATAATTTGCTAGATATAAAGACCAAGTGCAGTTCTACTTGAGGAAATGAGTTTGGCATTGTGCACAGTAGGTTCTTATTACTGTGCATTATCGTTTATGGTTTATTAAAACTTGCTATACCCCCCCTTTGCAACAACAGAGTGGTGTACAAAAAAACAATTGAGAAAGATGGTAGATAATGCGATGAAGTTAGCTGCACCCGAATAGCTTACTGTATCATGTTACCTGCAATGCAGTTAATGCCTTTTAACTGCTGGGGAAACCTCCATCAGTTAAACACAGAAAGGTTGCAGTTATTGCACATTACATTTTGGCAATTAATGTACTGTAACCATATAACTTTACCACACTTTAGTAAATAGGGCCCATAGGGTTCCTTAACAATGCCATGCGGGTACCAAAATATAAACTACAGTACATACCTTAATTTAATATGAAAGTCACATCCATATGTACTGTGTCTGTGAAATGTTTTTAAAATTTGACATCGGACAAGATATTAGTAGTATGCAGTTGGATTTGATGACACACGCTTGTCTTTTCAAAAGCGGTTAGATTACATTAATAAAAATAGTTGCTGATCCCTTTCATGTAACTACTTTGATTATTTTCTTCTGAATTTCTTAAGGAAGGGTTCCATAAAAATATGGGTTTTTATGTCTTGGCAGAAAATTGAGTTTTGTAGACATTACCTAACTCTTGATTTGTCACACTGGGATCAATAACGTTTTGCTGCTTTTAAACACACAAAATCACAGGGGACACATAATGTTTTTTATAAGTACAGTAAAGTTTACGTGTTGTTGAAACAAAAACTCCTCTGACAGTCCTGTAATAAGTACACTCCGAAACTAGCAAATTATGTGTAATACCAGTGAAAGCAGGAAGTGGGCTTAAGAGTACAGTATGTAGAATATTGGCACTAAGCCCTGTGTGAATACAAAACTGGAATTTTAAATTGTGTCGTCTTGCTTATCACAGATATTGTACACAGTGTTTCTAATTCCCTTTAGTTCGCTTTCTATGATTTACGACCTCAGTTAATGACTGAATGTTATTAATCATTTGCAATAATGTTATTTTTATTTTCATTCTAGTGAACTTTTGACAATTTGATTTCTAAAAGCGTCTCTAAATCCTTTCTCTCAAAGCAGTAGGGATGTATGTTCGTAGTGCTACGTGGCCTTTGCAATGCAAGTAAGAGATCATCCCTGCTCATCGGAGTTTGCAATCTAATCAAGACATTCTAGGGGAATGGCAAAGATACAGATAGGTGATGAGCGGGAGAGGAAGGGGGTCGGCCTTGACGAGGTGGGTTTTTAGCCTGGATGTGAATAGGGCTAGAAAAGGAGCCTGGTGTACTAATTCAGGTAATTTGTTCCATACGTATGAAGCAGCAAGGTGGAATGACCGAAGTCTGAAGTTGGCAGTGGCAGAGAAGGGCACAGATAAAAATGAAGTGCCAGAAAAACAGAGTTTCCGAAGAAGGGGTGTAGGGTAAGATAAGACAGGAAAGGTAGTGAGGAGCCACTGAATGGAATGCACTTACAGGTCAGTAGAAGTCTAAACTGAATGCAGAAATGGATAGGAAGCCAGTGAGGTGAATTAAGAAAAGAGGTTATGAGAGCATAGCGAGAATGATGGACAATTAACTGCACGGCTGAGTTTTAAGCTGATTGAAGGGAAGAGACGATTCAGAGGCAGACCAGAAAGCAGCAAGTTGCGATAGTCTAATTGGAAGGTGACTAGAATGGATAAGGGTTTTAGTAGTGAGTTCAGAAAGGAAGGGACAAATGTTGATGATGTTATAAAGAAATGACAGGTTTTAGCTATCTATTGGATGTGTGCAGAGAGAGGGAAGAGTCAAAGATGACCTCAAGGTTGTGTGCTGAGGAAACAGGGAGGAATAGTGTTATCCACAGAGAGAGAAGGTAGGAAGTGAGTTTAGAATGAAAGATAAGGAGTTGTGTTTGGCTCCAGACAGTGATGGGACAACCAAGCAGCAATGTCAGATAAGCAGGTTGAGATATAGGCCTAGATTCCTGGAGAGATTTTAGGTGCAGAAAGGTAGATCTGAGTGTCATCACCAAAAAGATGATACTTTTATGGGGGGAGATAAGTGCAAGAGGACTGGGTGTAGAGACAGAAAAGGAAAGGTCCTAAGAGCCCTGAGGTACACTGACTGAAAGTAGGATGAGAGTAGAGGTCCATTAGTGCACCTTAGAAACTTAGTAAATGCTTAATCAATTTAACTTGAATTAACCTACAAATGAATGTACAAAAATATACTAATATGGATTCAATTTTTATTAAAAACATAGAAACATAGAAATATGATGACAGAAAAAGACCACATGGCCTATCTAGTCTGTCCTTCCATGACAACTACAACAGTCCTCTCCTCACAAATGTGTGAAATGAAGCAAAAATGCCCAAAATTTGGGAAAAAGTCCAAAAAAAGCCAAAAATGTTTTCCATTTAAAAAAGTTTTTTTTTTTTAATCCCTACAAATTTGGAGCTTTCAAGCAAAATTCTGCTGAAGATCCCCCATAATGGGTTAAGGATGGGGAATGTACTCTGTAGATCTCCTAAAATGCACCACTCCTTGAAATGCATGCCACGTTCTGAAGGGCCCTGCATGATGCTGCTAGAGTCTCATTCACTCTAGGACTGACTCAGGAAAAGGCACCAATGAACAGCGTTTGAGCCGAGGTACAGACATGGTAGATGGTGCTGAGTGCTGCCAAGACTGCGAGAAATCCCATGACTCTGGACACTGTGCATTTCCTGCTTTGGGACATTGGTGTTAATCCTATACTTGGTGCTTGTGACTCTGGTACCATGAATAGGAAGGCTTGGCTCAGCACTGGACTGTCAGAACATTGTCCATTTTTCTGTGTTATTTATGATTTGTTATCATTGGGCCCAATATTCAAAGCGATTAATGCGGATAGCAGAACTGCTAACCACGTTAATTGCAGTGAGTGGGATATTCAGCGGCACTCACACGGTTAGTGCCACTCAATATCCGCGACTGCTAGCTCTAGACACCCCGATGCTAACTGCTTAGCATGAGTGCATGTCATGGAGGTTTTTGGGCAGAGTGGAGGCGGCACCACTTGCTAACCAGGCAGTGGTGATATTGAGCCGCTGCCCGGTTAGCGGTACGTGATGAAGGCCTGGCATATCACTAACAGGGCAATGGCTCAATATCACCACTGCCCGGTTAGAGAGCAGCCTATGTGATGGTCCTGGATATTCAGTGCCAGGGCTGGATATGACCCCGACATTGACTATCTGGGTTTACTAGTCAGCATTAGTAGCACTAGCCGCAGGTACTGAATATCGGGTGGAGTTTGGAGCCTCCTTGGGGCCATGGGGAAGTGTGCACTTGCATAGGATACTCCCCCTTCCCAATTCTTAAATCCTTAAAATTAGATAAAAACAGAGCAGGATCAGGCTGCACTTACTTTATAATAGTAATGCCACGTTGCCTCTTGACCTCTAGGAGAAACGTTTTAAGCACATCATCTCCGGTTGCTGAGCCAAATCTTGTAATAAGAGCCATGAATCGTGTATTGCAATTCTTGACCTGGTAGCAGGAGATGATGCACTTAAATCATTTCACCTGGTGCGAAGGAGTGAGGACTTGGCTAATTTATATTCAAGAAACGTCAGCAGGTGGTATGATGACAGTATTAAAAAGTGTAGTGTTGTCATATTCTGTCTCCACCGCACTGTGAAGTCACTGGGCCTGCTTCTGGACTGGGATTCCTGCATCATGGATACTGTGTGGATGGTATTTATACTATTATCTTAATTTATTTTCAGGTTTATTTTCAATTTCACAGAGAGACTGCCTTCTGTGGAGGGTTACTGTATTTGTCCATCCATCTATATGTATGCTTGTTCATGAATAAATTTATGCCGTGAAGACAGAAGAGAAGCAAAGGATGGGAGCAGTGGGGAGGCCAGGCCTGTTAGCGGACAAAGAGAGGAGTTTGGTGGAAGAATGGAGAAGCTGTTGATACATTGAATTTAAGAGCAAGTGAGTTTCCTGCTTCTCACTGGCTGAAAATGTGGCCAGCTGCAGCTGCTAATTGAAGTCAAGAACTAGTGGAGGCTGGGAACCGTAGCAGCAGCAGCAAAGCTGGCCAGAGGAGGAAAGTCGGGAGATGGCAGAGGGAGGGGTTGATGGACATAGTCACTCTCCAGACCGCCAAACCCCAGCCATAACCTTCCGCATCTCCTTTGACCCCCCCACCCCAATGCCTAACACACATCTCCTGGAATCATACTCCTCTTCTTGCACCCACTGCCACAGACTCTCATCGCACATGCATCCCACGGAGATGCCAAGTCTCACTCATTAGAAGTATATCATATATCATACTCTTTTGGTATTTAGCTCACACCTTTCCAGGAGCAGTTCAAAATGAGTTACAATCAGGAACTGTAAAAATTTCCCTGTCTCCGAAGGGCTTACCATCTTAGTTGTGTCTGAGGCAATGGAGGGTTGCACGACTTGCCCAAGGCCACAAGGAGTGCCAGTGGAATTTGAACCCTGGTCTTACTGGTCCCAGTCTGCTACCTTAACCACTAGATGATTACTACTACTAATCATTTGTTTGGCACTACAAGGCGTACGCAGCGTTGCACAGAGACATGTAAGAGACAGCCCCTGTTCATATCAGCTTACAGTCTAGTCAAGACAGACAACATAGCTGGGGACTAGGCTATATCTAGGGGAATGGTAAGGAAGGTGAACAGGAGACCAGAATCCCAAAGCATTCTCAAAGAAGTAAGATTGTAGCCTGAATTTGAACAAGGCCACAGATGGAGCCTGACATACCGACTCAGGTAGTTTTGTTTTAGGCATAAGGATTAGCAACGTAGAAAGATCACAGTCTGGAGTTGGCAATGGAAGAGAAGGACATAGATAGAAGGGATTTGCCAGAAGAGCGGAGCTGCCAAAGAGCAGTGTAGGGAGGAAACATTTGAAGGTTCTCTCACTCTTACACTCATTGAGCCTCTTATCTCAAGCATTGGCACCTCGGTACCAGTGCATTGATCATGATCAAGTCAAAGAGCTGTAAAACCAAGTGGGCAAGACAGTAGGAGGAAATCTGAGCTCAGATTCCTGTGTCCTGCTGCCTCCTGCACCATTCTTTTTCCCTCTGCCTACAAGGACGGTGCTGTGAAAATGGTTGCCAAGTTACCCAGTTCCAGAAGTGAGATTTTAAGCCAGTCCTAAATTTCTGACAGTCTCATTCTGACGCGTTATGGGACCTGCAGCACTGATTCCAGTGGATAAAATGAGGGTCTACAAATACCATGCTGCACTGCAATTCAAATTTAAAACCAGAACTGGCAAAAAAAATCTCACTCCTGGAACTAGGTAACTGCAACTCTGTATGTCTGTATCCTTTCATAGACTCCACAGAAAGGTTATGCTGTTATGCTGTCTTTTTTAAATTTGCAAAGCAATACTACATTCAAATCTTTCTAGATTTATACCCTGGATGCACCATCTGAAAAAATCTCACTCTTTGGACTTCAATGTCATGGTTGCCAACTGGCTCCAGATTTGTTGGACAGGCTTGAGTCAGCCCTGGGTTTACCCCATTGCCTGCAGGGACTTGTAATTCTGATATCTCTATCGCAGGCCATAAGAAAAGCAAAACTATAAGTTCCTGCATGCACTGGGGTGAACACAGGACTGGATCGAACCTGTTGGGCGAACCTGAACCTAGTTGGCAACCCTAATCTCACTTTCTCGGGTGGCAAATCTCCCTCTTTGGGATGGTTCTCGCTTGGCATATCAGATCCCACCATCTTACCACTTTTACAATCCCATATTCATACATACCGTACACCACGCTCTCAAGTGAATGTGTCTTTGTGCACTGCTCACAGCATGCACTTTCCAATTTGCTAGAATTACAGAGAATTAGCAATCGAAATAATGTCCAGTGAAGAACATTTGAATGTTTTATGTATGCTGCTGATCTGTTTTAATTTCTTTTTGTTTCATCCTAAGGTAAACCTAAGGCTCGATTCACCCTAGTTTTGCAAGGCTTCTGAGGACGAATAGCTTTAAATTGGTTCCCCCCACCCCATGAATAGCAACCATTGTGAAAAGGACTATTTTTGAGAGAGATTGGATATTCAAAAAACTACTAAGCAGAGTTTTATAAATAAATTTGCCATGCAGAAGAGGCCGAGTTACCATAGATTCTCCATTAACGCCCTTTGCTTTGTCAACAAGGAAGTTATTTACCCAGACATTAATATCATTTAGTTACCTCCTGGAGCTCTCCCCCACAAATATATTTACTTCAGATCAAGGCAGGAGTAAATTGGCTCTGAGCTTATCAGAGCCACAGAGCTTCCATTATGGTCTGTAGGAGAAAAGTTCCCCCAACAGAAAAATTGCTATAACAGATTGCAGCATTTTCTTTCCAAATGTGCTTGCCATACCTCACCTATTACATCTAAACTTACCACATATACCTCCCCACCTTTTCAGTTATCTCATCCTTGCTGCCTTTCTCCTGTATATAAACATGGTTTACCCCCAGGGTACGCATGCATGCTCACCAAGCATGCTTGCAACTAACTGTACAATTTAATTTAAAATTTCCATTTTGCCTCTTCTAGAGAAAGTCCCGGTTTAAGCAGATTACAACTAACCGTTGTAACCTCAGCAATCACATAAGTAAAATAAGCAGAGCAAGGCATAATGAAAGCAGTTTGTTAGCATGACTTAAATTTTAGAAAAGATATCGAGATTGAAATTAAGGCTTCACTGTAATGACATTTAGAATTTGGATGGTATTTTATGAAAGGTTCTGCTAAACATGGAGCCTTTTATAAAATATTGAGTATAGAGGTGCAGAACAGCACGTGTATGTTCTAAAATGTGGAACCAGAGGAAACATTTTGCACTTGTGCACATGGGATAAAAAGGAACAGGGAAACAGTCAACCAGGGCTTTTTTACCTCAGGGTAGAAGGAGCAGTTGCCCTGGGCCCTTGCACAACGGGGATCCTGCTGCCTGTGGCAAAAGTGACACAGTTCATCCCTTCTACTCTCCCAGGCTGAGATATGCAGGAGAAGTGAACGGTGAACAGATCAATGATTTCCTGCTTCCAATTTTTTACTAAAGCACCACTTCCTAGTCGTCTCTCCAGTCCAGTCCCTTCATTCTGGGTTGTGCTCCTATTCCTGCAGCTTGGAGACTGAGTAAATCATTTTCTTGATGACGTCAGGATATATATAGTACTGGCACCACCCACCAGCCTCAGTTTTTACTCAGTCTCCAAGCAGCTGGAGTGAGCAGCAAGCTAATGGAATAGGCTTGCTGGAGAGACATAGCATAGGAGGGGTCTTTGATTTTTTTTTCTTTACTTATTGTTTACTTTGCTTTAATTCCCTTCCGTTTATTTAGTTTCTTACTGGGATTCCCTCGTTTCTCCTCCTCCCCCCCCCCCAACCAGTGGAGGAGGCTTGCAGCGGCTCGGCCCGTTTCTTCAAAAAAAAAAAAAAGGAAAAAAAAGAAAAGAAAAAGCAGTGTCTTACTTTGCAGCAGCGACTGCCTTATTTCAGTGTGGCCAGGTCTCCAGCTGAGAAGGGCCTCTTCTTCGGTCTCCCGCCTTGTTGCTGAAGCCCCAGAAGCGGCTGAGCACGAGGGCGGGATGGCCGCGGCGTCATCTCTCCTCGGTCTGCATTGAAGAGCAGAGGAGCGGCAAGGGGAAGCAGGTATAAGGCCGGCAGAGGAGTTGCTATTCGAGCCGCTGGGACCGCGGCGGTTGCCTCGTGCGGCAGGGTGGTGGCTGCAAGGAGTGAGAGTTCCCGCTCTTGCCTCTCGCGCGCTTTTGAGCCACGCTGCACTTTGCTGGGGGAGGTGAACGAACGGACCTGGACGGTAAGAAGGGATTCTACCATTTTTTGTAGGGGCCTTGAGGCAAAATTGGTTTTATTTGGTTTATATTATTCTTTTCAATAGAGTTAAAGAATATAGAAACTTGATGTTAACGGTTTGATATAGTTCTAAAGTTTGTATATGGTAAGGTAGTTATATTTCCTTTTTTTTTGTAGAGTTCACGTTAAAAAAAAAAAAAAAAAGCAGAAGAGTAGTGTAAAGTGGGTGCAATGCCTGCGCATCCACAGTGCCGCCTCTGTGGGGCCCGCAGTCTGAAACTGGAGTGTCCAGGGGCTGCGCTCTGGAGGCAGCCTCTGTGGAGCAGGAGCTCCAGGACAGTGTAAAGCAACTCCCATCAGCTTCTGGTGCAATGGAATTAGGGGAAGCATTGGAGGGGGCCCTTGGGGAGGGGTCGCTGCCCCCCTTGCCGGCAGAGCAGCAGGTATCCTCTCAGCCATTACCGGGCACCTCCTCGATGGAGGGAGGCCTCTGTGGTTTTTCCCCGGAATTTGTGCTTTTATTGCACAAAGCTTTCTGTATGCGTCAACAAGAAGGTCAAGGACCTCACAAGCGGAAGGCGGAGAACAAGCCTCTTGTGCCAGACGTTCCTGCCAAGAGGGCAAGAGCAGAGGAGGAAGAGCCCACTTCCCCAGATTCGGAGATTCTGGAATCAGGCAGAGATTTGGGGGAAGAGGAAGAGTTCGAGGAAGGTGAGATTCCAGAGGAGCAGGCGAGAATAGTGAGGGTTTTTCGCTGTGAGGAGTTGCTTTCTTTGATTGGAGAGTCCTTGAAGGTACTTAATATGTCCACTGGAGGGCAAGGGAGCGAGAATGCTCTAGAGGATCCCTTGATTCAGGCAGTCCAGAAGTTGCAGAAAGTCTTCCCAGTGCACAGGGTAGTCCGGCAGATGATACAGTACGAGTGGGATCAGCCGGAGTCCGGACTAAGGGGAGTGCACTCTATAGCATGCTTGTACCCATGGCCTGAGGCAGAAAAGGAGTTGCTAAAGTCTCCCAGAGTGGATGCGGCGGTATTGGCCATGACCAAGAAGACTACCATCCCGGTGGAGGGCAGTGCAGCTCTAAAAGATGGTCAGGACAGGAAGGTGGACACCTTGCTGAAACAGGCCTTCGACATTAGTGCCATGGCCCTTCAAGCTTCGGTATGCGGGGCTTGGGTGGCCCGGGCATGTTTGAGGTGGTCCCAGCAGTTGCAGTCGGCTGAGGGGTCGCAGGTAGAGCCACAAGGGGATGCGGTGTGGATTGAGTCCGGAGCGGCCTATCTGGCGGATAGTCAGTATGACCTCATTAGAAGCTTGTCAAAGAACATGGCTTCCCTGGTGGCTGCTCGCCGATATCTTTGGCTCCGAAACTGGGCAGCAGATGCTTCCTCCAAGTCCCGCCTCAGCAGACTTCCCTTTAAGAGGAAGCTGCTCTTCGGAGAGGACTTGGACAAGTTGGTGAAAGATTTAGGGGAGCCTAAAGGGAGCAGGCTTCCGGAGGATAGGCCCAAGCAGGGGCGTCTTTCGTCTCAGGGGCGCTCTCAAGCTCGGCAGAACTCCTTTCAGAGGCCAAGGTTTTGGGGGGTTTCGAAGAGCGGGGAGAGGTTTTGGAGCCTCTTCTGCATCCTCTGGTCATAGAAAACTGCAATGAGACAACGGGGGCTCTGGTGGGGGGTACTGCTAGTAAGGGGTTGTTTAAGGCAGTTCCTTCCCGCCTGGGTCTGGGTAACTTCTGACCAGTGGATCCTGGAGGTGGTAAAATTCGGATATGCTCTAGAGTTTGCAAAACTAGTCCTTCCCTCATTCGTCCAGTCGCCTTGCAGGTCGGTAGCCAAGTACGCAGCGGTAGAAGAAACCCTAGCAAAGCTGTGAGCGTTGGGGGCGGTGGTCCTGGTTGCCAAGGGATCAATACGGTTGCGGTCGGTACTCAATCTGTTTTGTGGTCCCAAAGAAGGAAGGCTCTTGGCGACCCATTCTAGATATCAAGCATGTCAATTTATGTCTTCGTGTTCCGCACTTTCGGATGGAAACTCTGAAGTCGGTGATAGTGGCGGTGAGGCAGGGGGAATTTCTAACTTCTCTTTACCTCACAGAGGCATATCTTCACATTCCCATCAGAGAAGCTCACCAGCAGTTTCTGTGCTTTGCGGTGCCGCAGGGTCACTTTCAGTTTCGAGTGTTGCCGTTCGGCCTGGCGTCGGCTCCCCGCACTTTCACCAAGGTGATGGTGGTGGTGGCAGTGGCTCTGCACGGAGAAGGCATTCTCGTGCATCCTTACCTGGACGATTGGTTGATCAGGGCCAAATCCAGGGAGGAATGTTTGAAGGCAACGGCCAGGGTAGTAGCTTTCCTTCAGAGTTTGGGGTGGGTGATCAACCAAGCAAAGAGCAAGTTAGTGCCCACTCAGGAGATCGAGTATTTGTTGGCAAGGTTTGACACTCTATTGGGCAACGTTTTCTTGCCAGCTCAGAGGGCAGAGAGCCTACGCTGTTTGGTGAGAGAGAGTTTGTGGCTTGGAAGAATCCGTTAGCGTGGCATTACCTGCAGGTACTGGGGACGATGGTGGCGACGTTAGACCTAGTGCCTTGGGCCAGAGCGCATATGCGTCCACTCCAGCGGGCTTTGTTGCGCCGCTGGTCACATCAGAAGCAGCCTTTGTCGACGGTCCTACCCTGTACAGCAGCGGCCAAGGCATCTCTACAGTGGTGGCTCTCGCCTGGGAGTCTGGAGAAGGGAATGCCTCTCGACACCCCACAGTGGATGCAAGTGACGACGGACACGTGTCTGTCAGGCTGGGGGGCGCACTGCAAGGGACACTTTGCCCAGGGAAGCTGGAGTGCCCCGGAGTCGCAATGGCCCATCAACAGATTGGAGTTGTGGGCAGTGATGATGGCCCTCGGAGCTTTCCGGAGTTGGGTTCTCAGGAGGGCGGTCAGAATTCTTTCGGACAACGTTACAGTGGCAGTATGAGCAGCCTTCTATTGGAGGAGGAGGCGGAAGGTCTCATGAGATGGGCTGAGGATCATCTCGTAGCCATTTCAGCCCAGCATGTCGCCGAAGCGGAGAACGTCACGGCCGACTTCCTCAGCAGGCTTAAGAAAGATCCTGGCGAGTGGGAGCTCAGCCAGGATGTCTACGAACAGGTGGTCCTCCGGTGGGGGGCCACCAGTGATGGATTTGATGGCATGCTGGGAGTCGGCCAAGACGAGCAGATTCTTCAGCAGGAGAAGAGAAAGAATGTCGGAAGGGCTGGGTGCCCTAGTTCAGTGGTGGCCCTCGGAGGGGTTGCTGTATGTGTTCCCTCCTTGGGCGCTCATCGGCAGAGTTCTTAAGAGAATAGAAGCTCATCAGGGGTTGGTGATCCTGATTGCTCCAGACTGGCCCAGGCGACCGTGGTGTGCCGATCTCATTCGGCTACTGGCAGATCGACCATGGAGGCTCCCGGTAAGAAAGGATCTTCTCAGGCAGGGTCCAGTAAGGATGCCGCAGGTGGATCGGTTCTCGTTTACGGCATGGCTATTGAGAGGGCAAGGCTGCTTAAGAGGTTATTCGGGAGCAATGATTTCAACTTTGCTGAAGGTCCGCAAGCGGTCTACCTGTTTAGCGTATGTGAGGGTTTGGCGCATCTTTGAGAACTGGTGTGAGGAACGATGCAAGAAGCTCTTGTCAGTGGCGATATCAGAAGTGTTGGATTTCTTGCAGGCTGGCCTGGAAAAGGGGCTGGAAGCTAGTTCCTTGCGGGTACAGCTAGCGACTATCGCTTGCCACAGGGGCAAGGTTAAGGGTAAAGAGTTAGGCCAACACCCCGATGTGGTTCGATTTCTTAAAGCGGTCAGGCGGGTGCGGTCGCATCAGAGTCTGGTGTTACCTCCTTGGGATCTCAATTTGGTATTGGATTCTCTGGTCGGGGCGCCATTCGAACCCCTTGAGCAGTCTTTTCTTAAGGACTTAACTCTCAAGGTGGCGTTTTTGATGGCCATCTGTTCTGCCAGGCAAGTCTCTGAGTTGAGGCATTGTCTTGTCGCCCGCCCTTCCTCGTTTTTTCCGCAGAGAAGGTGGTGTTGAGAACGGTTCTGTCCTTTTTGCCCAAAGTAGTTTCTCCCTTGCATGTCAATCAGCCGGTGTCACTTCCGGTCTTTGCCAGTTTAGAGCAGGGAGAGGGAGTTACGCGACTGCGCCTTCTGGATGTGCGTAGAGTTTTGAGGTGGTATCTGAAGTGTACTAAGGCCTTCCGCAAGTCGGAGCGTTTATTTGTGTTCGGAGGGCCGCGCAAGGGAGAGGCGGCGGCCAAGGCCACAATTTCCAGGTGGATCAGGAATGCCATTGCTTCCGTGTATATCCTAAGGAGGAGACAGGTCCCGGTGGGATTGCGAGCGCATTCCACTCGAGCTCAGGCTTCTTCTTGGACGGAGGTTAGTTTGGTTCCTCCGTTGGATATTTGCAGAGCAGCAACTTGGTCTTCTCTGCATACCTTTGCCAAGCACTATAGGTTGAATGTGCAGGCAGCGGCGGATGCAGGTTTTGGGAGAGTGGTGCTTCGAGCCGGTTTGGCAGGACCCTCCCAAGCTTGAACTGCTCTGTTACATCCCAGACTGAAGGGACTGGACTGGAGAGATGACTAGGAAGAAGTAATTAGACCTTGCCTGCTAATTAGTATTCCTGAAGGATCTCCAGTCCAGTCCCTTGTCCCACCCGGTGTGGTTGCTGGTTCAAAGAAGTTTATGGGAAGTGGTTGGCACAGAGGTTTGTTTGTGCCAGGCTTCTCTGGAAGTTCCGGTGTCGGGGCGGATTGGACCGAAGCAGAGCCCTGTTATCAGTAGTGCTGCACATCTTGTTAGGTAATTGACAGGGTGCTGTGCCAGGTAAGCCGCCTCCTCTTCCCTTGAGGGGGTGTTGGGTCATCCTCAGGGCTCGGGAGGGGTAGTATAATAGTTTTTAGTGTTATAGTTGTTTTATCATTGGTTAGTTGTCTCTCCATTAGTTTTGCTTTGTCAACAGGATACTGAAGCTGGTGGGTGGTGCCAGTACTATATATATATCCTGATGTCATCAAGAAAATGATTTACTCGGTCTCCAAGCTGCAGGAATAGGAGCACAACCCAGAATGAAGGGACTGGACTGGAGATCCTTCAGGAATACTAATTAGCAGGTAAGGTCTAATTACTTCTTCTCTTGCGAGTGGCCTGAGGGAGCAGACAGGAGGAACAGGTCCGCTGACTGTGCTGCTCCGGGAGGGAGGTCCATAAACGGGGGTGGGGGGTATTCTCTAAAGTTTTGCCAGGCCTCATAAGAGATTGAAGCGGGCCTGGAGTCAACACGCACATGCAAATGCCAGATTTCACAGTGTCCATGTGTAAGTGCTTACTCTTACACTCGGATGTTGGCCATTTTGCTAGCCTGCATATGTAAATGCCACCAGCTAGCTTCAGATTCCAGGAAATAAATAGTGAGAGATTTAAGAAGGATAACCCCCTTAATCCTCCCTGTAAAGGGCTGGCCAAAACGAGCACTTTCCAAAAAACCCGAAATCTGCTAAGTAGCAGATTTAAATCCCAAAGTGGATGCCATTTACTTGCACATCTGCTTGATTATATGTCAACTGCAAAGAAGACTTTTAAAATAACACTCTTGAAATGAGATTTTAGAAAGGATGTCTAGAAAGAACCTGGAATGTCTAGAGAAGAACATTAAAAAATCCGGGGGAGTGGCGGCAGTGAAGGGAGGTATGGTTAAGTGCCTTCTGAAATTACTATGTCTATAACCAGAAAAATGAATGTCTCAGTAATTGGTTCTATGGCCGGGTACGTGCTGTTTTTACAAATGTGGATGTCCCCGAATTACACTGCCTCAAAACTGGGTACTTGGACGTGCTGGTAGGGGTATCACAGAAGGGGGCTGACTCTGGTTGGAGGCTTGCACGTCCTGGCCTGCTATTTCACATACTCAGACATGCAGTGGTGGGCCAGTAATGTGTTTGAAGTACAGGGTGGCCCAAAAAAAGTGAGAACATCTTGTAATATATAAGTTATTTAAAAATTCAAAAAGACAGGTGTAAATGATTGACAAATTAAAAAAAAAAAGATGGCGACCGGAAATTGTCAAAATAAAGACGTTATATTGCTAAAAAAGTTAAATAAGTAAACTATTTAAGCTTTTAATTTGAGATGTTCTCCTGTTTTTTGGACCACCCTGTATGTATTTATGCACAGGTTGTGCTCCTCTACCTGCAGCTTGGAGACTGAGTACGTCATTCTTTGATCACCTCAGGATATATACCACTGGCACCACCCACCAGCCTCAGTATACTCAGTCTCCAAGCAGCAGGAGAGAGCAGTAAGCCAGAGGAAAAAGGCTTACTGGAGAGACGCTAGGTTTACAAGAGTTTATTTCTTGCCTTTTCTTGTTTTTCCTTTCGTTTAAAGTTTTGTTTGTTTTGGCTGTTTTGTTAAGGGGCTGCCAGCACCATCGGGGTTTTTTCCCCTCCTCCTCCCATCCCAGGTGAAGGGCTGGTATTGGAGGAGGCTCGCTTGGCCCGAGGCAAAAGTTAAAAAAAACAAAACAAAACAAAAAAAACAACAAAAAGCGCTGATCAGGAGACTGCAAGGTTTTTCCGCAGTCTCCTGAGTGAGCAGGGCCCCGAAGCTGTTCCCGCCTTGCCGCCGAAGCCAGAGAGACTGCCTAGGGCGAGGGCGGGCAGATAAAAGAAATCTTTCCCCCGTTGGAAGCCCAGGAGCGGCGGGTAAGTGGCACAAGTTAAGGGGGCTGAGTTTTGCCGGCGGGCCACGTGGAACACGAGGGAGTTACATGGCAGCCACGAACACGCGCTTAGGTGCACAGCTCAGGGAAGAGGGGTTTATTTCTCCCTTCCTCTTTTGTTTTTGTGCCAGAGCAGGTGCGGGGCAACACCCGGTAAAGCCAGACAGATGGATCTTCCCCGTGGTTGGGGGGGCCCGCATCTGGCTGGAACATTTTAAATGAGTTTATTCTCTACAGTGTTAGAGTTGGGGTATATATACGTATATATATATATAGATATATATGTAGAGAGAGAGAGAAAAAAAATTACCAAAGAGAGTGAGGGTATAGTATAGATTTTGTTCTTTAAAAAAAAAAAAAAAAAGGACAAGCTGTTGGTTTGTAAGATGCTGTTTGCTATGTGGATCACGTAAGGGACCGGTTTCAGAAGCAGGCGTCTGCAGAGGCTGTGCCATGGAGGCAGCCTCAGTGGAGCAGAGACTACAGGCTTGCGGGTCTCAAGATCCTTCAGCTCCAGTGTCTCAGGAGTCGGTGGAGCCCTTGGAAGGTCTCCTAGGGGAGGGCTCTTCTCTCTCCTTGAGTTTGGAATAGCAGGTACCCTCTCAGCCACAGCCTGGGACATCCTCGTGGGAGGGAAGCCTCGGAGGAGGTTTTTCTCCAGAGTCATGTTGCTATTACACAAGGCTTTCTGCTTGCGTCAACAGGGGAGTCAGGAAGGCGCAAGAAAGCATGAAGCGGAGGCCAAATCTCTGGTTGAGACAGTTATTCCCTCCAAGAAGGTGAGAACTTTGGAAGAAGAGGAACCTTTCTCACCTGGATCGGAGATACTGGAAAGGGAGGTCTCGGAACAGGAGTTGGGAGAGGAGGAAGAAGAACTAGAGGGAAAGATCCCAGAGGAGCAGGCAAGGATTGTAAGGGTTTTTCATCGAGAAGAGCTGCCGGCATTAATTGGGGAGTCCCTGAAGGTACTCAACATGTCAGCAGTGGCCCCTACACAAGAGGAGGATCTGGAAGATCCGTTAATTCAGGCAGTTAGGAAATCACAGAGAGTCTTTCCTCTCCACAGGGTGGTACTGCAGATGATGATTCAAGAGGAATGGAATCAGCCGGAGACAGGTTTGAGGGGCGTGCTGTCGATGTCGCATTTGTACCCCGTGCCGGAAACAGAGAAGGAGCTGTTAAAATCGCCTAGAGTGGATGCAGCAGTTTTGGCGGTTAATAAAAAGACTACCATCCCGGTGGAAGGTAGTGCAGCGCTAAAGGGTGCCCAAGACAAAAAGCTAGATACTCTGTTGAAGCAAGCTTTTGACATAAGTGCAAGCTTCGGTATGTGGAGCTTGGGTAGCACAGGCTTGCCTAACATGGTCCCAACAGTTACAAGGAATGGATGAGTCAGTGGTGGGGACCGCAAGGAGAGGCAGCGCGAATTGAGTCGGGCACTGCATATCTGGTGGATAGCCAATATGATCTGATTAGGAGTTTGTCGAAGAACATGGCTTCGGTGGTAGCGGCTCGGAGGTACCTTTGGCTCCGCAATTGGGCGGCAGATAGTTTGTCCAGGGCCCAACTTAGTAAGCTCCCCTTTAAAGGTAAGCAGCTTTTTGGGGAAGATCTCTGGACAAGTTGGTGAAGGAGTTAGGTGAGTCCAAGGGCAGCAGACTTCCGGAGGACAGGCCCAAGCAGAGTCGCTTTTTGGCTCCAGGATGGTCACAATAGAGGGAGTCCCGGAGATTTTTTCCGGCTCGGCAGAACTCCTTTCAGAGGGAACGGTCTCCCTCGAGAGGACAGAGTTTCCGGGGGTTTCATGGAGTGGGAAGAGGTTTTGGGGCCTCTTCGACCAATTCTGCCCAGCGAAAGACACAATGAAGTTGCGAGGGCTCGGGTGGAAGTTATGCCAGTAGGAGGGCGCCTACGGCAGTTCTTTCCCGCCTGGGCCCGGGTTACGTCAGACCAGTGGGTGCTGGAGGTAGTGCGGGTCGGTTATGCCCTCAAGTTCATAAGGCCGGTCCTTCCTTCCTTTGTCCGATTGCTTTGCAAGTCGCGGATCAAGCGAATAGCAGTAGAGGAAACCCTAACAAGACTATTAGCCTTGGGAGCAGTCGTTCCTGTACCAAAAGCTCAGTGCGGCTGCGGTCGATACTCCATCTATTTCGTGGTCCTGAAGAAAGAAGGATCCCTAAGGCCGATTTTAGACCTCATGCGGGTCAGTCGGTGTCTTCGGGTTCCACATCTTCGTATGGAAACACTGAAGTCGGTGATAGTGGCGGTTCGACAGGGAGACTTCTTAACCTCTCTCGACCTCACTGAGGCATATTTACATATCCCCATCAGGGAGTCTCATCAGCAGTTCCTGTGTTTCGCGGTGCCAAGGGGGCACTTTCAGTTCCAAGCGCTTCCGTTCGGCTTAACAATGGCTCCGCGCACCTTCACCAAGGTGGTGGTGGTGGCGGTGGCGGCGGCGGCCTTACGCAAGGAAGGTGTCCTAGTTCATCCTTACCTGGACAATTGGTTGATCAGGGCCAAGTCCAGAGACGAGAGTCTGAGGGCAACCACCAGAGTGGTCAGTTTCCTGCAAAGCTTAGGATGGGTAATCAATATGGCAAAGAGCAGGTTGGTTCCCTCTCAGGAAATCAATTACCTGGGTGCATGGTTCGACACTGCTTCGGACAGGGTATTCTTGCCAGTTCAGAGAGCAAGAGACCTTCAGTGCTTGATATGTGAGTTTATGGCTCAGGAAGCGCCCTCGGCGTGGCACTACTTGCAGGTGCTGGGGACGATGGCAGCGACGTTAGACCTGGTGCCCTGGGCCAGGGCCCACATGTGGCCGCTGCAGAGGTCCCTCCTGCGACGTTGGTCTCATCAGTGTCAGCCCTTGTCGATGACGCTCCCTTGTACCCCGGCAACCAAGGAGGCACTTCAGTGGTGGTTATCCCCAGGGAATCTGGAGAAAGGAATGCCCCTCGAATCTCCTCAGTGGGTTCAGGTCACGACGGAGGCGAGTCTGTCAGGCTGGGGAGCCCACTGCGAGGGGCACTTTGCCCAGGGACTCTGGAGTGCACTGGAATCGCAGTGGCCTATCAACAGATTGGAATTGAGGGTGGTAACTCTGGCTCTCAAAGTGTTCCTGCGTTGGGTTCGCAGGAGGGCGGTCAGAGTTCTCTCGGACAACGTGACAGTGGTGGCCTACATCAACAGACAGGGAGGCACCAGCAGTCCCATGTTAGAAGAAGAGGCAGAAAACCTCCTAGAATGGGCCGAGACTCATCTAGTGGCTTTATCAGCTCAACATGTGGCAGGAGTAGAGTATGTGACGGCCGACTATCTCAGCAGGTACAAGGTGGATAACGGCGAATGGGAGCTCTGCCAGGAGGTCTTCCAACAGGTAGAATGCAGGTGGGGCTTACCCGTCATGGACCTGATGGCGCGCTGGGAGTCAGCCAAGGCGAGCCGTTTCTTCAGCAGAAGGAGAGAAAGAATGTCAGAGGGCTTGGACACCCTAGTTCAAAGATGGCCCACAGAGGGCTTAATGTATGTGTTCCCACTGTGGGCGTTCATAGGCAGGGTTCTGCAAAGGATAGAGGCGCATCAGGGACTGGTGATTCTGATAGCTCCAGACTGGCCAAGGAGGCCGTGGTATGCCGATCTGATGAGGCTGTTGGCGGATTGGCCTTGGTGCCTCCCAGTAAGAGAGGACCACCTCAGTCAGGGTCCTGTGAAGATGCCGCAGGAGTATCGGTTCTCGCTTGCGGCTTGGCTATTGAAAGGGTTAGGCTGCGTAAGAGAGGATATTTGGGAGCAGTGATCTCAACTCTGTTAAAGGTGCGGAAGCGGTTGACATGTCTGGCGTATGTCAGAGTGTGGCGTATATTTGAGAACTGGTGTGAGAGGCGACGGAAGAGGCCCCTGAAAGTTTGTCTCTGAAGTCCTAGATTTTTTGCAGGATGGTTTTGATAAGGGACTGGCAGCCAGGTCGTTGCGGGTATAGCTAGCGGCTATTTCCTGTTACAGAGGTAAGATTTTGGGTAGATCGTTGGCCGAGCATCCAGATGTGGTTCAATTCCTTAAGGCAGTGAGGCGCTTACGGCCTCAGCAGAGGTCATAAGAACATAAGACATGCCATACTGGGTCAGACCGAGGTCCATCAAGCCCAGTATCCTGTTTCCAACAGTGGCCAATCTAGGTTATACGTACCTAGCAATATCCCCAAAAGACACAGGTTCCACAATGCTTGTACTGGGTCAAGCATTGATATCCTGGGTCCCTTTTTAATAGTGGTTTATGGACCTTTCCTCCAGGAACTTGTCCAAACCTTTTTTAAACCCAGCTATACTAACAGCCCTTACTACATCCTCCGGTAACAGATTCCAGAGTTTGATTACACGTTGAGTGAAAAAATATTTTCTCTTATTTGTCTTAAATAGTTTACCCTGTAGCTTCATTACATGTCCCCTAGTCATTCTATACTCTGATAGCGTAAACAATTGATCCACGTTTATCCGTTCCACTCCATTCATTAATTTATAGACCTCTATCATATCTCCCCTCAGCCGTCTCTTCTCCAGGCTAAAGAGCCCTAACCTTCTTAGCCTCTCTTCATAGGAGTAGCCTTCCATCCCCTTCACCAATTTGGTGGCTCTTCTCTGTACTTTTTCTAATAACGCTATGTCCTTTTTAAGATACGGTGACCAGAATTGCACACAATATTCAAGGTGCGGTCGTACCATGGAGCGATACAGAGGCATTATAATATCCTTTGTTTTGTTCTCCATCCCTTTCCTTATGATACCTAGCATTCTATTTGCTTTCTTGGCTGCCGCTGCACACTGGGCGGAGGGTTTTAACATGTTATCCACAATGACTCCTAAATCTTTTTCCTGGGTGGTGGTTTCTAATGTGGAGCCTTGCATCGTGTAACTATAGTGTGGGTTGTTCTTTCTTTCCTAGGTGCATAACTTTGCACTTGTCCACATTAAATTTCATCTGCCATTTGGATCCCAGTCTTCCAATTTATCCAGATCCTCCTGCAGTTTTCCGCAATCCTCTTGGGTTTTAACAACTTTAAACAGTTTTGTGTCATCTGCAAATTTGATAACCTCACTAGTTATTCCCTTTTCCAGGTCATTTATGAATATGTCAAAAAGCAGCGGACCCAGCACAGATCCCTGGGGTACTCCACTATTCACCTTTTTCCATTGGGAATATTGGCCATTTAGCCCTACCCTCTGCTTTCTATCTTTTAACCAGTTCCCGATCCACAATAGTACACTGCCTCCTATCCCATGACTTTTTAGCTTCGCCAAAAGTCTCTGATGGGGGACTTTGTCAAAAGCTTTCTGAAAGTCCAGATACACTATATCAACCGACTCACCTTTGTCTACCTGTTTATGCACACCTTCAAAAAAACATATCAGATTAGTAAGACAAGATCTTCCTTGTCTAAAGCCATGTTGGCTGTCTCCCATTAGGCCATGACTATCTACATGCTGTGTAATTTTGTTCTTTATGATGGTTTCTACCATTTTCCCTGGTACTGACGTCAGGCTCACCGGTCTGTAATTTCCTGGGTCACCCCTGGAACCCTTTTTAAAAATTGGTGTTACGTTGGCGACCCTCCAATCTTCAGGTATTACAGATGATTTTAATGAAAGTTCACAGATTACCAATAGCAGGTCTGCAATCTCATATTTCAGTTCTTTCAACACTCTGGGATGTATACCATCCGGTCCAGGTGATTTGCTACTGTTCAGTTTATCAAATAGTTGTAATATATCTTCCCGGTGTAGAGATATTTCTCTCAATTCCTCTGCAGTATCACCTTTAAATACCACTTCAGTCTTGGGTAACATCCCTACATCTTCCTCAGTAAAGACCGAAGCAAAGAATTCGTTCAGTCTCTCTGCTATAGCCTTGTTTCCTCTTACTGCCCCTTTTACCCCTCTATCATCTAATGGTCCAATTGACTCTTTCACAGGCCTTTTGCTACTAATGTACTTTAAAAAGTCTTTATTTCGTGTTTTTGCTTCCGTAGCAAGTTTCTTCTCAAATTCCCGCTTTGCCTGCCTTATCAATGCTTTGCATTTAACTTGCCAGTGCTTGTGCTGTTTCCAGTTTTCATCATTTGGCTCTTTTTTCCATTTCCTGAAGGTTGCTTTTTTGGCAGCAACAGCCTCTCTGA
Source organism: Ichthyophis bannanicus (assembly GCA_033557465.1). Lineage (NCBI taxonomy): Eukaryota > Metazoa > Chordata > Amphibia > Gymnophiona > Ichthyophiidae > Ichthyophis > Ichthyophis bannanicus. The sequence goes on along the minus strand of CM066031.1, from coordinate 1,415,450,018 downwards.
CCTCACCTTTAAACCATGCTGGCAGTTTTTTGGACTTTCTTCCGCTTTTCTTAATGCGTGGAATACAGCTGGTCTGGGCTTCGAGGATAGTATTTTTAAATAATACCCAAGCTTGCTGTAAGTCTTTAACCTTTGGAACCGCTCCTTTTAGTTTTTTCCTAACTATATTCCTCATTCTATCATAGTTTCCCTTTTGAAAGTTAAAAGGTAGTACTGTGGATACCTTTACTATCTGTCCTCCACTAATTAAATCAAACATGATCATACTATGATCACTATTGCCAAGTGGTCCCAACACCCTTATTTCTTGCACCAGATCTGGCGTTCCACTAAGGACTAGGTCCAGTATGGCTTCCCCTCTGATCGGTTCATGAACCAGCTGCTCCAAGAAGCAGTCATTTATTCCATCTAGAAACTTTATCTCTTTAGCTTGTCCTGCTGTGACACTGACCCAGTCGATACCGGGGTAATTGAAATCACCCATTATTACTACTCTGTTGTGACATTTGTTAGCTTCCTTGATTTCTTTGAGCATTTCATCATCCATTTGTTCATTCTGGCCAGGCGGTCGATAGTATACTCCCACTGCCATCACCTTCCCCTTCATAAATGGAATTTCAATCCATAGAGATTCTACAGCAAATTTTGTTCCCTGCAAAACTTTAATCCTTTCTGACTCAATGCCCTCTCTAACATAGAGCGCAACCCCTCCACCAATTTGATCAGCTCTATCATTACGATATAGTTTGTATCCAGGTATCCCAGTGTCCCACAGGTTATCCTCCTTCCACCATGTCTCTGAGAGTGCAATCATATCTAACCTCTCATTTAGTGCTATATATTCTAACTCTCCCATCTTATTGTTTAGACTTCTAGCATTGGCATACAAGCATTTTAGAGACTGTATTTTATTCATATTAATCTGGCTATTGGTAGGTAGGGGTAATTTGGAATCTTTATGCTCTGTCTGCTCCTTACTCAAGGGCATTTGGGCTACTATACTCCCTTTTGGAGCCTCACTGCTTTTGGTAGTATCCTTCAAGGATACCTTCGTCCGAACCATGCACTCCTGGGTGACTGTCGGGTCGATCGTGCCTTCATGGGATCTTAATCTGGTGTTGGATGCCCTAGCAGGTGAGCCTTTCAAAACAGTTCAACATGCATCTTTAAAGGATCTGATTCTTAAGGCAGTTTTTCTGGTGGCCATTTGCTCGGCCAGGCGTGTGTCCAAGCTGCAAGTTTTGTCCTGTCAACAGCCATTTCTCGTTTTCTTTGAGGAGAAAGTGTGCTGCGGACGGTACCGTCATTTCTACCCAAGGTGATTTCCCCCTTCCATGTGAATCAGTCGGTGTCTCTCCCTTCCTTTGCCACTTTGGGGCCAAGGGGAGGGCGATGCACGTTTGTGTCTTCTGGACGTGTGAAGAATTTTAAAGTGTTATTTGAGGCATACTAAGACATTCCGCAATCAGAAAGGTTGTTTGTTTTGTTTGGGGGGCCGCGTAAGGGACAAGCAGTGGCCAAAGCCTCAATTTCAAGATGGATCAGGGAAGCCATTGCATCGGCTTATCTGCTAAAGGGAAAGCAGGTTCCGATGGGCTTCCGAGCTTACTCCACTCGGGCTCAAGCAGCCTCGTGGGCAGAGTTTAGTCTGGTTCCCCATTTGGAAATTTGTAGGGCGGCTACTTGGTCTTCCCTTCATACCTTTGCCAAACACTACAGGTTGGATGTTTAGGTGGAGGCAGATGCTGGTTTTGGAGGAGCAGTGCTTCGGTCCGGTTTGGCAGGCCCCTCCCATGGTTGAACTGCTCTGTTCCATCCCAGAAGAAAGGGACAGGACTGGAGAGATGCTTAGGAAGAAGTAATTAGACCTCCAGTCCAGTCCCTGATCCCGCCCAGTGTGATAGGTTAAGAAATAGAGTACCGGTCCAAAGAGGGCGGAAAGAAGTATTTTGGCTCTAGGATTCGGTGATGGAGCAGACCAGGCGATCGCATGGCCCTGCTTACTAATGGACAGTCTAGGTGGCTGTCGGAATTTGTAAAGGCCTTTCAGGTAAGCCGCCTCCTCGGGGGGGGGGGGGAGGGTTGGAATATCCCTTCCGGGAGGGGGAGGTGCTGTTTTGGTTATAGTTAGTTAGTTAATTGTTTGGTTTAGTTGTCTCTCCGTTAGGTCTACTCTGTCAACAGGATACTGAGGCTGGTGGGTGGTGCCAGTGGTATATATCCTGAGGTGATCAAAGAATGACGTACTCAGTCTCCAAGCTGCAGGTAGAGGAGCACAACTCAGAAGAAAGGGACTGGACTGGAGATCCTTAGGAATACTAATTAGCAGATAATTAGCTAATTACTACTTATTTGCTTTCCCCTGGAAAGTGTTACATCCATGAAATGAACACTTTTTTTCACCTTATTCATGGTCGGGAGCAGGTATACTCATGGATATCTCACCAACCAGGGCCAGACATGCTTGTGCTGCTCTGAATTGCACCACAATGTGCATCTGCCTCGCTATGCCCAGGCCATGTTTCCACCACGCCCACATGATACATGGATTTTCTCATGCCAGCTTCTAGAATGGGTCTGGGGACGTCTCTGTGATTTGCATGTGTGAATGCCTGTTTTCAGATGTCCAACTCACGACAAGGACTTCTAAAATACCCCTTTGTTGTGATTACCTCCAAAGTAACACACATGCAGTGGATTTGCATACATTTTAAAAGTTCTAATGCATGATTATATGTTTTATTATTGAAATGAATGTACAAAAAGTGGGAAAACGTTTGACAGAACTCTAAACGATTTTTTGCCTGTGCAGATTAAAAACTCTTCCAAAGTGACCAAATTCCCAAACTATAAAGAAAACAACCTAGCCACTAAACAAGTAGAAATATCAGATAACAGCAGGAGTTCTATGCTGTCCACCTACCCATGATACTAATATTTTCAGAGTATTTTAAAACCACCTGTTCTGTAAACACAATATTTGGATAGAGGGGATGGACAGTTATTTAAACTTGATCTTAAGAAAACTGGCCAAAGAGCCATGCCTTAATATTCTTATGAAAAGGTATGTAGCTGACCAGACTGTAGTTCTGTGGGCAGTGTGTTCCATAGTTGGTGTGCCATTGAAGTTTGAAATCCCTTTAACGTACCCTGGTGAGGGAACATCAGATGGCAGCCCTGACTGGAACATGATGAATGCATTGGTAAATACCATTCAGTTCTCTGAGCTAGTAATTTGGGCCCAGCCCCTCCACCCCCATATGAAGGTCAAAATTTTAAAGTTAAGCAAAGTAGTAGCCTTCTCTCATCTTCTATGCCATGTGGTGACTCTGGCTGTTAAGTTTTGTATGGCGGCCTCTCTTTTGCTACCTAAATATACTGAATTGCATCAATCCAGATGTGAGAATCCAACCTGCCTATGCACCACTTCTCTGTTAGAACAATGTGAAAAAGGTAAGAAGGGGACACCACACTATTGTATACCAAAATCACATTTTTTATGAAAGAAAAATCATTTTTGCACCTAGCTGCTTCCTCTTTGGGCCTAGATTCAGGTGAAAATATTGAGTGTCTCCTTCTGGTTGAAGGGTGAGATGTTACCTCTTCTTCCTCTAACGGGTCACAGAAACATGTTGTAGGGTTAAGAGAAAAAATGTCACACGGAAAGTAGTACACCACAGAGAAATTTAATCATGAGGCAGCACATGTATTTTGTACATTTATGCATAATGGGATTTCATAAAGCCACTTACAAGGATAAATGGACTATTTGCATATTACCCATCCTTCCTGTAGGTGAAAGCTAACACTGATGACTCTTTGAGGCGTGATTAGTAAGCTGGTCTAATGGTTAGCACACACTAGGTCTCAATGTTGTTCAGTTAGCCCAGCTTAGTAAACATGCCTCCTTTAAGTTTGTATGGCTGCCAGTACCCATTGCTTTGCCTTGACTTGACTATAGTTGCTTTTGTTGAAACCCCCCTCATCTACCCCCCCCCCAACAAAAAAAAAAGTTGTTACTCTGGGTAATTGCCTAGTGACTGACTCTGCAGATAGGTCATCTTTGTCTTCCTCATTGGAAATTTGCTTGCCTTCCACTCACCAATGAGTCTTTGTTTACCCTTAATTATAGGATCTAAAACTTATTACTATTTACAATGCATGAAGATATTTGGTTATTTTCTCACTATTTTGTGAATTAGGTATTCCCATATCAGCTTTTTGGACTTTTTTCTAATTAAATCTCTATTAAATTTTATAAATATGAACTGTTCTACTGTCTTAAGTGCATTGTTTGATATTGCTTTTATTGTACATACGGTTGTGGTCAACATTATTGGCACCCTTGCAGTTCAATGCCTTAATGTACAATATCTAAAAAAAAAAGTGGCCAGTGAAATGGCTTTGGACTATATATGCACACATATTTGACACACAAACAAATCAAATAAAAGAAGATCAATTAAAAAAGGAAATACTAGGAAATTGTATAGAAACTGGGAAATTGCCAGGACATAATTATATTGGCATCCTATAAACAATTCAAATCAGTTTGAACAGAAGAACCATATTCCCATTGCAGTAAAATTAGATGCACCTGTGATCAATTGTAAGAACTCACATGACTTAAATCAACCAAAAAATGACGACTCTAATGTTTAAAATGGCTACATTCACTCCCTGTTCTATTTGCACAATGGTGACAATGAGAGCTGCCTGATACCATCAGAAAAGCCATTATTACCAAACATCAAACTTCAAATGGGTACAAGGCCATCTCCGAAGACCTTGGGATTCCTGTGTCTACAGTTTGCAGTGTTAAGAAGTTTTCTTTTCATGGAACTGTAAAGAACCTCCCAGGACATGGTGGGAAGATGAAAATTAATCTAAGAAGTCTTTGAAGGTTAGTACAAACTGTTGGAAAAACACCACACACAATGTCCAAAAAGCTTAAAGCTGACCTGCAGCTATCTGGAGTGGTGATTTCAACGTACACAATACGCCTCTCACTAAACAAAGAAGGACTTCATGGGCAAAGGCCAAGAAAGGACCCCATTGCTCAAAGAAAGACATAAAAAGGCACGCCCGATCTTTGGCAAGCCCTGCTTGAGAAACCAAAATCCTTTTGGAAAATGTTCTGTGGACAGATGAAAAAAAGTTGAACTCTTTGGCAAAGTTGACCAGCGATACATGTACAGGCGAAGAAATGAAGCTTATAAGGAAAAAAACACCCTTCCTGCAGTTAAATATGGTAGAGATTCCATAATGTTGTGGGGCTATTTTGCTGTCTCAGGAACTGGAAGCCTGGAACCTATTAAAGGAATCATGAAGGACTACCAAGGTATTTTGGAGCAAAATGTGCTACCTAGTGTCAGAAAGCTAGGTCTGGGTCAAAGGTCATGGGTCTTACAACAGGAAAATGATCCAAAACATACATCCAAAAGTACAAAAGAATGGTTAAAAAGGAACAAATGGACTGTTTTAAAATGGCCAGCAATATGTCCTGATCTCAATCCAATTGAGAACCGTTGGAAAGAGCTGAAATCTGCCATTGGTAAAAGGAATCCTGGAAACATTCATGAGTTGGAACAAGTCGCAGTTGAAGAGTGGGTGAAACTCGCAGCAGACAGATGTACGAAACATATAGATGTCTACAAGAAACGTTTGGAGGTTGTCATCACTGCCAAGGGTTGTACAACCAAAAATTGGTACCATTAATCCTGTCCATGTCATGTTTTGTTGTTTTTTTTCTCAGACACAGACATAACTATTAAAATATTATGATGACATACAGTTGGAATATTTCCAATTATTTCTCAGGAGATTGTACACAACATACCTAAAATGCAAGGATGCCAATAATGTTGACCACAACTAGCTTAATTACTTTGTAATGAGTAAATATATCAAGTAAATAAATGGCTTGAGTGGAGTGGAGGAGTATCCTAGTGGATAGTAAACTGGCTTGATAACCAAGCAACGGGACGTCGATTCCCACTGGCACTCCTTGTGGCCTTGGGGAAGTCACTTAACCCTCCATTGCCTGAGAAGAAAGGTCTTTCGGTCACACTGTCAAGAAACCCCAAGTGCTGCTGGGTTGCCAGGAGTCAGCATTGAGAAAAAGTATTGGTGTTGGGTAAGTTTGACACTTACACATGTGTGTTATAAAATTTAAATATCCTTTCCTTGAATCCTGTTAGGCGAGTCCAAACCAAGTAGATTGTGTTCTTCTACCAGCAGATTGGTGGAGAGAAAAAACAATGAAATGCCCAAGTTTCAATGACATCACTCTGATACCTCTCTATCCACCTCAACCACCAGAGGTCTCTTCAGCATCTGTCCAAAGCATATGGGAGAACATGGAAAGCCTCGCACAACCTCAACAAAACAGTAGAGAACTATGTACTGGAAAGCCTAAACAGAAGGCTGTCAGTAGAAGATGGATCTGCAAAGCCAAGTATATAAATCATAGCGGATCCCTGGGTACTACTGCAGAAGAACAGAGCCAACACAGTTCCAGGAGTGGGCCCTGGACTGGTTTAGCAGGACTCAAGGAAAGGACATTATATGATAAATAAAATGTCATCTTCCATATCATCCTGCTAGACCAGTCTAAACAACTGGGACATACCAAAGCTATGCCTCCATTGGATGAGAAGAAGACACAGCAGCTCGCAAAACCTTAGCACCAAAAGCCATGTCTGCCCAAGCGTGGACATCTATATGGTAATGCTTGACAGAAGTGGAAAGTGATGCCTTCCTTGACACCTGACAAATGTCTGCAGGGGCTACCGGGTTCCGCTCTGCCCACGAGTACGCTTGTGCTCTGGTAAAATGGGTGCACAAACCTTCCGTAACCTGCCAGTTCCGCAATAGATTTGCAGAAGCAATGGCCTCCTTAATCCAGCACCCCAAAGTCAACTGCCACATCAACCTTGCACAGACCAGCAAACAGCACAAAGAGATGATCTGACTTACAAAAGGAATTTGTAACCTCCAAGTACCGGAGAAGCAGTCTTTGGACATCCACAGGATGAAGATCCTTCCCCTGACACTGCTCCTTAAACCACCTGGTTCACATGAAAGGGAGAAATCATCCTAGGCAAGAAGGAAGGCATAGGCCGAATGGATTTCGGCAAGAGCCTGCAGCTTGGAAATCCACCTTGAGAAACAAATTGCAACAAATAAAACATTCTTGAGCGTCAAATCCTTCAAAGTAGTGAGCTTTAATTGCTCAAAGGGCTCCAACATCAGATCCCAGGAAGGGGACCACAGATCATAGGGGAAGACGCAGACGCCGAAACCCCTGAAGAGAGCGTGAAATATCCAGGTGTAAGGCTAGTGATTTACTAGCCACCGGACATCTGAAACAGGCCAAATATGCTACCTGAACCTTCAGGGAACTGAGAGAGGCTCTCTTTCAGACATTCCTACAGAAAGGCCAGCAGGGATGGCACCTTGGCTGCCTTGCATCACACCATCACTCGAAAATGCACCAAACCCGCACATGTCCCAGGTTGGTTGACCTGCTTCAAGTAGAGTGGAAACCACCACCAGAGAACGGCCCTCACATGCTAGCCATCTCTTTTCAAGAGCCAAGCTGTAAGCGAGAAGAGAGCTTGGTTTTCCAGGATGATCAGTCCATGACGCAGTAGGCTTCAAGATGGAGGGAAACAAAGAGGTGATGCTTGCAGGAGCTGCATCAGATCTCCAAACTACTCTCTCTTTAGTTAATCTGGCACCACTAGAACAATCCTTCCAGGGTGGTGCTCTACACATGACTGAGGAAACACATATTTATTTCATTTATTTTTATTTAACAGTTTTTTAGACCACTTTATCATTTCAGTCTAAGCGGTTTACATTGTAACTTAAACTTGGTAAACATACATTAAACAGGGACATTGATAACTTGGATTTTTCTGAGCAGTGGAGGGTTAAGTGACTTGCCCAAGGCCACAAGGAGTGCTAGTGGGAATTGAACCCTGGTCTCTTGGTTCCCAAGCCAAAGCTCTAACCACTAGGCTACTCCTCCACTCCAAATATATATAGCAGGTATAGCTGTGGCCAAGGCTGCGCCAAGATGTTGACGCCCTCAGACTCTGTCTCTGTGTGGTGACTGAAGAGGCCCAATTTGGCACTGGAATGGGTTGTCATCAGATCCATCTCGGGGTGACTCCTATTAGTGCAGCATCAGTTAAAATGCCTCTTGACTCAACTCCCACACTCCTGGCTTTAGAGAGTGCTGGCTGAGAGAGTCCACTCCACAATGTCCACCCTGATTGACATAGGCCAATGCTGTGGCATTGTCTGACAATACTCGAACCGCCCGGCTCTCAACCAGAGGCCAGAAACACAAAAGAGACAAGCTGATGGCCCTCACCTCTAAGAAGTTGCTGATCCACACCGCCTCCCTGCATTTCCAATGGCCCTGGACCATTCGGTCTGGTAATGGGCTTCCCAGCCCGAGAGATTGGCATCTGTCATCGGAAGGATCCATGTGTAATTGTCCAGTGAAATGCCCTTCCTCAAGTGACTGGGGTGCTGTCACCACTGCAAGCTAGCCTTCATCATCACCGGGAGCAGGAGTCTGAGCTTGAACTCCTGAGAATTTGGGGACCAGTGAGTCAGCAAAGACCATTGGAGTGGCCACATATGAGCATGCGCCCAAGGCACTATCTCAGTTGTCGCTGTCATCAGTCCAAGGAGCTAAAGATAATCCTGAACTCTGGGAGCCTGCTGTGAAATGAACAGTGCCAGGCAATCCATCAACCTCATGACCTTTTTCCTCTGTCAGGAAGACACTGCCCACTCAAATATGGAAACATACTCCCAGAAACTTCAGGGACTTGGGAAGACAACAATTAGCTCTTTCCCCAATTGATCATCCAGCTGAGACCTTCCAAAAAGAACACCACTCGGGATGTTACCCGAGATGCCTCTGAAAGAGAACGGGTTTTGATGAGTCAGCCTTCTAGATATGGGTGCACACAAATCCCTTGGTGTCACAGTGTCACAGCCACAACCACCACCATGACCTTGGAGAATGTCCTTGAGGTGGTGGAAAGGTCGAATGGGAGGGGGTGGTGATGAGTGAGAGCCAAGCATGGTAAAACGCAGATACTTTGCTGATCCTCCCGGCTAGGGATATGAAAATATGCTTCAGCCAGATCCAGAGATGCTAAGAACTCCCCTTGGTGTACCACTTGAAACACAGATCACAAAGTTTCTATACAGAAACGTAGGATGCGCAAGTGTTTGTTACTCTTGAGGTCCAGAATAGGCTGGATGATACATTTTTTTTTTTGGCACCACAAAGTATATGGAGTACCTGCCCTTGCCCTGACTGGGGGGAATAGGCACCATGGTCTGCAAGCGTAGCAACTTGTTCAGTGTTATCTGCACAGCGGCCCTTTTTTTTGCAGACCCACAAGGAGAGATGACAAAAGCGTCCAGGATCGACTCTTTACATTCCAGGACATAGCCATATTGAATGGTGTCTAGCACTCGGCAATTCTTGGCCCATTCTCGAAAGAAAAGATGAAGCCTGCCTCCAACTGGCGGTACCAGGGAATAGGCCCCTGAACCTTCATTACGCAGTCTAGGAGGAACCCCCTCTGGAGATGGCTGAATCCCTTGGTCCATGAGCTCCTTGAAAGGACTGAGAATGAGTTCAAAATCCGGAAGCAGAGGGGAAGAAAAGCTTTCCAGGCTGGAAGCGATGGGAGTCCCAAGACCCCCTGGGGATCTGACTAGCACACCCGCGAGGCGTGGGTGGCGACTGATGGAAAGGGAACTCCTGCCCGCTTCACAGGCCCCCTGGACCTGTCCTCAGAAGGCAGTAAGATTTTGTCTTACGCACATCCTTCATCTGCTCCAAGTCTGTTCCAAACAGAAGCTTCCCTTTAAAAGCTAATCGGAATAGCCTAGCGTCTGCCAAATCCACGTCTCTGTTGACAGGGATTTGGCTCTGACACTAGACTTTCTCGACTTGCTTTTAAAGGGAAGCTTCTTTTTGGCACTTATACAGCAATGCATTTTATGGGTGCTTGGGTAGGAATGCACATTGGAGTTACCTGGACAGAATGCGCGCACCAGGTGTACAATAGTAAAAGATGCTACTAATGCATGCAGAAAATAGCAGGAAACCCCCACACTGCGCCAACGGTCGCCAGTGGCCCATCCCGAATTGCACCTCGGATGAACAGAATTCGGAGCCCCTTACAAGGACAATGATGAGGTCAAGCCTGATACTCACCCTCTGAGAGCCCCAGGCAGAAACCCGTGCCGACTTAGCTCTGCTCTCCTGAACCTGTTTCTCTGCTTTGCAGGCACTGCCTGTAAGGTGGCTGGCAGGCAGATTCCTCTGAGAGCTTTCTGCAATCTTCGGGAGAGAGCAGAGGGGACAGAGGAGGAGGGAGAGGTAATTGAGGTGGTGTGAGGCTAATGAACTCTTCCAGATCCTTCCAGTTTACTGGCTGCTCAACAGGATAATAACATGGAACTGAACCAATTTTCCCTCCTCCTATAGCTATCAAAAAGACTGCAGTCTAGTGGAGCCTTCCATGTCTTGCTCAAGTGAGAGAGTCAACCTCAAAGTGGCCATTCATGAGCGTTACCACCCACCCGCTCCCTGACCTTGAGGGTTTGAGGAGGGGTCGGCCTTGAGGTTGAGGTTGTAGTTGTGAAGGTCGAATGATAAGGCAGGCAAAAGAATATTTTTTTACATAAGGATTTATTTCTCCCGCTCCGTGGTGGAATGAAACAGGCGTAAAGGAATATATATTAGCCAAAGTAGGAACAAAGGAAAAGCAGGCTCTTCAAATGCTGTACTCAAAAATGTCCTTCAGCACTGGAGTTCACATTCCGTCATGTGACCTCTACTTTTAAATCAATTAAACAAGTAGAAAACATGTTCCTGTACTGTAACCAAGTTATGCTTCAGCTTATTTTTATCTCTTCCTAAGCTCTTCAGCCAGGTACTTAAACAGCATACATTTTAGGATATCATAGCAAATGACCATTCAAGCTTTGCTTTACTAATTTCTGTCAATCAGACAGGTTGAGCAGTCCATTGGTTGATTCAGTTCAATCATTGGCAAAGGAGAAGCCAAGGGCATTTCTACTTCAGGACTCTTCTCTGATTGCACTAACTTCTGGTCAGGAATTGCTCATTTATCTAAGAATTCTTTGAACTCTTTAAGGAGTAATTCAGCCTGCTTTCTAACTGGGCTGGGCTGAGGATTTGCTCCTTCCTTGGGTAAGTAATTGTTTGCAGACTTTACTTCAGGAAAGCAAGTAATGTCGTCTCTGTTAAAACATTCATTCAATGCACTGGAGTTACCCCTCCCCCACTTGTCTCTGTAAGTAAGTGTCGGGTTAGCCAGTTCAGTTGTATGAGGAGTGCTTCTAAAGAGTGCTTCAAACGTAGGACCTTCTAATTCCTCCCGGCTTATATCTCTCCCATACAGGTCAGCTGTGTTCTTTCTACTAGCCTGCTTGCTAAATCTTTCAGCTGTCTGGTGAGAATAGCTGGGTTTGTTTAAACGAGTTTCAGGCTGCAGCCAACTGCCTTCATAAAGCCTGAGTCTGTCCTGGGTTTTAAAATCAGCATTCATTCTTTCTGGCTTCTCATAAAACTTGTCATCTGAATTAAACACACCATGTACCTTGTATTGAGGATTGTCTGAGAATTCCTTGCCACTCTGCCTTCCTTTCCACGGGTCAGCTTTCCCCTCCAGAAGCCTGGGCTTTATCCCTGGGTCTCTCAGTGCTTCACACCTCTCTTGTTCCCAGAAGGTTCTTTCAGGCTCTGAGTATCCCTGGTACCTGCTTCTTGGTTCTGAATCCCTTCTCCTAGGATTACAGCTGGGCAGTGTTTCTCCTTCTAAGTCAAGGGTTTCTGCATCAAAGGCTGCTTCCTGCCTTTCACGTTGCTTCCTTCTTCCTTGCCTTTCTCCGTCTCTCCTCTCTCTCTCTTGTCTCTCTCTGTTTAACAAGCTGCCTCTGCTTTGGGCAGCCCGCCTCCTGCTAGGGCGTGCCCAATCAATAACTCTGCTTCTCCCTTCCCCCGAGGTGAGCTGTGTTAGCTGATTAGCCATGTGTTTCTTGTTCTGAGCAGAGAAAATCCTGCATTTATCTGCAGTACCAAAACCTTCCACCGGGTCACCATCTGTTTCCATGGGTTCTGGGGAAGCTACCACGTCACAGCGTTTAAATCAATCTTTTCCTCTCAATTATTCATATTTTATTCAGAGTGTAGAAAATCCACCCATTATCTGCTGGAAACAAAGAAATATTGAAGGGACATCTGGTGGCTGAGATGGATAGTGGCATGGGAGTGATGTCGTTGAAATCTGAGCATTTCATTGGCAATATGGAAGTGCTTGTTCCTACTACACCTGGTGGAATTCTGTGCAAAACGTTTGAAAATACTGCGTGCAGAATCTTTTTATGGAGTCTGCATGCTTTATTAGTACATTTTTGTGCAGAATTCTTCCATTGTAAAGCTTAAGTCCTCCTCTAGACCTGACATTTCCACTGCCTTTTTCCTCCTTAGCTCTCTTGCTCCAATCACAGTTCTGCCCTTAGCCCATTCTTTCCCCTACTGTTTTCTCTCCAACCTCTAGCCTCCAGCAGCCTCCCTGAATCACCAGCAGCTGTCCTCCTGCTCCCAGCCACCCTCCCACTCACGAGCAGCCCTTCTGCTGCCCCCAGCATTTCTCCAACTTGCCATTCGCCTGATCGCAGCAACCCAGCCGGGGAGCACTTCTGTTTGCTGCCGCGTCTGTGCTAGAGTCCAACGTTGGCACATTTTTCAGAGGTACACAGAAGCACTTCCAGTTTTCCTCAGTGACATGGAGGAGTAGCCTAGTGGTAAGAACACTAGCTTAGTAACCAAGAGACCAGACTTCAATTCTCACTGCCCTCCTTGTGGCCTTGAACAAGTCACTTAATCCTCCATTGCCTTGGAAGAAAGGCCTGGCAATCTACTTCCGGTCACACTGCCAAGAAACTCCAGGAGCTGCTGGGTTGCCAATAGTCAGCTAGTCAGCATTGACTCAAAGGCACACATTGCATTGCATTTATGTTTTTATTTATTTATTAGACTATTTTTTCTTGATTTGTTTTCAAAACAGAGATTGGATATATAAGTTTCTTGGGTTGTGACAGGAGTGAGACCTATGAGGCAGATCCCCTATATGAGAACAAGTGTGGTAGGTGTGCTATATCAGTTCTCTTATGTGTGTAAGATGAGGTTTAATTTCCTACAATTCTTACATTTGTCATGTGCTGATGTGTCAAATACTGTTGTGCATTATTGGGCCATAATATTATCACATGTGTTGACCACTACATAAAAATGTAAGAGAAATAATGCAGAATCAGACCATGGTTCTTCGAACAGAGCATCCTCTCTGAAGATGGCCGGTCAGGGTCGTAAGTACCAAGCAGATCCCAAAAAAAATCTATTTTCTGAATTGAAACAAGTTAATTTTATTTGATATACTTCCTATTATAAATTCCATCTTGGTGGTTATGTTTTTGCTTCAACGATTGTTCTCTACTACTAGCTGTAGTAATCCTTTAGTAAATATAGATTTAAATCCAAGCATGTTCTGAGTAAACAAATAGTGTATTTTGCTATATGAAGTTTCATTCAGTTAAGGAGAAAATAAATGGGGAAGCATGTTTGTTATTTCCATGCATGCAGACCTTCCGTGACAGTAGTTCATTATGCCTGAACCTTGCTAAGCCCACACGTGTTTCCTCCTTGATTTAATAAAGAGCTTCATCTCCAACAGTTTTCATAGTGATAGATTGTGTGTGTATTTCAGAGGTTACTTAAATGAGTCTGAAGGTTGATTGACATGCCTTGCCCTTATTTCACACCAATTTCAAACCTTTAGTGCACTTCCTCTGCCTAATTCAAGGGGTTGTGGATGGTGTGATAGTGGCTGCTCACAGAGGAAGTTTTAGATTTTATTTTGCATAATGTAATGAAGCCCTTTTAGTATGCATGAAGGTAATGGCTATTTTCAGCCTGTTTTATGAAGACCCATAGGGGCATGTTTATTAAAGCATGTTAAGGTACTGCGAGATGCCTGCTAGGGCTTACTGGAACCATGTTGAATCTCCTGGCAGATGAGGTGGGAGCAGAGAGGGACTGCTCCTGCCTCCATCATCACTTACACCACCAGGGAGTCCCTGGGTTGGTCCTGGGGGTAGGTGTGTGTGTGGGGGGGGGGGGGGAGAGGTGTGTGGACTTGGGGAAGAGTAGTTGGGGGTGGGGTTACCATTTGAAAAGGGCTGGCATCTCTTGTAGTGAGGCATGCTGAAGAGGACCTACCCTAGTAGTGGCTTGTTGATTTCTTGGAAGAGGTGCTGAAGAGGGAGGTATGCTGGAGGAGGTGGGTGGATTGTGATCAGGGAGGGGGCCAGGGGTAGCACCCACCACACAGCACAAACTATCTCTTATTTTTTGGCATGGCCAGAGCCTATATTATATTCCTCAATATTTGCAGCTTCCATTCTAAATACTGAGGGCTTGATATTGAATTATGATGGCTATGTGCGGTGCCGACCCTTAACCCCGTATATTCAGTGCCGGGGTCATATGAGGCCTGGCATTGAATATCCTGGTTTGCATACAGCTTCCCAGCCTCAGTAGCTAACCAGGCAGTGGTGATATGCATGATGCCCAGTTAGCCCCAGTGGCTAAAAGATAGGTGAGCTTTTGCTATGCCTAACCTATCCCGCTAAGGTGCATTTATACGGTTTACAGGGCTGTAAACCATGTCAATGCCTTTCAAATATCGGACCTTGATTCAACAAATTTTGTATGTTGGCCAGTCCATAAATTCATAAATGTAGGTGGCAACCCTGCACAGCAAATGCAGAGTAAGATACCGGGCCCACCCTCTGCATTTACCGCGGAGCATGTGACGTTTTACAGAAAATATGTAAGTGCAAACATGCCCCTAAGCCCACCTCTGTATTCGTTTTTTTAAAAAATTGCTAGGTATAAGCCTGCAGAAACAGCAGCTTGATTGAAGCAGACGTTTACATCTGCCTGGCAGCAGGCATAAATGTATGCATGTAAATTGTGATTCCGCTTGTCTTCACCGAAACTCCTCTTCTGGACGTACCCGCTTTAAAGTTGTGTACAGGTATCGTCTAATTGCATCATGCATACGTCTGTGCATGAGGTAATTTTATGAGTGCCTAAGAGTTGGGGCAGGCCTAAAGTTCTGTGCAAAGGGGCCCCCTTAGCAGCCGTTCCAAAACATATGATGCAGTAGCTCATTTTGCCTAAATGAACAAATCAGGTTCCTAGTGCACGTTTGTTTGATTCATGATTTATTACATATGGAAAAGGATTGCTATAGTCGGATTAAAAATATTATGTAGTCTCTATAGAGCCAGTATTCAAAACTACTTCTGCTACTGCCGGTGCAGTCTGGCTAGCACCATTGAATATTCCCTCTGGCTGCCTTGGCACTATCTAGATAATGCTGGGATGGTTTGGGGGGAGGGAGAGCCGGGGCAGAGGCAAGATTATTCGGTTAGCGGTGATATTCAGTTTGCTAATTGGAAAACTACCCGCATAAAAGTTAAGCCAGAAAAAAGGCACTCCTAATTTTATGCAGTTAGCTGCAATATTCAGCCCTCCGTCTGGTCAGCAATCTGCATAGCGGTGCTGGGCCACTCCTGAATGTGAATTTTCAGCACTGACTACTGTCTGGATGAATATTCAGGTTTAATTTAGCAGTGGTTGCTGGCATTTATTAAACAAAATATAAAATCTCTGTGGCTGAATATTGACCTCTAAATATATTTTATTGGTTCACAGATTTTCCTTTTTGAGTCTCCTTCAACAAAAATAAAGTAGATTTTCATGAATATAGCAAAATAAAAAGGTTCTCCATGAAGACCATTGTGCAAAATTCACCTTGTGAGCTACAGAAAGGTGCTTTAGCATAGTTTTTGCCTATGACAGACAAGTGAAGGTTGAGAAGCTTCTGTGCTGTTAAAAGAAACGGCCTGATTTCCTTTATATGCATTGCAAATGCTGGAAGATAGACTGCAGCTTGATGTGCAAAATCATGTCACTTTTTGCAAGCCAGTGCTATCCACCCATCATGTAGTTTTATGCTCATTTAATAATTATCTATTTTGCTTGTACGTGTGGGGGAGATCTTCTTGAGTCCTATCAGGGTTTTTTTTTTCCCTTCAGAGAAGCGCCACTCAAGCTCTTTGGCTGGAAATGTTTTTCCTGCCCTCCTCCCTTCATTTCATTCTGCTCTTCCCCTTATCGACACACTCATCGGTGCCAGAGCTCTTCAGTATTCCACTCCTGTCTTTTATGAAGTGATTTTGCCCAGACACGTCTGGTTCAGGGTGAAGTGCCCTCCCCTGAGAGCACGCACTGCAGCCCCAGGTCGCCAGCACCATGAATACATTATTATCCCAATTTCCATCCGGTTGCCACGGCAGCACTTTTGGAACTGCTAGGTTATTAAGTCGTACATCACTAATACCCTGATATGAGCAGAAGTTGGATTTAATATTGGCCTTTGATCAGATTACCTCCCAACAGTCAGCTGTCATTAGAAAATTCCTTTGCTCATTATACCCTCAGAGCTCTGGCCTGTGCAGAGAAGGGGTGGCATGCCTGATGCATGGAAGTAATTTCAAGCCTAGGCCTCGTTCAGTACAGTACATTTTTCTCATCTTCCTGAGATTTGGAGTTTCAGCTTGTGTGTGTGTGTGTATATATATAATACCTGTATATTCACACATACCTTTTTTATTTTCTTCTATTTTTTTTTTACCTTTTCCTTTGCTATGTGATACTTTGTTGGAAAGTGTCTTTTTTCTCCTGCCTGTCCTCAGGTAATGTATAAAACATGGTGCTTCAGGTAGAGATGAAGGGTAAACTGATGTCCCCCTAAATGGCCAGCCTATGTATGCACCTAACACTTCACTGAGCAATCTGTCAACATGTCAGCAACACATGTTTTATAAAAAGCCTCCAGTGGGAGCAAAGGCTCCTGCCAGGGCTTAGGAAATGCTTTGAATTCAGCAGATTTCTATTGCCAGAGTCCCCCGAGGTTCCTTTTACAATGCCTACATTTCAGAAATTTGAACTCGGGACCCTTAGGGGGTTCTTTCCGAACGCCTGAAAATGTAGAGTTATATTGTTGCGTGTCCCCAAGCGGTCTTTACTAATACCTGAATTCGGAGAAGCTGGAAATTACAGAGCTCCCCAGGGGGAGCTTTATCCACACCAGGAAGAAGAGAATAACTCTGCAGGGAGATTGTTTAATGCATTGCTGAAATAAAAGAATTTGAGAGAGATGGGTTGAAGTGTTTTTTTCCCCTTTCTGGCCACTCCTTCGGCTTAGCTAAGTCCTTAAAGACAAAGTCAGGGTAAAGAAGCAGCTGGGCTCTTTTTAATGAAATTTTAGATGTGGCTTTTGAAACCAGCCAGTTGCTTGATGCCCATGTGTATTTTTCTTGCCTGTCTGAGAAAGATCTTTTTTATTTACATGCAAAAGTTGCTTTGTTTCACCGAGTATCATTAGCTTTCTCTTTTCCTCGTTTCCATGATGTTCATATTTTTTTTACTCCCTTTATACCTGTCTTGGTAGCTCTGAAGCATTTCTTTATTTCTTTTTTTTTTTCTCAGAGTCATTTTATTGCATTTGTTTTTTTCTCCTGTGTTATAAGTTTAGCTGCTTTGTTTTCCAGTTTACCCCCTCCAGCATTTCATCTTAGAGCATCCTTGTGGGTTCTATTATTATTATTTTCTTTTCTTATGCTGGGCCTTTCCTCCGTCCTTTGATTCCACCTCAGCTGCGCAGTCTGAGATTAACTGAATTTTTTTTTTTAAATCAGGCTGTGCTGATAAAGGAGTCCAATTCTCACATATGCACAAGTGTGATTATTTTTGTACTGAGACCTGTAACAGGGCTGACCTATAAAATACACGTTTTACTTTTGTCTTTTATTTAGGCAGGTGCCTTCTCTGTTCTGGCTTTCTGGATCTTTCTCTGGCTGTCTTTTGACACTGTCACTTGAACCTACCAAGAGGGAGTTGGGGCCCGGGCTCATGTTTAGCTAGAGTGCTCCCTGGACAGAATGAGCAGTACCTTTTTGAATCCAGCTTCTTTTAAATTTACAGACAAAGATAAGGAGAACATTCTCAGGGAACTTGGTCCTCTCTTGCAAAATGGTTCCAGCTGTTGCTGCTTGTGAATTTGAAGGGGTTGGGGGGAGGGGTGTGCTGGCTTGCAGTTTAGGTGTGGCTCTGCATTGAGCTGTCTGTAGACATTGATTTTAACAGACTCGTTTGGGAGAAGGAAGCAGCGAAAGAAACATCTCCTGGCTTTCAGTTCAATAAACTCTAGATGAGCATTTTAAAAGCCGTGCAGCCTTTGTGGGTAGAACTGCATTTATATTTCTTTCTTTAACGCAGTACCAAAACATGGTTCTAATGTATGTTTTGTCATCCAGAAGTATCCCTTCATCCGTGATACAAAGTGTGTGTATCTGTTGCCCCTCAGAATGGCAGAATGTTCATTTTAGTCTGAGGTGGACGTACAGTAAAAACTGGTGCAAGGGTACACTGCTGGATGGTTCACACTTGCACATCTTCCTCGGTCTTATTTTGCGGACACTATCTGTATGTTGTATAGGAAAAGACGGGGATTATTCAGATGAAATAGTCTGAGTGAGCCGAGGCAACTCTCTTTTTTGGAACTTGACTGTTCCCTTGGCCATCTCCTCTGGGCTTCGGACTCATTCAGCTCTCGCTTCTTCTAGGCAATTGCGCCATGAGCTTCCTAGGATAGAACTGATAAATATTCCAACTTTCTTTTTGAATGTGTTAATTTTCATAATACATATAAACATTTTAACATTGTGGTGGTGTTTAATATAAGCCCCCTCCCCGATATTTGGCATCACTGTTGGTCGTCTTATCTTCCGCAAAGGTCACTTCATTATTCTCCATTATCTTTATTGGCTCTTCCCTCGCAGCTGTCACTATGGCGGTCCCTGCAAAGAGCTTTCATGCACTGTTTGCGAAGTCCCCCGCCTCTGGGTATTCATTTGGAGACGGACATTATGAAATTTGGGAAAATAGTTAAAACTTGGCTTTCCGATAGAGTAATTTATAATTTTAATTGTACCGTTTTATGTAAAGCTAGTAATTAATTGAGCATTCGTAATTTTATTTTAGGGAGCCAAATGTTTTCTTTTAACAGAGGGGGTGAGGTTGAAATGAAAAAATGAGTGGATAGTTTTTGTTTATAGCTTTTTGTACAATGCTTGGAGAAAATGATTTTTATACTTTAGTGTCTTCAAATGGAATGAATGAATAAATAAATATTGTAAACTCCCTCACAGCCTCAAGGAATGCTGGTACTGTATATAAATGTGATGTGGCATTTTAGAAAGGATGTCTAGGTCTGGTGCAAGTTTTGACCTCATTTTAGAAACGTGCATGTGCCTGAAATGGGGCGGCGGTTCCTGCAGCCACATATACATCCCGGCTCCAAAAGCTTGAGGCAGAGACTTCTATCCTGTAGTGAATGCACGTCCATGCCAGCTATTTGGCATGCAGGGATTTGCATCACTGCGCAAACCCAAAAACAAGTGTCCTCGTTTCCCTTCAGTTTTCGTTATGATCATGAAAAGTATTGGGGATATCAGAGTACCTTCTTTCTATGCCCCGCAGGTGTTTTGATTGCAGAATGAGAGCTTTGATGATGCCTATTCATACTCTGGAGCAGGAATAGACATGGGCATTCCCACAGGTGGGCAGTGATTTGTTTGCCGTTTCTGAAATTGGGCGTACACGTCTATCCTGTCCAGAACACCCTGGACACTCCTCTGCCATGCCCCTTCATGATTTAGAAGTATATTTATCTATTTTATTTATTTACTTTTATATACCACGTTCTTTGGAATCAGTGCAGTTTACATATAACGAGAAAAAAATAACAGTTTACAGAGAACAGTTTCCATAGAACAGTTTACATTGAACTTAAAATAACTTGAACAATAAACAGTTTATATAAAACAGAACAGTATACATTGAACTGAGAAAATGGAATGGTAAATGCTGGGGTAGTAATGACATAGGCCTTGTTTATGGTGGCTGGTTGTAAGTTTGTTGGAACAAGTATGTCTTTAATGCTTTCCTAAAGGATATCGGATCAGGGATGACTCGGTTTGTTGGGGTTAGAGCGTTCCAGCGGGTTGGTGCGTATAAGGAGAAGGCACGATTCTTGGTGGATTGGGTACATGACCTTATTACTGAAGGGACGATGAGCAAATTCACCATGCATGACCACCTCGTTCTGGTCTCAGGGGTACGCTGTATGAATTCTGTGAGGGAGGTTGCAGACATGCCGTGAAGAGCCTTGAAGGTGAGTAGGAGGGCCTTGTATATCAGGCAGCTTGTTACAGGGAGTCAGTGAAGCTGAATCAAGAGGGGTGTGATGTGTTCGTATCTGGACACAGACAGGAGTGTTCAGGCGGCTGTGTTCATGGGCAGTTGTAATGGTTGGAGAGTGTGCTTTGGCAGGCCATGGTAAATTATGTTGGAGTAGTCCAAGTGGGAAAGTATGAGGCTTGGCATACTGTGCGAAAATCTGAGGGCTCGAGGAGAGGGCGTAGGTACCAGAGGGTTCTTAATTTATGGTAGACTGCCTTGGTGACATTTTGTATGTGGGCTTCCCAATTCAAGTGTTGGTCCAATGTGATTCCAAGATAACGTACTTCTTGTTTCGCCATGAGATCGAAATCTTTCAATCTGAGGGAAGTAGGTATGGTGAAAGTTTGGTCTTTAGTTATGAATAAGACCTCTGACTTTCTGTATAGATCAAGTATAGATCAAAATGGCATGGGACAGACACAGTGGATCCCTTTATAGAAACAGGATAAAATAAAAATAAAGTTAACTGTCTCTGATATCTCAATAAGTAGGGGTGACCTGCAAGGAGCAGTGGGTACACCCCTATTCAAAGGCATGGGGAGGGGTGACCTGCACGGAGCGGCGGGCGCACCTGGCGCACCTACACGTGCCACCTTGCTGGGTAGACTAGATGGACCATGCTGGGTTTTTATTTGCCGTCATATACTATGTTACTATGTAACTTCTAAAATTATTTGCCAATCTATGTGCCCATTTTCTGACATCAGCTCACGTATAGAGCTTCTAAAATGATTCCTTTGATAAATAAATATAAAGATTACTGTGGGATTCTCATCACCCATTTCTTTCTAGCCACAGCTATTGCTAATTGCTAATCCTTTTGTCCAGAGAGTAGCTCTCTCCAGAACTAGTACATGTGTATCCTGGGTCAGACCTTTCAGGTGTGTTTACTGTGCAGTGGCTGGAAATTTCTCCTCCCTGGGGGCTTAGACTGCTTCCTCCACAGAATCCTTGGTCATTCAGAGGAACAAAAAAACAGGCCTGAGAACTGAAGCCTGATCTCCTAAATGGCAGTGCATAACATTGCTACTGAGCCATCAAGCAGTACCTACAAAAATATGTAAATATGTAAATAGTTGATCATTGTTCACTATAATTAATTGTATATTATAATTTAGTTCCTCATGTTGTTTTATTCTGTATCCTGTTATCCGTTCCTTGTAAACAGTTGAAATACACTCTTTTTATTGTTTTATGTAAACCGTTTTGATTCATAGAAAAACGGTATATAAAAATGTTAAATAAATAAATGTTCTGACAGAAGTGCTTTTTGAAAGATTTTATAGAACTATTAGCGGTATGTTTACTAAAGGATGCATATTGGAGCCACAAAACTAGTATGCTAACTAGTATGCTAACTTTGGGGAACATATGTACCCATTCCCTGCCATTAGTGTATTCGTAAAATGCTGCATTATACTATCATGCAGGTGCACGTACCGCTTTCCCTTGAGGTAGTGTTAATTGCACTGGCACTTGACATTTGTGGCTAGTGCATGCCCATAACACCTAAGCTAACTGTGATGCACTGTCAATGCCCACATTCCACCCTGACCCACCCAGTTACTGCCCAGTCATGCACTCGCTGGTTAGTACAGGATGTTTTGCTCAGGGCCCTGTGCTAACAGTACGAGGAAAACATGCCCCTTAGCCTGTGAAACGATACTCAGTGCTGCATGAAATCTAGAAGGGGCTGGAGGTTTCATGCCCACATTTAGACTGGAGTGTGAAACAAATTATTTTCAAAGTGTTGCAGCGCCTAGATTCATTGTTTTCGTGTTGCACATTATTGAGTCTTATTCCTTAGGTTCCTGTTTTGTTTTATGATATTAGGGCCTAATATTCAGCGGCGGCAGCTGGCGCCATTACAGTGGCTGCCTGTCACCTCCGAACACTAAACCCGGCTATGCAGTGCGGGGCCGTTAAATTCACTGTCCACCAAAAAGAGCAGCAACTGCAACGGAAACAGCAAACACAAAAACAGTCCAAAGGCGTGGCAGGAAGGGTCAAAGAAAGCCTTTATTATTCAGGGATTGAGCACTGCCAACCCAATACTGGCCATGTTTCGTAGGAAACTTCTTCAGGGGTATGCGGAAAGCAAAATAAGCGTATACTACAGGACATCCTGGTACCAGCAAAGAAATATATTCCTACCCTCCACCAGGCCGCCGTGTGGAGGAACTGCATCACCACGCTAAACTGAGTCTCCGAGCCCTGCGCCAAGTTGAGCCGCATACCCCTGAAGAAGTTTCCTACGAAATACGGCCAGTGTTGGGTTGGCAGTGCTCAATCCCTGAATAATAAAGGCTTTCTTTGACCCTTCCTGCCACGCCTTTGGACTGTTTTTGCATTAAATTCACTGCACATCCTTTGCAGGAAGAAATGAGGCTGTTCCTGAAAAGAGAGCAGAACAGATCGAGATGACTCATTGGCCACTGTAACTAGGAATGGGGCAGACATCATCTGTGACTGCACAGTCAACCATTGTACAGGGGATGACTGTGTCTCTTTTAGGGAGCAAGAGGATACTACCTATGCTCTATCTGGATTCTTGGTGCAAAATGAATCTTGTACAGAGACAGTCAGTGCCGGGCTGTCACAATGACTGCATTAACAGTCTCTTCTTCTGTCCATGCAGTCATTGTGCTACTGTCCAACTGGAGTCTTTGATGGTGCAGACAGCACAGCAGGTCTGTGCTTAGAAGCATTTAGAGAAACTTCTACACTCGGGAACCCTCGAGGATGCCTTATCTTCAGACCTGTGGAAGCATTTGGATGATGGTTTTGTGCCTGGTGCTGATTTTTGTAGCTGGACTTGAAGTCGCTGTTCAGGGAGGAACAGGCAACTTCTGCCAAGGAGGAACTCCTAGAGATCATGTTCTCCTTTGTCTTTCTGAACCAGCAAGGAGTCTTCTCTGCTTTTTAGTGATTCTGGAAATGGTTTGGACATTCCCTTTCAGGTTTGTAGAGACGCTCCCACAATGCTTGCAATCAACCTAATTATATTCTGAGCCCAGACAAATTAGGCATTTGGAATGGGCATTGAAGTCATGGATGGGACTAGGTTATCTGATGCCCCTGCCTCCCCATGCCCCCGCCAATCATTGGTGCCCCCTGCCATGCTTACCATCTCACTGCTTTGTGGTGATGCACCACGTGGGCCGAGCACTGCCATTTCTGATTATGGTGGCACTGCCTTCATTGTATGCAAATCTCTCTCATGCATATTCATTGTAGTTATCCTAAAAACCTGACTGACTAGGTGTGTCCCAAGGACTGGGTTGAGAATCCTAGACTATTGCAACTTGCTCCTCACTGAATCAGTTATTCACTGAATCATCTCTCTCTCCTTCAATCGGTTCAAAACTCAGCTGCACTGCTAATCTCCTGCCAGTGTCACTATGCTCACAAGCTCTCTTCTCAAGTCACTTCATTTGCTCCC
This sequence comes from Ichthyophis bannanicus, assembly GCA_033557465.1. NCBI lineage: Eukaryota > Metazoa > Chordata > Amphibia > Gymnophiona > Ichthyophiidae > Ichthyophis > Ichthyophis bannanicus. The sequence goes on along the minus strand of CM066031.1, from coordinate 1,415,426,070 downwards.
TCTCTGTTTCTGCATACAATTCAAATGTCTACTAACCTACAAATGCATTCAGTCTCCAGGAACAAGCAGGAATGTAGTCTTCACATATGAGTATCGTCGGTACCGACGGAGCCCGCTCAGGAACGCTCCCCAGCGTCCAATAGGAAAGCTTTTGAGAGCATCCCACAGCGCCTGCGTGTTGCCTTCCCGCCTTTCCAAACTGTCCCTCTCCAGTTCTTCATTTTCCGTGGAACTGACAGGCCGCACATCCTGTCGCCGCAGAAAATTCCCTTCTTATACTTCTTTTTTGTGGTCGCGTCTGCCTTCCCTCAACGCTACACTTGTACCGCCGGTTCTTCTTTCTTTTCTTCTTAAAAAAAACAAACATACAAACAAAAACTTAGTTTCTGGAGTCTTTCCAGTAATTTTCTCTTCAGGTGCCACGTGCCATTTTGGGCACTAGGCCCAACATTTTCCTTCAAATAGAAAAACCCGCTTCGGGTTTTAAAAAGTGTTCCAAGTGTGGCGGTACCATCTCCGTCACCGACATCCATGAGTGGTGCCTCAAATGTTTAGGTCCTGACCACTCTATTTCAGAGTGTGTTGCCTGTGGGATGATGTCGAAAAGGGGCCGGCAAAACCGAGCTGCTAAACTTAACACCCTTTTTTCCCTCCGATGCAGCCTCCGTGGCATCGACGTCTTACAGGGCTTCATCTTCCTCCCATGGATCTCGGGTAACTAAACATAAATCTAGCTGGTCCTCAAAGGGTAGATATCTTTCTAAACATCGAGATGCCTCTGGCGTTGCCCTTGAAGGACTTTCACTGGCAAAATTGCCCCAGCGGGAGGCTTCGGCTTCCAAAGCACTAACGGGGCTCCAGGATGTTCTCGAGGCTTCAATCTCAGCAAAACTACTGGTGCCATGCTCTGGGGTGCCAATCGCTTCATCCGGTACTGATACCCAAGCATCGGCAGCGTCGATAGACCAGAGATTATTGGCTATTGAACGCTGTCTGGCGGCTCTTCTCACGGCCTCGATGCCCCTGAAACCGCATCAGACAACTCAACCGGTCCCGGCACTGACTGCATCAACATCGGCAGGTATTCTACCGGGACCGAGTCATGCGTGTCTATCTGGCATCAACAGGTCGGTACCGGACCACTCCAATGCCGACTTCGATCGGTACCGGTACCGTGCCTAGCACGATCACCCGGATTGGAGATACTTCGAATCCTCGGATGAGTCTGAAGACTCTGAAAGCTCTGCCGGTACCAGAGTACTTCTTCCTGAGGATTCCTCTTCTCCTCAGCGTAGGATGTCTCCACCAGAGGATTTGTCCTTTCAGGATTTTATCCGAGATGTGGCCCGAGGTCTTTCCATCACAGTGGCTCCTGAAAAAGAGTCTAGGGCAAAGGAATTAGAAATCCTACAATACCCTAAAGCTCCCAAGGAGGCAGCTACCTTACCTATTCATGAGATCTTGCATGATCTTATGTTAAGGATGTGGGAAACACCTCTGACCGCATCTCCTCATTCTCGAAGACTCGACACCATGTATCGAGTTCCTCCTTGTCCTGGGTTTCAAAAGACTCAATTACCACACCATTCCATGGTGGTGGAATCAACCATGAGACGGATAAAGAGTGAAAAAAGGCATGCATCTAATCCTCCAGGACGTGAGTGTAGGACTCTTGATGCCTTTGGACGTTGATCCTTCCAGGCTTTCATGCTTTCCGCTAGGATCAGTTCCTATATCTTGTATGAGCCCTCTTCTTCCTGATGATAAAAGGCAAGATTATTTTGCTCTTTTTAAACGTGCTCAGGATGTTTCCAAGTTTGTGAGTCCACTCAGTGGACTCAGGCATCAGGTTGCCTGTCAGACAAAATAGCAAACTCAGATCGCCTTATTTTGTCCCTCCAATGGTGGCAGTCACCCAAAAACCTTTTGGTGGGGTCTCCTTTACAGCAACCCCCACCCCAAGCCACTCTAACAACATATGCTTCACAGGTGGGTTGGAGAGCCCACCTGCATGGCCTCTCTACCCAGGGCACCTGGAATCCACAGGAGGCCTATCTTCCTTGCTCTTCGAGTATTTCATACCCAGCTCAGCTACAAGACGGTCCTAGTTCAAATGGACAATCAGGTAGCCATGTCCTATGTGAACAAGCAGGGCGGAACAGGCTCTCTGTCGCTATGCAACGAAGCTTTGCGACTATGGGCCCTCGCCAGAGAACATCAGATTCATCTCCTTGCGGTGTATCTTCCAGGCATTCAAAACTCTTGGGCAGACAGACTCAGTCGAGTTCTGCTTCCACACGAATGGTCTCTCCATGCAGACCAGGTGGCCGAAATTTTTCAAATTTGGGGAACCCCGGAAATAGACCTCTTTGCAAGTCTGCTGAATGCCAAACTTCCCCGGTTCTGTTCCAGAATTCCGGCTCGAGGTTGTCAGGCCAGGGATGCTTTCCACCTTCATTGGGGTCAGGACTTCCTGTATGCCTTTCCACCCATTCCCCTAATTCCCAAAACCCTGTTCAAGCTTCAGAGAGACAGAGGTCATATGATCCTCATAGCTCCACGTTGGCCACGGCAAATGTGGTACCCTCTGCTCTTACATCTCTCTCAAGCTCCGCCTCTGGAGTTAGGATCTGCTCCAGATATTCTTTCTCAAGAGGATGGGATGCTGTGGAATCCCAGTCCACAGTCTCTGCACCTCAGGGCCTGGTTGCTAAAAGCCTAGAACTTCACAGTCTTAACCTTTTCCAGCAGGTAAAGGATATCCTTCATGCTTCCAGGAAACTTTCCACAAGACGCTCTTATGCATTTAAGTGGAGAAGGTTTACCATATGGTGCTCGCAGAAAGGTCTTAACCCTCTTGCGATACCTCTGGAATCATTACTGGAGTACCTCCTTCATTTATCAAATGCAGGGCTTAAGACCAATTAAGTGAGAGTCCATTTGAGTGCTATTGCAGCTTCTTTCAAGCCTCTCAATGGACAACCTATTTCCTCTCATCCTCTCATAGCGAGATATATGAGAGGCCTTCTTTTAACGAAGCCTCCCATTAAGCCACCATCGGTGGCATGGGACTTGAATCTGGTACTTGGGCAGCTCATGAAACCGCCCTTTGAACAATTAGCCACTACCTCTTTGAAATTCCTTTCCTGGAATGTTATCTTTCTCATTGCAATAACATCAGCACATCGCATCAGTGAATTGCAAGCTTTGGTGGCTGATCCTCCTTAAACCAAGCGGTTTACCTTCCTATATTCTTTCCAAGGCCTCACGCCTCTAATGCAGAAAGGAACCTTCATACTTTGGACTGTAAAAGAGCTTTGACCTTTTACTTGCAAAGGACACAGCAACATAGAAAATCCTCTCAACTCTTTGTTGCTTTTGATCCTAGTCATTTGGGACTTCCAGTCTCCAAAAGGACACTGTCCAACTGGATTGCACAGTGTATATCTTTTGCCTATGAGAGTAAGAACCTTCCTCTTGAAGGCCATGTCACAGCTCACAATGTGAGAGCCATGGCACCCTCAATGGCTCATCTTCACTCTGTCTATTGATGACATCTGTCGAGCAGCTACTTGGGCTTCGGTACATATCTTCACAGCCCATTGCTGCTTCGACAAGGACTCCCGCTGGGATACCTTGTTTGGTCAGGCTGTTCTTCAACACCTGTTCCAAACTTAATCAACTCCTACCCACCATCCCTGGTAGGATGCCAGAGATCCATGGGGGGAAGTTGAGCCCTTTCACAAGGGCACACAACTTTCTGGGGCCATCTCCCTGGCATCTGTAGCTAGGGAGTCCCCATATGTGAAGACTACATTCCTGCTTGTTCCTGGAGCTAGCATAGTTACTCACCTGTAACAAGTGTTCTCCGGGAACAGCAGGAATTTAGTCTTCAGAACCCGCCCACCTCCCCTAGGAGTTGTATCTCTCTATCTCTCTCTCTTTCTCTCTTTCCCTCTCTCTTTTGTTTCAGCTATAAACTCAACTGGAGAGGGACAGTTGGGAAAGGCAGGAAGGCAGCACGCAGGCGCTGTTGGATGCTCCCAAAAGCTTTCCTATTGGATGCTGGGGAGCGTTCCCACGCGGGCTCCATCGGTATCGACAATACCCATATGTGAAGACTAAATTCCTGCCGTTCCCGGAGATCACCTGTTACAGGTGAGTAACTATGCTTTTTGCAGGTCCTCATTATCCCTCTCCCCTCTTATCTCTGGCAATTCTGCTCATCAAACAAATATCTATACCTCTGTCTTCTACTGCCAACTCGAGATTCTTTTTTTAAACTTGCTGCATCTTAGACCTGAAACAGACTGTCTGAGTCAGTATCTCAGGCTCCATCCCTGGTCCTACTCAAATCCAGATTAAAAACTTAGGCTGCTTTTGGATCCTGATCTCCCCCCCCCCCTTATTCTCCTGTCTACATCCTTGTGTGTTTTAAGCATTTCCCTTAAAGATTTACCCTAGTCCCCTTTTGTTCTATTTGTCTGTGTTACAGATTGAAAGCTCTGTGGAGCATGGGCTGGCTCTTACATCTCTATCTATCTATATATCTATCTATATATATATGTGCACAGTGCTGCATATGTCTAATAGCACTATAAAAATGATCAGTAGGAGTAGTAATTGAAGGTTGGGTGGGGGGCTGTACCAGGCCATGCTTCTGGGGGGGGGGGGCAGAGATATAGCTGCCACTTGAGCCACCAAGCATTTTTTGTGGGGATCAGTGGTGGGAAAGGGACAGAGCTTTTTTGGAGGGGTACACGGGGTTACGGAGTACTGGCACCTTTTTCAGTGCCTGCTAAAACTGACCTATGGTTCTCATGTATAATGTAAGAGCCCTGCATATGAGTACTGACACCTTTTTTTTCTAGGAAAAATACACTGGAAAGGGATGCTTGTGCCACCAATATTTGTTTTTTGGGGGAGGAGGTTTGGGAGCTTTGGGGAGTGTCAGCAGAGTATTGGGGGTCTGGGCATGCTTGGGTCATTTGAGGTGAAGAGTCACAATTCACATGATGTCTTTTGCTCCCAGTTGCAGCTGGCACAGACCCACGCGTGCACATGTCTGCCACACACTCCTCCTTGAATGCAAAGGTTTTGCACATAGCTGTTTTGCATAGTTATTTTTTTGCATTTGGGAGCAAATTGTGTTGTTTTTTTCCTTATGTTAAGAAACTGTGCATGGCTCTAATGTAAAATTTCTGCATAGGCCCAGAAGTAAATGAAAAACCCCTCTAATACTGGGAACATGCAAGTTTTGCAAAAAAAGACAGATGCACTTCGAGGAGACAAGGTACTGCATAGACTTAAAGACAATACTGACTAATTCAACATTTATAAGACTGTGTAAAGTACTTAAAAAAAATCTCATCCACGCATACCTTCTAGCATTAAATTAGCCCGTCCTCTTACTCTTCACCCTTCTTTCCATTTCCCCTCCCCCATGATCTGCTTTCTGTCAACTAGGCTGTTGCTATCGCTATTATCATGAACAAGGCAAGCATCACATCCAACGAAAGCACTGAAAATTGGAAGTGGAGCTTCAAGCTAGCCTTACAGACACAAAAGGCCCAATATTCAAAGGCATTTACATGGTTTACATGTTAGTGCCACTGAATATCTGCGGGTACCGCCTCAGTACTAACTGGTTGGCATCAGGGTGATCTGGAGGAGTTCCATGGGCAGCACCCCAGGATTACTGCTCAGCGACGATATTCAGCCACTGCCTGGTTATTCTTTGACTGTCAAAGTCGGGCGCAGTAAACTGACTTTTGCCGCCAAAGCTAATTGGGCAGCGGCTGAATATTGCTGCTGCCCAGTTAGCTTCCTGTCATCTGTTCATTACAAACGGGCATTACTTGGGGACAATTTCTCCAAATGGGTCAGTTTGGAAAAAATACTATGACAGTCATGAATCTTATTCCTAAGCCAGGGTATGTGAAGTATGGTCTCAGTCTATTTGCTGCTAACGCTCGCTGTAGTACTTGCACTACTCCTATGTAGAGACACCCTTGTTCATCTCAAAATCAGATTAATCTCTTTATTGGCTACTTCAGACTCCGAACTACAGGGGGACCATTCTCTACCCTCCTCGCTGCCTTCAGACCGCTCTCAAAGTGCCCTAGGATACTATCCAGATCTGGATTTTCTTCCCCTAGAAGTCTCTTTTGAGGCAGTAGAGTACTCTATAGGAATTTCCTCCAGTCCATCTCCCCTTGAGCAAAATGAAACTTTTTATAAAGGCATCTTTTAACCAAAATTCATTCAGCATATGTTAGGAGAGGCTCCTTTCCTGCTACAATATGAAGTAGAAAGAAACTCTAAAATCACTAGCTATACTAATCCATGGCCTTCCTACTAGAGTAACGTACAATTCAGTCTGTATCTAAAAAGATGGACTTTATATTTTAAGTTCAGCTAGCACCTGGTTTCAGGAAAATCCAGCTTTCTCATTCTTCAGTGGTAATTGAGTCAGCAATGAAGACGACGAGGAACTGCAGAAAATTTCCCATTATACCACCTGGTAAACACTCCACTCTTAGACCACTTAAGCAAGAAAGCATTCCAGAGTGCATTGCGGTCTGCATGGATTTAAATGATTCAGTGTATGCATAGCATTTTCCAGAGGGTGTAAGGTTTCTCATCCAGCCTGTCTCCACATTCACAGTCTAAACTGGCAGCCATCTTGGCTGATGCAGATCAGTGTGGAAGCCATTTTGTATGCTCAGCATATGATGTATGTCTTCTAGAATTTGAGTTGCTGCAATTGCTGCTAGAAATCTTGCATGGTTGCGTGCTTCTGGTCTCCATTAAGACATTCGTAAGATACTAGCAGATACTCTCTGTGCTGGAGATTCTCTGATAAAGTGAAGGGGAGCATAGATACCTTCAAAGGCCAGAGTTCTATTTTGGAACATCTCTCAGCTGTGCTGCTGGCTTCTACATATGTAAAATTAAAACACATACAGCCAAAATTAATACATTACATATATACAGTAAAACATTAAAATTTGGTTAAAAGCTAAACTAAAAAGTTATATTTTCAATTTAAAAAACACAAAACTATAAAATCCTTGTCATAACATAATGCTTATGGTAGTGCATCTGTGGACTGGCAATTGCGATCACACAAGAATATGTTACAACTTTCCAAGACAGTTATCGCAATATTTCCTTCTGACTTGAATATAATGTTTGCAGTGGATCATAGTGCTATATCATAGTAGCTAAGTCAGAATATTACACTGCCATATAAACAGAGACTTTAAAGTTTTAAATGAAATTTTATGGATAGCGGATGGAAATTCTTGTAATGTTGGTGTAATGTGCTCCTTCTTTTTTATGACAAAAACTATGCATGCAGTCATATTTTGAACCAACTCCAATGAATTTGTTAATGTGTCAGGCAGACCTAGACATAGAACATTAAAGTAATCAAGGTATGGCAATATCAGAGATGGAATGATCAAACTTAACTGGGTTTTCAGGCAGTCACTTATTCTCTAAAGGGAGTGTTAGACCAACTTTGATTCCATCAACATTAATTTTGTGGCATTCATATGTTTTATCGCCGACCAAAATTGAATAACAGCTCATTTGTGAAATGTTAATAGTAAACTTCATGACACAAATGCCAAGTATAAGCTTGCGGAGGATTGTTCTCGTTATTTGCTATACAATATGACACCCCCCCCCCCCCCCGGTGGGATGATAATGCAATGCAGGAGGGAAAGATAGTCAAGTACACATATTATCATGAGGGATATACAAACAATTTTCTAGAAAATGCGCACCTATGAGCGGCCCAAAGCCCAAATCAAACACCCGATAAACAGCCACCTCTCTGAATACCCACCCCTCCTACATCATCAAGATCTTCACGTTGGACTATCTTGCACACCAAGTCTCAAAGCATCCCCAAACACACTGGAACTTCCTCGTTATCCTTTGGCGCATGGCAGTTAGTTTAGCCATCCCCTGATATATTTAAGCTTCGTGGGGACCACCCTCAAAGGGGGAATTACCACCAACCTCACTGAAATGAAGAGATGACACAGACAGTCTTTAATACTCTCGCCCTCGCCCTCCAATCCCACTAGTAATAATGGCATAGCCATTGAAGGCTGTATCTGTCATTTTAATATTTGAGCTCTGAGCCCAAAGATCTCTCCCCAAAACATTACTATCCTCTGGCAATCCCACCAGATGTGATGAAATGTCCCCTCTTCTCCACACAAGCGCTAACATCGCCCATCTATGATCCCCATTTTTAAAAGTCGGTAGGGCGTATAATATCAGCAGTAGAAAAGTTTGTAACAGTTCTCAATTAAATGTATCGCTTGAAGGCCTTTAGACAAGTATTGAATCATTAGTTGCCACTTCTGTTCGGACCATTCTAGTCCCAAATCATTCTCCCACTGTATTTCATGAAAACCTTTGCCAATATCCACTTCCCCCTGGGCTTTATATAAGTGGGAAGCACAATTTTTCATGGACCTCGTGGTGAAAATTGTTTCGAGAGCAGTGGACTCCACTCTCATATGCTCCCAGGCAGTGACCTTAGGAAGGCCAAAGCTGAAGAAATGGAAATTTATTCCTATCCTGAAGGTTAAACTCCTGTTAAGCCTCCTTAAAAGACAGGAGTCGACTCCCCCCTCCATGTTGTCCCATCGTCCATAACTCTCCCTCTTCCCAGCATTGAAAAGCCGGATCACTAGCCTAGGAGAAAAGTGTGGGTGTTCAAGTAATACCCACTCTTTCCACTCACAGGTTGTCCATTCCATTGCTCCCTTATAACTGAGTGGTCAAATAATATCGCAGGAGGTCTGATATTGCTGTACGGCCCTCCTTATGAGGTCGGCATAGTACATGGTAGGCTATTCAAATGAGACGAGAGCTCCAGATAAACTCCAGATAATCCCCTCTGGCATTTCTTAAGATGCCTTTGAGGTATTACCACTGGGAGCGCATTAAACAGATATAGGAATCTTGATACCACCATCATCTTAATGCTATTTATCTGGCCCAGCCAGGAGAGATTGTTTTCACCAGGTCTGGATGTCAGATTTAATAGAACTCTAAAGAGGGTCATAATTAAGGGAATAAACATTGTGGGGGTCTATAGATAAGCTCATTCCTAGATACCAAATATGCAACTTTGGCCATTTATAAGGATATGTTTCCCTGATTAGTCTCTTTTCATTGGAAGTGGTGAAAGATTCCAATTTTTTTTTATTTAGAACCAATTATATGAAAGCTGCTACTCTTCTTGGGGTCTCAGATCCTGGTTCAATTCCAGCCATCACCACACCAGCGCATGGTTGGACCATGTCCTATCTGAGATCCTACAGTCCCGAGTGGCACTCTCAAGCCCTGAACTAATCCAAAGGTAATCAATCCAAGAGTAAGTATTATGGGCCTTGGAGTAATAGGAATAATCCCTGGTGTCGGAGTTCCGAATCCTCCATGCATCTATAAGATCATGAAAAGTTATCCAATCCCTAAAAGCCTGATGTCCCAGAACCCATCCATTTTGATGTATCCAGCTGTGGGTGTAGTGCTCTTCAGGTTGGGGAGTCTGATGGCTGCACGGTTTGGTCGGATTGTCAGCGAAGTCATTTCGCGCCTTGCTGGGCTCTCTTCCATTGCAGTTTATGCCCGGTCAATTTCTTGCTCGCCAATGGCTGTGACAACACCAAAGGCAGATTCCCCCACCCAGCATCTTTCAGGATATTGAGGCCTTATTCAGGGGTATGGACATGAATTTGTTGGCCATCGAGTGTAAATAAATTGCAAACCAAATGGAGATGTCCATCGATAACGCACATTTTCTTCCTGGAGGTGCTGAGTAATGGGGCGAAAGTCTCTACGTTTATGCACCATAATAGCAGATAGATCCCCGGACAGTTTGATGTTAGCATTCTCCCACTTTATCTGGCTGAGTTTTCTTGCCACTTGCATTTCCTTAGAAGCGAATTTGTTTAAGCATGCAAGAACATCTTGAGGCTTCCCACTCCTTGGCTGAGCCATGGTGCAATGTGCCCATTTGACTTTTAAACAAAGTGAGGTAAGGTCAAGTTGAGCTGCTTGCGCTACCGTGCCACAGATTTTCTCCACTATCTTGACATAGTTATTGGTCCTGTATATGCAAGTTGCACCACTTTGACCTCTTCTCGAGGTTCTCAATCTTGAGTAGCAGGTCCTTGAGAGTCCACCAGCATCGCAAACTTTTTTGACAGGCCAGAGATCATTTCATCATGCTCTTCAACCCGAACATCCAAATCCTTAATCCTTTGGCCTAGTTTGTGAATGTCAGCCTGCACATCCTGCATCCACCCCTGGACATCATTCTGGAGAGTAGTAATGTCTGTTTTGAAGTCCGCAAACCAGAGATGAATTTCTATGCGAAGAGAGGCCAGATCTGATGTGGAATCCACAGAGATATCTCCAGATCCCTGCTCCCTCAGGGCTGGGGCCTCTTTCGACTTGCTAGCCATTTTGGAAGCACCGCCACTCCCCATCTTGCTGCCCATAAGGATTTGAGGTCCACCAGAGGTTTTTTTTGACATCCCAGCCATCCCTATGATCTCCGATGTTAGATGCATTGACACCAGTCTACCCGGGCAATTGATCGATGAAAGGAGGAGGTTGATGTAGTTTTTACCAGCGGGAGGAGAGCGGTCTAAGCTGTCAGCTTAGTGGTGACGCTACTGGAACCTCCAAAATTGATTTCAATTTAGGTGCAGACAAAACTTTCATCTTGGGCATATTAGCTTAACTTTCAATGTGTGTGTATGAATTTATGTGTAAACATTGTATACAAAAGGAAGAGTACCCTATCCTATTTATTTATTCTTTTTCTTCATCTTTTAGTAGAAACTAATTGGGAACCGCGCATTGAATTTCCCATTGGATTTATAAATAAAATATAACATTTAAATCAACTTTCATTTTTCAGTGATAACAGTAAAGAAAGCACAATATACTTTGTCAGCTTTAATTCTGAATACTAACAATGCTATGTGTGTACTAGGACAACAGCAATAAAATATTTGGCAAGAAACAAAAAAGAACAGTCTGTTTTAATTAAGTATACATCTGTCTGTGTATATTTACATCTCCAGGAACAAGCAGGAATGAGTCTTCACATATGGGTATCGTCGGTACCGACGGAGCCTGCGCGGGAACGCTCCCCAGCGTCTAGAAAGAAAGCTTTTGGGAGCATCCCACAGCGCCTGCGCGCTGCCTTCCCGCCTTTCCTAACCACCTCTCTCCAGTTCTTCTTTTCCGCAGAGCCAGCAGGTCGTGTTCCTGTCACTGCTGAAGAAGTTCTTTATTTTTCTTTATTTCTTTGGTCGCGCGTCTGCCTTCTTCGACGTCGGACCGGTACCGCCGGTCTTTTCTTCTTTCTTCTTTAAAAAAAAAAACTACTGTTTCCCACTTCTGTGCATTTTTTTTCTTTTGGGCCTTAGGCCTAGAAAAATTTTCCTCATGGAAAAGCCCGCTTCTGGGTTTAAAAAGTGCACAAAGTGCAGCGGTACTCTTTCTATCACTGACACCCATAACTGGTGTCTAAAATGTTTGGGTCCTGACCACTCCATCACCGATTGTGAGTCCTGTTCCATGATGTCTAAAAGAGGTCGACAGAATCGAGCGGCCAAGCTCAGTACCCTGTTTCCCTCTGATGCAGCTTCGGTGGCATCGACATCTTCAAGGGCTTCTTCTTCCTCCCATGGATCTCAGGTAACCAAACATAAGTCCAGCCGGTCCTCGAAGGGTAAATCTCCCTCTAAGTATCGAGATGCCTCCGGGCTTGCTCTCGAGGATCCTGCACCGGCAAAATTACCCCGGCGGGAAGCTCCGGCTTCCAAAGCTTCATCTATGGGGTCACAGGTTGACATCGATGGCGTGGCCTCGACCGATCACCTGTTGCCATGTAATGGGGTACCGGTGGTTTCCACTGGTACCGACATCCAGACATTGGTTGTGTCGATGGATCCGAATATTCTGACCATGCAGCGTGCCATTACGGCATTCATACAAACTGTGACGCCTCCGGTACCGCAACAAACTCCGTTGTCGGTACCGGTTCCGGCACCAGCACCGATATCGGTTCCGGTGCCGGTACCGATTGCATCGACATCGGCTTCGGTGTCGACTGCAGCGGTACCCTGTTCTGTGATGCCCATCGGTACCGAATTGTTACCGATCACTCCCGATGTCGATACCACTCGGTACGTGTATCGGGCTCTGCAAGAGCATCCAGACAGGCGATACTTCGATTCCTCCGAAGACTCTGATGAATCAGAGGCTTCTGTCGAAGCATCGGTACTCATTCCTCAGGAGCCCTCTTCTCCAAAAAGAAGAATGTCTCCTCCAGAAGACTTGTCTTTTCAAGACTTCATTAGGGAAGTGGCCAGGGGCCTCTCTATTTCAGTGGCCCCTTAACCAGAGCCTAGAGCCAAGAAATTGGATATTTTACAATATCCTAAGGCTCCTAAAGAGGCAGCTACTTTACCAATTCATGAGATCCTTTATGATCACATGTTGGGCATATGGGAGACACCTCTTACTACCTCCCCTCATTCTCGCAGGTTGGACACCATGTACCGTGTTCCTCCTTGTCCTGGCTTTCATAAGACTCAGCTTCCTCACCACTCTATTGTGGTGGAGTCTGCTATGAAGAAGATAAAGAGTGCAAAAAGACACTCATCTAATCCTCCAGGAAGAGAATGCAGAACCTTGGATGCTTTTGGCCGGAGAATCTTCCAGGCCAATATGCTTACTGCCAGAATCAACTCCTATAGTCTCTATATGGGGATGCTTCTAAAGGAAGTTACAGATCATCTGCAAACTTTATCTCCTTTTATCTCAGAAGATAAAAGGGGAGGAGTTTCTCACCTGGCTTAAACATGCCCAGGATGTTTCTAAATTTTCCAACCGTGCAGCCTTTGACTCTTTTGAGTGTGCCAGCAGAGCCTCGGCTATTGCCATAGGTGCACGCAGAGTTGCTTGGTTACAAGCTTCTGATTTGGAACCCTGGGTCCAGGATGGATTAGGACATCTTCCTTGTACAGGTGAAAACGTTTTTGGCAAGGATTGGCAAGCAAATGCCACTCAGATGGATGCTGAGAATTCTGCCTTAGATAGACTTTCAAAGTCTACTTCTGCTCCTGTTAGGAAGAGGTTATTCAAAAAGGCTTTCTTTCCCAAAAAAGGGAAATATTATCCTGGTTATGGTCAGCAGGCATCTTCTGCAGGTCGTTTTGCTGCAAAGCGTCAGCAACAACCTAAACAAGCCAAGCCTAAGGCTGCAAGGACTGCTACGGCCCAACAGCCTCAGCCTCCTCAGGGCCTTTGACTTACAACTAGAGAACTTAGCCTTTCTGGCTCTAGAAGAACCAGAGCCTCTCACCATTCCAGGAAGGTTAGCTCACTTTGCTCCCAGATGGGAACAAATCACAGTAGAGCAATGGACTCTCTCCATCATAAGGGAGGGGTACAAGCTTCATTTCTTAAACCTTCCTCCTCACACCATGGTGAGACAGTTCAATTCTCCAACATCTCTCCTCGACCTTCTGGGTCAGGAGATTACTACCCTTCTTGCCCAAAGGGCGATAGAAGAAGTACCCCTTCTTCAACAGGGTTCAGGGTTCTACTCCCCCTATTTTCTTATCCCAAAGAAAACAGGGGGCTACAGACCCATATTAGATCTCAGAGAATTGAACAAGTTTCTATGCAAGGAGAAATTCAAGATGATTTCTCTCGGTGCTCTCCTTCCATACCTTCAGAGCCAGGATTGGCTTTGTTCTCTAGATCTCAAGGATGCGTACACCCATGTCCTCATCCATCCAACACACAGAAGGTTCCTTCGGTTCCTTTATCAAGGAAAGCACTACCAATACAGAGTGCTTCCTTTCGGTCTGGCCTCTGCTCCAAGAGTGTTCACAAAATGCATGGCAGTAGTAGCTGCATTTCTACGCACTCTAGGAATATTTGTATTCCCATATCTGGACGACTGGCTCATCCGAGCTCCATCCCAGACAGAGGCCCAGGCTTCCCTAGCCTGCACAAGGCGTGTTCTTCAGTATCTGGGACTGGTAATAAACATCCCAAAATCACATCTCACCCCTACTCAGTCACTAGAGTTCATAGGGGCCTTGCTGGATACCACAACTGCAAGGGCCTATCTTCCCCAAGCCCGTTGCCTACAATTGGTGCAGTTAGCCTCACAAGTTCAGTTAAAGTCCCATTTAACTGCTTGAGAGATGTTACAACTGTTAGGCCACATGGCATCCACCGTGCATGTGGTTCCTTACGCTCGCCTTCACATGCGGGCAGCTCAGTGGACTCTGTCCACCCAATGGACCCAGGCATCAGGGTGCCTGTCAGACAAAATAGCAACCTCCAGTCGCCTCTTTTGGTCTCTCCAGTGGTGGAAGTCCACTCAGAATCTGTTGCTGGGGTCCCCCTTTCAACAGTTGCTACCCCAAGCAACCCTTACAACAGATGCCTCTCCAAGGGGTTGGGGAGCTCATCTACAAGATCTCTCCACCCAGGGCATCTGGTCTCCACAGGAGACATCTCTACATATCAACCTCTTGGAGCTCAGAGCAATTTTTCTAGCTCTCAGAGTCTTCCACACCCTGCTCAGCTACAAGACAGTCCTCATCCACACGGACAACCAAGTAGCTATGTTCTACGTGAACAAGCAGGGCGGGACTGGCTCTCTGTCGCTTTGCAACGAAGCTTTGAGATTGTGGGCCTTCGCCAGAGAGCATCAAATTCATCTCATGGCAGTGTATCTTCCAGGGGTTCAAAACTCTTGGGCAGACAGACTCAGTCGAGTTCTGCTTCCACACGAATGGTCCCTCCATGGGGACCAAATAGCCAGGATCTTTCGAATTTGGGGAACCCCGGACATAGACCTGTTTGCAAGTCTGTGGAATGCCAAACTTCCCCGGTTCTGTTCCAGGATTCCGTGTCAGGGAGTTCAGGCCAGGGATGCCTTCCTCCTCCATTGGGGGCAAGACTTCCTCTATGCCTTTCCACCCATTCCCCTAATTTCCAAGACACTGTTCAAGCTTCAGAGAGACAAGGAGTCTATGATCCTCATAGCACCACGTTGGCCACGCTAAGTGTGGTACCCTCTACTTCATCTCTCTCAAGCTCCCTCCCTGGACTTGGGATCTGCTCCAGACCTCCTGTCCCAGGAGGAGGGAAAGTTGTGGCACCCAAATCCCCAGTCTCTTCATCTCAGGCCTGGTTGCTGACGGCCTAGACCTTCAAGATTTGCATCTTTCTCAGCAGGTGAAGGATATGTATATAAACGAACAAGAGAACTATCCTTCCTGCAGCGAACAAAGCACTCATAGAGCAGAACAAAGCAATCACCGTAGCAGGACCAATTTATTAAAATAACACAGAGGTCAGCCCAACACGTGCTTTGGCCAGGGGCCTTCTTCAGGGGAACAATAATCTCTAAGAGTAAGTAAATAAAAACAATAAATAATAAAACATAACATAAATGATATAAAACAATAAAAACATCTCTACGTCCAGAAGAACTAAAAAAAAATATATATAAATATATGTAAATACAATGTCTTAACAAAGTGTATATCTAATAGATACCAAGGAGCCACGGTAAAGTACACATATTCCATCATATACATATACAGGAGAACACACCAAAGTGTATAAATATAAAGATAGAAGTATGTAAGTATAAAACTGAAAGGCAGATAACAGCTGTTATTTAATAAAACCTGGAAGAGCATAAAAAATCAAAAGATCAAAGAATATGACAACACAATGCCAGAAATTAAAGCAGCCAGCACGCCGCCAAATGAGTGTCTGATGTAGCAGAAGCCATAGAGGAATCCTGTAGATCAGGGGTTCTCAACCCTGTCCTCGGGACCCACCTAGCTAGTCGGGTTTTCAGGATAACCACAATGAATATGCATGGGATATATTTGCATATAATGGAGGCAATGTATGCAAATCTCTCTCATACATATTCATTGTGGTTATCCTGAAAACCCGATTGGCTAGGTGGGTCCCGAGGACAGGGTTGAGAACCCCTGCTGTAGATCATAAATGGAGCAAGCCTCTACACAGGGAAAGAGAAACGCATGAAAACGTCTCGAGAGAACTTTGTTACCAAACCTCTAGAACTCAATCAGTGGCACAGTTTCATGAAAATTGGGAGGCTTATTTGTCCATATAGTGCAGCAAGATTAGAGACAGCAAAAATCAACCAGGAAAGACTGAATCCCAGTGAACCGTTTAGGGAGATTGCCTCATAGTTCTTATTAATAAAATGACAAAATAGGCAAAAAGATGGCTAAATGAGAGTAGGAAACCACAATGTCTTACTGCTGAGTCTTCACTTCGGAACGATGCAAAAAACGCTGACTAGAGCACCAAAACGAAAACGGGACACAGTGACGTTGAATTTATGGCAAGGGCCCTCATGTTGCTGTGCTGTTCGTAATGTGCACTTATAAGCAAGTAAAACAATATGAGCATATGCACATTAAAAGTTATTGTTCAGAACACCCAGTGTCAATGGCATACTATACTGTAATAATGAGATGAAATACTTATTGAAGACAAATAATATCACCAGTGACCGGCATCATTAGAAGAATGGATTCAGTCCAACTCGGAGTGGCCACAAAACAAAGTGTGTAGAATGATTTGACAGCTACTAATAACAATAGAATTCATTTCCAAGGGCAGAGGGGATAAAGGGAGAGCACAGGGAGGCGTCAATCGTGTGGGGAGCACTGTCTAGGCTTACCATTGAAATCCGCATACTAAATATGACATATTAATGTAAGTGTGATGAATACCCGAAACATGTGGAACATGGTAGTCTAAATGTGCTGAAGAATGTGTGTATATATATATATATATATATATATATATATATATATATATATATATATATTACATAAGAGCAACAGCTCCACAATTATATCATGAGGTTAAAGTATAAAAAAAAGGGGGGGGGGGACTTAGAGCAGCGGTCACAACAGGAGGTAAATTATAGAGCAACAAACTGATACATTAAAATCGGCATCTACCGGAGTGACTACTGAGTATACATACTATGGTCCACCGGCTATCCTTTAAGTTGGCAGTCTTACAGTAAAATAGTAGAAAAAAACTTAGCATACAATTTGTCATTTCTTCCAACTCAATAACTGAAAATATACAAAAGTCATATCAGTGGTACCCACAATAAAAACATTCGGCCCAAATGACTTTCATGATATGTAGGAAAAGACAGTAAAAATACTATCTATAGAAGTGGCTTAGCCAGATATCAGTAGATCATAAGAGGACAAACAACAACGATAATGGCTGGAATGCTGGTACTCTCAGTATGTTTCCAAAGACATATAAATAAATAAATAATATTAATAAACAAATAATGAACCAAACCAGGTGAGGGGAAGGAGGAGGAAGAAAGGGGGAGGGGAGGGCGTAGAAAGAGGTTATTGTTCCCCTGAAGAAGGCCCCTGGCTGACCTCTTTGTTATTTGAATAAATTGGTCCTTCCATGGTGATTGCTGTGTCCTGCTCTTTGTGTCTCATGTGTATATATACATACAAATGATAAGTAATAGTGTGTTTTGTGTGGCGCTTAATCCAATGAGTACAGTGTACACCAGCCTGACATTTGAAGGCACAATATATCAAATATGGCAATAAAGATAAAGTAGTAGATAATTGCCCATCATGCAAAAGGGCGGGGAATGGGCAAGGTATTGGTAGAGTGTGGGTGTGGGTGTGGAAAGCACATTGCAGTTAGCATGTGGATACGTATCGCATGCTGTCAATGTGGCAGTTAGTGTGGGTGCACATGAAGATGCATCTGTGAATGGCTTTAGATGCATCTCTGTTAATTGCGCCACAAATCCATGCAATAGCTTTCAGGGCACATGCTGGTGATGCCCCTGACAGTTAACGTGGAGATTTTGCACTTAACCTTTGAGAGGCCGCTCATAGAAGCAATTGCTTCTAATACTTAATTGTTATGTATTTTAGTACGCTACATGTAAATATGTCAAATATAAATTTTCAGCTAATTTGGATATGTACTTCCTAGGAAAAAGCATGTTCCATTTGTGGAACGTTGGCCCCTCCAAGTGTCATTTTTTCAAAACTTTTAATTGCTTTTTTTATTGAATATCATAAACTGGAAACAAACAAACACTTGAATTAAGCAATTTTTAAAAGTAATTAGACACAAACGGAGATGACTGTACAGAATAAAGCTTGAAGGGAAAATTTCAGCGAGAGTGAAAATCCGGAAAACACTTCTCGTGCAGGCGCTTGCCACAAAACTGGCACCATTTTTTTGTATTCTTCGAGCAGACAATGCAACGACCTTGGCTTGTAGAAGACAAATAGTGACTGGTGTTAGCTGAAGCTGTAATAGCAGAGGGAATCGAAGCTGTTGGGCCACCTTTTCGAGAACGATAGCCCTCGAGTCCAACTTTCATAGCCACCAAAGCAACCTTGCGGCGGAAATCCAAGTGACTCAGGGCTTGTTTGCCCAAAAGATGACATTGCAAACGCCAGGCAGCAACAACGGCCATATTTAGACCATTGGCAAACAAATTCCACCACCATTTTTTGCTTCGTAATTTAGGACGGTAGCTACCTAGCAAACGATCTAACAAGTCGACACCACCCATACTTTGGTTATAAGCTCCAATCAATTTTGGCTGCTTGATAATGATTTTTTGCTTTTGTTTGACAGAATATCGATTGGCATTTTGAAGAGGTTTTGGCTGCATCCAATTTGACATGACTGTAACCACACTGTTGTCATTCCAATGGACACACACCACATTACCATCACCACGGTAATCATATTCGCCACGAGGCTTTTTGGCAAGCTCCTTTGAAGAAACCAAGGGGCACTTGCTGGTACAGTTTTCACGAACAGTTCCTACAGCATGAAAGCCTTTTGCTTTCAGATCAATCATGAGATCATATGAAGTGAAATAGTTGTCAAAAAACAAGCTGTGATGATTTGGATTTTCAACAACTGATATCAAATCAAGAACAACTCTAGTGCCAAGTGGAACATTGTACTGAGGACCATCTTTTTCCTTGGCACCAGTGTAAATTTGCATCGAAAATGGATACCCAGCAGGGCAGCACAACATCCACACTTTGTAACCGAATCGAATTGGCTTACCTCGAATAAACATTTTGCAACTGTGGTGCCCGTAATATGGCACCATTGATTCATCAATACTCAAGTTTTCACTGAACACTCCACCGACTTTCACAAACTGTGCTGTGAGGTGATCGTAAAATGGCTCAATATTTGCTACTTTTTCAGGTTGCAAATTGAGATTATCAACAATGTGGAAGTAAGTTTTCAAATCCCGGAAACGTTTGCGACTCATTATCTTTGGGACAATATTATTGCTCAAATCCTCGGCGGTCGACCAATAGTGACTTTCTTTGGGCAACTGGTGGTATCCACTGAGGAGCAAAATGCCAAAAAAACCGAATCAACTCGTCCCCATTTGTATCAATATTTGCCAATTTCTGCTGAGCATAAATATTGGTCATACTGGCAAGATGATCAACGTAATCATCACCAAAAATTTGCATAAAGAGGTCAAAGGGAGATTTCTCAATCAAATCAGTGCGAAGATCGGCTAATTTTTCGGGAGATGCTTCTGGCATTGGAGTCAAAATGTCGTCCCTCTTCATCCATTTTGGGTTGATTTTATCTACTTACGCTTTTTTGCTGGTTGAGCTGACTGATAATTAGATAAGAGCTCACTGTCACTGTCACTTTCTACCAGCTGATCACTTCCCTCGGATTCCACATTAGCAACTTTTTGAATATCCAGATCTAATTCACCACACACTTCGCCAGGCTCAATAGACTCCAAATTTTCTTCATCAATTTCTTCAAAGTCTGAAGCAGCCATTTCATCATTGGGTGGCAAAATCAAAATGTCGGCTTCTTCTACATCTGAATCTTCTGCAGTGCATGTTACTGCTTCTTGAAGCGTCAGGCAACGGTATTTAGTCATTATAACTATATAGAATTAGTTGAATAACAATCCTGCAAAAAATATGGCAGAAATTGTAAAATGAAAAAAATGACACCTGGAAGTCCCAACGTTCCACAAGTGGAACACACGGAAAGAAGTAATCACAAAAACATGAATAGGTTACCGACATGCATAAAACCTGACCAACACACTCATAAAACATTCCAGAGTATGAATCTCACCCTAATAAGACAGACAGACATGTGAGAACAAAATTGTAGAGGGATATATTACATAAACCATAAAGTGCCAACTTTGGTCTACTTTGGCATACTGTAGAAGGGGGTATATCGCCAATTGGAAAAAAATTTTTTTATTGCTCAAGAGGGTCAATGTCTATAAACTCATTAACAAAGTTTCATCTAATTTGCTTGAAAATTGATAAAGCTATATCATTGCAAAAATATGTTCCACATGTGGAACGTTGGCGCCTAAAAGGTTTAACACGTTAGTTTTAATGCTGGGTGTGTGTTAAGTGCAACATCCTAATTGACTTTAGTAAAAGGGCCTCTGATCTGACCATGGGGCCTCAAATGGCCTTAGTAGTGAAACCATGCTTTAATGCTTTGAGTCACATTATATCTATTAGACTGTTTGCTTTTTGACAAAGGAACATCAACCAAATTAGTGCATGCAGTAATTCTTAGTTGCATAGACTACAGCAATGCTCTATATAATAGAATGTCTATTCCTGAACAAATGACTACACTATGTACAGCCCTATCCTCTTAAGGATTATCTCCAGGAACAAGCAGGAATGTAGTCTTCACATATGGGTATCGTCAGTACCGACGGAGCCTGTGTGAGAACGCTCCCCAGCGTCCAATAGGAAAGCTTTTGGGAGCATCCCAGAGCGCCTGCGTGCTGCCTTCCCGCCTTTCCAACTGTCCCTCTCCAGTTCTTCATTTTTCGCGGAGCCGTCAGGTCACATACCCTGTCACCGCAGAAAACTTTCGTCTTTAATCTTTGTTTTTGTGGTCGCGTCTGCCTTCCTTCGACGCCATACCGGTACTGCTGATTCTTTCTTCTTTCTTTAAAAAAAAAATAAATAAATTTATAGTTTCTGAAGTGTTTTACTTTAGAAACTTTTTTTCTTGATGCTAGCGCCATTTTTGGCACTAGGCCCAATTTCTTTCCTTAAAAATGGAAAAACCTACTTCAGGTTTTAAAAAATGTTCTAAATGTGGCGGTACCTATAAACAATACCCGCTCTTAATCCAAAATATAATCAAACAAAAATACTCTCCTTCAAACCCAATATAGTCACACTTACCACAGGCAAAAATGACCTCAGTTTGGCTTATACGCTGCATTTAGTGAAAATATCACTATAGGGAACAGCTGACGCTCACATCACTGGTCAAAAAAGCCTTCTATATAACCCCTCTCAAATATAACCCCTCTCAAATATAACAAACTTCCAATCATAACACTTAAACACCACATGAAGTACTACTGGGAAACCCAAAACAGTTAATAAAGCACCTTAACACAAAACATACACATTCATTCAAAAGCGTTGTTATACAATCTACTGCACAAAGCAGCACCGGAACAGACTAACGAGGTCTACGGTTACTTATCTTCTAATAAGATACTTTGGCGAAATGAAAGCTTTTGTAGGGTTGGGTATGAGTTGATTTCAGTATTGGTAATTAGAAAGTTTCCCTGCTGTATTCAACCTTTGAAGATTTTCAAAGATTTATGGTCTCATTTATATGCCGACCTGTGCCGAAATGGCAGTGGAACTGAAGAGTTGAAGAGCGTTATTAGAAGATAAGTAACCGTAGACCTCATTAGGCACGTTTACTATTATTTTTGCTTACTTTACCCTCTTTTTTACAGGAGGCAACAGTCTGTTCTGGTGCTGCTTTGTGCAGTAGATTGTATAACGACGTGCTGATTGCAAATAGTGCGGTATATAAGAAATATAAATAAATAAATAAATAAATTCTTTGCACAGGAGAAAATCTCTTTGGCAAGAATTGGCAGGAGAAAGCTAATGAGATAGATGCTGACAGTATCACTTTGGATAGTTTGTCCAAATCTACAGCTGATCCTGCAAGGAAATATCCTCTAGGAAACCATTTTTCAATAAGATAAAGAAGTTTTATCTTTCCTATACCCAAAAAGGACACCGTCCAGGTCAGACTGCCCAAAAGGGACAACAGCAACAACCTACCGGTAGACAACAAGAGAAGCCAAAAGCTGCAAAGCCTCAGCCAGCTCAGCAGGCTCAGCCTCCTCAGGGGCTTTGTCTCCTTTCTAGAGAACTTTGCCTTCCTGCCCCTGAACAGTCCAGAACCCTCGACCATCCCAGGCAGGTTATGTCATTTTGCCAACAGATGGTACCAAATAATAGCAGAAAATCGGACTCTGTCCATTGTACGAGAGGGGTACAAGCTTCGTTTTCACAGCATGCCCCCTTCTACAGTTGTAAGACAGTTCAATTCTCAGACCTCCCTCGACAGTCTCTTAGGTCAAGAAGTCACAATGCTCCTTGCTCAAGGAGCAATAGATTAAGTACCCATTCCCCATCAGGGTACAGGGTTCTACTCCCCCTATTTCCTTATTCCAAAGAAAACAGGAGGACAGAGACCCATTTTAGACCTCAGAGAATTGAACAAATATTTGTTCCGAGAGAAGTTCAAAATGGTCTCTCTAGGAACTCTGCTGCCATACCTTTAAAGTCAGGATTGGCTTTGTTCTCTAGATCTCAAGGATGCGTATACTCATATTCTCATCCATCCAAATCACAGGAGATTCTTCTGATTCCTGTTTCAGAGAAAGCACTACCAATACAAGGTTCTTCCCTTTGGCCTGGCTTCTGTGCCGCGTGTTCACAAAATGCATGGCTGTGGTAGCAGCATTTCTCCGCACTCTGGGAATATTTATTCTTCCCTTACTTAGACGACTGGCTCATTCGAACCCCTACAGTGCCAGAAGCCAGCTCTGCTCTGTTTTGCACAATGCGAATCCTTCAGTATTTGGGACTGGTCATAAACCTCCCAAAATCCAATCTTGCACCCACTCAGTCCCTAGAGTTCATAGGAGCTCATCTGGATACCAGACAGACAAGGGCTTTCCTTCCGCAGCCCCGCTGTCTTTGCATAGTACAACTAGCTTCCCAAGCAGTGCTCAAACCTTGTCTCACTGCTCGGGAAATGCTACAATTGCTAGGGCACATGGCATCCACTGTGCATGTGGTTCCTTATGCTCGCCTCCAAATGCAAGCAGCCCAGTGGACTTTATCCACTCAGTGGACACAGGCCTCAGGCTGCCTGTCGGACAAAATAACAAACTCAAACCATCTTATTTCGTCCCTCCAATGGTGGCAATCACCCAGAAACCTTCTGCTGGGGTCTCCTTTCCAGCAACCCCTATCCCAAACCACCCTAACAGATGCATCACAGATGGGAGGTGGAGCCCACCTTCACGATCTTTCTACCAAGGGTACCTGGGCTCCACAGGAGGCCTGTCTTCACATCAACCTCCTGGAGCTTAGAGCAATCTTCTTTGCTCTTCGAGTATTTCACGCCCAGCTCAACTACAAGACAGTCCTAGTTCAAATGGACAATCAGGTAGCCATGTTCTATGTGAACAAGCAGGGTGGAACAGGCTCTCTGTCGCTATGCAACGAAGCTTTGCAACTATGGGCTCTCGCCAGAGAGCATCAGATTCATCTCCTTGCGGTGTATCTTCCAGGCATTCAAAACTCTTCGGCAGACAAACTCAGTCGAGTTCGGCTTCCACACAAATGGTCTCTCCATGCAGACCAGGTTGCCCAAATATTTCAGATTTGGGGAACCCTGGATATAGACCTCTTTGCAAGTCCGCTGAATGCCAAACTTCCCCGGTTCTGTTCCAGAATTCCGACTCGATGTTGTCAGGCCAGGGATGCTTTCCACCTTCATTGGGGTCAGGACTTCCTATATGCCTTCCCACCCATTCCCCTCATCCCCAAAACCCTATTCAAGCTTCAGAGAGACAGAGGTCATATGATCCTCATAGCTCCACGTTGGCCATGGCAAACGTGGTACCGTCTGCTCCTACAGCTCTCTGAAGCTCCACCTCTGGAGTTGGGATCCGCTCCAGATCTTCTCTCCCAAGAGGACGGGATGCTCTGGCATCCGAATCCCCTGTCTATGCATCTCAGGGCCTGGTTGCTGAAAGCCTAGAACTTCAGGATCTTAACCTTTCCCAACAGGTAAAGGATATCCTTCGTGCTTCTAGGAAACCCTCCACAAGATGCTCGTATGCCTTTAAGTGGAAAAGGTTTACCATATGGTGCTCGCAGAAAGGTCTTAACCCTCTTGCGATACCTCTGGAATCGATACTGGAGTATCTCCTTCATTTGTCAAATGCAGGTCTCAAGACAAATTCAGCAAGAGTCCATCTTAGTGCTATTGCAGCTTCTTACAAGCCTCTAAGTGGACAACCTATTTCCTCTCATCCTTTGAGAGGCCTTCTTTTAACGAAGCCTCCCATTAAGCCACCACCGGTGGCATGGGACTTAAATCTGGTGCTCGGGCAGCTCTTGAAACCCCCCTTTGAGCCATTAGCCACTACATCTTTGAAATTCCTTTCCTGGAAAGTCATCTTCCTCATTTGAATCATATCAGCACGTCGCATCAGTGAATTGCAAGTGTTAGTGGCTGATCCTCCTTATACAAGGTTCCACCATGATAAGGTAGTTCTTAGGACTCATCCAAACTTTATACCAAAGGTGGTTTCGCCTTTCCATTTAAACCAAGCGGTTTACCTTCCTGTATTCTTTCCAAGGCCTCATGCCTCCAGTGCAGAAAGGAACCTTCATATCTTGGGCTGTAAAAGAGCTTTGGCCTTTTACTTGCAAAGGATACAGCAACAAAGAAAATCTTCTCAACTCTTTGTTGCTTTTGATCCTAGTCATTTGGGACGTCCAGTTTCCAAAAGAACTCTATCTAACTAGATTGCTCAGTGCATATCCTTTGCCTATGAGAGTAAGAACCTTTCTCTTGAAGGCCATGTCACAGCTCACAATGTGAGAGCCATGGCAGCCTCAATGGCTCATCTTCACTCTGTGTCTATCGACGACATCTGACGAGCAGCTACTTGGGCTTCAGTACATACCTTCACAGCCCACTACTGCTTAGACAAGTACTCCCGCCGGGATGCCTTGTTTGGCCAGGCTGTTCTTCAACACCTTTTTCAGACTTAATCAGCTCCTACCCACCGTCCCTGGTAGGATGCTAGAGATCCATGGGGGGAAGTATGGTTCTTTCACAAGGGCTAACAACTTCCTGGGGCCATCTCCCTGGCATCTGTAGCTAGGGAGTCCCCCCCCATATGCGAAAACTACATTCCTGCTTGTTCCTGGAGATAGCGTAGTTACTCACCTGTAACAGGTGATCTCCGGGAACAGCAGGAATTTAGTCTTCACAACCCACCCACCTCCCCTAGGAGTTGTATCTCTCTCTCTCTCTCTCTTCCTCTTTCTTTTGTCTCAGCTATAAACTCAACTGGAGAGGGACAGTTGGAAAGGCAGGAAGGCAGCACACAGGTGCTGTGGGATGCTCCCAAAAGCTTACCTATTGGACGCTGGGGAGCGTTCCCGCGCAGGCTCTGTCGGTACCAATGATACCCATATGTGAAGACTAAATTCCTGCTGTTCCCGGAGATCACTTTTTACAGGTGAGTAACTACGCTTAATTCCCCATCAATCTGTCCATCCTCTGTGGTCCTTGGATGAGAGGTTATTGGTCATTCCATCTCCTAGCTGAGAACAGTGGGAAACTACCAATCAACATTTGACACACTAGCATTAATATTATGGAATGCCACTCCTAGAATCATCCAGAAATAAACCTTTTTTACCAACATTTAAATCTAAGCTAAAAACTTACATTTTCACAGGCCTTTTTGTGCCTAGGTTTGATTCCAGTGTGCATACATGCGAATTAGCACCTTTTTTATTGTCTGTTTTTATCTTTTATTTTTGCAATATTGATTTTTATTTTGTAATTGATTTTCTATTTCTTGTAATTTTTTCTGTGTTCTTTTTTTATTTACAATTTTTTAAATTATAGTTTCACTATTATTGTGTTCTACTTTTATGTTTATAAACTGCACTCTCATATTTTATATCAAAATTCCAATAAAATAAAATAAACTGAACTTGAGCCCTCTGGTTCTCAGAAGCTGCCAGGACTTGAAAAATAGGTGCTCCTAGTAGATTGGAGTGGACAACAGATGCCAGGCAGATGAGGAGGTAGAAGAAAAACTGGGCATAGAACCAAATTGAAACTGCAGACAGAAATCAGGGTAGGCAAAACAGGTTAATTACTGACAGATTAGCAAAGGTCAGGTACAAAGGATCAGCAGAGAACAAGGCATTCAGAACTCTTATGGGATACGTATTGAAGGACAAAGAGGACTGGGACTTCCAGGTCTATATATTTGTGTATAGAAAACTAATCAGTGGAAGTCTTCAGACCCAATGAGTCAAGGGGGTCTTAGGAGGAACCAATTGGGTGGCGCTACCTCATAGAGCAAAAATAAATATTAGGATAAAAACAGAAGAGAGAAGAGCTCACTTTTTATTTAGGGCCCAGTTCATATGAGAACATAAGAACATAAGATATGCCATACTGGGTCAGACCAAGGTCCATCTAGCCCAGTATCCCGTTTCCAACAGTGGCCAATCTAGGTCATACGTACCTAGCAGTATCCCCAAGAGACACAGGTTCCACAATGTTTGTATTGGGTCAAGCATTGATATCCTGGGTCCCTTTTTAATAATGGTTTATGGACCTTTCCTCCAGGAACTTGTCCAAACCTTTTTTAAACCCAGCTACACTAACAGTTTTTACTACATCCTCCAGTAACAAATTCCAGAGTTTGATTACACATCGCTTGAAAAAATATTCTCTCTTAGTAGTCTTAAATATTTTACCCTGTAGCTTCATTGCATGTCCCCTAGTCTTTCTATATTCTGATGATGTAAACAATCGCTCTATGTTTACCCGTTCCACTCCATTCAATAATTTATAGACCTCTATCATATCTCCCTTCAGTCTCTTTTCCAGGTTGAAGAGCCCTAATCTTTTTAATGACGTATCCTTCCATCCCCTTTACCACTTTGGTGGCTCTTCTCTGTACCTTTTCTAATAACGCTATATCCT
Organism: Ichthyophis bannanicus; assembly: GCA_033557465.1. Taxonomy (NCBI): domain Eukaryota; kingdom Metazoa; phylum Chordata; class Amphibia; order Gymnophiona; family Ichthyophiidae; genus Ichthyophis; species Ichthyophis bannanicus. The sequence goes on along the minus strand of CM066031.1, from coordinate 1,415,398,812 downwards.
TTTGAAGATACAGCAACCAGAATTGCACACTTTATTCAAGGCGCGGTCACACCATGGAACGATAAAGAGGCATTATAATATCCTTTGTTTTATTTTCCATTCCTTTCCTTATGATACCTAGCATTTTATTTGCTCTCTTGGCCACCACTGCACACTGGGCCGAGGATTTTAATATGTTATCCACAATGACACCTAAATGTTTTCCTGGGGTGGTGGTTCCTAATGTGGAACCTTGCACCGTGTAACCATAGTTTGGGTTTTTCTTTCCTAGGTGCATAATTTTGCACTTGTCCACATTAAATTTCATTTGCTATTTGGATGCCCAGCCATGAGGAAAGTGTATAACAGTATGGGTAAGCATTATATCCTACTACATGGACTTAATGGGCTTCATTTTATAGCGAGGCACTTATGTGGAATATCAGAAAAGGTGCTTATTTTATAAAGGCAACCTAGATCTTCCAGGTCCAGCCTCAGGCTTAATAGTACACAAATACTTTTGCACAAAGTTGCACCTACTCCAAGGCAATGTGTGTGTGTGTGGATACTCTGTATTTTATAAAACACCCACATACATTGCAACTGTGCTCTAGTTCTGCCAAACTATGCCCCTGGGAACTCCGATGCACAGTCCATGTAAAAGCAGGCATACTGGCTGTGTACTTAATTTTCCATATGTTAAACATTCCTAAGACGTGAAAAAAAACTTTATAAAATCCCCCTGTCCATGAAGGAAGCAACTTAAGTCCTTTGCAAATGTTTTCTGTTTCCTGTTGTTTAATGGGGACATTATATAGTACACTTGAACATTTGGAGTGGGTAGGACAAAAGGAGAAGGTTGTGGGAAGTTCGTATAAATGCCTATGGCCTTTTCTGAGCCTAGCACACATGGAGAAGCTTGTACACATATTGCCATCACTTGTTTCCTCCTTTGAAAATGTACACTTTTAAAAAGATTTTCTGTATATCCTTTAAACCACCAAGACGTCTTGTGATCTCCTTCCATCAAGTAAAGATCCCTTTTGCCTGGCAGGGCACCTCTCCTTCAGCACTTCTGCAGATTAGGATCATCCATCTCCCTGTTTGGAAGATGAGAGGGTAATTGCTTTAGACTTTAACAGGGTTCATTGAACAGAGTATGTGGGGGGGGGGGGGGGAGAGGCACATTGTCCCTGCAGCACCCCTAACCTCTGTCATCTTAAGAATACTCAGGAAAAGATGCTTGCACACTTAAATCTATTTTCATCTTGCTACAGAAATGCACTTGGAGCAAATTATCAAATCGTGTTGTTTTGAAGTTCAAAAATACAACCCCCCCACAAATATTTTGTAGGCTAATTTAAATTGGCATTGTTATTTTGCTTAACCAATAAGGGTTCATGGTGGATTACTGTCAACAGCACAAATGCAGGTTGCAATTTATAAAATCAGCATCATAGTATTTACAATATGGGTTTCATTACATTAATCCACAGGCCATAGACACTATTAATTAAACTTTATTATTTCCTCCTCCTCCCAACCCCCACCTTAATCCCTCATTATTTGAATAAAAGCAAAACATAAATTTTCTGCAGTCATGTTTAATCATTTTAGAAGAAATTCATAAAATTAGCCTCGTTTTCATCTTTTTCCTAAAATAAAATAAGACCCTTTTTTTCACCCTAAAGAAAACATCCAGAGATTGAAAACCTCTTTGCCAAACTTTAGGCAGCTTCAGATTAAAATACCTGAAATATTAAAGCACTGGCATATCCTAATTAGACATTTTGCACAGCTAGCACAAAAAAAAAAAGAAAGCTGTTAACCTTATATGCATGGAGGCCAATTCTGATTGGGGCCTGTCTGGAAGTCCAAAATCTGAACAGGCCTGATTTGCACCTGATTCTAATCACTGGGTGTAACAGGCCTGGGTGGGCAGGACATGCCCCGATTCTGGCCCAAAGCATGTCCAGGTATTTCCCCGGCCTGCTCAGCCTGGGCTCCTGCATGGAGCCATGGTGCACTGGCATCCTGTTGCCCTGGCACTGCGGCTCCATGCAGGAGCCCCGATCACCCGCACCAGCAGCAAAGTCCATTTTCCCTGCCGCCCGACTCTTAATTGGGCCTTCCGGGGCCAGGATTGGGTTGTGGGGATCCTCATGGCCCTCTCACCTCTTCTGGTGGTCCTGGGCTGGGTGGCTGCTGGCGTCAGGGGTGGAATAAGTCCTCCGTCTATGTAACCCAGGCTGGCTGTACAGGCCCATCACCGGCCATGTACATGCGGGTCAAAGGTCACGCCTCCGACCCACTCTCGTTCCTCCTCCGGAACGCCCCCTCCCACCCTGGTACAGAGCTCTGCTGGACGTGCAGGGAACTCTTTGGTGGAAATCGGACCCTGGATGTATATCCCTGCTAAATGCAGATCAGAATCTACCCCTTAGGGCCTAATTTGCTAGTATGTGGTAAGGTTTTGCATTTGTTGAATGCTAATTGCCAAAATTCTTGTGTAGTAACTGCAAAGCGACTGCATTAACTGTTGGGGCTATTCCTAGCAACTTCCCTACTCATTAACACAGAAATGGCACACTTAGGGGGTCGTTCTGAACTGCAAATAGCAGGGATGTACGTCCATTTTGGACATACAACCCCCTATATCAGGGGTCTCAAACTCAAATTGCTTTGAGGGCCAAATGAGGACATGTAAAGTAACCCGGGGGCCGCATAAGATGTGGGGCCTCATTTGCATAAGGGGCCTCATTTGCATAAATATTTGCATAATGTTACCATACACTAACTTTTAGTAAACATGCCTCTTAATGAGTATGGATAAAGAAAGACTAAAAGATTTAGAAACAGGAAGACAATAATTAAACTGGGAACCCCAAAAGCCAAACTTGGAATGTACAACACTGTAGAAATAAAACTATAAATTAATTTCCTCTTGTACTAAACAAAGCGCAAACATTAATGATGCACATTTCCCAGAGCTGACATATTCCAGTTAATAAATTCAAAATAAAGAGATATTTTTCTACCTTTTGGGCATTTTTTTTCAGTTGCAATTGTTCCAGCCACTTTCTTCTGGTTTCTTCATGTCTTCTGCTAACTCGCCATCGTCTGCTGTCCATTTGTCCTTTCTCCTCTCTCCTAGTTTTTTTTTCCATTCTCTCTCTACATCTGCTTTAACATACTAATCTTTCTCCTTTTGCTCTTTCCTCATTCCTATTTCATCCACTCAAATTTTACCCCTCCATCCTCAATCCCCACTTACTCTCCCAATACCTGGCCAATTGTAGATTTGTCTTCTCTCCCAGACAAAATATTTTTCCCCTCTCCATTTCACTTTCCCAGCTCCATCCCATTCTAATCCTCCCCCAACATCAGCTCCCTTCTAGTTCCAGCCCCACCCAGCATCTGCTCCTTTCTAGTCCCTGCATCAGTCCATTTCCAGTCCTATCCTAGCCTCACCATCAGCCCATTTCCAATCCTAGCCCCCCATCAGCCCATTTCCAATCCTAGCTCCCCCCCCACTCAGCCCATTTCCAGTGCTAGCTCCCTCCCCTCACAGCCCATTTCCATTCCAAGCCCCCCTACCCATCAGCCATTTGCAGTTCAAGCCCCCCTTCCACTCAGCCCATTTCCAGTTCTAGCAACCCCCCCAGCCCATTACCAGTCCTAGACCCCCATAGCCCATTACCAGTCCTAACCTCCCCATAGCGCACTTGCAGTTTTACCCCCCCATCACCCCATTTTCAGTCTTCCCCCACCCCCCATAGCCCATTACCAGTCCTAGTCCCCCCCCATAGCCCACTTGCAGTCTTATCCCCCATCACCCTATTTTCAGTCTTACCTCCCCTCATAGGCCATTACCAGTCCTAACCCCCCCATCCGCCCACCTCCAGTCCTAACCCCCCAATCAGCCCACATCCAGTCCTAACCCCCAGCTGCCCATTTACAGTCCTAGCCCCCACCATAGCCCATTACCAGTCATAACCCCCCCTGCCATTAGCCCACTTCCAGTCCTAACCCCCATTACCCCATTTCAGTCAGCCCCTCCATAGCTCATTACCAATCCTAACTCCCCCCATCAGCCCACCTCCAGTCCTTACTAACCCCCATCAGCCCATTTCCAGTCCTCCATCCCCCCTCCCTCCCATCAGCCCAGGGTAAATTAAAAAAAAAAAAAAAACTGGCTTCTGCAGCTGACAAGTGAAGTGAAGTGCTACCGAGCCACATCATATAGAACCGGGGTCTCAAACACGCTTCCCGCGATGGAGGGAAACAAAACCCCCCCAAAAAACCCTGGTTTCTGCTGCTGCCCTTGCCGCCGTGGCAGCGGCAGAATCAAGTGTCAAATTTAAAAAAAACCTGGCTTCTGCTGCTGCAGCAGAAAATCAGCTGTCCCGCGGCCCCTTCCCCTCTGTCTGGAGAGCCCTGAGTCTGCTTCATCAGCGGCAGGCTTTTTAAGCTGCGAAGAGAGTATTTCCCTCTCGCGCGGCTTAAGCCTATTCACTTTTCAAGCCGCGCGAGAGGGAAATACTCTCGTCGCGGCTTGAAAAGCACGCCGCTGATGGAGCAGACTCAGGGATCTCTGGGCAGAGGGGAAGGGGCCGCAGGACAGCTGATTTTGCTGCTTGAGCAGCAGAAGCCAGTTTTTTAAAAAAATTTGACAGTTGATTCTGCCGCTGCCACGGCAGCAGCAGAAGCCAGGGTTTTTGTTTTTTTTTTGTTTCCCTCCGTCGCGGGCCGCACAAAGTTCTGTCACGGGCCGCATGTTTGAGACCCCAGCCCTATATTCTCTTGTGCCATATTCAGAGCCCCTGGCTCTTCACACGTATAGCGGTGTTGTGTGAGGAGCACTGGGTGGGAGAAGGAGTGCCGGAAACGGAGAGTAGGCAGAGCGCGGGCAGGCCCACGAACCCGGAAGTACAGGGCCATCAGAAATGATGATTTTAATATCATTAGGGATGTGCATTCGTTAACATCCATCCAGTTTAGCGTGCCTTAAAAGAATTGAATCTGCACAAAATCAATTCATTACTTTAGTATCTGATTGAATGCATGTAAGCTTAGGACAGAGGTTCCCAACTCCAGTCCTGGAGGGCCAAACACCATTCAGGTTTCAGGCTGTCCCTAATAAATATGCATGAGATGCATTTGCATGCACTGCCCCCATTGTATTCAAATGTAGCTCATGCATATTCATTAGGGACACCCTGAAAACCTGAATGGTGTTTGGCCCTCTAGGACTGGAGTTGGGAACCTCTGGCTTAGGAGGTCGTTTTAGAAACTCTGTGCTTTGGATGTCTTAAAATGGGTATAGAGATGTCCAAAGCACAGAGACTGTCTCCAGAGCAGCCATTTTAGAAGCCAGCTATGGGGACGTCCCCCAGCTGCTGAAAAGTGTGTTTTAACTGAAAAGCATCCAGAGTGTGTAGAGAGGAAAGCACTCCATCATCCCCACTACACGGCACAATTTCAACTATAGCATTAGTGGGATTTGAACCCTGGTCCTAGCCCACTATTCTAACCATTATGCTATCCTAGATATCTTGGTTTTGAAATATGGTCCTGGGGACATCTATGTAGACACCCTGCAGATGTCTACATACAATCAACACCTTTACTGGAATCTATAGCAGACATGGACTTCCATCAAGTCATAGACAAACAAACCCATATCAAAGGCAATACATTAGACATGGTCTTCCTACCACGCTCCCTTCAAACACTATTTAACCCCGCATCACTTGAATGCATACCCGTTCAATGGTCAGACCACCACCTCCTAAAGTTCAGCATCACTTACGCAGACAACACCCAAACCAGAAGATCGCAACAGCCCAAAGCTAATAGATTCAAGAAATTCAACGAAGAAGAATTCCTTAACCAAATAATCACCCACCTAGATCTCACGCCATCAAACATTGAAGACTCTGTTGACAGATGGCACAAAATAATTTCACAAGCGGCAACACGCAAAATAAATCCTAACCACACAAATAATATAGATAACAATACCAATACTGGTTCAATACTGGTTCAATACTGAGATGAAATCAATGAAAAGACAACTAAGAAAAGCAGAAAAGAAATGGAGAAGAACGATCGGGGCCCTTTAGGTGGAGGCGGGACAAGATGGCGGACGCATGCTAGCTGCCGCCGGTTCGTGTGTTTGCCTTTCGTTTTCCTTATACCTTGCTATATTTATAATGCCTCGGAAGAGGAAGGCCAAACACTGGGAGCTTCCCAAGTGTCCGACGACGGCAGCGGTGGGGCCAATCGACGCCTTCGTGCGGCCCAGTGGTGCTCATTTGCGTCCGGAGCAAAGTTCGCAGGGGGCTATGGAGGCGGAAGGAGGCCCAACCAGCCCCTCTGAACTGCAGATTACTCTTAGCCCGGACGCCCGATGCCCGCCAGAGCAACCTACAGCGCCAGACGTGGGAGCAGCAGAGGCCGAGTCTCGGAGTGTAGAGGGACTTGTTGCCGTAGTGTCGACGCCGGTTGAGGCTTCAGTGGAGACGGCTGTTTCCTCTGCTGAGCCTGCCGTGGAGATGGTTCCAGCTGCTAATGGAGAGCACAAACCGGCTGAGGATTGGGTGGTTGGCTTGGGTTCCTGCCTAAAGACCCCGGTTCAAACGGCCCTTCCTCGACCTGAGATTGTAACAATGGACTCCCTTTGGGAGGGACTGAGCGCTTTGGAATCATCCTTTACCTCCCAGTTTGCTGCCTTGTATGAGGCATTACCTTCTTTGGCACAAGTAGTCACTCAGCAGAAACAGGAGTTGTTTGATATCTCTTCTAAGGTGGCCCAGTTGGAAGTTAGAATTGAAGATATGGCCACTATTCCAGGTACTGTTATTAAGGATATATCTGTTATCCATGGGAAATTGGAGACGTTAGAGAATTTTGCCCGTAAGAGGAATCTGCGCTTGTTGAATTTTCCACATGTTCCTGCTATTTCTCCAAAGGATCTATTTACCACTTATGCTACTACTATTTTGAAGATACCTTCAGAATCGGTTCCTCCTTTGGTTAGGATGTTTTACTTGCCAGTAGCCAAGCGCAAGACCCATGGTGCTTCCTCACCTTCACATTCTCCTCCAATTGATTCTCTTGATCTAACTGGGTTCTTGGAGACCACTGATCCTGGTTATATTCCTAGGGCAACCCTGCTTCTGACTGTTGCTTTTGATTCAGATCGTGATTTCTTGCTGAAGTTATATTTTAAAGTGAGGAATGAATCATTTATGGGGGGAGTAGTAAGGATGTTTCCAGATGTGTCTAAAGCCACTTAGAAACGTCGACAGCAGTTTTTACTGCTTCGTCCCCAGGTTATACAGCTTGGTGGTCTTTTTTTCCTTAGGTATCCGTGTCGATGTCTAGTTAAATATCAGGGTGTAAGTTATACCTTTTTTGATCCTTCGCATCTCACTCAGTTCATAGTTGGTAAGAGTGCTTGTCCATCTTAGCCAATTCGGGATATAAGTTTAAAGCACCATTATGTGTCTTATTACCTATGACTTTTCTTAAGAATTGTGTTTTGCCTGCCTCCAAAATTTTGTGGGCTAGTGAATGTTTAATTCTTAACTTTCTATTATGTGTGGGCTAAGGGTTTCCTTAGCCTGTAAAATGTTTCTTTTGTACATTCTTTACTGTAACAAGTGTGTATCTTGTGGATATGTTAAAAATTGCATAAAAAAAAAAAAACGGAGAAGAACAAAATCATTAACAAACCATGAGAAATACATAAATGCACTAAACATATACAAAGAGACAACAGGCAGTGCCAAGAAAGACCACTGTGCCAGCATACTAGCTAAGTCTATAAATCGACCTAGAGAACTATTTAGCATTGTACAAAACCTAACCAACAACGCATACAACTCAAATGAAATGATAATAGATATATCACCACAGACGCTAGTTCTCTACTACATGAACAAGACAAAACTGCAAACACCACCTCCAATAACACACAACCAAACACACCCTGACAAGATTAATACCTGGTCAGAATTCAACCAGATATCCAAGGACACCCTCAAGTCAATAATATCCAACATAAATACTACCATATCCTACCTAGACCCATGTCCAGTAGACTGGATAAAAAAGCCGCTGCCAGTACTATCACAATTCATCCTCCCAATGATCAATCTATCCCTCAAAAAAGGGTACTTACCACCACCCTTCAAACAAACACAAATACGCCCAATTCTCAAAAATGGCAAACTCGACAAAATGTCACCTAACTCATACAGGCCCATATCGAGCATACCCTTCATGGCCAAGCTAATCAAAAAAGTAGTCCAAACCGAACTCCAGGATCACATTGACGCTGTGGCCCCACTTGATGAACAGCAGTATGGCTTCCGCCCATTCCATGGAGTCGAAACGCTACTTACAGTCCTTTTCAACACACTGATAAGAGGAATAGATGACTCAAAACAAGCATTCATCTTACTTTTTCTAGACATCTCTGCAGCATTCAACAGCGTTAACCATACAACAATGTTAAACAGACTCCAACAAATAGGACTAAACTCCACAGTACACAACTGGTTTACCTCATACCTAAGTAATAGAGCACAAACAGGATTAACAACCAAATGTCAAACACATTCAAGCAAGAGCAAGGCCTCCCACAGGGATCTGCCCTCTCGGCACTCCTCTTTAATATTTACCTTCAACCAATCTGCAATATCTTCAAACATTTCCGCGTCCAATGCCATATCTACGCGGACGATATAATGATATACTTTCCATTCAAGATCCCAAACCCACCAATGCAATTAATAACCGAGTGTTTCAACGAACTCACAACATGGCTAAATAATCATATTCTACACATTAACTACGCCAAAACAGATTTCCTATTCGTCACAAGGAACCAAACGTACAACCCCCTAGCTTCAATCGTCCTGCAGAACCATGAGATCAAAACAAAAACAAGTTAAGTATCTAGGGGTGATACTCGACAAGAACCTAGTATGGAATCACACATCAGAAACGCAACAAAAAAATACACTGAAAAAACTACGCCCCCTGGTTCACCTACATGATTTCATAACAATAATCCATGCAATTATTACACCCCACTTTGACTTTGCCAATACAATCCTTCAAGGCATCTCAAAACAAAATCTTAAGACTCTAGCTAGCACAAAATGTAGCAGCCAGAACCATAATGAAGACCCGAACAATGGAACACATTGTGCACATACTAGCTAAGCTTCACTGGCTCCCAATCTACTGCAGGATAAAATATAAAATTCTAGTAACTACATTCAAACTAATAAACAACCTTGCACCATCGACACTAAACACTTTAGTCTCCAAGGACATACCTACGCGCAGCCAAAGGAGTAAAAACACAAATAAAACAGACACCAAAAGAATTTACAAAAGCTAAGAAACTCACCAACGATAGGGCTTTTTCACACTCAGCCCCCACTCTCTGGAATGATCTTCCAGAGGACATCAGACAACTTACTGACATTAGGGACTTCCGTAAAAAATTAAAAACACATCTATACAAGAAATACTATGGCACACAGATTAACACTAACACTGACACACAAATAGATAAGGGATGACGGATAAGACACTAAAAGCAAGTCCAAGCTAACATGGTAACTAACAAACATCCCACTTTGTACATAGATGAGACTTCACTCCCTTGTAAATTAACCAGTTCAGATTGGTTTCCACGCAAGCAACCTGGAATGTAATTTGTACTGCCTGTACCTAGTTATAATGTTACATGTAAAAGGTTACTTGTAAAAAGTTTCCAAATGTTCCATGTATTAAGAGTAGACATGCCCATCTGTCATGCCTTGCATCACTGGTTTTTTGTAAACCGCATCCGATCCTTGGGAGGATGCGGTATAAAAATGTTTGTTAAATAAAATAAATAAATAAAATAAAATGTCCATATCGGCAAATTCAAATTTGTGAAATCATGTCTGCACCTGGACGTGCTTGCATTTCTTTCAGACATTCTGGCTTAGATGTCCTAAGTTGCACTTGGATAGATCCTCTAAAATTCCTCTCTTAATTTGCACTTTAACAGATTTGTTTTTAACATCTTAGAACTTGTAAACGAAAAATCTGAAAATGACCCAAAAATCGAACAAAATTTTTTTTTCAAGCGCATTCTTAACACCAGCAGAGTGTGTAAGTTTTGATAACTCCAGTCTCCTCCATAAAATTAACTTGTCATTCTAATGACCTTTATCCTGAGCACCAAAGCCAAAATGCTGCCCCCTCATTGCCCATAAAGGGGCTTCTTAAGCTGGAGCAGGGCTGGCTTTTCCCCTAGCCTGGAGTTGGAGTCTAACCTGGAACTTATGCTGCAGTTTCTGAGCTGAAGATTTGGATACGGACTGTCTGGATTTGGATACGGACTTCGAAGTTCATGTTGCAGATAGTGGAGTAGAACTGGAGATACGATGTACAGAGTACTTCTGTCCTTAAAGTTCATCCTAGTTCTTTTTCAATGAGTATAATGAGTATAATACATAGTTCTGCTTCTCTGTTACTTTTGGTAGAAAGTGGTTCAGTACGCAAAAATAGGTCTGTAGCAGCTTTCGTGAACAGTTTGAATCGCTTCAGGTTTCTTGTAATTAATTAATTAATTAATTAATTAAAAGAAAGCTAGAGCACTGTACTGGAAGCTTTTCTGACTTATTCATAAGAAAATAAAATGTCATACTGGTTTGGACCAGTGGTCCATCATAATTAACAACCTGTCTTGACAGTGGCTAATCGGTTCACTTGGAAGTACCCTGTAGATGAAGTTATCTTCCTGTCACTTTTTCCTAGATGTAGGACTTGATAATCCTACCTGGCTAATAAGGTTTTGGAGGATAAATTTGTTAGCTCTTGTCTGAATTATTTTTAAAACCAGCTATGCTATTAACTTAGGCTACATCCTTCAGCCACAAATTCTCCTCTGAATTGAATGTCGACTGAAATACTTTTCAAAATCTGTTTTAAATCTGCTACCACTTAGTTAATGCAGTGTCTCCTATTCTGAACTTCTTAGGAATGGGAAAATAAGGTTCTCCTATTTAACTCATGATATTAATTCTCCTCATGCCACTCATGATATTAATCAATCATTTCCCTTTTCAGTTGCCTCCTTCTCAAAGAACCTAGTTAGCCTTTCTTCGGAAGGGCGTTCCATACCCTTTTATCATTTTTGTTGCCCTTTTCTACCTCGCAATAAAAAGAACGATATCGCAGTACGTCTCCTTTCCAGCGGTAGCGTGGGCAGAAGATTCCATGCAGATTTGTGGGACTGTTGATTCCATGGGCAGAGCTATTAGTGTAGGCCTCCAAGCATAGCTAATGGCATCAACAGATCCACATGCCAACATAGTGATTAAGTGCCAAAACAAATGGCCACAAGCAGTGGCATAAGTTGCAGTGAGGGGCTCCCAAGCAAACCTTTGCTGAAGGGGCCCCCCATTTCGTGGCATTGTATGGCGTGCCTCCCCCCCTCAGGTTTGGCCCACATGCACCCCCATTGTCGGTGTCAGCGGCAGCAAACTTGCTTCATTGTGTTTGCTCTGCTGCCTCCACTGTTGTAAGTCTGTTGCATGCCCAGTGGCTCTTCCCCACTGGGCCGAAGTCTCATGGTGTGCTCTTATTGTAAGACTTTGGCCCGGTGAGGAACAGCTGTTGGGCCCGTGGTGAACTTGTAACAGCGGAGGCCACAGCAAACACAACAAAGTAAGTTTGACGCGTTGCAGCTGCTGCCATGTGGACCCCCTTTCTGCCCAGGCCCCCCGCATGCCATAATTTCACCATGCTGATCTGAGGCTGAAAAACAAAATAACTTAATTTTAGTTTTGCCCAGTGGTGTTTTATTTAGTCTTCATTAGCAAGTTCTAAAGAGGTAAGCGGCACAATATGCAAACTTTCTTCAGTCATTACTTCCCCTTTAATAATCGCAGAAAAACGGTTGATTTGAATCAGCACGAGTTTCAAATGAAAGATGTTTTTTCTCCTCGCCTCAGGGCCGGTGCTACCACTAGACGAACTAGACAGTTGCCTAGGGTGCCTGCTCTCAGTGGGCGCCCATAGTCACCACTGCCGCCTCTCTCCGGGGCCTGCAGCGGTGGCAGGAGCCCTCAAACTGCAACACAGTGCTTACTAACACCCCAGCCACTGTTCCCTCTAAGCTGTGCGCGCGCACACACCTCGCCGAGCGAGCGCACATACTTTATAACAGAGCGCACAAAAATTACGGTTCTGATTCTGATGGAAAACAACACAGGCATCTTAAAATTTAAAAGTTGTTGTGTATTTACGTTTTTCACAATTTCTACAATATTATCTAGTGCAATCAATGTGGTGTACATACTGTATTCTGACATATAGTCAAATTTTAAAGTATAGAACTCATTATGTGACGCACAAAAATTTAACCTTCCTTCAAAAGCTGCACAGCTGATATTTTATGCGCACACAGCCTACAAAAAATTAGAGGGAACATTGACCCCAGCGCTGCATCACAGTTTCCTCCTGTGCACTTGTGCTGTTTCTGTTCCCCTCCAAAACTGGACGTGGCATCGGATGGGGCAGAAATGGCACGCTGTGCACAGGAGGGAACCACAATGCACCCATGCCAGAGTAAATGCTGCTTTGCAGTTTGGGGGCTATTGCTGCTTCTGCAGGCCCCAGAGAGGGGTGACAGCAGTGGCAGTGGGGGCAGGGGGTCCATGGGGGCAGCAGGATGGAGGGCTCACCTAGGGCACCTCCAGTCCTTGTGCCAGTCCTGCCTAGCATATATGAAATAGGCAGTGTATTCTTCTGTGGCACCTTATTGTTTGATATTCTTTTGCCTTGACTGATAGCCCCACACAGTTTGCTGTGTTTGGTGATTATGAATTCTTTATTTTGTTAATACTAAGATATGTGTCCAATTTGCATATAAACTTGTGGCGGGTAATTTTTGCGCTTCTTACAATGTAAAAGCAACATTGGCACCTATGTGCCTTTGTAAGAGCGTACATCACAACTCCACCTCAACTTCCTCCAAACTTTGCCCTCAGGAGCGCTTACACACAGCGTGCATATTTAGCCATAAAACTTTATAAGAACTCTTTTCAGAGTGTAAGACGTTTTCCAGGCAGAAAATGCTTTACAAAACTACTCTCCAAATGGATAAAACCATGATAATAAAGCCATGTGGGTCCCCAGGTTGTACTCAGCTTACAGTCTGAAAAGTTGGAAATGGAATAAAAAATGGTCATCAAAAAAAAAAAAAAATTCAGTCAGGATCTAAATAAATAGGGCCAGCGCCATTTCATCCTTAGGGAGTCTTAGGCAAGTAAGGAGCAGCAATTTTGTGGGTGGCATCAGAAACACACGTTGAATTGCCTGATGACTATTGGCCAGTGGTTTTAATCTCAGGAACAGAGGACAACCCTCTGTTTCCTACTGTAGTCCTTCCCCTCCCAAGTGGCCTGCCGGAAACTGGATTGGAAGGGTGAGCCTGAAACTCCACCCTCCCTGTTGTTCCCCCTTATTCTCTGCCTGTCATACAGGGAACAGATAGAAGAGTTTCCTGTTACTTTATTAAGTGCCTGGTAATTTAGGGAAATTGTCACTGAGATGACAAAAGAATTAGAAATTTTTTTTATGGTGGATAATATGTGGAAATATCCTAGTTCAGGTCATCCAGCCATTAGAGACCACCTTCATCTAATAGGGTATTGAATTTATAAATTTTGGGGGTAATATCCAAATTTCTGGAGTCCTATATAAGGGGGTCCTATCCTTCTTTAGGTATCATCACTGAATATGTACTCCTACTCAATGGATGCAGTTATCTGGATAATGGCTGAATATCACTACTACCTGGATAATTTTTGGCTTCACCCCTTGTCCTTCCTAGCTTTATACAGATATCTTTTGGCTGAACATCGAAATGTCTGGCCAAAAATTGTGTATTATCTAGCACCTGATGCTAACCATATAGGGGATCATTTAAAAAGTCTTAGGGGTCTGTTTATTAAGCAGTGCTAGCGGCTCCCTTGTGAAATCGGAGCCATGTCCCCATTTTCACATGGAAGCCGCTAGTGCCACTTAGTAAACAGTCGTGATTTGGATGTCCGAAGATATGCATGTGAATGTCCAAAACATGAGGATGTACCAGGAACCATTTTATAAATAGTTTTTAAAGATGTCTCCGGTGCAGGGACATCCAAGTAGATGGGGCAGCATGGTATGTCTGAGGAGGTGCAGTGGACTTAGATATCCCTGACATTTCTGAAATCGAACAGTGATGTCTGAAACTCCATTCAGGTTTAGACCTGCTCCAGGCATGAATAGGCATCAGGAAAATGCCGGTTTTTGCTCTAAAACATCTAGAAGGTGTAGAGTTAAGTGACTAGCTTAAGATCACAAGGATCAGTACTGGGATGTGAATCCTGACCACCCTTGTCCTAACCCGCTATGCTAACCATTAGGCTATTAGATATACCTGTTTGGAAATACTATTCTGGAGACATCTAAGTGGACATCCATATCGGGACGTCCACGTTTATGAAAAAATGCCAGCTTTTTTTGTTTCAGATGTTCTGACTTGTCTGACCCAGTAGCAGTAGTAATAGATTGCACTTGGATGTCCTTTGTAAAATGTGCCATGTAAGTTCTTTTGATTATTGAACACTTGCATATTTCTTGATTTTTCTTTTGCAGTCAACCTCCAAAAGTCAGAGATGACGCACTCATCAGACACAGTATGAATTCTGAAACACACTTGCATTTTGTATGTTGGTGTGTGTGTGTGTGTGTTTACATATTTATATTTGCACATACCAACAAAACTATGTTTATGGGGGCAGTTTGCAAAATTACCTGGTTTGGTGTGAGGTATGTGTTCACTTTTTAACCTGCAGACTTTGCATCTGTTCTCAAAGGGAACATACAATATGCTGTGCCTTTTAAACTGTGCATACTTTTAGGTGCTTTCAGGGCAGGCAGTCTTCAAAAAGCCCTTTGACCTGAATAAATGTGTATTTGCCCCCAGAAATGACTTTTGAAAATTGTCTTCCCTATGTCCAGTTCTGTGTATCTACAGCATTGTTCCTGGAGGTGGAGGTGGGATTATTCGATGAGTTTAATTTATACAAATCTTGGGGGAAGGAGAGGCAGAGTCTTATGGATATGAACGTTAATGTGGAGACAGTACTGCTACTGGGCTACCCAACACCTCCAGGCCCTGGCATTGAATATCTGGGTTGTCTGGATTGTCATGAAGCTAACTGGGCAGTGGTGATAATCAGCTGCCACCTGGTTAGCTTCAGCGGTAAAAGTTGGGCCAGCCTTTACTGCGCCTGACTTTCGCCATGTAGCAATAACTGGGCAGCTGCGATATTGAACCACTGCCCGGTTATTGCTGGGTGCCACCCCTAGAAGGCATACATGCTATCCAGTTAGCATTGGGGCATGCAGCAGCGGCACCCACAGATGTGCAGTGGCAGTAGCCGTGTTAGTGCCATCGAATATCTTGGCCAAGAGGGTTAGCATGGTGAGCAGGTCTGTAACCGCATTAATCCCTTTGAATATTGGGCCCATAATGTTCAGTCCAGGACAGAAAATATTCAACAGCAAAATACATAAAAAACATAAAGTAGAACGTATCACAAAGACATTTATAAGGCAATAACACTCAAGTACGTCACGTTAATCTGCATCAAAAGCAGGTGGAAACAAGTGGCCTTTCAATACTTTTTGAAAACTGAACAGGTGACCGTGAGAGCTTAAACGGTCCACATCAAGAGAGCATAATATGTAAAAGCCCTTGACCAAGTAACCTGTAACTAGCCCACTTTTAGAGAGGGAATCATTAGGGTGTTCTGACTCCGAGTACGAATGGGGCGAGAGGCGGAATGCCACTATAGCAACAATGATAAACAAATAGCTGAAAGACCTAACTTAATCTTCAAAATAAAAAACAATAATTTTGTTTTATTTTTATGTGTGTTGCATCAGAGGGCTGGAACCTATTGTTGAAGGTCAGTCTGTCTGACTGTCTATACATGTGCAATAAAACACATCTCCAGGAACAAGCAGGAATGTAGTCTTCACATATGGGTATCGTCGGTACCGACGGAGCCTGTGCGGGAACGCTCCCTAGCATCCAATTAGTAAGCTTTCGGGAGCATCCCACAGCGGCTGCATGCTGCCTTCCCGCCTTTCCCAACTGCCTCTCTCCAGTTCTTCGTTTTCCGTGGAGCCAGCAGGTCGTGTTCCTGTCCCCACAGAAAATTTATTCCTTATTCTTTATTTTTTTGTGGTCGCGTCTGCCTTCCTCGACGCTATACCGGTACCGCCGGTTCTCTTTTCTTTCTTTCTTCTGTTTAAAAAAATATATATATTCCTTATTTTTCTTCCCAGGTGCACGCGCCATTTTGGGCCTTAGGCCCAAAATTCCCTCCACTATAGAGAAACCCGCCTCAGGTTTTAAAAAAGTGCACCAAGTGTGGCGGTACCATCTCCGTCACCGACACCCACGAGTGGTGTCTTAAACGTTTAGGTCCTGACCACTCCATCTCCAAGTGTATGGCTTGTGCCATGATGTCCAAAATGGGTCGACAGAACCGAGCTGCCAAGGTCAGTGCCCTTTTTCCCTCCGATGCAGCCTCGGTGACATCGACGTCTTCCAGGGCTTTGTCTTCCTCCCATGGATCTCAGGTAACTAAACATAAGTCCAGCCGGTCCTCAAAGGGTAGATCTCCTTCCAAGCATCGAGATGCCTCTGGCGTTGCCCTTGAGGGTTCCATACCGGCAAAATTGCCCAGGCGGGAGGCTTCGGCTTCCAAAGCATTATCGGGGCTCCAGGATGTTCTCGAGGCCTCGACCTCAGCAGAACTACTGGTGCCATGCTCTGGGGTACCGGCTGCTTCCGGTACCGATACCCAGGCATCGGCAGCGTCGATAGACCAGAGGTTCCTGGCTATTGAGCGCAGTCTGGCGGCTCTCCTTGCGGCATCGACGCCCTCGGAACCATGTCAGACAGTTCAACTGGTACTGGCACCGATGCCGGTACCGGTCTCGGTACCGATAGCATCGACATCGGTATCGGCTTTGCCGGCACCCAGTCATGCGATGCCTTCCGGTGCCAAAACACCGGTACCGATTAGCCCCGGTACCGACTTCGGTCGGTACGGGTATCGGGCTCTTAAAGAGCATCCGGACAGACGATACTTCGAATCCTCGGAGGACTCCAAGAATTCTGACAGCTCTGCTGGTACCGGGATACTTCTCGCGGAGGAGCCTTCCTCTCCTAAACGTAGTATGTCTCCTCCAGAAGATATCTCCTTTCAGGATTTCATCAGGGAGGTGGCTCGTGGGTTGTCCATTACTGTGACTCCTGAAACAGAGCCCATAGCTAAGGAGTTGGAAATTTTACAATATCCCAAAGCTCCTAAAGAGGCAGCTACCCTGCCTATCCATGAGATTTTACATGATCTCATGTTGAGAATGTGGGAGACACCTCTCACCACCTCTCCTCACTCGCAGACTGGATACCATTTATCGAGTCCCTCCTTGTCCTCGCTTCCAGAAAACTCAGCTGCCCTACCACTCCATTGTGGTGGAGTCAGCTATGAGAAGGATTAGGAGTGCAAAGAGGCATGTCTCTAATCCTCCAGGACGTGAGTGTAGAACCTTGGATGCCTTTGGACGTCGTACTTTCCAGGCTTCCATGCTTTCTGCCAGGATCAGGTCCTATATTTTATATATGCGGATGTTCCTTAAAGAAGTCACAGGAGATTTAGAGCTTCTTAGCCCTCTCCTTCCTGAGGACAAAAGGCAGGATTTTCTCACACTGGTTAAGCATGCCCAGGATGTTTCAAAGTTTGTCAATCGTGCAGCTTTTGACTGTTTTGAGTGCATAAGCAAAACCTCTGCCATTGCCATAGGTGCACGTAGAATTGCCTGGCTCCAGGCATCTAATCTGGAGGTCTGGGTTCAAGACAAACTGGGCAATATCCCTTGTACAGGTGAGAATTTATTCGGCAAGAATTGGCAAGAGAAAACCAATGAGTTGGATGCTGACAATTCCGCTTTGGATAGGCTATCCAAAGCCACAGCTGATCCTGCGAGAAAGGTTTCTTGAAAGATTTATTTCTTCTCAAAAAAGAAGAGGTTTTATCCCTCTTATTCCGAGCAGGGACGTTCTGCAGGTCAGCCTGCTTGAAAGAGTCATCAACCACCTAAACAAAGGAAAGCAAAGACTGCTAAGCCTCAACCGTCGCAGCAGTCTCAGCCTCCACAAGGCCTTTGACTTTGATCTAGAGAACTTAGCCTTCCTGGCCCTCAATGGACCAGAGCCTTCCACCATTCCAGGAAGGTTATGTCACTTTGCCCCCAGATGGGAGCAGATGACAGCAGAGCATTGGACACTCTCCATTATAAGAGAGGGATACAAGCTGCACTTTCTGTGCATGCCCCCTCCCACAATGGTAAGACAGTTCAATTCTCAGACCTCTCTCATCAACCTCTTAGATCAAGAGGTCACCATCCTTCTCGCCCAAGGGGCAATAGAAGAAGTACCCATTCATCAACAGGGTACAGGGTTTTACTCCCCCTATTTCCTTATCCCAAAGAAAACAGAGGGATACAGACCTATTTTAGACCTCAGAGAATTGAACAAATTCCTTTTCAAAGAGAGAAGTTCAAGATGATTTCTCTGGGAACTCTGCTGCCATACCTTCAGAGTCAGAATTGGCTTTGTTCTCTAGATCTCAAGGATGCGTAAACCCATGTTCTCATCCATCCAACTCACAGAAAGTTCCTTCGGTTCCTTTTCCAGGGAAAGCACTACCAATACAGGGTGCTTCCTTTTGGCCTGGCCTCAGTACCAAGAGTGTTCACGAAAACGCACTGTAGGGATATTCGTCTTCCCTTACTTAGACGACTGGCTCATTCGAGCCCCATCAGAGTCAGAGGCCAGGACTTCTCTATCTTGCATGATGCGTATCCTTCAGTATTTGGGTCTGGTCATAAACATCCCAAAATCCAGTCTAACTCAGTCTCTAGAGTTCATAGGAGCTTTGCTGGATACCAGAAAAGCAAGGGCCTATCTTCCTCAGGCCCGTTGCCTTCACATGGTGCAGTTAGCTTTTCAAGCAGTGCTAAAGCTTCACCTCACTGCCCAAGAAATGTTACAACTACTAGGCCACTTGGAATCTACAGTGCATGTGGTTCCTTATGCTTGCCTCCATATGAGAGCAGCCCAGTGGACTTTATCCACTCAATGGACTCAGGCATCAGGGTGCCTGTCAGACAAAATAGCAAACACAGATTGCCTTATTTTGTCCCTCCAATGGTGGCAGTCCACTCAAAACCTGTTGCTGGGGTCCCCATTTCAACAACCTTTACCCCAGGCAACTCTCACAACAGATGCTTCGCCCATGTGTTGGGGAGCTCATCTACAAGACCTCTCCACCCAAGGCACCTGGACTACACAGGAGACTCATCTACATATCAATCTCTTAGAGCTCAGAGCAATCTTCCTTGCTCTTCGAGTGTTCCACACCCTGCTCAGCTACAAGACAGTCCTCATTTATACGGACAATCAAGTAGCCATGTTCTACGTGAACAAGCAGGGAGGAACAGGCTCTCTGTCGCTTTGCAACGAAGCTTTGCGACTATGGGCCCTCGCCAGAGAGCATCAGATTAATCTCCTGGCAGTGTATCTTCCAGGCAAACAAAACTCTTGGGCAGACACTCAGTCGAGTTCTGCTTCCACACTAATGGTCTCTACATGCAGACCAGGTGGCCAAGATTTTTCAAATTTGGGGAACCCCGGACATAGACCTCTTTGCAAGTCCGTTGAATGCCGAACTTCCCTGGTTCTGTTCCAGAATTCCGGCTCAGGGCTCTCAGGCCAGGGATGCTTTCCTCCTTCACTGGGGTCAAGACTTCCTTTATGCCTTTCCACCCATTCCCCTAATTCCCAAAACCCTGTTCAAGCTTCAGAGAGACAGAGGCCATATGATTCTCATAGCTCCACATTGGCCACAGCAAGTGTGGTACCCTCTGCTTCTACAACTCTCTCAAGCTCCCTCCCTGGAGTTAGGGTCTCTTCCAGATCTCCTGTCTCAGGAGGACGGAATGTTATGGCATCCCAATCCCCAGTCTCTGCATCTCAGGGCTTGGTTGCTGAAGGCCCAGATCTTCATGATCTTAACTTTCCTCAGCCAGTAAAGGATATCCTTTATGCTTCCAGAAAACCTTCCACAAGACGCTCTTATGCTTTCAAGTGGAAAAGGTTTACCATATGGTGTTCGCAGAAGGGCCTTAACCCCCATGCGATAACCCTGGAATCATTACTGGAGTATCTCTTTCATTTATCCAATGCAGGACTTAAAACTAACTCAGTAAGAGTCCATTTGAGTGCTATTGCAGCTTCTTTCAAGCCTCTAAACCAGGGGTCTCAAACTCAAATTGCTTTGAGGGCCAAATGAGGACTTGTAAAGTAACCCGGGGGCCGCATAAGACGCGGGGCCTCATTTGCATAAGGGACCTCATTTGCATAAATATTTGCATAATGTTACCATACACTAACTTTTAGTAAACATGCCTCTTTAATGAGTATGGATAAAGAAAGACTAAAAGATTTAGAAACAAGAAGACAATAATTAAACTGGGAACCCCAAAAGCCAAACTTGGAATGTACAACAACACTGTAGAAATAAAACTATAAATTAATTTCCTCTTGTACTAAACAAAGCGCAAACATTAATGATGCACATTTCCCAGAGCTGACATATTCCAGTTAATAAATTCAAAATAAAGAGAGATTTTTCTACCTTTTGTGCATTTTTTTCAGTTGCAATTGTTCCAGCCACTTTCTTCTGGTTTCTTCATGTCTTCTGCTAACTCTCCATCGTCTGCTTCCATTTACCCTTTCTTCTCTCCTAGTTTTTTTCCATTCTCTCTCTACATCTGCTTTAACATACTAATCTTTCTCCTTTTTCTCTTTCCTCATTCCTATTTCATCCACTCAAATTTTACCCCTCCATCCTCAATCCCCACTTACTCTCACAATACCTGGCCAATTGTAGATTTGTCTTCTCTCCCAGACAAAATATTTTTCCCCTCTCCATTTCACTTTCCCAGCTCCATCCCATTCTAATCCTCCCCCAACATCAGCTCCCTTCTAGTTCCAGCCCCACCCAGCATCCGCTCCCTTCTAGTCCCTGCATCAGTCCATTTCCAGTCCTATCCTAGCCTCACCATCAGCCCATTTCCAATCCTAGCCCCCCATCAGCCCATTTCCAATCCTAGCTCCCTCCCCTCACAGCCCATTTCCATTCCAAGCCCCCCTCCCCATCAGCCATTTGCAGTTCAAGCCCCCTTCCACTCAGCCCATTTCCAGTCCTAGCAACCCCCCCAGCACATTACCAGTCCTAGACCCCCCATAGCCCATTACCAGTCATAACCCCCCCTGCCAATAGCCCACTTCCAGCCCTAACCCCCATTACCCCATTTCAGTCAGCCCCTCCATAGCTCATTACCAGTCCTAACTCCCCCCGTCAGCCCACCGCCAGTCCTTCCTAACCCCCACCTGCCCATTTCCAGTCCTAGCCCCCACCATAGCCCATCTCCAGTCATAACCCCCCCCGGCCAATAGCCCATGTCCAGTCCTACACCCCCCCCCCCCCAATTCCCCATTTACAGTCATTCCCCCCCCCCTCCTGGCAATAGCCCATTTCCAGTCATACCCCCCCCTGCCAATAGCCCATTTCCAGTCCTACACCCCCCCCCCCGCCAATATTCCTTTTCCAGTCATACCCCCCCCCCCCGCCAATTGCCCATTTCCAGTCATACCCCCCCCAATAGCCCATTTCCACTCATAACACCCCCCCCCCGGCCAATAGCCCATTTCCAGTCCAACACCCCCCCCCCCCGCCAATAGCCCATTTCCAGTCATACCCCCCCCCCCGGTAAATATAAAAACAACCTGGCTTCTGCTGCTGGCTTCTGCTGCAGCAGAAAATCAGCTGTCCCGCGGCCCCTTTCCCTCTGCGCGAGAGCCCTGAGTGTGCTTCCTCTGCGGCATGCTTTTCAAGCCGCGAAGAGAGTATTTCCCTCTCGTGCGGCTTAAGCCTATTCACTTTTCAAGCCTCGTGAGAGGGAAATACTCCCTTCGCGGCTTGAAAAGCACGCCGCAGAGGAAGCACATTCAGGGCTCTCGCGCAGAGGGGAACGGGCCGCAGGACAGAGCAGCAGAAGCCAGTTTTTTATTTTTTTTTTAATTGACCGTCGATTCGGCAACGGCAGCAGCAGAAGCCGTCGCGGGCTGCACAACCTTCTCCCGTGGGCCGCGTGTTTGAGACCCCTGCTCTAAACGGACAATCTATTTCCTCCCATCCTCTTATAGCAAGATTTATGAGAGGCCTTCTTCTAACTAAGCCTCCCATTAAGCCACCACCGGTGGCATGGGACGTAAACCTGGTTCTTGGTCAGCTCATGAAGCCACCTTTGGAACCCTTAGCTACTACTTCATTGAAATTCCTTTCTTGGAAAGTTATCTTTCTCATTGCAATCACATCAGCACGCCGCATCAGTGAGTTGCAAGCACTAGTAGCTGATCCACCTTATACAAGGTTCCATCATGACAAGGTAATCCTTAGGACTCATCCACACTTCATGCCGAAGGTGGTCTCGCCTTTTCATTTAAACCAAGCGGTCTACCTGCCTGTGTTTTTTCCAAGGCCCTATGCATCTAATGCAGAAAGGAATCTTCATACTTTAGACTGTAAAAAGGCTTTGGCCTTTTACTTGCAAAGAACACAGCAACATAGAAAGTCCTCTCAACTCTTTGTTGCTTTTGATCCTTCTCATTTGGGACTTCCAGTCTCCAAGAGAACACTGTCCAACTGGATTGCACAGTGTATTTCCTTTGCCTATCAGAGTAAGAACCTTCCTCTGGAGGGCCATGTCACAGCTCACAATCTGAGAGCCATGGCAGCTTCAATGGCTCATCTGCACTCTGTGTCTATCGACGACATCTGTCGAGCATCCTCTTGGGCCTCGGTTCATACCTTCACAGCCCATTACTGCTTGGACAAGGACTCCCGCCGGGATGCCTTGTTTGGTCAGGCTGTTCTTCAACACCTGTTGCATACTTAATCAACTCCTACCCGCCATCCCTGGTTGGATGCCAGAGATCCATGGGGGGAAGTGGAGCCCTTTCACAGGGGCACACAACTTCTGGGGTCTCTCCCTGGCATCTAAAGCTAGGGAGTCCCCATATGTGAAGACTACATTCCTGCTTGTTCCTGGCGATAGCATAGTTACTCACCTGTAACAGGTGATCTCCGGGAACAGCAGGAATTTAGTCTTCACAACCCACCCACCTCCCCTAGGAGTTGTATCTCTCTATCTTTCTCTTTCCCTCTCTCTCTCTTTGTCTCAGCTTTAAACTCAACTGGAGAGAGGCAGTTGGGAAAGGCAGGAAGGCAGCACACAGGCACTGTGGGATGCTCCCAAAAGCTTCCTAATTGGACGCTGGGGAGCGTTCCCACACAGGCTCCGTCGGTACCGACGATACCCATATGTGAAGACTAAATTTCTGCTGTTCCCGGAGATCACCTGTTACAGGTGAGTAACTATGCTATATATTCTAAGTAAATTAGTGCGACATGCCAGCAGGAGTCTGCAGCTCCTGTCAGCAAAGATCAGGCCAGAGCCTTGATAGATCAGTGTGGGGTGCTGGCAGGAGCCTCCAGCTTCCACCATTGAAGGACAGGTCAGAGCCATGGCAGTGCATAGCTTCATAGCAGCAGGAGAGAATTAAAGGTCCACTGACTGGAATAGGAAGACCCTTTCTACCAGGAAGACACCAACCTTGGTCCAGATAACTTTCATCACTTTCTTATCCAGTCTTTAAGCAGGGCTAAAATATGAAAAAGAAAACCAGAAGGAACCCCTCCTCCGCATAGTTATGGGTTGGGGTAGCCTGGCTCACCATCCTATCCCCCTGGGACCCTGACTCACCCGAGGAGTCCAGAGCATGATGAGGACAGGAGAAATCCTTATGCGCTTCTACCTCAATGGCTGTTGTCTTCAAAACTGTGCTAACTGACCTAAATGATAGTCTCTTAATGCTACTAGTTGGGGGTCACATTTCCCAATAAGGACATACACTTAGCAAACCATTTCTATTGTTGAAACCAGCAGTAGATGTCTGCTTTGAGGCCTTTAAGCGTCACACTGTTGAATTCCTAACCTCTAGCTATTATCTTGTGGCATGAACAGTACCCCGATGCATAAAGAACAGCATGCTTGGATGGATAAGCTCCCGGGAAGTGTTCAGCGAAGGTTTTTTTTTGTAAGTTGATCACCTAGTCAAGTGGACAAATCCTTCTTGTTTCAAGCTGTACAATGTTTCTGATATGGTCCAACTCTGATGAGTGTCATTTAGTCAAAGGTAGACAAACCTGTATTCTCTGGGTGGCCAAGAGCATTGCTCTGGGAGTTGTGGCAAGTGCAAAAAATGGAGACTTACTGGAAATACAGATCTCTTTTGCAAAAACATAAATTAGTAATGCTTTGCTACCAGTATGTATAGGTACAAATCCTGCATGTTCAAAGAGTCTGGGATACAGTATCTTCCATTGAAATTGCTTTAATAAATATAAGAGCTTGATTTTGAAGTTACTGACTGTTACACGCAGGCCTGGATTTCCAATTAGGTGACATTGGGCAACCTTAGGCATGTATCATTCTGGGAATGCCATATTTCATATTTCAGGTGTGCTTAACTGTCTTGCTGCACACCCAGCTTCTATTTCTTGTGCATCACTCGAGCCAGGCCTTCGTGATTCTCATTTCATCTGTTATACATAGTAACATAGTAAGTGATGGCAGATAAAGACCAGCATGGTCCATCTAGTCTGCCCAGCAAGATGGCAAGAGTAGGTTCACCTGTCGCTCTGTGCAGGCCACCCCTCCCCATGTCTTTGTTTAGGGGTGAACCCACCACTCCATGTAGGACACCCCTATTTGTTGAGACGTTAGATGGTTCAGAAGTTAGATGGTACCGTTTATTTTGTTTTTATCCTGTTGCTGTAAAGGGATCCACTGTGTTTGTCCTATGCCGTTTTGAATTCCATCACCGTGTTTGCCCCCACCACTTCCATCGGGAGGGCATTCCAAGCATCCACCACCCTATCAGTAAAGAAATATTTCCTGACATTGCCTTTCAGTTTACCACCTTGCAGCTTCTTGTTATGCCCTCTAGCTTTACAGCTTCCCCGTCTTTGGAAGAGGTTTGTTTGTTCATCATTTCTCTTTAAGTATTTAAAGGTCTGAATCATATCTCCCCTGTCCCTCCTCTGCTCCAAAGTGTACATATTTAGGTCTTCAAGTCTCTTCTCATAAGGCTTCTGACGCAGGCTCCAAATCATTTTGGTTGCCTTTCTCTGAACAGTTTCCAGTCTTTTTACATCTTTTGCAAGATATGGTCTCCAGAACGGAACACAGTATTCCAAGTAAGGCCTCACCAGTGACTTGTACAGTGGCATAAGTACCTCTGCCTTTCTGCTGGTAATCCCTCTTTGTATGCAGCCCAACATCCTCCCGGCTTTTACCACTGCCTTGTCGCACTGTTTTGCCACCTTGAGATCATCAGAGATAATCACACCAAGGCCTTTCTCCTGAACCGTGTATACCAACCTCTCGCCCCCTATCGTGTACATTTCCCTTGGATTTCTGCTATCCAAGTGCATGACACTGCTCTTTTTCGCATTAAATCGTAGTTGCCAAGCATTAGACCATTCTTCCAGCTTTTCTAGATCTTTCCTCATGTTAACCACTCCCTCGGGGGAGTCCACTCTGTTGCAAATTTTTGTGTCATCTCGCAAAAAGACAGACTTTTCCATTCAGCAATATCAGCAATATCACTCATAAATATATTGAACAGTGCCGGGCCCAGGACCGAACCCTCGGGCACCCCGCTAATCACCTTCCTCTCATCCGAGTGAGCTCCATGTACCATCACCTTCTGTTGTCTGTCAGTCAACCAATTTCTAATCCAGTTTACCTTCTTGGGACCCATCCCCAAGCTACTGAGTTTATTGACAAGCCTCCTATGAGGAACAATATCAAAGGCTTTGCTGAAATCCAGGTAGATGACATCCATTGCATGCCCCTGATCTTGTTCCTTGGTCAACCAGTCAAAGAACTCAATCAGATTTGTTTGGCAAGACCGTCCTTCAGTAAAACCTTGTTGCCTCAGATCTTGCAACCTGCTGGTTTTGAGAAAGTTCACTATTCGCTCTTTCAGGAGCACCTCCATTACTTTTCCCGCCACCGAGGTAAGGCTCACGGGCCTGTAGTTTGACACTTCTTCCCTGTCACCACTTTTGTGTAGAGGTACAACATTAGCCATTCTCCAGTCCTGAGGAACCTCTCTTGTTTCCAAGGATCTGTTGAAGACATCCTTTAACGATCCTGTAAGAACCTCCCTGAGCTCTTTCAGTATCCTGGGATGTATCCCATCCGGTCCCATGGCTTTGTCCACTTTCAGTTTAGCAAGCTGTTCTAACACCTCATCTTCTGTGAATGGTGTGGTATCTACTTCATTCCCATTTTTATATTTGGGAGTCACAGCTGGTCCATCTCCAGGATCTTCTTTAGTAAAAACAGAGCAGAAGTATTTGTTTAGCAATTCTGCTTTTTCAGTGTCACTTTCCACAAGTCCTTTCCCAGCACTTCTGAGTCCTGCAGTTCCAACTCTGATCTTCTTTCTTTCCCGAATATACCTGAAGAAAGTTTTGTCGCCACCCTTAACATCTTTAGCCATCTTTTCCTCTGCCTTTGATTTTGCTATCCTTATTTCTCTTTTAGGGGTATGTTTACTAAGCAGTCTTAACGTGCGCCCGGCGATAGTGTGCTGGCTGCCATAAAAGGAGTGGGCGTTTCGGTCTTAACGTAGCAAAACGGGATTATCGCACGATAACGTGCGCTGTGCACATTATCGGGTGAAACGCCGCTAAGCACGTTAACGCGCGGTAATCTTAAGTAGGCGCGCAGACATGCAAACACAGAAACAGAGCTGTAGCACATTGGTTAATACACTGACTGATGGTACAGGGGTCATGAGTTTGATCCCCCAGTGTGCCTAATGCATATGGCTGGCTGAGGCATTAGCTGTTACGTGTAAGTATTGCTCTTTGAGGCATGTTATTTATATTTTAATTATTGCTGCCAGCAAGCACACCCTCACAAGCCGTAACCTAAGGTACCGCAGAAGGCACTCTATAGGGCTCATTATAAAGTGCACTGTCCGCCAAGGCACCCTATAATGTCCCCTATGGGGTACCCTATAAGGCGCTTCATAGGACACCTTATAAGGCGCTTTATAGGACACCCTATAAGGCACCTTATGGGGCACCCTATGAAGCACCTTATGGCTACAGTACTCTGAGGGTGTTTTTGCTGGCAGCACTAATGTACATTAAAAATAGACAATGCCTCAGACAGCCCTATCAAATAACCCCACCATGGGTCTGAACCCATGACCTCTGGCTCCACAGGCAGTGATGTAACCAGTGGGCTACAGCTGTATAGCTTCAACCAAACCCCTGGCTGGCTACAGAAGGACTGCAGGTCACCACACAAACTGTCTGCTGTGGTTACCAGGATAGGGTTAACCCACCCGTACCCATGATGCACTGCACATGAATATCAGCAGTCTACAGATGATCACAAGATGGGGTATGCACCCCCACAGCACCTCGGCCAGGAAGGGGGAACTGACCGTGTGCACCCCCACAGCACCTCAGCCTGGTAGGGGGTACTGACCGTGTGTGTTACTGGCACAGAGTAGCTACAGAACGTCACATTGTGCGGGTATTGTGCTCACCCTGAGGGTGAGGTGGAGCTCCCAGCAGCAGGTCCACAGCACCTTTCATGGCTGACATACGCCATGCTGCAGGTCCCCATCAGTGCTACTGTGTGTGATTAGGTAGTTCCTGCAGACACACCTAGGATACATCTGTATTTCTCAGTCATGTCTAGCCCTTATGGGCTATGATGCACCCAGAATAGTGCATATCCTGTGTTGGTGCCATGGTTACATGATGTAGGTGAAGGGGGGGGGGTGTTTGGACCCATAGGCGGATTATGTACCACCACCCAACCCACCCTCTGGGGCTGAGGGTGGGAAACAGAATCTCCCACCAACAGATCCACATTCTACCTCCCTGCTATGGTGGCAGTAGAGGGACCATCAACCTCAGTCCTGCTGGGGAACAGACACCCTACAGGGCAGTCAATGCAGATCTGTACACATCCATAAAGCAATACCAGACAGACATTAGGCCTCGAAATGCTCAGCTGCTCCCCACCACTATCTGACATTCTCCAGCAGCAAGCCTCCAGCCGCTGCACCCTGCAAGGTATTCCAGCAAGACACATACTAGCTGCAGACAGTCTGCTAGCAATCCATAGTGCATGTTCCTGGAGGAGATGCGTGTACCCAGAACTGGGATGTCAGCATACACACCAAGCAGATAAGTCAGTGATTGGGCCCCAAAAGAGAACCCATACATATCACATGTGAGAAATACTATATAGCACTATGGGGGAACCTAGCCATGCTGTGGTCACTGCTCAGTCAGGGTGAGAGTGACCTCCCAGCAGGACATGCTGTGGCCACCCTGTCCGTGCAGGTGGTGGCCGGGCACTACAATGTCTGAGCCATTGCCCTATGCCCTGTCCAGATGCATCCAGGCCAGGCCACCCTATCCAGGCTATTCCCACAGTACCTTGCTCCTCATTATGCACATTGGCGGGCCAATACTGGCAACAGTTCTAGCAGTGTGGGCTGTGGAGGGTGTTGGCAGCCACCACACACTGGATAGACAGACACACACTCCCCACATCTATGCCAGCATTGTGCAACAATAGAGGTGTTTGCCAGCCCTGGCCACCGCACCAGTCCTGGGCACAGTGCAGGCGTGGCTATGGTACGCAATACTGTTGGGGTCACTCCCCAGGGTGGTAAACACTGTCGGACACAAGACCTGTAGCACACTCCACAGACATCAGAAAGGTTGCTATGATGCAGCTCAATCAGAAAATTGTACTTAACTTCGGTATTGCTATCTGCCAGTAATCATAGCAGCCTTTTGATAGATGTGTACCGTATTCCCAGGTTTAGGGTGGCATTGATAAGGTATGCAAGTGCTAGTATTGGGAGATGCACGCAGGGCCCAACATACTGTCTCTCCAGGAGGCATTGGATAATGGAGCCTGTGGGTGTGGGTGTGTCTCCCCCGGTTGGCCGCTGATTTAGGGCAGAGGTTCCCAACTCCAGTCCTGGTGGGCCAAACACCGTTCGGGTTTTCATGCGGTCCCTCATGAATATGCATGAGATACATCTGCATACCATGGGGGCGGCGCATAGACATGCAGCACAGGCATCTTTATTAGAGAAAGCATGAAACTTGAATGATTTTTGGCCCTCCAGGACTGCATTTGGGAGACTCTGCTCTAGGTATTGCACATATCTATAGTGTCTGTGCTCTGTAGGGTAATATGTAGGTGTTTTGGGCATGTTTACGTCATCTGCAATAAAGGTTCTGTCTGTACTAGCACGTTTTAGTGGTGGGTAAAGTATGGGGACTGGGTTGGCAGGAACCACAGCTGGGACTTGAACCTGTGACCTGCTTCTGAACACACTGGCTGTGTGCACTGCACCACCGTGTTGCCACAGAGACAGTGCATTCCCTGGTGATACCATGACTGTTCGTCAGACAGGGCCTGTCTGTTGCAGTGCATGGCACCCACCTACACAGGGCTAGGCCATGGTCTGCTCTGGGTAGCTGCCACTGTCCCCTCCACCACCAGGACCCCTCTGCCACCATGCTGACATACCCTTCTGCTGGTGGTGCTGGTGGTGTCTCAGGCCATCCATTGTGCAGGTAGGTGGCTGCCTATGGTGCGACTTCTGGGGTAGGGGTGCCTGCATAGCTGTCCACGCTCCCCCCCCAGCACCGCCTGCCAATGTTCTGTGCCCTTGGGGGGTACCTGCTGGGTACTATCCCCTGTGACACTGTGGGAAACAAACTTGTGCCCATGTTGGGCCTCATCAGTTGCTGTGTGGCTGCTCTACTGTTTCAGCATTCCTATGGGCTACCTAGGCATCATCCTAGTCCACACTGTGGCCCAGCTGCACCACAGCATGTGCCGCCTGCAGCCCTCTGTGTCCCCTTTTCCAGCATCTGTCCAGTTGCCCGTTCCGACATGCCCGCCCTGCTGTTGTGGAACATGTGCATGCCATAGGTAACCTGTCCAATAGAAAGGGGAAACCCTGATCAGCGCAATTTCACTGTGGGCTCATTCACCTTGTATGGGGACGGAGCATAGACCCTTCCAATATTCATATCTTTTTTTTGGAGGTTTCTTGGGAGTGTTTTTTGATGTTGCCCATTATTATCACTATTGCCCGGCTTGGTTATGTTTTTTTTACATTTTCTTCTGTTCATTTTCAATGTTTATTTGCCCTTTTGTTCCGTGCACATGTATCACACTTATCACTTTTTGTAGGTTTCCCTGGTTTTGCTGTACATTGCTGACGGAAATGGTTTCTTTTCCCTTTAAATCTGCTCTAACGCCTGGGTTTCACTGGCGTTAGTTCTGAGCCTCGGATTTCACAGTGTTAGTGTGCGGGGAGCCTCTCCCCTCCCACTCTCTGCCCATTGACCCTCTCTCTCCATCCCTGGA
This sequence comes from Ichthyophis bannanicus, assembly GCA_033557465.1. Taxonomy (NCBI): domain Eukaryota; kingdom Metazoa; phylum Chordata; class Amphibia; order Gymnophiona; family Ichthyophiidae; genus Ichthyophis; species Ichthyophis bannanicus. The sequence goes on along the minus strand of CM066031.1, from coordinate 1,415,368,065 downwards.
GAGCCTTCCTCTGCCCTCCGTGAGCCTATCTCCACCCTCAGCGCTCATTTGCACCGCTGCGCATGTTATCGCGCGCTAAGGTACCTTTTCGCCCGATAAAGCGCCATTATTGCGCGATAAGGTACCTTATCGCATGATAACGTCGCAGAGCGCACATTAAGACGGTTTAGTAAACATACCCCTTAGACTCTGAGCTTGATCCTGTATTCATGTCTGTGTTCTTCTGTTTGCAAGCTTTTGAATTTTGGAAAAGCTGTGTTTTTTGCCTTTATTTGAGCAGCCACCCCTTTGGAAAACCAAATAGGTTTCCTTCTCCCCTTGTTTTTATTTACTTTTCTTACGTATTTATCTGTTGCCCCTTTTATTGTCACCTTTAGTTTAGCCCATTGCAATTCCACTTCCCTTATCTCCTTCCACCCCGTCATCTTCTCCTTTAAGTACCCGGCCATTTTATTGAAGTCAATGTTTTTGAAGTTTAGGACTTTGAGCTTGCTATGATTCGCCTGTACAATGGCTTTTATCTCAAACCACACTGTGTGATGGTCGCTGTTGCTCACAGGGCACTCACACAGACATTCGACATGCTATCACCGTTAGTGAGCACCACATCCTGCGTTGAGCTTTCCCTGGTTGGTTCCATCACCATTTGTCTAAGTAACGCATCTTGGAGGGCATCCACAATTTTTTTGCTTCTTTCCAGATGTGCAGGAGTAATCCAATCCACATCAGGTAGATTAAAGTCACCCAATATGATCGCTTCCCACTTTGTTGCTATCTTGGCAATATCTATAATCAATTCGTTATCTCTCTCTTCAATTTGAGTCGGAGGTCTGTAGACTACAGCAATATGGATGACAGTGCCATCTCCTCTTTTCAACGCAATCCAGAGCGCTTCTTATTTTCCCCATGTCCCCTGCATTTCAGTAGCTTTAATATTGCTTTTGACATACAAGGCTACTCCTCCTCCTTTTCCATTTTTTCTGTCTCTTCTGAATAGATTATAGCCAGCTATGGCTATATCCCAATCATGCGATTCATTAAACCATGTTTCTGTAATGGCCACAATGTCCAAATCCGTTTCTACCATTAGGGCTTCCAGGTCCGGAATTTTGTTGGCTAAGCTTCGAGCATTTGTGCTCATTGCTTTCCAGCATTTACCTGGTTTGTGTGTATTTTGCATTGATGTTGTAGACTTGGCAGGCATAGAAATCGCATCAAAAGCCATGCTTGCCAGCAATTTAATAACCAAGGTTTGTCTTGCCAGAAATGAAGACAATAGGGAGGACAGATACTTAATTTAATTTAATTCGAGCATCTATATTCTGTTTTACCACATGGATCTAGGTGGATTCCATAAGAGAAAAATACTAAAAAACTTAAATCCATAAATTTCAGCATAATCAAACATGATGAACTTGCCAACAATTATAAATAATTTTACAGCATGGCGAAACTGCATATAAGAAGTTAAATTGCGCAAGTCTAATGGTAAGAGGCTCCACATTTTTGGGCCCAATCCAGATGATATCTTATATCTGGTATGTTAAATACAAACAAGAGAAGTCTGAACAAAATTTGTGTCTGCATAGGGAGCCAATGTAATGTAATTTTAAAAAGGTATTTGCCCTATCCCATGTGGATACACCCAAAATCCCAAAATGAGCTTGTCTGCCGTGTTTTGCATTACCTATAATTTATATAGCTTCCTCTCTCGAATACGCTACAACACCATGTTATAGTAATCCAGGAGGGCAAGGATAACCGCCTGGTGTTTGCTTTGGCAACACGTATACTAAAACTAGAACGATAGAGGAGATTTAGTATGGCCTCTGCGCAAAGATGACATGCAAATTCGTGATGCGTTCCATGCTTTGGGGTTGTATTGTTATTGTTACAATATTTGATTCAATAAAAAGTAAATTAAAAAAAAAAGGATAACCAACTGCATGACTAACGGAAAATGACTTATCTTCAAATATACCCATATATGATAGAGAGCCCTCAGATTACAAACCTCCCTTTCCACTATTGCAGTCATTTGTGATTGACTAGTTAACTGAGAATCTATTAGGACTCCTAGTAGTTTTATCTCACAACTGAGAGAAGTGGAAGAACCTGTAGTCATGGGGGCCATCTTGGGTGGATCATACTCAAAACTCCAACCCCCCCTACCCATAAGATTTTGGTCTTTGATGGACGGAGCTTGAGACCACTTTTTGAAATCCAACTTTGGATGCACAGAAAACTTTCTCCCATGCTGTGAAATACAAGGATGATGTCATCTCTTTGTGAGTAATAAAGGACCTCTAAAGCCTGCATAGCTGTACCAAAATAACTTTAATAAAAAATAAAAAGAACTATAGGGAGCCCTGTGGAATACATCATTGACCAAGTAGATTAAAACTGCCCCCTGCCAGGTGACCTGTAGAATCTGATTTTTAAGGAACCTCTTGAACCACTTCCTCACTGTACCAGTCACACTAACAGCATTTAATTGAGATAGAAGCACATTACATAAATCAAAAGCAGTGACCAAAGCCAGCTGCATCACAATGATCTATTACTGGGGCCAAAACGATTTTGGTGCTATACATACTCTGGAAGCCTGACTGAGAACTGTCTAAAAGGTCAAAATCAATCAGTAACAGCTGCCTCTACAACCTTAGTGATTACAGGAATATTTGCTACTGGTTAATAATTTGCACATCGAGAATCATCCATCTTATCTCCCTTCCACCAAGGACTCAGCATCACCTGGCCTAATTCCACTGGGCAACAGTCTTCTTGCAGTGAATTTAGCAATACAAAGGTAGAGAGGGTTCGGCAGAGTTTCACTAGCACACATGAGGACTAGGATCTACCTGGTAGGTTCCTCTTTGAGAACTTCCCCTTTCCCTTCTAGAATATTCCCCTTTAGATTCCTCCTCTTCACCCCGTGCCTATGGACTTCAAACATGACCCCCCCCCCTTCCCCCTGGGGGACAAGAAATCCTTTTCATAGCTAACTATTCTGACTCTCCAAAATAACGTTTTCTTCTTCTTTAACTATAGTTTTATGTTCTCCATACTAATTTCCCTCAGCTGTTTCCCTGCAAACCCTCTCTAGTTTCCTGCATACCCTCTTTTTTCTCCAAAAGTTTCTCAATATCCTGGGGGCAATTTTTGACCTGGGGGAGGCAAAAGGCAGAGTGGGGCTATGCTCTCCAGTGGTTTTGCAGACTACTTTGTTGTAGTCCTTCACTAATCCTATTGTTGAGCCATTAGCCAAGGGAGTCACCTTTTGTGTTACCTCTCCCCAGAGCAACTGTTGTTCAGTTTTTCACCCAGGAATGTCTCTCTTGGCCCTCTAATCTCTTTTCTTTCTTTATCCTCTCAGTCAAATGACAGACTCCAATAAAGAGTAATCTTTATAGTATAGTCGATAGCCAGTTATCCATACAACGTAATACAACGTATGCCTTTGAGTCACTGATAACTCCTGGCAACCCAGTAGCCCCTGAGTTCTCTTGGCAAGGTATAACTGGAAATAGCTTGCCAGGCCTTTCTTCCAAAGCAATGGAGGGTGAAGTAACTTGTCTGAGGCTACAAGGAGTATTAGTGGGAATCAAATGCTGATCTCTTGGTCACCAGGCTGTGGAGCTGACCACTAGGCTACACCTCCACATCCCATTTACAGTAGTAGTACTCTCTAGATCATAAGATGTTATAATTAAATCTTATTGGTGCCCTGCAATATGTGTCTCCCTGTATTTAGCATCACGTGGTACAGGTTATTTAAAATATCTAAAAATGCTGATACCTCTGCCGGAATAACCTTTTCCAAAAGCAGGCTTATGTCTCCCACAATTACTAGTGATTTAAACTGTGTCAGATGTTATGTAAGTAGTTTGCAAACCTTCCACAGCATTAATCCAGTTTCCCGGTGGTCTATAAATCAAAAGATTGCCTATATCTATGGATTGATGAGCTGATTTCAGTTGCAAAGGAATTCCCTCCAGTTCTGCTGTCATAAATGTCAATTAAAGTTTGATCCAAACATAACTATAAATCATTTCTAATCTCCCCCTTTTATCCCACTTTGGAATTTTTAAAAAATACCATAGCTGGGGGCAAATACTTAGTAAGAATGCCCATTGCTTTCCTGTCAACCAGGTCTCAGTAGTGAAGGCTAATCGAAACAGGATATCGCTCACCCAATCACTGATAAAACTGTTTTTATTACATATTGAATGTAGAAAAATAGAAATATAGAAACATGATGACAGAAAAAGACCACATGGCCTTTCCTTCCATATCAACAACTACAACAGCCCCCTTTTTACCTTTAGAGATCCTCTGTGTTTGTCCCATGCTTTTTTGAATCCAGTTACTGTCCTCATCTCTACCACCTCCACTGGGAGACTATTCCACGGATCCACTACTCTTTCTGTAAGGAAATATTTCCGCACATCACTCCTGAATCTATCCCCCTTCACCCTCATCCCATGTCCCCTCGTAGCAGAGCTTGCTTTCAATTGAAAGAGGCTCTCTCCCTGAACATTTATGCCACGGAGGTATTTAAACATCTCAATCATATCACCTCTATTCTGCCTTTCCTCTAAGGTGTACATATTAAAATCCTTAAGTCTGTCCTCATATGCTTTATAATGAAGACCACTAACCATATTAGTAGCCACCCTCTGCACTGACTCCATCCTGTTCACATCCTTTTGAAGGTGCAGTCTCCAGAATTGCACACCCTACTCCAAATGAGGTCGCACCAAAGACTTATACAGAGGCACTATCACCTCCTTTTTTTTTCTGCTAGCCATTCCTCTCCGTATGCACCCAAGCATCATCCTAGCTTTTGCCGTCGCCTTTTCTACCTGTTTAGCTACTTTAAGATCATCAGACACAACCACGCCTAGGTCCCGCTCTTCTTTAGTGGACAAAAGTACTTCACCCCATATACCATATTGCTCCCTTGGATTGCTGCAGCCCAAATGCATGACCTTACATTTTTTAACATTAAATCCCAGCTGCCAAATTCTAGACCGTTCTTCAAGCTTAGCTAGATCCCTCCTCCTGTTATCTACACCTTCTGGGTGTCTATTCTAGTGCAGATTTTGGCATCATCCGCAAAGAGGCAAACCTTACCCAACAGCCCTTCCGCTATATCACTAAGAAAGATGTTAAAAAATAATCGGACCAAGGACAGATCCCTGGGGCACACCAGTGATAGCATCCCTCTCCTCAGAGTGAGCTCCATTTACCTGTACTCTTTGTCGCCTCCCACCCAACCAATTACTAACCCAAACAGTAACTTTAGAGTCCATCCCTAGGGTGCTCTGTTTGTTTATAAGTCGCCTGTGAGGAACAGTGTCAAAGGCTTTACTGAAATCCAAATACACCACATCTAGGGCTCTCCCTCTGTCCAACTCCATGGTCACCCAGTCAAAGAAATCAATCAGATGGTGAATCCATGCTGCCTCGGATCCTGTAATCCAATGGACTCCAGAAGCCTCACTATTTTCTCTTTCAGCAGTGTTTCCAATAATTTACTCACCATCGAAGTTAAACTAACTGGCCTGTAGTTTCAACCACATCCTTGCTTCCGCTTTTGTGTAAAGGCACCACATGAGTCTCTCTCACTGTTCCCTCTAAGCTGTGCGCGTGTGCGCGCGCACACACCTCGCTGAGCGAGCGCACATACTTTACAAGAGAGCGCACAAAAATTATGGCTCTGATTCTGATAGAAAACAACACAGATGTCTTAAAATTTAAAAGTTATGATTGTAATTAGTAAAAATTTCCCGCTTCATTTAGTAATCGTCTATTTTCATTTAATTTTATTAAAATCAATGTGGTGTACATGCTGTATTCTGACGTGTAGTCAAATTTTGAAGTATATAACTCCAAGTGTCGTTATGTGGCGCACAAAAATTTAACCTTCCTTCAAAAGCTGCACACAGCTGATATTTTATACGCACACAGCCTACAGAAAATTAGAGGGAACATTGGTCTCTCTCCAGTCCTTTGGCATCACTCCTGACTCCAACGAGGCACTGAAAAGGTCAGTCAGTGGAGCTGCTAAAACGTCCCCAAGTTCCCTCAGTATTCTAGGGTGTATCCTATCCAGTCCCATCGCTTTGTCTACTTTAAGTTGAGCTAGTTTCTCACGAACACAGTCTTCTGAAAATTGTTCAATATGTCCCTCGCTTCTGTTCCCGTTTGTGGGTGTTTTCTGAGGTCCTGCTCCTCGTTCTTCATCTGTGAACACAGAACAGAAACATTTGTTAAGCAATTCCGCTTTATTCTCATCAGCTTCTACATATTCTTCCTCTTCACCCTTGAGTCTGACAATACCACTTTTGCCCTTCCTCTTCTCACTAATATATCTGAAAAATGTCTTATCCCCCCATTTTATTGCATTGGCTATTTCCTCCTCTTTTTGAATCTTTGCTTTCCTGACTACTTTGCTAGCTTCTCTAAGTTTTTCCAAATATAGATGCTTTTCTTCCTCTCTCTGTGATCTCTTGTATTTCATGAAGGCCTCCCTCTTTTTCTTTACCTTTTCAGCTACTTCTTTTGAAAGCCATAGCGGTCTCCTTTTCCTTTTACCTTTATTAACCATTTTAACAAAAAGTTTGGTTGCCCTTAAAATATTCCCTTTCAGTTTTGCCCACTGTTTTTCTACATTCCCCAGCTGTTCCCATCCCAGTAACGACGCCCTGAGGTATTGGCCCATCTTGGCAAAGCTAGGGGTATGTTTACTAAACCGGGCTAACAGCCCGGGCTATCTGCAACTAGGTCCCATTGAATAATATGGGACCTAGTGGCAGGTAGCCTGGGTTAACCGTTTTCCCGGTTTAGTAAACATACCCCTTAGTTTTCCTAAAGTCTAAGACCCTCACCTTTGAATGGATTCTAACAGCCCTAGTCCTAACACTGAACCACACCATCTGGTGATCACTGGATGCAAAATGATCTCCCACTACAACATCAGAAACACTTTCACCATTGGTATGCACCAAGTCCAGTATGTGTGGGGTCTGTTACCAATTGCCTGAATAGTTCTCCCTGTAGAGAATCCAGGATCTCTTTCCTTCTAGATGATATTGCAGCAGGATTGTGCCAATCAACATCTGGCATATTGAAATCCCCTATCAGTAGCACTTCCCCTTTCCTAGCAATGCTGCGTATGTCTTCAATTAACTCTCTGTCCACCTCTTCCTCTTGTGGGGGAGGTCTGTCTATCACACCAATGCAAATAGATTTCTCTTTCCCTCTTTCTAGTTTAACCCACAATGCCTCCTCTCTCCCTTTTAAGCTCTGTAATTCCAAAGCTTTAATAGTAGTTTTTACAAATAGTGCTACTCTTCCTCCCCTTCTTCCTACCCTGTTCTTTCTGAATAAAGTATAGCCAGGTATAGTTGCATCCCAATCATGGTTTTCTGTGAACCATGTTTCTGTAACTGCCACTAAATCCAAGTCAGCCATTCCCACCAAAGCTTCAACCTCAGGGATCTTATTTCCCCCATGCCAGACAGGGATAGGCATCGACTCATGGGGGAGTTCATTTCCAATGTTTCTCATTTTGGTCTAACTAAATAAACTGGTCTTTCTGTCCCTTTATAAAAATACTTCCCACCATATTTCCCATACCCACTAATAATAGCAAACTAAGGGCAATCTTGGGTTTGGAATTAGTGCGCCATGGTAAAAATCCCATGCTTAACCCCCTTAGTGCATGATGGGGCGGTGACTGGGTGGGATAGGGGCAGAACATGGGTGGTCTCATCACATCGCAGATAGTGCAGGTGACATTGGTGCGCGCTGAGCATGATTGCTGCTCTTAGTGTAGGTGTGCTTATTGCTTCCTCAAGCCAGTTAGCGTGGTGCTGCAGTGCGCGAACTGCAAGGGGACATGCTGGTTGCACCCCCAACATTTAGTGTGGGTGAGCCTCTAAGGTGCACCCTTTAGTAAGGAGGCCACTTAGTATAGTTAAACTAATGGAACGCACAGACCGTCCCTATCAATCATCTACATGTTGGATAATTCCAATAAAAAATATGAGAATCGGGGGGGCGGAGCCTGATGTCCAGCGGGTAGGACGCTTTGCGTTGAAGCTCCCGAGAGGCCTACTTAGAATCCTGACTTAATACCTATACAAATTTACTATTTCGCTCCGGGCTGACCGGGGCACCTCGGGGGGATGGCGGCCCATAAACCAGCGCGCTTGGACTTCGGGTCTCCTTCTTCTTCTCACGGAAAACGCTCCAAAACAGAGGTGTCCTCCCCACAGAAGATGGTTCCATTTCGTGAAAACCCCGAAATGCACCTGGAGATTTTGGAGGAAATCCGCGGCGTGAAGGAATTGGTGCAGTCTAATGGAGAAGCGCTTCGAGCCATGCGAGAAGACTTTGGAGTGCTCCAGGACCGACTTGAAAGTCTTTCATTACGGCAGGACAATATGGCGGGGGTCCTCGACTCGCACGAGGTGCGCTTGGGCAATCTGGACAAGGCTGAGCGCCAGATACAGAATCTTCAAAAGGAGTTAGAAGATAGCAATAATCGAGCCCGTCGCAACAATGTGAGGCTCCTCGGAATACCGGAGGGGGTGGAAGCAGGAGATATAAGAGAATTCTTGCTCAAAACTCTTCCCTCCTTGCTGAAGATCACTTTTCACAGAGAACTGGAAATCGATCGAGCACACCGTGTTCCTGCCCACATGGCGCTCAACCGCACGACCCCCCGGCCTATTATCTTTAGCTTGTTACGATATCAACAAGTGGAACAAATTTTACATACTGCCCGAGCGAATCATCATTTGGAATTTGAAGGCCGTAAGGTATCCTTCTTTCCTGATTTGGCAAAGCCTACCGTTGACCGTCGGAAGAAACTCCTTGCTTTTCGCCCTCGACTTCAACAGCTACAGGCTCGCTTTGGCCTGTTGTATCCAGCGAAGCTTCGAGTGACTCTCCACAACCAAACCAGGACGTTCGAAGATCCTGATCTACTATCAACATTTTTGGACTCCAAAGAAGCAGAGCAGATGCGCTAATCCCAAATCTTGGACTCCTATCTGCCGGCTCTATCCGCCATTTTGAAGGGCCCGATGCGGCGCTCATAGCCAAGCACAGAAATAGCCTGGACTTTCTTTCTTTCTCTATATGACTTTTGTTTTTGGTCTCCTATCCCTTCATGATGTGTGCCTCGGTCGGATTCGGAGCACGCACAGTCCTACAGGTTATGTGTTTTTTCAATTTCGGCCTTCTCTGGGGTTTCTCCCCGCAGACACATGGTCGCCAGTAATTTTGGGGTTTTGCTTCTCCTCTACTGTACTGCAGTTTTCTTTGTTAATGTGGGGCGCTTCATTGTATTATATTAGCTTATTTTTCTATGTCATGTGTACAGCCAGATACAGTCAGTTTGAGGGACATAGTGAAATAATGTGTGTTATCATGCTCAGAATTTTTAACTTTTCTGAATGGCCTTATGTAAATCTTATCATTCACTGTCAAAGGCATTAATGGTCCCCTCAAAGGAAAGCAAATCCTTAGCTATCTTCGCCATGAGCATGTTGATTTAGTGTTTCTTCAGGAAACGTATTTAAACTCTGCTGAAACACTGAAACCCAATGCTAAGCCTCACATGGTAGCTGCCTATTCTCCCACCGTTTCCAAATGGTACGGGATAGCCATTCTGGTTAAGAAGTCTTAGCACGTTACTGTACCTGATAATAGCGCTGACAAGGAGGGTAGATGGGCCCGTGTGCACCTTGAGGTTGGAGATAGTGCATTCACGTGTATTTGCATTATGCCCCGAATGTGGACAACCCTGCTTCCTATGCAAGTATTGCGCAGTTGGCCTTGGCCTCTGCCAATGCTCCATTAATACTTGGTGGCGATTTTACTCAAGTGTTCCCTCAATCTTTTCTTCTCAAACAAGGTGCTCGTTGGTTGGAAGATCCAGTACCGAGTAGACCTGTGTGGCTAGATAGAAGCGGGCCTTTACAAACCGATTCCTCTTACCTTTCTCCCTGGTCTGACTCTCCCATCAGACTCCCACTATCCACTAATGCTTTTAGGCACTTTAGGTGCCTTCATACTCTTATGCATTCTTTAGACTCCCGATTCTGGTCAGTGCGACTTCAGCATCGCCTTCGGAGCACTAGAGTACTCCCGCCATCGGCATTCTCTACATAAGGTTGATTGGAGACTCTCCGATCTCTCGGTAGTTCACCGGGTGTAGCACCCAATTTTACTAAACCTTATGTAATGCTATAGCTAGAAATACCCTTATTGCGCAGAACGTATGGGAGAGAGAATTGCATGTGACTTTGACTTCGGAGCAATGGAGCCTTATCTGGAGTAGAGGGACACGGGTTTCCGATCCGCCTCACCCACTCCGACCCTCTTCTTTCTAGCCCACCGGTGTTTTTACACTTCTTACAGATTAGATAAACGGAACACTACTCAGGGCAATGGTTGCTGGACACGTCCTGCGGCCATTGGTTCATTGTCTCATGTTATGCATGAATATCCCGCACCACAGTATTACTGGCGTCGGGTCTGGGGTCGTATTTAGTCTATCTCGCACTCTCAGGAGCCCCTTTCTTGGAGGATAGTGGGACTTCGCCCTATTGCGGGGATCCCCTCTCTCCCAAAAATGGCTTATCTCCTTTCGAACTTTATGCTTGGCATTGCTATTTCCCTAATTAAGTATACTGGAAAATTAGCTCCCATCTGAGCCCCAATGAATGGTGGAATCATGCCTGTCTTTACAGTGAATATGTACAAATACCTCGTCTGTTCGCTTCCTCTGTTCCGACTCCTTCTCATTGGTCTCAATGGAAGATGCTCAATGACTATGTACATTTTGCTAAATGCTCTCATCTGACTGTCTAACTTTGTATATATCTCTGTCCCATGATCATGCTGTATTGTAGATACTCTTTTGATCGTTTGATGTATAATCACTGTTAATTGGAAGCGCTCACACGCTGATATAATCGGGTAGAGAAGAAGCATTGGGGTGGGGGGTAATGGGTTTACTTTTCCTTATTGTATACTCGTTTTGTCTCTTTTGGTGTGTTGTTTCTTTTGTTTGTTGCAAAATGAAAATAAAAGTTTAAAAAAAAAAAAAAATGAGAATCATGCAAGTAATTTCGCATGAACATACATAGACATAGGCGGTCATTTAGAAGCTACACTCATGCTTTGGAAGACTGAAAACTGGCATTCAAATGTGCAAATTACAGAGACTTCTCTTGACCCAATTTATAAAGCTAGGTTTATAGACATCCCCAATGTGAACACATCCTTGTAGTGTGGAGATGTGGGCTGGATGGTGCAGCGAAGATGCATGTCACCATGCAGTTTCAAAATGGCATGAACACGTCTGGCATTGATTGCTCCTGACCATGAAGAAGGTGCAAAAAAGTTCTTATTTCATGGTAGCAACAATTGCAGGTGGAAGAACATAAAAGATGCTCTCACCGCCCCAGTAAATTTTACCAGGCCAAAAAAACTTGCATGGAAATTAACATTCCAATCAGTTTACTGCCCCATCGCTGCGCATCTGCCGATCTGAAATGGCTGCTGGGGACATGCATATCTCATAACATAGATGCTCCAGTTTTGAAATACCCCAGCTGGCACATCCAAGTACCTGTTTTTGTAGCCGTGCAATTCAGGGTCATCCACATTTCTGAAATGGTCTGCAACCATGCACATACCCTGCCTTGCTATTGGCAAGTGCCTGCCTCAAGACCCAGTTGTGTTAACATGCATCTTTCGGGATGGAGACAGAGTGATTTCAGAAGGCACTTGCATGTGCCTCCCTTCACTGCTGCCACTCCCTTGGAATTTTGGATATGGTGCCCTGGACATCCTAGATACCTCCTAGATGACCCTTATAAATCCCACTTTATATGCCCATAAAAATAGGTACCCATATTACTAATCATACCCTGACCTCTCCCCCCCCTTCCCTCCCCCCCATATAGCATTTACAATAAATAAAAGCAAATTACAATCCCTAAATTAGGAGAAAGAGCTAACAGAATGATAGTGATCTAATACGCTCGGTGCCATGCATAAGGGGCCGTTTGGCTAGGCTCTCAGACGAGGGTCTACCAGTTAGCAATAAAAGCAAAGACCCTAGGTGGGTTACTATTTCCCTCCATCCATGGGGGTGGAGTCGAGGATGCCAGTAATCATTGGATAATGGCCTCAGTGGTACAGGTGTTCCAGAGCTCAAGTAGGGTACAGGGGAAGTCTCCAATCAAGATGTCTGCATTTTGACTTTCTCTTTTTACCTCCTTCAAACATGGGAATATGGATCTGGAAATGTAGGCCCCATAAACTGCTGGTTGCAGAAAGTGACCCTTAGACTCATAATCTACACACAAGCTGTGTTCTATGTACCTTTCCAGAGGGTACTTCAAAGGAACCAAACCCTATAATGGATTAGTGGTCTTATTTATTTATTTATTTTCTCTTATATACCGTGCTATTCTGCATCAGTGCGGTTTACATTGAACAAACTGCTTTGCTGTTCCCAGGACAGAGTTGCCTTTGACCCATTGTTCTAGTAGTGTCTTTGGAACTAACACATCTTTTTTTTCTAGAACGCCTTCTGGATCTTCAAATATCTATCTGACTCATTCTGTTCCACATCAATTGATTGCTAAATGACTAGGTCCATAGGGAGGACCTTGCCTCCTTTTTTCTCAGATACATCAAGCAACAATAAGTTCTAATTGGATTTTATTTATTTAGACAGTTTTGTATACCACCTTATCCTTCATTCAAAGTGGTCAACAAGACATTGGGAGACATACTTTCAAAGCTATCTACTTATTTATTTATTTATTTAACAAGTTTTTTATACCGCCTTTTCCTTCAATCAAAGCGGTTACAAAGACAAACAAATGTTATACAAAAGCAAGGGAAACATGCACTGCTTAATCAAAACATCGAAGTAGTAAGGTGGGATACATAACATAGGTAAACCATTACAGACAATCATTTTACATAAAGGTTACAATAAAAGGATTCTAGTTAGGTGTTTGAGCCGTAGTGCTCTGTGAATAGCACAGTCTTTAATTGCTTTCGGAAGTCCTTTATATCCTCGATTGATCGTAAGTCGGGAGGGAGAGAGTTCAATATTAATGGGGCCGCTAAAGAAAGTGCTCTTTGTGTAGTGAATTTGCATGATTTTGTGTAGTTACTTGGGGTGCTGAGGGTGTCTGATGTGGTTTTCCTTCTTGGTCTGCTGTTGGTGTTAGGGAGTAAGAGGGCTTGGAGGCTGATTGCAGAGCTCTTGTGTCTGATTTTGAATATATTTATGATCATCTTATATTTGATGCGGTGGCTTATTGGGAGCCAGTGGAGTTCTTTGAGGATGGGGGTGATGTGGGCATGAGTTGTGGAGCCGGTGATTATTCTGGCTGCTGTGTTTTGAGCCATTTGAAGCGGTTTGAGTGAATGTTTTGATATTCCGTTGTAGATCGGGTTACAGAAATCCAGTATGGGAGTTATTAGCGCTTGGCAGACTGTGCGGAAGTGTTCATAGGAGAGTAGAGGCTTGAGGCGTCTGATTATTTTCATTTTGTAGTATGCGTTTCTAACAGGTCTTATAGGTCTAAATGGGGATGGGCGGTTGGGGCTAAGTGGTGAGGGTAGCTAGTGGGCCACTTGGGTGGTATATAGTGCTTGGCAACTTAATGTGGTTGCTCATAGGCCTCAGTGAAGAGATGGGTCTTGAGAGCTTTGCGGAAGTCCTTGGTATCATTTAGGGTCCTTAAGTCCATGGGGAGGGAGTTCCATAATGCAGGCGCTAGTAGCGAGGGAGCTCTCTTAGATGTTACTTGCTTAGTCTTGTGATAACCTGTGGGTAAGGTGATCCTGTTGTCATTGTTGGTTCTTTTAGGCCTGTTACTGACATCTTTGGTTATTACATCCTGGAGCGCATCTGCAGAGCGGTGGTGGAAGATTTTGAAAATGTTCAGGATTTATTTGAATTTTCCCCTTGCAATTATTGGGCGCCAGTGCAGCTGTCGCAGGACGGGGGTGATGTGTTCAGATCTTGCAGTGCCCGTGATGATGCGTGCTGCAGTATTCTGCACCATTTGGAGTGGGTGAATAGACTGCTGGGGGAGGCCTTGGTATAGTGAGTTTTCATAGTCTAGCAGTAGGGTGATGACTGCTTGGCAAACTGTGCAGATGTGGTCTTGGTCAAGGATTGGTTTGAGTTTTCTGATGATCCTCAATCGGTGGTAGGCTTTTGCTGCAGTTTTAGTAATGTGAGATTGTTTTTGCTGAAGACACCCTCAACATAGAGGCTGCTTGCTTCATAACTTCCTTATACTGATACTGTGAAAAAAAGTTAAGCAAGTCTTTACTTCTTCCTTGGATTCTGATCCTGAATCTTTTCTAGAATCTAAGCAATGTGTGGGAGTGCTGTAATGTGAGATTTCAAAAGCATGAACAGATTGAACTGGGGACCTGAACATTTGCACTTATAAGTACTTATAGCAGCAGCAGGTGAGAAGTCTCTGCAGGTGCAGAGTATCAGATCCAAACTTCCCAGATCTGGTAGAACTGGTGATTTAATCGGTGAAACAGAGCTTGTTTTATCCTCTCTTGGGGCTATTTTTCCTGTGGCATATTAGCTAATGTTCCTATGTGTAAATGGCAGCCTTCTCCCTAAAAGGATCGTGGGCTTGAAACCTTTTGGTGGCATCTTATTTCCAGAGAGTCTAAATCGGTGGTTCCCAAACTTAGGGTTGGGATCCCAAATGGGGTCACATCATCAGTGGATGGAGTCACAGAAACATGGCCGTTTCCTCTTTTCTCTGGGCTTTCTCACTGACCTATGCCACGTAAGGGCAGACACCAGTCATCATGTGGCCTCTGAGCCAGTGAATGTTCATAGGCTCTTGTCTCCTGGGTAAGCTTCCTGTCAGACTGGAAACAAGTATATAGGGGTCTGTAAGCCCACAATAACAGAAGGGACCCTGTGCTGACTTCAACTGCTTCCTTCCTGCTTTAGATGAGTGGAGGGAGGGGAAGGAGGCTGGAGATCAGCCAGTTTGATTTCATCATTATCTGGGGTCACATGTATTTTCAGTTGTTAAAATGGGGTCATACGGGATACAAGTTTAAAAAGCACTGGTCTAGATGCTGACCTACAAGTGCATTCCTTCTGCGGCTCCTCACTACCTTTCCTCTCTTATCTTATCTGAAAACCTTCCCTGGGAACTCCACTCCTCTGGCAGATCCTTTTTATCTATGCTCTTCTCTGCCACTGCCAACTCCAGACTTACCTTGTTGCTCCATATGCCTGGAACAAACTGCCCGAATCCAGTATGTTGGGATCCTTCTCTAGCCCATTTCAAATCCAGGCTAAAAACCTACCTCTTCGAGGCTGCTTTTGGATCATGATGCACCTCACTCTAATGTTCACCACTTAATAGATATCTTATATGCTAATCCCTAGTTTTGTGATATTCTTCGTCTTTATAAGAAAGTAAGCTCTGATGAGCAGGGACTGTCTTTTACATCTATATGTACATTACTGTGTATGCCTTGTAGCACTATACAAATGATTAGTAGTAATAGGTGTGTAGCACATTTAAAAAAGGTGTTGCAGTGATGTAATGGAGTAGCATATAACGCCTAGTAAGGAGTTGGACTTTCTTCACCCTATTGAGAAGCAGCCAAGATTCATTGAGGAGTTAGCTTCTTCATGAGGGGTCACAAGGCTAGAGTATGCCTGGGACAAAAGAAGAAAATCCTGGGAGGAGCCCTCGCCCATTGCCTCCTGAGGTGACGTCAAGTCCATGCTGTCTTTGAGTTTGTGCTGCCCATAGATAGTCATGCTCTCTGACGTAACTAATAAGAGAAAATATTTTTTCACTCAACATGTAATCAAACTCTGGAATTCGTTACCAGAGGATATAGTAAAAGCTGTTAGTGTAGCTGGGTTTAAAAAAGGTTTGGACAATTTCCTGGAGGAAAGGTCCATAAACCATTATTAAAAGGGACCCGGGATATCACTGCATGATCCAATACAAGTATTGTGCAACCTGTGTGTCTTTTTGGGAACCTGCTAGGTACTTGTGACCTGGATTGGCCACTGTTGGAAACAGGATACTGGGCTTGATGGACCTTGATCTAACCCAGTATGGCATTTCTTATGTTCTTATGGGGCTTCTCACCAGATAACTTGCACAAGTGCTGAGGCATGCAGCCGCCTTCAGCACACACCGAAGGAGCAAGATGCACTCCTTTGTGCACCTCCTGAGTGTGCCTTTCCTAGATGTACAACACTTCTTTATGCTGTTATTTTTGATATTCTCCAGGAACAAGCAGGAAGTCAGCCCTCACTTATGGGTGACGTCGGGAGCCTGCGCAGAGCAATTCCCCAGCTTTCAAAGAAAGCCTTTGAGATTGCTGCCATGCATGCATGGTCCTCTTCCTGCCCAAAGGTGCCATCTTGCTCAGTCTCCCTTTTTCCGCGGAGCCTTTCGGACGCATGTCCTCGTCCCTCGGAAAAAGTTTTCTTGACGTCGGCCTTTTGGCCTTTTTTCCAGTAGCACTGGTCCTCTCTCATCCTCCCCTTCGCCCCTGCTCTGGCTGTGGGCTAGGGGATCCCTTTTTTGACTCTCTTTAGTGTGTTTTTTCTTTCGGGCCCTTTTCGTGCCCTTTTTTCCCCGACTGCTGGCCTCGAGAGTTTTTGACCTCGCAGGGGCCCTTTTTGCCCCCATGGCCACTGGTTTTAAGAAATGTGACAGATGCTTAAAAAATATATCGCTCACGGACACCCACGACTGCTGTCTACGGTGTCTGGAGACTGACCACAACCCGGAGCTCTGCTCACTTTGTACGAAAATGTCCACTAAGGCCTTGCTAAGCCGTAAGCAGAAGTCCGACGACATTTTCCGCAAGGCAGCCCTGGGATCCCCGGTGGCACCTCACCCTACCAATCCACCGCTGGTGGGGTCCCCCGCAGTGACCCCGCACCCCAGGCGTCACTCCGATCAGGGTTCGCCTGAGGTGGAACGGTGAAAGAAGAAGAAAACCTCAAAGTTGCTGTCGGGGGCTCCGGATAAGCGCGAGCGGTCTAGCGCTCATTCCCTTAGCCCTCCCCGATGTTCCAGAGGGTCGGACAAGGAGCAGCCTGGAAAGGTACCTCGTACAGACATGGAGGCCTCCGGCGATGGCACGCGGTCTCCTGAGGGTCGTCCCAGTGAGGACCCCCCTCTCCTCCTCCACGCCAGATCCTGTAACTCCGGTGTCGGCGTCGCAGGGACACACTCCCGAGTGGGAGTCCCATATGCTGGCACTGGAGCGCAGCGTTTCTGCCTTCTTCACTGCCTAGCAGGCGCTTTTGCCTAGCACTGCTGGTTCATGCCCCGAGACCGAGGGTCACCCGACTGGGGTCCCGAAAACTGCCTTGGAAACCCCTGAGAGCTGCGGGCCTCATGAGGGTCCTCAGCATTGGTCTCGCTTGCTGTCCCATTCCTCAGCTTCTGGCCATTGTCTCCAGCTCCACGCGGGCCTTGGCCACATGGCGCAGGGACCAGCCTGACTTGAGTTCTTCTCGGACCTCTTGGGCTGGGAATCGGATGGGAACATATCCCCAGAGATCTGCACCCATAGGACTCTCCCTTCCGACCCATCCCTGCCCGCCTCACAGAATCGGACGCCTCCCGAGGACACCTCTTTTCTGGCATTTGTGTGAAATATGGCTCGGGCCCTCAATCTGCTGATGCAGACTGAGGAAGAGCCGAGGGCGGAGAAACTTGACATTTTGCACTACGAGTCTCCACCCAGGGAGTCTTACGGTTCTGGTACCATCCATCCTTTCCCGGCTGCTTCTCCGCATATGGGAAGCACCTTCCTCGGTCCCTATTGTCATTAGAAGACTCGATGCCATGTATAGGGTCCAGCACGGCCCGGGGTTTCGGAAGACCCAACTTTCTCACACCTCCATGGTAGTCGAATCCACGATACAGAAACAGAAGAGCCCGAAGTCGCACCCTTCAGTCCTGCCTGGTAGGGAATCACGTGCCCTCGGGCACAAGGCTTACCAGGGATCCATGCTGGCGTGCCGCATCCAGGCGTAGCAATTGTATATGGGTATGTTTCTTCGTGACCTCGCCAAGGAGCTCGGCGGTTTTTCTGTGGGCCTGAGTGGGGAGCACCTCCTCAGGTTCCAGACCCTCCTGAGGTCAGTTGCAGACTGCTCAAAATACTTTTCCCATGCCGCGTATGACGGGTTCGAGTTTTCCGCCTGTGTAGCTGGGACTGGCATCGGAGCCTGACACCAGATGTGGTTCCAGTCTTCGGACCTGGAGCAGTGGGTCCAGGAGAAACTCCTGGATGTCCCCTGCCTCGACGAACAGCTGTTCGGTAAGCCCATGGAGGATAACTCAGCCGAGATCGAGACGGAGTTCGTAACTCACACCTGTCTTTCTCGCAAAACCTCCTCGCTTCCATGGAAGAAGCAGCACACCAAAAAGCCTTTCTTCCAGAGGAAAGGGCTCTCCTACCGGGGGCAAAGGGTGCTCAGGGTCACCGGAAACCCAAGGGGCCCAAGACCCAGAAACCAGCGCCACCCCAACCAGCCCCGGGATTTTGACACCGAAAGCATAGCCTCTCGCTCCCTGGGGACGCTTTCCACCATGGGAGGACACCTGTCTCTTTTCGCCCCCGAATGGGCGGCCATTACATCGGACCACTGGGTCTTGCAGGTGATCCGGGACGGGTATCATCTTCGTCTAGACAGACTCCCTCCTCCCTTCTTTCCGGCGGAGCCTACTCGGCTTCCCTCGCACCAGGCTTGCTTGCCCCAGATGTATTCCTCCTGAACTGGACCTCCGAGCTTCTGTATGCATTCCCTCCCACTCCTCTCTTGGCGAGGACACTCCACAAGATCCAGCGAGATCGAGCCTCGGTGATTCTTGTGGCTCCTTCGTGGCCTCGACAGCCTTGGTTCCCGCTTCTACTCCGACTCTCATCAGATTCTCCGGTTTCCCTGGGCAGTGCCCCCAGTCTTCTGACACAGGAGGACGGCTGCTGGGCAGGTCTCTTTAGCCTTGTTGTACCTTCTAGTGAAGATTGAGGATGTCAGCCTCGCGTCGAGGAAGGACTCGATGACGCGGGCCTATCACCTGAAGTGGCAGCGGTTTTCGATCTGGTGCTCCGAGCGCCAGGTCGGCCCATTCTCCTGCTCCACCCATTGGGTTCTTCAGTACCTTCTCCACCTTTCGCAGGGAGGACTTAAGTCGAACTTGGTCAGGGTTCACCTGAGTGCCATCTCGGCCAACCACTTGCCCGTTGGAGGCAAATCCCTCTTGGGTCAGCCTCTGGTCTTCCGCTTCATGCGGGGCCTACTGCTTTCCAAACCCCTCATCCGGCCTCCCTTGGCGGAATGGGACCTGAACATCGTGCTCATGCAGCTGACGCGGCCGCCTTTTGAGCCGATGATGACGTGCTTGCTCCAGCGCCTCTCCTGGAAGGTGATTTTCCTGGTGGCATTGACCTCAGTGTGGCGAGTCAGCGAACTTCAAGCCCTCATGGCCGAGGCCTCCTACACCAGGTTTTACAGGAACAGGGTGGTCCTTCGCACCCACCCCAAGTTCCTACAGAAGGTTGACTCAGATTTCCACCGCAATCAGGAGATGGTCTTGCCGACTTTCTTTCCGAGACCTCACACCGACCGGGCATCGGAGGTCCTGCAAATACTTGATTGCAAGAGGGCTCTCGGCTTCTACCTGCAGCGCACCCAAGGTCCATCGCAGGTCTGACCAGCTCTTCATTGCCTACGATCCCAACCGCCTGGGGCTGGCAGTCACCAAGCGCACCCTCTCCACCTCGGTGGTGGACTGCAGTGCCTTAGCCCAGGCAAAGGTGGGTGCCCCGCTGGATCGTTGGGTCACCGCACATGGCATCTGCACCAAGTCGGCGTCTGTGGCATCGCTGCGCTCAGTGCCTCTGACGGACATCTGCCGGGTTGCGACCTGGTCTTTAGCGAATATCTTCACTTCACACTACTGCCTGGAGAGGGAGTCCCACCTGGACAGCACCTTTGGCCAGGCTGTACTCTGTAGTTTGAGGTACAGTATAAGAAAATCCTGCCCTCTGACCCTTCTTCTGCAGCTACCGAGAGCTTGCCCTGAAGGCCCGAGGACTCTGGCTTCCTTCAGACATTGGCTTCTGCTCACGGCCTCGTGGAGGTGTTTTTGGCTTACAGGTTCGGTAGCCTGTAGCTGGGGAGTCCCATAAGGGAGGACTGACTTCTTGCTTGTTCCTGGAGAAAGTGTAGTTACTCACCTGTAACAGGTATTCTCCAGGGACAGCAGGAATTGGTCCTCACTACCCTCCCACCTCCCCTGAAGAGTTGCAATGTTTTTGTCCTTCCCTTGCCATCTGCTTAGAAGGGCTCTAGCTCTGGGACCTGACTGAGCAAGATGGCACCTTTGGGCAGGGGAATTGCTCCACACGGGCTCCGTCGGTGCTGACGTCACTCATAAGTGAGGACTGATTCCTGCTGTCCCTGGAGAACACCTGTTACAGGTGAGTAACTATGCTTTTTTTCTTAAAGACGACTCCCGACCTTAGGCTAATTCCTATCCATATCGGATGCTTGGCCTACTACCCCAGATAAGAATTTTGCTGCAGATTCCCCATCAGCCACATGGGAAAGGCAGCCCCACTCAAACTTTGTCACCTTTCTCAGGACTAATCAATACTAGAAGTATTAAGAACAGAACCCCTTTGTTGATGGATCTTTTTAATACTTAGCAATTCCAAATGTTAGCCCCTTGTAAAGCATTGCTTACTAAGCTTCTGAACTCTCTAAACCCTTCTAATTCCCTTTCGGATGTAATTCCTCCAAACTACTGAAAGATTGCTGGGGCCTTACCACTCATTGTTAGGTCCCTAATTCGTGGAAACATTCCATTGTCTTCCACTATTACAACAACATAACTCAGATCCATTCCTGCCCAGCTATATCAAACATTCCATTTCCTGCTAAACTTTTAGAGAAAGCAGTCTTTGAGCAGGTCTCCAGATTCTGGGAAGTGAACATAAGAACATAAGAACATAAGAAATGCCATACTGGGTCAGACCGAGGTCCATCAAGCCCAGTATCCTGTTTCCAACAGTGGCCAATCTAGGTCATACGTACCTAGCAGTTTCCCCAAAAGACACAGGTTCTGCAGTGCTTGTACTAGGCCAAGCATTGATATCCTGGGTCCCTTTTTAATAGTGGTTTATGGACCTTTCCTCCAGGAACTTGTCCAAACTTTTTTAAACCCAGCTATACTAACAGCCCTTACTACATCCTCCGGTAACAGATTCCAGAGTTTGATTACACGTTGAGAGAAGAAATATTTTCTCCTATTTGTCTTAATAGTTTACCCTGTAGCTTCATTACATGCCCCCTAGTCCTTCTATATTCTGATAGCGTAAACAATTTATCCACGTTTATCCGTTCCACTCCATTCATTAATTTATACACCTCTATCATATCTCCCCTCAGCCGCCTCTTTTCTAGGTTAAAGAGCCCTAACCTTTTTAGCCTCTCTTCATAGGAGTAGCCTTCCATCCCCTTCACCAATTTGGTGGCTCTTCTCTGTACTTTTTCTAATAACTCTATGTCCTTTTTAAGATACGGTGACCAGAATTGCACACAATATTCAAGGTGCGGTCGTACCATGGAGCGATACAGAGGCATTATAATATCCTTTGTTTTATTCTCCATCCCTTTCCTTATGATACCTAGCATTCTATTTGCTTTCTTGGCCGCCGCTGCACAACTGGGCGGAGGGTTTTAACATGTTATCCACGATGACTCCTAAATCTTTTTCCTGGGTGGTGGTTTCTAATGTGGAGCCTTGCATCTTGTAACTATAGTGTGGGTTGTTCTTTCCTAGGTGCATAACTTTGCACTTGTCCACATTAAATTTCATCTGCCATTTGGATGCCCAGTCTTCCAATTTATCCAGATCCTCCTGCAGTTTTCCACAATCCTCTTGGGTTTTAACAACTTTAAACAGTTTTGTGTCATCTGCAAATTTGATTACCTCACTAGTTATTCCCTTTTCCAGGTCATTTATGAATATGTCAAAAAGTAGCGGACCCAGTACAGATCCCTGGGGTACTCCACTATTCACCTTTTTCCATTGGGAATATTGGCCATTTAGCCCTACCCTCTGCTTTCTATCTTTTAACCAGTTCCCGATCCACAATAGTACACTGCCTCCTATCCCATGACTTTTTAGCTTCGCCAAAAGTCTCTGATGGGGGACCTTGTCAAAAGCTTTCTGAAAGTCCAGATACACTATATCAACCGACTCACCTTTGTCTACCTGTTTATGCACACCTTCAAAAAAACAGATCAGATTAGTAAGACAAGATCTTCCTTGTCTAAAGCCATGTTGGCTGTCTCCCATTAGGCCATGACTATCTACATGCTGTGTAATTTTGTTCTTTATGATGGCTTCTACCATTTTCCCTGGTACTGACGTCAGGCTCACCGGTCTGTAATTTCCCGGGTCACCCCTGGAACCCTTTTTAAAAATTGGTGTTACGTTGGCGACCCTCCAATCTTCAGGTATTACAGATGATTTTAATGAAAGTTCACAGATTACCAATAACAGGTCTGCAATCTCATATTTCAGTTCTTTCAACACTCTGGGATGTATACCATCCGGTCCAGGTGATTTGCTACTATTCAGTTTATCAAATAGTTGTAATATATCTTCCCGGTGTAGCGATATTTCTCTCAATTCCTCTGCAGTATCACCTTTAAATACCACTTCAGTCTTGGGTAACACCCCTACATCTTCCTCAGTAAAGACCGAAGCAAAGAATTCATTCAGTCTCTCTGCTATAGCCTTGTCTCCTCTTATTGCACCTTTTACCCCTCTATCATCTAATGGTCCAATTGACTCTCTCACAGGCCTTTTGCTACGAATGTACTTGAAAAAGTCTTTATTTCGTGTTTTTGCTTCCGTAGCAAGTTTCTTCTCAAATTCCCGCTTTGCCTGCCTTATCAATGCTTTGCATTTAACTTGCCAGTGCTTGTGCTGTTTCCAGTTTTCATCATTTGGCTCTTTTTTCCATTTTCTGAAGGTTGCTCTTTTGGCAGCAACAGCCTCTCTGACCTCACCTTTAAACCATGCTGGCAGTTTTTTGGACTTTCTTCCACTTTTCTTAATGCGTGGAATACAGCTGGTCTGGGCTTCGAGGATAGTATTTTTAAATAACACCCAAGCTTGCTGTAAGTCTTTAACCTTTGGAACCGCTCCTTTTAGTTTTTTCCGAACTATATTCCTCATTCTATCATAGTCACCCTTTTGAAAGTTAAAAGGTAGTACTGTGGATTCCTTTACTATCTGTCCTCCACTGATTAAATCAAACATGATCATACTATGATCACTATTGCCAAGTGGTCCCAACACCCTTATTTCTTGCACCAGATCTGGCGTTCCACTAAGGACTAGGTCCAGTATGGCTTCCCCTCTGGTCGGTTCATGAACCAGCTGCTCCAAGAAGCAGTCATTCATTTCATCTAGAAACTTTATCTCTTTAGCTTGTCCTGCTGTGACACTGTCCCAGTCGATACCGGGGTAATTGAAATCACCCATTATTACTACTCTGTTGTGGCTTTTGTTAGCTTCCTTGATTTCTTTGAGCATTTCATCATCCATTTGTTCATTCTGGCCAGGTGGTCGATAGTATACTCCCACTGCCATCACCTTCCCCTTCATAAATGGAATTTCAATCCATAGAGATTCTACAGCATATTTTGTTCCCTGCAAAACTTTAATCCTTTCTGACTCAATGCCCTCTCTAACATAGAGCGCAAACCCCTCCACCAATTTGTTCAGCTCTATCATTACGATATAGTTTGTATCCAGGTATCACAGTGTCCCACTGGTTATCCTCCTTCCACCATGTCTCTGAGAGTGCAATCATATCTAACCTCTCATTTAATGCTATATATTCTAATTCTCCCATCTTATTGTTTAGACTTCTAGCATTGGCATACAAGCATTTTAGAGACTGTATTTTATTAATATTAATCTGGCTATTGGTAGGCATGGGTAATGGGGAATCTTTATGCTCTGTCTGCTCCTTACTCAAGGGCATTTGGGCTACTATACTCCCTTTTGGAACCTCACTGCTTTTGGTAGTATCCTTCAAGGATACCTTTGTCCGAACCGTGCGCTCCTGGGTGACTGTCGGCTTTCACCTAATGTCTAGTTTAAAAGCTTCTCGATCTCTATTTTAAATGTTAAAGCCAGCAGTCTGGTCCCATCCTGATTAAGGTGAAGCCCATCCCTTCGGAAGAGCCCCCCTTTCCCCAGAATGTTCCCCAGTTCCTAGCAAATCCAAAACCCTCATCCTTGCACCATTGTCTCATCCACGCATTGAGACTCCGGAGCTCTGCCTGTCTTTTGGGTCCTGCACGTGGAACAGGAAGCATTTCGGAGAACGCTATCCTGGAAGTTCTGGATTTCAACTTCCTACCTAAAAGCTTAAATTTAGCCTCCAGAACTTCCCTACCACATTTTCCTATGTCATTGGTACCAACATGTACCAAGACAGCAGACTCCCCCCCAGCACTATCTATGATCCTATCTAGGCGGTGCGTGAGATCTGCTACCTTCGCACCAGGCAGGCATGTTACCAGGCGATCCTCACGTCCACCAGCCACCCAGCTATCTACATTCCTAATGATTGAATCACCAACTATAACAGCTGTCCTGACCCTCCCCTCATGGGGACATGGCCCTGGAGAAACGTCCTCGGTGCGAGAGGGTTTTACATCACCTGGAGGACAGGTCCTAGTTACAGGATCACTTCCTGCCACACCAGGGTGATGCTCTCCTGTCACGTGACCTCTCTCCTCCATGGCAACAGGGATGCTGCCAGACTGGAGGTGGGACTTCAGGACTATATCCCTGTAGGTCTCGTCCATGTACTTCTCTGTCTTTCTTATGTCTTCCAGGTCTGCTACTCTAGCCTCTAGAGAACGGACTCGTTCCCTGAGAGCAAAGAGCTCCCTGCACTTAGTGCATATGTAGGACCTCTCACCAACTGGGAGATAATCATACATGTGACACTCGATGCAAAAGACTGGAGAACCCCCATCTCGTTGCTGGACCTCTGACTGCATCTTAGTTTAAAGCTTGTGTTTAGGTCTTTTAACTCGGTATATAATAAGGACTGGTGTAGATGCTTATACTAATAAAAGTGTATCTAATACCCCTAATACACCCTGTGTACCTGAAGCTAATTAATCACAGGTCCTCTGTGTATGACTGATTTGGATTAAGAGCTGCACCTGAGAGCAGCCCCTTTCCTCTAAGATGTCCAAGTACCTATAAAACTACAATTTCCCCAGGGGTGGGTGGGTGCTGGGGAGGGAGGGGGGGAGATAAGTCCTATTAAAGAGGGCGGTTACAAGGTACCCTGTCCTGAACCCTCAGCAGGGGGATGGGGGTACCACACAAAGCCCAGTTGAGAGAGGCAAGGTAAGTACAGCTGAGAAGGCTGAAACTTGCACACCACTAAGACAAACACTAAATAATTAAACAAACAACAGTTAGACAAACAGTAAATATTAAATAAACAGCTAGAACTCACAGTAAGATGTCCCAGGAGGCAAAAATCCACTCACTAGCAGAGCTCTGTAAAAGTTCAGCCTTTCTCTGATCAGAGAAAAGCAAACTAAAACAGCCTATGCACACGTGGAGAAAACAGGAACAAGGTTACAGGATACCTCAGGGGGAGGGGGTCAGGGGGAGGAGTCACTCAGGCAGGCAAGGACAGGAAAAAGCTTAACAGCAGGCTCTGGGGAGAGAGATTAATTCAAAATGGCTACCACACACACAGGGGGAGGAGTCACTCAGACAGGCAA
The DNA here is from genome assembly GCA_033557465.1 of Ichthyophis bannanicus. Lineage (NCBI taxonomy): Eukaryota > Metazoa > Chordata > Amphibia > Gymnophiona > Ichthyophiidae > Ichthyophis > Ichthyophis bannanicus. The sequence goes on along the minus strand of CM066031.1, from coordinate 1,415,342,135 downwards.
GGACAGGAAAAGCTTAACAAACAACAGGCTCTGGGGAGAGAGATTAATTCAAAATGGCTACCACACAAAGCCCAGTTGAGAGAGGCAAGGTAAGTACAGCTGAGAAGGCTGAAACTTGCACACCACTAAGACAAACACTAAATATGTAACAAACAACAGTTAGACAAACAGTAAATAATTAAATAAACAGCTAGAACTCACAGTAAGATGTCCCAGGAGGCAAAAATCCACTCACTAGCAGAGCTCTGTAAAAGTTCAGCCTTTCTCTGATCAGAGAAAAGCAAACTAAAACAGCCTATGCACACGTGGAGAAAACAGGAACAAGGTTACAGGATACCTCAGGGGGAGGGGGTCAGGGGGAGGAGTCACTCAGGCAGGCAAGGACAGGAAAAAGCTTAACAGCAGGCTCTGGGGAGAGAGATTAATTCAAAATGGCTACCACACACACAGGGGGAGGAGTCACTCAGGCAGGCAAGGACAGGAAAAGCTTAACAAACAACAGGCTCTGGGGAGAGAGATTAATTCAAAATGGCTACCACACAAAGCCCAGTTGAGAGAGGCAAGGTAAGTACAGCTGAGAAGGCTGAAACTTGCACACCACTAAGACAAACACTAAATAATTAAACAAACAACAGTTAGACAAACAGTAAATAATTAAATAAACAGCTAGAACTCACAGTAAGATGTCCCAGGAGGCAAAAATCCACTCACTAGCAGAGCTCTGTAAAAGTTCAGCCTTTCTCTGATCAGAGAAAAGCAAACTAAAACAGCCTATGCACACGTGGAGAAAACAGGAACAAGGTTACAGGATACCTCAGGGGGAGGGGGTCAGGGGGAGGAGTCACTCAGGCAGGCAAGGACAGGAAAAAGCTTAACAGCAGGCTCTGGGGAGAGAGATTAATTCAAAATGGCTACCACACACACAGGGGGAGGAGTCACTCAGGCAGGCAAGGACAGGAAAAGCTTAACAAACAACAGGCTCTGGGGAGAGAGATTAATTCAAAATGGCTACCACACAAAGCCCAGTTGAGAGAGGCAAGGTAAGTACAGCTGAGAAGGCTGAAACTTGCACACCACTAAGACAAACACTAAATAATTAAACAAACAACAGTTAGACAAACAGTAAATAATTAAATAAACAGCTAGAACTCACAGTAAGATGTCCCAGGAGGCAAAAATCCACTCACTAGCAGAGCTCTGTAAAAGTTCAGCCTTTCTCTGATCAGAGAAAAACAACTCCTTTCACTCTAGACAATTGGTGTTTCATAATTTGCCACAGCATCATGACCAGTCTTTTAGTACAAAATTCTCACATATCAAGATGGCGTTAGGGACATCCTGCTCATCTAATTTGACCTGAGCACTGCCTTTGATGTAGTCGATCACTTTATTTTATTAGAACGCCTGAAAGATTCTGGTATAGCTAACATTGCATTGAGCTTGTTCCAGTCATATATTTCTAACTACATCTTTGAAGTTTCCATTGGAAAATCTTTCAGTTGCCTACCTTCAATCCTTTGGGGGTCAGACAGAGCTCCATACTCGTCCCTAATTTGTTCAACCTGTTTATTGCTCCCTTAGCTCTGTTAATTGAAGATCTCGGCATTATTGCTTATTTTTATGCAAATGATATCCAGCTGGTAATAGCACATAACAAATGGGACCCCTATTCTAATAGCAAATTGGATCAAAGCCCAGAAAATGGTGCTTGATCCCAAAAAAATTGGAAGCATTATGGATATCACATTACCAGAAACCACTTCCTCTTCAACCCTGTATCCATTCTCTCCTCGTTTCAATAAAAAATATAATCCGATCACTGGGAGTTCAGTTAAACAATCAACTTTCTTTTGCCTGTTTTATTTCAAAAACAATTCAAAGCTGTTTTTTTGCTTTAAGGAGAATTAAGACCCCCTGCTGTATGTAGATTCTAATTTAAAATATTATCGGGTGGTAAATGTATTCAAAGTTACTTTTGTCGGAGCCTCATTCAAGAGAGGAGCAGAGACAACCGCCCACCTCTCGCTGTAGGGACTCCTTTTAATTTTAGTTTATTTTAACTTAAGTTAGCATACATTGGAGTTTGTTTATCTTGTCTTGTGAAAGACGCCATACTCAAAAGTCCTAAGTCCATGACCTCCAGTGGCTTCAAGAAGTGTGATCGGCACTTGAGGATCATGTCCCTCACCAACACACATGATCACTGCCTCCGTTGCCTTGGGTTGGACCATGACTTGGCGAACTGTGGCCTCTGCAAGAAAATATCTTCTAAGACCCTCAAGAGCCGTCAGTAGCAGAACAAGTTCTTCCCGGTGTCTCCAGTGATACCATACTCCAAGGACCCCTCTGAGACCTTAAACTCCCATGGTGACTCCGCAGGCCCCGAGCGAGGCCGCAGGTCCTCCCAGTGGAGCTCCCCGGTTGGGGAACACAAGAAGAAAAAGAAACCCTTGAGGGCCGCGTCTGTGGATGGATCCGGGAAGGCGGGTAAGTCCTGAGCCAGATCCTGCAGTCCATGCTGCTCGTCCAAGGGCTACCAGGGTCACCTGAAAATAATCCTCCAGTGATTGGCCTCAGAACTGGCGCCAGGCCCTAGTCCCTCGGTGCCCGCGTTGATGGCTGTGGAGCCTTCTGGACTGGATTCCAGACTGGCTGCCTTGGAGTGCAACTTGTCTGCCTTCATGGCTCAGCAGCGGGCCCAGTGCCCTGCTCCGCAGGGTCATCTGCCCAGACCCACCAGGCCGTCAACACCGAGGACATCCCTTGACGTCAAACTGATCCTCGAGAGCATGTAGCTTCGAGTTGATCCTCAACAGCAGTCTCAATCCTGGTCCCATTCTACAGGGCCGAGGTCCTCCCCAGAAAGTGCCCAAGGCTTCGGCCACAGAGCCTCTGAGGAACCCAGACCAGACTTGGGGCCATATCATCCGGCCCGACCTTCTCGTAACTCCTCCACCAATTACTCAGACTGGGAGACCGAGGACCTATACCCCTCAGAGACTTGATGCTGATCCCCGATGGAGGACATGGTCAAAGGTGTTGGCATTCACCACTGTGTCTGAAGTGGACTCTCTCACGGAGGAGCTCGAGATTCTCCAATACGAGGCCCTGCCAAGGGAAGCACTGACAGTGCCTGTCACATCCATTCTGGAATGGCTGCTTCTCATGTGGGAAACACTGGCATCGCTGCCCATCTGAGCCGACGGCTCGATTCGATGTATCGAGTTCACCAGAGTACAGTCTTCCAGAAAGCACAGCTGCCACATAACTCCCTGGTGCTGGAGTTGGCCATGACTCGGTTCAAGAACCAGAAGACACACTCCCTGGTGCCCTCAGGTAGGGAGGTTCGCACCCTGGAAGCCTTCGGCAGGAAGTGATAACAGGGCTCGATGCTGAATGGCCAAATCAAGGCATACCAGTTGTACATGGGCATGTACCTGAGGGATCTGGTGAAGGAACTTGCTGGGTTCTCGGCTGGTTTTTCCAAGGAGTCCCTACAGTGGTTCCAGAGCATGGCCAAAGCCATCCGTAAGTGCTCCAAGTTTGATTCAATCAGCGTATGACGGCTTTGTGTCTGCAGCTAGAGTAGCCATGGCGGGCATCGGTGCCAGATGCCAGGGTTGGCTACAGTCTTGCAACCTGGAGCAATGGGTTCCATTGGTCGATGTCCCCTGCCAGAGAGAGAATCTCTTTGGCAAACCCATGACTGATAAGGCTGCCAAGTTGGAGACTGATGACGGGATCCTCAACATCGAGGGCCCCACCGGATGTCAAGCTAATCCTCTGCCACCGGTCTCTAGAAAGTCTTTGGCACCAGACGAGATCCTGTTCCTGTTCCTTGGGGCACCGGTACTGTCCGGCAACACCACACTCCAGGGCCCCCTCCAGTACCTCGGTGCCCCACGAAACCCGAGCCTCTTTGGAGTCTTGTCGCCGTGGTTCCTCCAAGTGGAAATTCCCAGAGGTGGAACGCAAGAAGACGAAGACCTCGAAGACTGATTTGGAGGACGGGTCTGGAAAGAAGAGGAAATCCCACTCCAGATTTCACAGTCCCCGGCATGAGTCTGAGTAATCGGAGCGGGAGTGGCCTCACAAGCTACCCCGCAAGAAGTCGTTGGCATCCGCCGACCCCTGAGGTTATCCTCATTGAGGATTCCCCTTTGACAGTGCCGACGCTGCCCCGAAGCCCTCGGAGCCCGTGTCGAAGGCTGTAGAGCCAACTGCCTTGCTGAAGGCACTGTCCCATCAGGACTCCCTCTCCAGGCACTAGTGAACTGCAAAGGTATGGACCAACGACCACATGATGGCCCAACAGATTTCCATCATGGGAACAGAACACAGATTTGTCACAGAAGTAGACATGGCCCTGATGTGGTGTGCTGTGACCTTCTGGTCCAGTGAGATCCTCGCCTGCTCATCGGCAAGGGTAATGCAGCCCGCCACCCAAGCAAACAGAGTTTGCTTAGTCACTGGGAGCTCCAGATGGCTGGGGTCATAGGAAATGAAAAGCTGAGGTGCCTTTTGGTGGCCTTGAGTCCATTGCAGGTAGAAGGATAGGGCCCTTTTATAATCCAGAGTATGGAGAACAATCTCTGCCCTACCAGCATGAGGCCATGGAAAGAAGGTGGGGAGCACCAACTCCTGATTGAGGTGGAATGAGGACACTACCTTTGGCAAAAACCTGGGGTGTGTGCGGAGCACCACCCTGTTCTTTTAGAACCTCGTGTAGGGGGGCTTTGCCATCAAAGCCTGGAGCTCGCTGACTTTGCGAGCTGATGTGAGTGCTATAAGAAAGACAACCTTCCAGGAGAGGTACCGCAGGTGGCAGGTAGCCAGAGGCTCAAACGGTGACTTCGTGAACTGCGAGATTGCACATTGAGATCCCACTCCACCACTAGAGGGCGGACAGGGGGTTTGGATAGCATGAGGTCCCACAAGAACCAAGACATAAGGGGCTGATCCGAGAGGGGCTTTCCCTCAACAGAGTGGTTGTGCACTGCGATAGCGCTCATGTGTACTCTGACCGAATTGGACTTTAGTCCCAGCTTCGACAGGTGGAGCAGATACCATAGTACCACTTGTACCGAGCAGGAGAACGGGTTTGCCATTCTTTTGGCACACTACACTGAGAATCAGTGCCACTTCAAGGCATACGCCCTTCTTGTGGAAGTCTTATGAGAGACCAAGAGAACCTTTTCCACGTCCTCTAGGAGGTTGAAGGGAACTAACGCTACCCTTTCAGCAGCCAAGCCGTGAGTGACAGGGACCCCACGTCTGGGTGTAGGAGAGAGCCCTACTCCTGTGAGAGTAGCCCTGTGGCTTGGCCCAGGGGAATCGGTGATGCCGCTGATAGGGAGAGGAGCAGTAGGAACCAATGTTGCCTGGGCCACCAGGGGGCTATCAGCATTTGTGATGGTGGCTTTAAGTAAAATCACAATGATAAACTGTGATTTTTATTGAAGAGACTGGTGCATTTGGTAAACTTTATAGAGTGCTTCTTGGATGAGAGGAGAGGTGAAACAAGGAGAACAGCTTCCTCTGAGGTAGAGCCTTGGTAGTTCATCTCTTCTCACTCCGCGTTGCCCCAGAGATCAGGAGCCTGTGGTTTTGCCCTTGCCCCACTCCTAAACCTGCAGTACAAATCCTAGCTACCTAGGTATTAGATTATTTTAAGAATATAGTGTGTGTGTGTGTGTGTATATGTATATATATATATATATATGTGTGTGTTTGTGATTATGTAATGAATACTTTTTTTAACTGTTTATGTATTTGTATTTATTGTAAACTGTATTGGGTGGTCTTTTGATGGACTTGATCGGGGATATATAAATTCCAGATGGGGGGTTGAGGAAATTATCAAAAATGGAGACATACTCTTTGAGAGCCCCACATCAAATATTTAAGATTCTATAAATATATTTAAGCAACAAACTGCTTATCCTCCTTGTTATCACGCTTTTATTTTCCCATTTGAAATGAATCTGAAACTGCTTATAAAGAATTTTATTTATCATCTGAAACTGTTTCCCAGTTATAGCCACAAATGTTGATAGACATGCAGACTGACTTCACAGTAGTACTGCCTTGTGCTATCTCATTTTCTTGACCAATATTTGTTATTCATTTAGTATTTTTTTTTTTTGCTGGTTTCTCAAGTGTAACTGGTTTGATAGGTTTTTTTTCTTTTCAGTATATAAATTCAATTTCTTTTTAATTGATGCCCAGTAGACTCTGGTTTGGATATACGAGTCACAACTGAAAAGATTTCATTGACCTCGGTGTCTTTCACTGAGGTCAGTATTCTGCTATAAAACCTAGAACATGTTTATTATAGTTGATAGCTTGCTTAAAAGCTGACAGAATCAAAATGATTTCCTGAGGGGTTCTGTTCAGTTTTTATATTTTGGGATTTAAATAGTTTCCCTGCATCTCAGTTTAGAGAGATTCTTAAGCCAAATAATGTATCTAAGGGGACCTTTAATAAAGTGTGATATTTTTTTGTCCCTAATGCACGTTTTGAATCAAAATCAATCCTCCTGCACTGCGATAATTGTCATGTTGATTAACGTTTGCTGCTGACACCTGTGTTAAGCAAGGTACCATCCATTTTCCACCCCAACCCTGCCCAGATTCCACCCCATCATGTGATGCACGTTTAGTGTGTGTTTTGGCGTATGGTAATTGTCTTACTTGCATGGTAACAATTTCCATGCATCCGTGGAGGCGGTTAACACATGCTGAAATGCACGTCAACTGCAGAACACATTTTAGTAAAAGGGCCCCTTAATTTTTAAAGAAAATATATATTGAAGCTTATTTTCTTCTCATGTCTTTTGTTAAAGCAATTTCACATTTTAGTAAAATAAAAATATTAACTGAGATGTAACTTTAACCTATCAGTTCTGACATGTAGTAAGTTTAAGTAAGGTATCTCCTAGTGCATTATGCAAACTCAAATATCAACACGTGGAGCTAATGCTTCTTTATTTTGATCCCAGTGTGTCTCCCTCCTGCATGGTTCAGTCTCAGATCAATTCATTTCTAGAAATCTATAGAGTACTGTATGGGCAGCCAAAATGGAGTATGAGGTGTGAGCAAGAGAGTCAACTTGAACTATCCATAAGGAGCTTGATCTTGATCGATCCTGGATAAAAGATGCTCTGCTGTACGTACTGGGGGTTCTCTGGAACCCAATAAGCAGTCCTTACCTCTTCCAAGAATTGCTTTGCTGTTTGAGTCCAGTTTTCTTCCTGCTATTGTCTTTTGCCTTATTTAGGTTGCATGGAGGCGGAGCTTGGCAGAGCATGGGTGGGATCCAAAATAATGCGCGTAGGTTATAGAATACTATACCCTACACCTGTTTCTTTGCCATTCTAGATGTGTGCAGTTACACCTGCTCTAGGGCAGGCATAATTGCTATGATTAGGTTTCGTTGCGCCTGTACAGCCCTAATTTATACAGTAAAGTACGTGCATTCTTCACTTTATAAAATAGGCCCCAGAAACGCACACCTTAGTTTGCATTGTCTGCATGAGAGTTTATAAAAATTCCTTCTTATAGGATAGTCTGAAAATGAAAGAGAGATTCATCTAAAGACTGAATAAGTATAGAGGAAGGGTTAGAACCAGAGAAGGGTACAAAGAACTATCAGAAAGCATGAAGCAAAGCAAGAAATATTCATAACTGTAGTTGGCACCACATAACTGCATCAGCTCTCAAAGCCTGATTTTCTCCAGGAACAAGCAGGAAGTCAGTCTTCACATATGGGGTGAAGTTGATGCCGATGGAGCCCGTGCAGAGTATTTCTCCGGGAACAAGCAGGAAGTCAGTCCTCACATATGGGTGACGTCGGCACTGACAGAGCCCTCACAGAAGCATCCCCCATCTTTCAAAGAAAGCCTTTGGGAGATGCCCCCATGCATGCGTGGTCCCCTTCCCACCCAAGGGTGCTATCTTGCTCAATCTCCTTTTTTCTGCGGAGCCCTTCAGACGTTCGTCTGGCTTGTCCCGGAAAAAGTTGATTTTTCTCTCCGAGTTTCATACTTCTCTCCGGTATCGCACCGGTACTCTTCCCACCACTGACCTCGTTGCCTCGGCATCGAGTTCAGGTCTATTTTGGTAGTTTTAATTCTTTCTTTTCCTGGCATCTTTGCACCTTTTTTCCTCCCACTAGCAGCCTGGAGAGTCTTTGACCTCGCAGGGGTACTTTTTTCCCCCATGGCTATCAGTGGCTTTAAGAAGTATGATTGGTGCTCTAAAATTATGTCTTTGACCAACACACGCGACTGCTGCCACCGCTGCCTTGGACCAGACCACGACCCAGCAGCCTGCGGTCTCTGAAAAAGGATGTGCAGTAAGGCCCTCAAGAGCTGCCAGCAGCAGCACGATAAGTTTTTTCCCTGAGTCCCCGATGTCTTCGAAGGCCAGGGCCTTGTCTGAGGCCCTGATGTCTCAGGCAGAACCCCCTGAACCTGAGCCTCGTTGCGGGTCCTAAGAAAGGGGGTCTCCCTCGAGGGAACCCAGGAAGAAGAAGAAACACTCGAAGGTGGCGTCCCGCAGTCCAAGATGTTCGTCCAAGGGAGAGGGAGCGGCCTGCAAAGATCCCCTGAAAGGATCGGACCACGGACCGGCCGCAGTCCCCAGACACCATCCTCGTCAAGCATTCCCCTTCGGGGGAGCCGGTGTTGGGCACAAGTCCCTCAATGTCCACGCCGAAGGCTGCGGAGCCTTCTGGTCTGGAGTCCAGAATGGCAGCCCTGGAACGCAGACCAGCAGCGGGTGCTGTTGTCTGGCATGACCGGTTCATCTGCCCACCCACTGGGCCCTCGACATCCAAGATGTCCCCAGAGGCCGAGTCAATCCTTGGCTGAGGTTGCGATCCGAGCCCTGCTCGATGGGGCCGCGGTCATACCCTGCAAGTATGCCAGGCGCCGGCTGCAGGACATTGGGGGCCCCATGGCACGCGGAGCAGCCCTCCTACGAGTCCTCGACAGACTACTCCGAGTGGGAGATGGAGGACGAGGAATCCCCTGATACCCGTCGCCACTGACGTCCCATCTGACTATCCTGTCTCGGAGCCTCGACCCTCAGGCGGATGTTGGAAATCCTCCAATACAAGGCTCCCCCGAGGGAATTGCTCACAGTGCCTATTCCTCCCATACTGGAACAACTGATGCTCCGGATATGGGAGACACCGGCTTCAGTATCAGTGGTGAGCAAACGGCTCGACTCATTGTACCGAGTCTGCCAGTGCCCGGGCTTCCAAAAGTCAGAACTGCCGCATAACTCCATGGTGGTGGAGTCTGCCATGCGTCAGCTGAAAAACCAGAAGATGTAATCCTCGGTGCCCCCCAGCAGGGAGGCTCGCACCCTGGTTTCTCTTGGCAGAAAGTGCTACCAGGGCTCAATGCTCATCAGCCGTATCCAGGCCTACCAGCTGTGCATGTGCATGTACCTGATAGACCTGGCGAAGGAACTCGCCGGGTTCTCAGCTGGTCTCTCTGATGAACATTTGCAGTGGTTCAAGAACATGGCCAAGGTAGTCCATGAATTCTCCAAATGCATGTCTCGAGAAGCCTATGACGGGTTCGAGTGGGCAGCTTGAGTAGCGGTGGCTGGCATCGGTGCATGCCGCTAAGCTTGGCTGCAGTCGTCTGACTTCAAGCAGTGGGTTCAGGACAAATTGGTCGATGTCCCCTGCCAAGGAGAGAATCTCTTTGGCAAACCCATGACTGACAAGACTGCCGAGCTGGAGACCCAAGTTCATGACGATGGCCAGGCTCTCCAAAAAGACCGCTGCCCCTCCCCAGCAGAAGGGCTCGGGTAAAAGGTCCTTTTACCTAAGGAAGTGAGAAGCTTATAGAAACTACCCACCTTTTCAGGCCTCCCCAGTTCCCCAACAGGGTCAGCAGGCCAAGGGATATGGGCATGGCCCTCGTAAGCAGAAGGCTCCAAAACCCCAAGCACCGGCTCCTGCCCAGTCAGGAGGGAGTTTTTGATTCCTTGAGCATAGCCTATGTACCCCAAGGAGGTCAGCAGCCCACAGGGGGCTGACCATCACCACTGACTCCTGGGCACTTAGGGTAGTCAGGGAGGATTACCTCCTCCACCTGGCACTGGTGTAACAGTACCCTCTCCACCTCTCTCAATCCTGGCTAAAATGCTTGTATGCAAATGCTAGAAGTCAAAAAAAGAAGATGGGAGAGTTAGAATATATAGCACTAAATGAGAGGTTAGATATGATTGGAATATCAGAGACATGGTGGAAGGAGGACAACCAGTGGGACAATGTGATACCTGGGTACAAACTATATCATAATGATAGAGCTGAACAAATTGGTGGAGGGGTTGCGCTCTATGTTAGAGAGGGCATTGAGTCAGAAAGGATTAAAGTTTTGCAGGAAACAAAATTTGCTGTAGAAACTCTATGGATTGAAATTCCATGTAAAAAGGGGAAGGCAATGGCAGTGGGGGTGTACTATCGACCGCCTGGCCAGAATGAACAAATGGATGATGAAATGCTCAAAGAAATCAAGGAAGCTAACAAAAGTTACAGCGCAGTAATAATAATGGGTGATTTCAGTTACCCCGGTATCGACTGGGTCAGTGTCACGGCAGGACATGCTAGGGAGATAAAGTTCCTAGATGACATAAATGACTGCTTCTTGGAGCAGCTGGTTCATGAACCGACCAGAGGGGCAGCCATATTAGACCTAGTCCTTAGTGGAACACCAGATCTAGTGCAAGAGATAAGGGTGTTGGAGCCACTTGATTTAATTAGTGGGATAGTAAGGAAATTCACAGTACTACCTTTTAGCTTTTGAAAGGGAGACTATGATAAAATGAGGAAAATAGTTAAGAAAAAACTAAAAGGAGCAGTTGCAAAGGTTAAAGACTTACATCAAGCTTGGGTGTTGTTAAAAAATACTATCTTGGAAGCCCAGACGCTTTAAGAAAAGTGGAAGGAAGTCCAAAAAACTGCCAGCATGGTTTAAAGGTGAGGTCAGAGAGGCTGTTGTTGCCAAAAAAACATCTTTCAGGAAATGGAAAAAAGAGCCAAACAACGAAACCTGGAAATAGCACAAGCACTGGCAAGTCAAATGCAAGGCATTGATAAGGAGTGGAGGAGTGACCTAGTGGTTGGGGCAAGGTACTTCAGGCCGGAAGGTCGGAGGTTCAAATCCCACTAGAGGACAGCAACCTTGGGCCGGAAGGACTGGGGTTTCTAGTCCCACAGGTGCTCCTTGTGGTCTTGGGCAAGCCACTTAACCCTCCATAGCCCATGTTACCTGTAAAATAGTTATCTCCAAGTTATAATGCCCTGTTCAATGTAATTTCAGTTTGTTCAATGTAAACCGCACTGATGCAGAATAGCGCAGTATATAAGAGAATGTAAATAAATAAATAAATAAAAGGCAGGCAAAGGGAGAATTTGAGAAGAAGCTTGCTGCGGAAGCAAAAACGCGAAATAAAGACTTTTTCAAGTACATTTGTAGCAAAAAACCTGTGAGTCAGTTGGTCCATTAGATGATAGAGGGGTTAAAGGGGCACTAAGAGGCGACAAGGCGATAACGGAGAGACTGAATGAATTCTTTGCTTCGGTCTTTACTGAGGAAGATGTAGGGATGTTACCCATGACTGAAGTGGTGTTTAAAGGTGCGGAAGAATTGAAGGAAATATCGATACATCAGGAAGATGTATTACAACTATTAGATAAACTGAACATAAGATATGCCATACTGGGTCAGACCAAGGTCCATCAAGCCCAGTATTCTGTTTCCAACAGTGGCCAATCTAGGTCATACGTACCTAGCAGTTTCCCCAAGGGACACAGGTTCCACAATGCTTGTATTGGTTCAAGCATTGATATCCTGGGTCCCTTCTTAATAATGGTTTATGGACCTTTCCTCCAGGAACTTGTCCAAACCTTTTTTAAACCCAGCTACACTAACAGCCTTTACTACATCCTCCGGTAACAAATTCCAGAGTTTGATTACACGTTGAGTGAAAAAATATTTTCTTTTATTAGTCTTAAATAGTTTACCTTGTAGCTTCATTGCATGTCCCCTAGTCTTTCTATAGTCTGATAAGGTAAACAATCGATCTACGTTTACCCGTTCCACTCCGTTCATTAATTTATAGACTTCTATCATATCTCCCCTCAGCCGTCTCTTCTCCAGGCCAAAGAGCCCCAACCTTTTTAGCCTTTCTTCATAGGAGTAGCCTTCCATCCCCTTTACCATTTTGGTGGCTCTTCTCTGAACCTTTTCTAAAATCGCTATATCCTTTTTAAGATACGGTGACCAGAATTGCACACAATATTCAAGGTGCGGTCTCACCATGGAACGATATAGAGGCATTATAATATCTTTTGTTTTATTTTCCATTCCTTTCCTTATCATACCTAGCATTCTATTTGCTCTCTTGGCCGCCGCTGCACACTGGGCCGAGGGTTTTAACATGGTATCCACAATGACGCCTAAATCTTTTTCCTGGGTGGTGGTTCCTAATGTGGAACCTTGCATCGTGTAACCATAGTTTGGGTTGTTCTTCCCTAGGTGCATAACCTTGCACTTCTCCACATTAAATTTCATCTGCCATTTTGATGCCCAGTCTTCCAATTTATCAAGATCCTTTTGCAATTTTCCACAATCCTCCAGGGTTTTAACAACTTTAAATAGTTTTGTGTCATCTGCAAATTTGATAACCTCACTCGTTATTCCACTTTCCAGGTCATTTATGAATATGTCAAAAAGAAGCGGACCCAGCACAGATCCCTGGGGCACACCACTATTCACCTTTCTCCATTGGGAAAATTGGCCATTTAGCCCTACCCTCTGCTTTCTATCTTTTAACCAGTTCCTGATCCACAATAGTACACTGCCTCCTATCCCATGACTCTTTAGTTTTGCCAAAAGTCTCTCATGAGGGACCTTGTCAAAGGCTTTCTGAAAGTCCAGATACACAATATCAACCGACTCACCTTTGTCCACCTGTTTATTCACTCCTTCAAAAAACATAACAGATTAGTAAGACAAGATCTTCCTTGTCTAAAGCCATGTTGGCTGTCTCCCATTAGGTCGTGACTATCTACATGCTGAGTAATTTTATTCTTTATGATGGTTTCTACCATTTTTCCCGGTACTGATGTCAGGCTCACCGGTCTGTAGTTTCCCGGATCACCCCTCGAACCCTTTTTAAAAATTGGTGTTACATTGGCGATCCTCCAATCCTCAGGTATTAGAGATGATTTTAATGATAGTTCACAGATTACTGATAGCAGGTCTGCAATCTCAAATTTCAGTTCTTTCAACACCTTTGGATGTATACCATCCGGCCCAGGTGATTTGCTACTCTTCAGTTTATCTAATAGTTGTAAGACATCTTCCCGATGTATCGATATTTCCTTCAATTCTTCCACACCTTTAAATACCACTTCAGTCATGGGTAACATCCGTACATCTTCCTCAGTAAAGACCGAAGCAAAGAATTCATTCAGTCTCTCCGCTATCGCCTTGTTGCCTCTTAGTGCTCCTTTAACCCCTTTATCATCTAATGGACCAACTGACTCTCTCACAGGTTTTTTGCTACGAATGTACTTGAAAAGGTCTTTATTTCGCGTTTTTGCTTCCGCAGCAAGCTTCTTCTCAAATTCTCTCTTTGCCTGCCTTATCAATGCCTTGCATTTGACTTGCCAGTGCTTGTGCTGTTTCCAGGTTTCAACGTTTGGCTCTTTTTTTCCATTTCCTGAAAGATGCTTTTTTGGCAACAACAGCCTCTCTGACCTCACCTTTAAACCATGCTGGCAGTTTTTTGGACTTCCTTCCACTTTTCTTAAAGCATGGAATACAGCTGGTCTGGGCTTCCAAGATAGTATTTTTCAACAACACCCAAGCGTGATGTACGTCTTTAACCTTTGCAACTGCTCCTTTTAGTTTTTTCTTAACTGTTTTCCTCATTTTATCATAGTCTCCCTTTCGAAAGTTAAAGGGTAGTACTGTGGATTTCCTTACTATCCCTCCTCCACTAATTAAATCAAAGGTGATCATGCTATGATCACTATTGCCCAGTGGCCCCAACACCCTTATCTCTTGCACTACATCTGGTGTTCCACTAAGGACTAGGTCTAATATTGCTTCCCCTCTGGTCGGTTCATGAACCAGCTGCTCCAAGAAGCAGTCATTTATTTCATCTAGGAACTTTATCTCCCTAGCATGTCCTGTTGTGACACTGACCCAGTCGATGCCGGGGTAATTGAAATCACCCATTATTATTACTGCACTGTAATGTTTGCTAGCTTCCTTGATTTCTTTGAGCATTTCATCATCCATTTGTTCATTCTGGCCAGGCGGACGATAGTACACCCCCACTGCCATCGCCTTCCCCTTTTTACATGGAATTTCAATCCATAGAGATTCTACAGCAAATTTTGTTTCTTGCAAAACTTTAATCCTTTCTGACTCAATGCCCTCTCTAACATAGAGCGCAACCCCTCCACCAATTTGATCAGCTCTATCATTACGATATAGTTTGTACCCAGGTATCACAGTGTCCCACTGGTTGTCCTCCTTCCACCATGTCTCTGATATTCCAATCATATCTAACCTCTCGTTTAGTGCTATATATTCTAACTCTCCCATCTTGTTTTGTAGACTTCTAGCATTTGCATACAAGCATTTTAGAGACTGTATTTTATTCATATTAATTTGGCTATTGGTAGACATGGGTAATTTGGGATCTTTAAGCTCTGTCTGCTCCATACTCGAGGGCATTTGGGCTACTTTACTCTTTTTTGAAACCTCTCTGCTTTTTGTAGTATCCTTCAAGATACTACAAGATCCTTCAACTGAAGAGTAGCAAATCACCTGGGCCAGATGGTATACATCCAAGGGTGTTGAAAGAACTGAAATATGAGATTGCAGACCTGCTATTAGTAATCTGTGAATTATCATTAAAATCATCTCTAATACCTGAATATTGGAGGATCGCCAATGTAACACCAATTTTTAAAAAGGGTTTGAGGGGTGATCCGGGAAACTACACACCGGTGAGCCTGACGTCAGTTCCAGGAAAAATGGTAGAAACCATCATAAAGAATAAAATTACTCAGCATGTAGATAGTCATGAACAACTCTACCTTCTAACTCTTAGTAGTAACAAGATTCTCTAAAAAGCAGTATGTTTTTATATAAAAAGATGGGGCAGCGAACCTCAGAACCCTCCACACCTCCCACAGTTCACACAAGGTGAGCTCAGGTGCACATAAAGTGTGAAACACATCAATGGTTCGCTGAACCTCCACACATACCTCAAAAAACACACACCAAAGTCATATATAATCCCAACAAACCCCAAAGTTCTTCAGACCCTCAAAGCATACCCACTACGTCTGGACCAAAAAGACTCCTGGGTTAAAGACGTAGTTCTCGGAGTATCCTTAATATTATGACATATTGATGTACTTATGGATATGATTTTTGATGATACCCATGTTTGTTACATCGTGATGCTGTTTTGTGACATTACATTGTGATGTTGTTTTGTGACATTACATTTCTGAGGATATGTTTTGAGGGTCTGGAGAACTTTGGGGTTTGTTGGGATTATATATGACTTCTGTATGTGTTTTTTGAGATATGTGTGGAGGTTCAGTGAACCATTGATGTGTCTCACCCTTTATGTGCACCTGAGCTCACCTTGTGTGAACTGTGGGAGGTGTGGAGGGTACTGAGATTCATTGCCCCATCTTTTTATATAAAAACATACTGCTTTTTAGAGAATCTTGTTACTACTAAGAGTTAGAAGGTAGAGTTGTTTGTTGTTTTCAGTATTTAGATTACAGCTCTGTTATTGACCATAGTGTATTTTGTGTAGATAGTCATGGTCTAATGGGAGACAGCCAACATGGCTTTAGACAAGGAAGATCTTGTCTTACTAATCTGTTAAGTTTTTTTGAAGGTGTGAATAAGCAGGTGGACAAAGGTGAGTTGGTTGATATAGTGTATCTGGACTTTCAGAAAGCCTTTGACAAGGTCCCTCATCAGAGACTTTTGGCAAAACTAAAGAGTCATGGGATAGGAGGCAGTGTACTATTGTGGATCAGGAACTGGTTAAAAGATAGAAAGCAGAGAGTAGGGCTATATGGCCAATTTTCCCAATGGAGAAAGGTGAATAGTGGTGTACCCCAGGGATCTGTGCTGGGTCCGCTGTTTTTTGACATATTCATAAATGACCTGGAAAGTG
This sequence comes from Ichthyophis bannanicus, assembly GCA_033557465.1. Lineage (NCBI taxonomy): Eukaryota > Metazoa > Chordata > Amphibia > Gymnophiona > Ichthyophiidae > Ichthyophis > Ichthyophis bannanicus. Next base: position 1,415,325,890 of record CM066031.1, on the reverse strand, counting down.
GAATAACGAGTGAGGTTATCAAATTTGCAGATGACACAAAACTATTTAGAGTTGTTAAAACCCAAGAGGATTGTGGAAAATTGCAAGAGGATCTTGATAAATTGGAAGACTGGGCATCAAAATGGCAGATGAAATTTAATGTGGACAAGCGCAAAGTTATGCACCTAGGGAAGAACAACCCAAACTATGGTTACACGATGCAAAGTTCCACATTAGGAACCATGACCCAGGAAAAAGATTTAGGCGTCATTGTGGATAACATGTTAAAACCCTCAGCCCAGTGTGCAGCGGCGGCCAAGAGAGCAAATAGAATGCTAGGTATCATAAGGAAAGGAATGGAAAATAAAACAAAAGATATTATAATGCCTCTATATCGTTCCATGGTGAGACCGCACCTTGAATATTGTGTGCAATTCTGGTCACCGTATCTTAAAAAGGATATAGCGTTATTAGAAAAGTTTCAGAGAAGAGCCACCAAAATGGCAAAGGGGATGTAAGGATACCCCTATGAAGAAATGCTAAAAAGGTTAGGGCTCTTTAACCTGGAAAAGAGACAGCTGAGGGGAGATATGATAGAAGTCTATAAATTAATGAACGGAGTGGAACGGATAAACGTAGATTGATTGTTTACGTTATCAAAATATATTAAAACTAGGGGACATGCAATGAAGCTACAGGGTAAACTATTTAATAAAAGAAAATATTTTTTCACTCAACGTGTAAGCAAACTCTGGAATTTGTTACCGGAGGATGTAGTAAAGGCTGTTAGTGTAGCTGGGTTTAAAAAAGGTTTGGACAAGTTCCTGGAGGAAAGGTCCATAAACCATTATTAAGAAGGGACCCAGGATATCAATGCGTGACCCAGGACAAGCATTGTGGAACCTGTCGGGAAAGGAAAAGGATCAGAGTTGGAATTGCAGGACTCAGAAGTGCTGGGAAAGGACTCGTGGAAAGTGACACTGAAAAAGCAAAATTGCTAAACAATTACTTCTGCTCTGTGTTTACTAAAGAGGATCCTGGGGATGGACCAGCTGTGACTCCCAAGTATAGGAATGGGAATGAAGTGGATACCACACCATTCACAGCAGAGGAGGTGTTAGAACAACTTGCTAAACTGAAAGTGGACAAAGCCATGGGACCGGATGGGATACATCCCAGGATACTGAAAGAGCTCAGAGAGGTTCTTGCAGGACCGTTAAAGGATGTCTTCAACAGATCCTTGGAAACAGGAGAGGTTCCTCAGGACTGGAGAATGGCTGATGTCGTACCTCTACACAAAAGTGGTGACAGGGAAGAAGTGTCAAACTACAGACCCGTGAGCCTTACCTCGGTGGCAGGAAAAGTAATGGAGGCGCTCCTGAAAGAGCGAATAGTGAACTTTCTGAAAACCAACAGCTTGCAAGACCCGAGGCAACATGGTTTTACCGAAGGACGATCTTGCCAGACAAATCTGATCGAGTTCTTTGACTGCGTGACGAGGGAACTAGATCAGGGGCATGCAATGGATGTCATCTACCTGGATTTCAGCAAAGCCTTTGATACTGTTCCTCATAGGAGGCTTATCAACAAACTCAGTAGCTTGGGGATGGGTCCCAAGATGGTAAACTGGATTAGAAATTGGCTGACTGACAGACGACAGAAGGTGATTGTACATGGAGCTCACTCGGATGAGAGGAAGGTGATTAGCGGGGTGCCCCAGGGTTCGGTCCTGGGCCCGGCACTGTTCAATGTATTTGTGAGTGATATTGCTGAAGGACTGAATGGAAAAGTCTGTCTTTTTGCAGACGACACAAAAATTTGCAACAGAGTGGACTCCCCTGAGGGAGTGGTTAACATGAAGAAAGATCTACAAAAGCTGGAAGACTGGTCTAAAGCTTGGCAACTACGATTTAATGCAAAAAAGTGCAGTGTCATGCACTTGGGTAGCAGAAATCCAAGAGAAATGTACAAGATAGGGGGAGAAAGGTTGGTATGCACAGTTCAGGAAAAAGACCTTGGTGTGATTATCTCTGCTGATCTCAAGGTGGCAAAACAGTGCGACAAGGCGGTGGCAAAAGCCAGGAGGATGTTGGGCTGCATACAAAGAGGGATTACCAGCAGAAAAGAAGAGGTACTTATGCCACTGTATAGGTCACTGGTGAGGCCTCACTTGGAATACTGCGTTCAGTTTTGGAGACCATATCTTGCAAAGGATGTAAAAAGACTGGAGACTGTTCAGAGGAAGGCGACCAAAATGATTTGGAGCCTGCGTCAGAAGCCTTATGAGAAGAGACTTGAAGACCTAAATATGTATACCTTGGAGGAAAGGAGGCACAGGGGAGATATGATTCAGACCTTTAAATACTTAAAGAGAAATGATGAACAAACAAACCTCTTCCAGAGACGGGGAACCTGTAAAACTAGAGGGCATAACATGAAACTGCAAGGGGGTAAATTGAAAGGCAATGTCAAGAAATATTTTTTCACTGAAAGGGTGGTGGATGCTTGGAATGCCCTCCCGATGGAAGTGGTAGGGGCGAACACGGTGACGGAATTCAAAAAGGCATGGGACAAACACAGAGGATCCCTTTACAGAAATAGGAAAAAACAAAACAAAATAAACGGTACCATCTAACTTCCGAACCATCTAACTTCCGAACCATATAACGTCTCAACAAATAGGGGTGTCCTATATGGAGTGGTGGGTTTACCCCTGAACAAGGATATGGAGAGGGGTGGCCTGCGCTGAGCGACAGGTGCACCTACTCTTGCCATCTCGCTGGGCAGACTGGATGGACCATGCTGGTCTTTATCTGCCGTCAACTACTATGTTACTATGTTACTATGTCTTTTGTGGAAACTGCTAGGTACGTATGACCTAGATTGGCCACTGTTGGAAAGAGGATACTTGGCTTGATGGACCTTGGTCTGACCCATTATGGCATATCTTACGTTCATATGGCTCAAGTCTAGCTCCGTCCGAGTGCACCTTAGTGCCCTGGTGGCACACCACCATCCAGTGGTTGGTATAGCCCTCTCGGTCCAACCTTTCGTGACCTGTTTTCTTCAGGGTCTGCTCTTATCCAAGCCCCTGGTTCACCCTCCGACAACCGAATGGGACCTGAACTTAGTGTTGGGGCAATTCACTTGCCTACCCCTCGAATCTCTGGCTACCTGCCACCTTCGCTACCTCTCTTGGAAGGTGGCTTTTCTGGTTGTGCTCACTTCCTTTCGCACAGTCAGCGAGCTTCAGGCCCTTGTAGCGGAGGCGCCTTATACCAGGTTCTACAAGAACAGAGTGGTGCTTCGCACACTTCCAAAATTCCTGCCAAAGATAGTATCACCCTTCCATCTCAACCAGGAAGTTATGCTCCCTACCTTCTTTCCAACAAGATCTCACTCCAGTCAGGCGGAGACGGTCCTTCACATCTTGGACTGTAAGATGGCTTTGTCCTTCTATAGCCAATGCACTCAGGACCACCTACGATTCCAGTAGGCTGGGGGAGGCAGTGACCAAGCATTCGCTGTCCACATGGGTGGCGGACTGTATTGCCCTCACTTATAAGCAGGCAATGCTCCCGCTGGAAGGCCGCATCGCAGCACACCGTGTTAGGGCCATGGCGGCCTCGGTGGCAAGCTTGTGCTCGGTGGACTCTCATGCTGTGAACACACTCCTCTGCGGTATCAAGAATTCCAAACAAGTTTTTTGCTTGTTTTTCTAGATATTGCAGCCGCATTTGACAGCATTTGTCATAAATCCCTAATATCAAGGCTTCAACAAATTGGCCTACGAGGCACTATTGTACAATGGTTCAAATCTTACCTCACAGATTGCACACAACAGGTATGATTCGGAACGGCAACCTCTTCAACCTTCAACCAGATCCAAGGTGTCCCTCAAGGTTCCTCTCTCTCTACCCTCCTCTTTAACCTCTAGTTGCAACCCATCTACAATATCCTTAGGAATCACAAAATCTAATATCATCTTTATGCAGATGATATAATGTTCTACCATCTAATAGTCATCTCCAACCCCATTGTCCCCAGATCAAAGAGTGGTTCAGTTCGCACAACCTTTGTATTAATTTCAATAAGAGAGAAAATTTTACATAACTCAAAACCAGAGCTTCTCCCCACCCACTAAAATCCACATTAATGATATTGATATTGAAGTCAAACAGGAAGTTAAATACTTAGGTATTATTCTTGACCAGTCGCTAACCATGGCCTCACATATAAAATCTGTAACCAAGACAATCACCGCTTTGACCCAGTGAAAAGCGGGATATAAATACAGATAAATAAATAAATAAATAAATAAATCAAACTAAAAATAATTCAACTACTCAGACCCCTACTGGATAACCATGATTTCCGCTCTGTTCTACGGGCCCTTATTACGCCACACTTTGACTATTGTAACAGCATTCTATATGGATTACCCAAAAAACCCCACATATCAACTCCAGTTGGCACAGAACCTAGCAGCCCGTATAATTCATAACTATCACAAAATAACCCCACTCTATCCAAATAAATCCAAAACAAAAATAGAGTAAAAGTGTGTGAGCAAACATATAAATGCAATTTTTTTTGTCGGAAGATCAGCCCGGAGGAACAAGCTAGCCTCTTGAAGCTGTAACTTCCATTTTAATCGGTTTTATTTAAACCCTATAATGAATCCTCAGAGGGTCAATACTAAGGTAAACACACCACAATAAGGTGTCACCTACACCAAAACCCAAAAATAATTAAAATTTAAAAGTCATTTTGATGTGTAAAAACCTGACGTGGTACTATTTTGTGAGATTCAGGGCAGCCAGTAAGTGATTATGAATCAGGAACATTATTAATCCTTAGCACTTAAAAATTAAAAGCAAATCTATCATACTAAATCCCAAATGTATCATACTTAACCTCTACCTCTACAAGTACTTAAACCCCTACAGCCCGGAGGAACAAGCTAGCCTCTTGAAGCTGTAACTTCCATTTTAATCGGTTTTATTTAAACCCTATAATGAATCCTCAGAGGGTCAATACTAAGGTAAACACACCACAATAAGGTGTCACCTACACCAAAACCCAAAAATAATTAAAATTTAAAAGTCATTTTGATGTGTAAAAACCTGACGTGGTACTTATCTAAGCCACTGCTTCCCTTCCCTTACGGTATCTTCACGGGGAAGTAGGCCACAGCCACATTCAGGAGATGTCCAATCCACTAGGATCAACAGCAGCAGTTGTCAAAAAACAGCAGCAGTTATCAAAAGTACACAGTACTGCGTTTCGGGCGAATATCAATCTTCCACGCCCTGTATCAACGCTCAAAAGAACTGCCAGAAGAAAAAGGATGCAGCATCTCCACCTCTCCAAGACGCTGACGAATGCTCATTAGTGATCTAAGCCAGACAGCTAGTCCCAAAATTTGTGGCCACCTTGTACAGTCTGTGGCCACCTTGTACATGGCAGACTTTGAACAATCTTTGATTTATCCATCATCATGGTTTGAAAAGATCCCTTTATGGGTTCGGTTTTTGGATGACTTTTTTTTCTATGGAATGACACAGAGGACGCTTTACAGTTGTTTCTTCATTGGTTAAACTCTTTACGGTCAAATTTATCATTCACTATGCACCATGATCTAAGTCAACTGGAATTTCTTGATGTTTTGGTTCTCAAGCGTCAAGATTCTTTTCAGAAAATCAGTGCAACGGAATACCTTGCTTAATTTTGCTAGTTTTCGTCCTTCATTTTTGAAGAAAGGTCTTCCGTTTGGCCAATTCCTTAGGATCCGGCGGATTTGTTCTGATTATGAGGAGTTTCTTAGACTTGCTCACGATCTTTCAGTTCGACTTACTCAATGTGGATATCCTAAGAAGGTTATTAAACAAGCTTTTTTAAGAGCCAAATATATCCACAGGGACTGGTTGTTTCCACCGTTTACATCGGACCAACATAATGCCGCTCACTGTGAAGGTTTAGTGGCGGTTCTTCCATATGTGTCACATACCGATTCCATAAAAAAGATCTTGTTTAAGCATTGGCATGTGTTACAACTGCATCCTTGTTTTCGGGGGCGCTTACGGATTGCGCATTCCAGAGGTCCCAATCTTTGTGATTTTGTGGGACTTACATCTTCTCCCTTGGATAGGCGTAGAATGGACACATCGCTTGAATTGGGTCATTTTAAGAACATAAGAACATAAGATATGCCATACTGGGTCAGACCAAGGTCCATCAAGCCCAGTATTCTGTTTCCAACAGTGGCCAATCTAGGTCATATGTACCTAGCAGTTTCCTGAAGAGACACAAGTTCCACAATGCTTGTACTGGGTCAAGCATTGATATCTTCGGTCACTTCTTAATAATGGTTTATGGACCTTTCCTCCAGGAACTTGTCCAAACCTTTTTTAAACCCAGCTACACTAACAACCTTTACTACATCCTCCGGTAACAAATTCCACAGTTTGATTACACGTTGAGTGAAAAAATATTTTCTTTTATTAGTCTTAAATAGTTTACCCTGTAGCTTCATTACATGTCCCCTAGTCTTTCTATATTCTGATAAGGTAAACAATCGATCTACGTTTACCCGTTCCACTCCGTTCATTAATTTATAGACTTCTATCATATCTCCCCTCAGCCGTCTCTTTTCCAGGTTAAAGAGCCCTAACCTTTTTAGCCTTGCTTCATAGGAGTATCCTTCCATCCCCTTTACCATTTTGGTGGCTCTTCTCTCTACCTTTTCTAAAATCGCTATATCCTTTTTAAGATACGACGACCAGAATTGCACACAATATTCAAGGTGCGGTTTCACCATGGAACGATATAGAGGCATTATAATATCTTTTGTTTTGTTTTCCATTCCTTTCCTTATCATACCTAGCATTCTATTTGCTCTCTTGGCCGCCGCTGCACAGTGGGCCGAGGGTTTTAACATGGTATCCACAATGACGCCTAAATCTTTTTCCTGGGTGGTGGTTCCTAATGTGGAACCTTGCATCGTGTAACCATAGTTTGGGTTGTTCTTCCCTAGGTGCATAACCTTGCACTTGTCCACATTAAATTTCATCTGCCATTTTGATGCCCAGTCTTCCAATTTATCAAGATCCTCTTGCAATTTTTCACAATCCTCTTGGGTTTTAACAACTTTAAATAGTTTTGTGTCATCTGCAAATTTGATAACCTCACTCGTTATTCCACTTTCCAGGTCATTTATGAATATGTCAAAAAGAAGCGGACCCAGCACAGATCCCTGGGGTACACCACTATTCCCCTTTCTCCATTTGGAAAATTGGCCATTTAGCCCTACCCTCTGCTTTCTATCTTTTAACCAGTTCCTGATCCACAATAGTACACTGCCTCCTATCCCATGACTCTTTAGTTTTGCCAAACGTCTCTGATGAGGGACCTTGTCAAAGGCTTTCTGAAAGTCCAGATACACAATATCAACCGACTCACCTTTGTCCACCTGTTTATTCACTCCTTCAAAAAAACATAACAGATTAGTAAGACAAGATCTTCCTTGTCTAAAGCCATGTTGGCTGTCTCCCATTAGGTTGTGACTATCTACATGCTGAGTAATTTTATTCTTTATGATGGTTTCTACCATTTTTCCCGGTACTGACGTCAGGCTCACCGGTCTGTAGTTTCCCGGATCACCCCTGGAACCCTTTTTAAAAATTGGTGTTACATTGGCGATCCTCCAATCTTCAGGTATTAGAGATGATTTTAATGATAGTTCACAGATTACTGATAGCAGTTCTGCAATCTCATATTTCAGTTCTTTCAATACCCTTGAATGTATACCATCCGGCCCAGGTGATTTGCTACTCTTCAGTTTATCTAATAGTTGTAAGACATCTTCCCGATGTATCGATATTTCCTTCAATTTTTCCGCACCTTTAAATACCACTTCAGTCATGGGTAACATCCCTACATCTTCCTCAGTAAAGACCGAAGCAAAGAATTCATTCAGTCTCTCCGCTATCGCCTTGTCGCTTCTTAGTGCTCCTTTAACCCCTTTATCATCTAATGGACCAACTGACTCTCACAGGTTTTTTGCTACGAATGTGCTTGAAAAGGTCTTTATTTCGTGTTTTTGCTTCCGCAGCAAGCTTCTTCTCAAATTCTCTCTTTGCCTGCCTTATCAATGCCTTGCATTTGACTTGCCAGTGCTTGTGCTGTTTCCAGGTTTCGTCGTTTGGCTCTTTTTTCCATTTCCTGAAAGATGCTTTTTTGGCAACAACAGCCTCTCTGACCTCACCTTTAAACCATGCTGGCAGTTTTTTGGACTTCCTTCCACTTTTCTTAAAGCGTGAAATACAGCTGGTCTGGGCTTCCAAGATAGTATTTTTCAACAACACCCAAGCTTGATGTACTTCTTTAACCTTCGCAACTGCTCCTTATGGTTTTTTCTTAACTGTTTTCCTCATTTTATCATAGTCTCCCTTTCGAAAGTTAAAAGGTAGTACTGTGGATTTCCTTACTATCCCTCCTCCACTAATTAAATCAAAGGCAATCATGCTATGATCACTATTGCCAAGTGGCCCCAACACCCTTATCTCTTGCACTGGATCTGGTGTTCCACTAAGGACTAGGTCTAATATGGCTTCCCCTCTGGTCGGTTCATGAACCAGCTGCTCCAAGAAGCAGTCATTTATTCCATCTAGGAACTTTATCTCCCTAGCATGTCCTGACGTGACACTGACCCAGTCGATACTGGGGTAATTGAAATCTCCCATTATTATTACTGCACTGTAACCTTTGTTAGCTTCCTTGATTTCTTTGAGCATTTCATCATCCATTTGGTCATTCTGGCCAGGTGCTCGATAGTACACCCCCACTGCCATCGCCTTCCCCCTTTTATATGGAATTTCAATCCATATAGATTCTACAGCAGATTTTGTTTCCTGCAAAACTTTAATCCTTTCTGAGTCAATGCCCTCTCTAACATAGAGCGCAACCCCTCCACCAATTTGATCAGCTCTATCATTACGATATAGTTTGTACCCAGGTATCACAGTGTCCCACTGGTTGTCCTCCTTCCACCGTGTCTCTGATATTCCAATCATATCTAACCTTTCATTTTTTTTTTTTTTTTGTATAATCTGTTTATTGAACAAACAACAGTACAAAACAACCAACAGGTTCACAAAACAACAGCAAAATTTTTTTTTTTTTTGTTAATCAATACAGGACCCCTCCGGGTGTGGTTGTGTCTGATCCACCGCCGGAGGCCAGGAACCCCACACAAGGCAAAACAATACGGTAAGGACTGTTTCTAATTATCCCCCCCTTCTCCCCTCCCCCCACCCCAAATCGTATCTACTCACAAGCTACTGAACCAGAAGCATCTCTATCCAACTTTAAGCACCTCGCTGCGGGCAATAGGACCCAAGTTCTGAATATAGGGCATCCAAACCAATAAAAAGGAGGCCCAGCGCTTGGGAGACCCTAGTGCTCGGCGTCGCTCAAAAAGCATGAGCTGGTGGAAGCAATTGCGCCATTCACAAAATGTAGGGGCCGATGCCTCTCTCCATCTACGGAGAATAGGTCCTTTCCCCACCAGACAAGCCTTGCGTACGAGAAAACGCTCCCATCGCCCCTTAGGATGGAGTGGTCCCAGGCAATCCAGCACCACGAATAACCCCGTCCAGTTGACCCGCTGTCGTAAAAGCCCACCAAGATAATTACCGATGCGCTTCCAGTAGGACTGTATCATGGGGCAGGTCCACCACATATGACCTAGGTCAGCTAAGGGACACAAGCATTTAGGGCAATTGCCATATTCGGCAAGGTGGCTCCGCAGCGCCCTCCTCGGGGAAAAGTGTGCACGAAGGATGGATTTATATTGCACCTCCCGCCATCTGGTCCCTTCCACTAATCGTCGAATCTGTGATAGGGCGGTCAATACAGAGCCTGGGTCGACCGCTCGGCCTAGATCTCGTGCCCACGCCTTCTCTACGGCTGAGAAATCCATGGGGCATTCTCGGCGATCCAATCGCTTTTTCAGATCGGCAATGTTTGGAGGAGCGTCTGCTCCCAAACTTAAAAACTCCAAGATCTGAGCGGAGTGCTCCAACCGGAGTTCCGATTGGGGCAGAGAGCCCACATAGTGAGACAGTTGGGCATAAGCAAAACTGGACGCAGGCCGACTCAAACCATATTCCGCAGCGAGTTCCTCCAATGTCTTACATTTCCCTGTAACATCAACTACATTCCCCAAGCGAGTGATCCCGGCTCTTTCCCAATGCCGAAAAGCGGACGAATCGGAGCCAGGGGAAAACTGAACATTGCCCCGTATTGGCAACCATGAGGATACCGTGGGATTGCTGCTCCAGAATTTATTAAGCTGCTGCCAAGTGCGCCGCATCGCCTGCAGTAGGACGCTATTGGTCAGCCGAGTCGGCAACCACACCCCCGGTAACTGCAAAGCCGCTTCCAGGGCATGTGGCGCCAGAAGGGCCCGCTCTAACTCCCTGGGGGTATACACCGCGGTATCCCCCAACCAATCACTTAGGTGTCGTGCTTGGCAGGCCAACGCGTATTTCCAAAAGTCCGGAACTCCCACCCCTCCAGTCCTCCAACCCCCCCGCAGCCGGGATAACGGTATGCGCGCTCGGGCCCCTTTCCATAGAAAACGCCGAATTTCACGTTCCATACGCATCACATCCCGTCGCAACAGCCACACTGGGAGGGTTTGAATCCAGTAAAGTACACGTGGAAGGATAACCATCTGTAAAGCCGCCACCCAACCTAACAGAGACAAAGGCAGCGGCATCCAGGCCCGTAACTGCGTCTGGAGTTTGAGAAACACTCGGTCAAAATTTATTTTATACAACGACTCAGGCAGCCTCGTCAACACTATACCCAGGTAGACAAAGGCCTCCTCAGCCCATCGGAGAGGGAAAGTGCCCGACCATTGAGCCCGCAGCGCACCTCCCACGTCCAAGGCCTCAGATTTCTCTGTATTAATACATAATCCGGCAAATCTCCCGTAGCTGGAAAAGGCTTCTAACAGACGAGGCAGTGAACGCTGGGGTGATGTGAGGTGAACCAATAGATCGTCCGCAAAGGCGGCCACTTTAAAACCCACTGTTCCAATCTGGACTCCCGAGATGAACGCGGATTCCTCCACGGTCCGTATCAAGGGATCCAATGATAGAACAAAGAGTAAAGGTGATAGCGGGCACCCCTGGCGTGTGCCCCGCTCTATGCGGAAAGGATCAGAAAGTAAGCCATTACAAAGAATGCCCGCAGTCGGGTCGGCATACAACAGCGTCACGTATTTGCAAAATGTATCTCCTAGTCCATAATACGGCAACAAATCTTTCAAATAGTCCCAATGCACTTGATCAAAGGCTTTCTCTGCATCGAAGCTGATCAATAGAGAGGGCAGTTCCCGGTCTCTGACCCACTCTAAGGATGCCAAAATCTTCCGTAAATTACGGACCACGTAACGCCCTCTAACAAAACCCACTTGGGACTCATGAATCAACCCATCAAGCACCAAGGCCAATCTATCCGCCAGTATTTTCGCCAATATTTTCATGTCGAAGTTCAGTAATGAGATAGGGCGATATGAAGCCACCCGAGTAGGGTCTTTCCCAGGTTTGGGTATTAGAGTAACATAGGCATGGTTAGATCCCCAGGTGAAATGTCCAGTTTGCGCCCTGCGACCGTACAGGCCGGCGAGAACCGGAGGGACCACGTCTCCCATCACCTTATAGAACTCGGCCCCAAAACCATCGGGCCCGGGCGCCTTGTAACACTGTGCTCTCTGAATGACAGCGCGGATTTCTTCCACAGTGATCGGGGCGTCCAAAGCGGCCCGCTGTGTGGTGGACAGCTTCGGTAAGGTCAACTTTCGCAGATAACCCAGCATCTCGGACATAGTCCCCTCTCGCCGTGCGTAGAGTCTTTGAAAAAAAGAACGGAATTGCCCCACAATTGCCCGGTTATCGTTATGCAGGTGACCTGTCTCATCTCGTAAGGCGGCTACCAATCGGACCCCCCGGCTGCCACGAAGGCAGCGAGCTAAGAGACGGCCTGGTTTGTCCCCAAATTGGTACAAACAATATCGATAGTAAAAATGGGATTTCTTCGTCCGCTGATGTATAAGTTCATTTAGCGATGTTTGCAATTCCCAAAAGCGTTTACGATTTCCCAATGAGGGGTCTCCAGCACAACGACGGCGCGCCCTGACCACCTGCTTTTCCAAAGACACTATTTGCCGCGCTAAACGTCGACGCTTGCGCACCACATACTCAATAATGTTGCCCCTGAGAACCACCTTGGCGGTCTCCCATAACAGTTCCGGGTCAGCAGCATGTGCTTCGTGGTGGAGCATAAAATCCTCCCAGCAGCCCCGCAGATGGGCTTGAAGTTCCGGGTCGCGATCTAGACCGGTGGGGAATCGCCAGATACGCGTTGTATCAGCTACTACCCCCCACGCTAAGTCTACCCAGGTCGGGGCATGATCTGACACTTCGGTGGGACCAATCTGCGCTTCATCCACCTGTGAAAAAATCTCTTCCGAGACCAGTAGGTAATCTATGCGGGCTTGGGTCCCATGAGCCCTCGATTGATGGGTGAAATCCCTCTCAAGGGGATGTAACAAACGCCATGGATCCACGACACCTAAACGCCGACAAAGCTCCCGAAGTACCATCGTAGTAGGAGCCCGCCCCCTCCCATCTAACCTTTCATTTAGTGCTATATATTCTAACTCTCCCATCTTATTCTTTAGACTTCTAGCATTTGCATACAAGCATTTTAGAGAATGTATTTTATTCATGTTAATTTGGCTATTGTTAGACATGGGTAAATTGGGATCTTTAAGCTCTGTCTGCTCCATACTTGAGGGCATTTGGGCTACTTTACTCTTTTGTGGAACCTCTCTGCTTTTGGTAGTATCCTTCAAGGATACATTCTTCCGAACCATCCGCTCTTGGGCGACTGTCGGCTTTCCCCTAATATCTAGTTTAAAAGCTGCTCTATCTCCTTTTTAAAGGTTAATGCCAGCAGCCTGGTTCCATCCCGGTTAAGGTGAAGCCCATCCCTTTGGAAGAGCCCCTCCTTTCCCCAGAATGTTCCCCAGTTCCTAACAAATCCAAATCCCTCATCTCTGCACCATTGTCTCATCCACGCATTGAGACTCCGGAGCTCTGCCTGCCTTTTGGGTCCTGCGCGTGGAACAGGAAGCATTTCGGAGAACGCTACCCTGGAAGTTCTGGATTTCAACTTCCTACCTAAAAGCCTAAATTTTGCCTCCAGAACCTCCCTACCACATTTTCCTATGTCATTGGTACCGACATGTACCAAGACAGCAGACTCCTCCCCAGCACTATCTAAGACCTTATCTAGGTGGCGCGTGAGGTCCGCTACCTTATCATATGTGTGGCTCTTGTAAATTTTGTTCTCAAGCCATCACAGGAAAGGATTGGTTGGTGCCAAATTCCACCTTGGCTCACACAGCTCGCTGGCACACTACTTGTTCCACGCCATTTGTGGTGTATGTGTTAGCTTGCCCTTGTGACCTATTATACATTGGATGGATGGTTTGTCCTGTGTGAGTCCGTTTGACAGAACACGCCTCCAGGCTTAAGAATCTGGTCCTCACAGCCCCGTTGGTACAGCACTGTTTGGACTTTGGCCATACATTTAAGGAGTTTACCTGGAGAGTGCTGGACATGGTCCCTGTGCACCCTCGGGGGGGTGATCGTGAGCGGCTTGAACAAAAGTGGATTTTTACTTGGAACACAGTTGAACCAACCGGTTTAAATAAGGAATTAGATTGGGTTAGTATCCTTTAAATTTTTGGCCTTTGAACCTTTGGTGGTTTTTTCCTCATGTTTTGTTTTGCTTCATTGCTATTGGCCCACCACTGCTATTTAAATTTTGGGACTGGCTGTCTGGCTTAGATCACTAATGAGCATGCGTCGGCGTCTCGGAGAGGTGGAGATGCTGCATCCTTTTTCTTCTGGCAGTTCTTTTGAGCGTTGATACAGGGCGTGGAAGATTGATATTCGCCCAAAACGCAGTACTGTGTACTTTTGATAACTGCTGCTGTTGATCCTAGTGGATTGGACATCTCCTGAATGTGGCTGTGGCCTGCTTCCCCGTGAAGATACCGTAAGGGAAGGGAAGCAGTGGCTTAGATAAGTACCACGTCAGGTTTTTACGCATCAAAATGACTTTTAAATTTTAATTATTTTTGGGTTTTGGTGTAGGTGACACCTTATTGTGGTGTGTTTACCTTAGTATTGACCCTCTGAGGATTCATTATAGGGTTTAAATAAAACCGATTAAAATGGAAGTTACAGCTTCAAGAGGCTAGCTTGTTCCTCCGGGCTGATCTTCCGACAAAGAAAATTGCATTTATATGTTTGCTCACACACTTTTACTCTATTTTTGTTTTGTATAATTCATAAGGCAGACCACTCTATGACCACACCACGCCACTACTGCATAACCTCCACTGGTTACCCATTGAAGCTCGAACCATAATGATAGCTTTCAAATTATACAACAAAATCGCCTCTTCTTATCTTTCCTCCCTCATTATCCCTCCGAACCTCACCAGAACCAGAGGAACTCATTCCCAGAACATTCGTGCAATTCCTGCCCACATTCGCAACACAAGCAAAGCCACTAGTTCAAGAGCATTCATGTATGTTGCTCCTACCCTCTGGAACGCACTCCCAATCAACTTAAGGCTAATAAAAGATCTTCAGTCTTTTCAAAAGGAACTTGAAATGTTCCTCTTCACTCAATACTTTAACCTCAATACCCCTATTCAGACACCTCAAACACCATATTTCCTCCTTTCCCTCTGAACTCCCTTTTGAACACCCACCTTATCTCCTTATATCAGTAAAGTTTATCAGTAACCTATATATAGTCTTGAAACAACCTATACATTATATTTTTGCAATTGTAAATAGTTGTGCATTATTACAATGTAAAATTATCTGTTACGTTTATTGTTCTCTGTAAATAAGTTCCACTGATGTTATAATGTAGGCCTGTTTATTGTAAAATGCCACTGATCTTTGGAAGCGGCGGTTTATAAATGTTAACTAATAAATAAATAAAGTACCTATCGTGGAAAGTGGCCTTGTTGGTGGCCCTTGCATCCACTCAAAGAGTGAGTGAACTACAGGCCCTGTTGGCGGTCCGCCATACACGAGGTTTTATAAGAAGAGGGTGGTGCTCTGCACACACCCCAAATTCCTCCCAAAGGTGGTATCCCCATTTCATCTCAACCAAGAGGTAGTCCTCCCCACCTTCTTTCCACGGCTCACACTGGCAGGGAGGAGCTGTTCCTTCATATGCTGGATTGAAAACGGGCCCTGTCCTACTTACAGCGGACTCAGGCCCATTGGAAAGCTCCTCAGCTTTTTGTGTCTTTTGACCCCAGCAGACTGGGGCTCCCCATGTTGAAGCAAATTCTGTCCACTTGGGTGGCAGACTGTATTGCCCTCGCCTATGAGCGAGCAGGCCTCTCCCTTGAGCATCGGATCACAGCGCATCACGTGAGGGCAATGGCCACAACGGTGGCCAACCTCTGCTCAGTGCTGGTGACGGAGATCTGCAAGGCCGCCACATGGTCTTCAGTTCACACATTCTCAGCTCAATACTGCCTGGAGAGTGAAGCTTGCAAGGACAGTGCCTTCGGCCAGGCAGTATTCTGTAATATTCTTGGGGTGTAGGCAACTCCTGTCCTCCAACCCTGCTGTGTGAAGGCTACTGGAGTGATAGTGTCGCTGGATGCTAGGGTCTTGCAGAGTCTTTCAGTGGGGATTCACCTTTGCAAGTCATGGCTACCCGATTGGGCACCAATGATGCTGTCCTGGTTCAGTCCTCAGCAGCCTGGACCTAGGGAGCCCCATATGTGAGGACTGACTTCCTGCTTGTTTTTGGAGAAAGCGTGTTTACTCACCTGTAACAGGTGTTCTCTGGGAACAGCAGAAATCAGTCCTCACAGCCCTCCCTCCTCCCCTGGGAGTTGCCTCTATAGATTGCCTTATTTTTACTGCTGTTCTAGCTATGTCATCTGACTGAGCAAGATGACACCCTTGGGCGGGAAGGGGACCACACATGTGTGGTAGCATTCCCAAAGGCTTTCTTTGAAAGCAGGGGAACTGCTCTGCGTGGGCCCCGTCAGCGTTGACGTCACCCCATATGTGAGGACTGATTCCTGCTGTTCCCGGAGAACACCTGTTACAGGTGAGTAACTGCACTTTCTCTTACCTAAGGCCCGGTTCAATGAATGACCTGAAAATCATCACCATTTTCAACACCCATCTATCTGTTTGTTTAGCATATAGATAACTAACAGCTGGTTCCAGTAACCTCTCACCACTAATAGAGGAGGCAAGTTCTCACCACCACAGCAATAAATGTTTCACTTTAATGGGCGTCCTCAACCTACCCGCTGCATCCAACAAACACTCCATACCTTTCATCCAAGCAATGGAAGCACTCCAATTCAAGTAAATCATTTCAGAACCAACACATACCAGGGGTGGAACCGTAGACCTTATCTTTACTCTATTTAGTTGGCCATACCAGCACCTTTCATCAGTGACTCCAAATAGTCCAATGCCTTCTCTGACCACAACCTACTCATCTTCTTCCTACCAACCTGCCCACCACAACCACCTATAAAGCCACCTCATCTCATTCACAGAGGTTTTGGACATTTGACAGAGATTTCTTCATCAACATTCTGCCTATGGCCCCAGACAGCCCAAATAACCTTGACGACTTAATAGCCGATTGGAATGACTGCATCTCCTCCTATGCCACTAAACCTGCCAGCCCACACTTCATCAAGAGAACTCACCACGTTCCCTGGTTCACACCTGACCTCAAAACCCTAAAGAACAAGTTCAGGTAACTAGAGCACAAATGGAGGCATCACAAGGACCCTTCCAACTACTCAACATACATAGTTAGCCAGACTGAATACTGCAAACTCACCCTTCTCAGAAAGAGAGAATACCATACCAAACTAATTAGATCCTCACTCAGCTGGCCTAGGGAATGTTTCGGCATAGCCTTAAACCTACAAGCACAACAATAAGCCAGATATCACACTGTCCCCTGATGACATGGCACAGTTATTACAGTCTAAATAATCATTAATCACTATCACAGCCTATCAGACCAGTAACTCCATCAACGCCTCAAGTAAGCACGCCTAGTCAAGTTTTGACCCTCCATCCACCCAGCAAATAGAAAATATTATCACCAACCTTAATAGCACAAACTCCCCTCTTGTCTCCCCTCCCTGCCCATTTTCCCGCATCAAAATCTCATTCTCATTTTTCTTGACATCTCAGCCGCTTTTGACTCTGTTATACATGAGCAGTTCATTGCACATCTTCACTCAATCAGCCTAAGAGAAACAGCACTACAATGGTTCTGCTCTTACTTGGACGACCGATATCAACAAGTTAAAATACGAATGGAAACTTTCTATCCTTTCAGCTTACACCAAGGCCTACCCCAGGGCTCTGCCCTTTCCCCCTTAATTGTCAACATCTTCATCCAACCACTATGCAGCATTATTCAGAGTCACAATACCCTCTACCATCTGTATGCCAAAATGACATTTTAATCTATGCTCCATTTCCAGACTTCTCCAAATAGGTCAATGCCTTGAAGTGGTCATCCAATGGCTAGGCCACTGCAATATGCACATCAGTCCTAAAAAGACACAAGTCCTTCATATAACCAAGAACCCCACATTCTACCCACCATACACAATCAGCTTGACCAACCTAACACTACATGCAAAAGATCAAGTAAAATATCCCGGCATTAAACTTGACCAAAATCTTAACTTTCAAGCCCATATCAAGCAAGTTACCAAATCTGCATATCTCAGAATGAAAGCAGTTCAGAACCTTTGGCTACTATTGGACTAGTCGGACTTCAGAAATGTCTGTCACTCCAGTATTTGACTACGCAAACATCATATTCCAGAGGCTACCAAAAACCACTCTATTCCCTCTACAGCTCTCACAAAATACAGTTGCTAGAATAATTACAGACTCTGCTTGATGAGCACACATTACCCCTGTACTAAAGCAACTCCATTGGCTCCCCATCTATATGAGAGTAAAGTACAAAGTCTCCCTCATCTTCAAGATCCTTCATAATCTCTCAGCGGACATCCTTTGGCTACTCATTCTCAAACCTCTTGAAAACATATCAAGAAGAAAAGCCAACCACAACCTTTTATCAGTCCCTGCCTCATTCTTTTGTTCTAACCTCGCCACCTCCAGCAGAGCCTTCTCCCTCTGTGCACCCATTACTTGGAACTCCCTCCCCCAGAGATTCAATCCTTGACAGACATTGGGGAGTTTCGGCGTAAACTAAAGACTATCTCTTCCTGGAGCATTTTGGATCAGACACCTAATGACTCACTTATCCTCCCTCCAAATATTAGGACACATGTTATCTCCCACTGTTCCATGTCACCTGTTATGCACCTAAGCCACTTGTTTTACGGGTTGCTTATTTTATTGTTGTTAATCTATTTATTAACTACGTTCTATGTAGAGTAATGTTGGTTATTTGTTAAATTTATTCACTGCGTTCTATGTAAAGTTAAGCTTGTTAAACTTGTTCCATGTACACCACTGTGACTGGTAGATACAGCGGTATAAAAAAGCTGCTAAATAAATAAATATGTTTGTTTTGTTGGGCCTCTGTGGTCCATGCATGAGGCCTACCCCAATTTGGTTGAATCTCTCTGAGGTGGCTGTTTGAGGAAGTGGGGAGGCAGTTGATGCAGTCTAGGTGTCTGCCTGCTACATGGCCCAGTATATTTTCATGAAGTTATGTGTGCAACACTGCACAAGCCTAGTAGCTCCATAGAAATAAGTAGTGCTAGTAGAGGTACTGAATAATAGGTAAGTTTTTTGTTAAGGCACTATGTAGTTTATTCTGGCAGTTATTTAGCAAAATGTGAATTTAAGTTTTCCCCACATTCAGTCCAAAAGTAATTTAGGTGAATAAAACCTTTATTGAATAAAAATGTTAATGTTTGACCCTCACAGGCATTAGTTTTCTGGAGGTGTTAGGAAAGCAGCAAGAGCTGAAGATCAGATAAGAGTTCTGTAATTTATAAGTATTCAGTAAGCTCTTTTAACTGTAAATAGCTGTAGGTCATTTTACTTAAAGGTACGATTAATTTGAAATAATTTCTGAGGAAATTTCAGGCAAAGGTTATTAAAACAAATAGAGAATAGAAATGTTTGCCTCCTGTTTTCTTTCTTTTTAAATCCCTATTTCAAATAAAAATGTTTTAATTTCCCCTATTGACTGTGAAGACGAACAGCTTTTCCAAGAATAACTATGAAATGTAAAGTGATATAAGATACTGTAGATTTGCCTATCTGTTTAATAGCTGCAGTAAAAGCAACAGTTAAATGTCCAGACTGCATAAACCAAGAAAGCATTCCATAATTTGAGATAACTATAGATGAATATATATGTTACGCGCTGCACTTTAAGTTTAAGATATAATACACCGCATGTTTGCAAATACTTAATTCATGGAAGGTTTATGATGCTGCTGTCCTGTTAATTAGATTTCTGTGTTTTAAGCATATGCTTTATTTGTTTCTCTTGGGATAATGTTTGTTTTTTGTGAAATTTCACTGCGCTCATGCATGTTTGTCTTTAACTTCTTTAGTGAGTGAGTTATCAGACTCTGTTCTACAGTAGTGTCTGGACATTATTCTGTGATCTCCTGAACAATTTAATGCATCCCAAAAAAATGAGTTGGAATCAAAGGGAACGTATCTTCTCTATACTGTACTATCAAACTGTTTACAAAGAAAGTAAATAGTAGACAGATGCCAATAAGCCCTGCTATCCATTTATTCCACTTACATGGAGCTCATGCCCTTCAAAGGACTGATGCATTACAGTTGCCAGAGTTGTATGAAATGTAATAAAACAGTCCTGATAGGTGGTCAGGACATCCTGAGCCAATTATTGCCGCTTGTAGCAGCAGGCATTAAGCTGGCAGGCTGTGCTGAAGATGGTGTCACAAAATCGAGCACCACAAGTATATTCATTGGCTCAGTAACATGACACATAAATGTTATATGGTCATGAAGGACAAAAGCAGATTAGTGTGACTCTGTGGTTGCAGAGTATGCAGTTGTTGCTGATGCATTGTATGTTGTTTCATTTCTAAAACAACATTGTGTATCTTGTTGGGTATATTTTTATATTTATTTCTCCAGTGTTGAGTGACACATTTAAAGTCAAAGTTGGATTGTCTAGTCTGTCATTTCTTGTATTCATGCATGCAGTCTAATATTGCCCTAAGAAGGGCAGGAATAAGATGCCTGCAAATATTCGGCCCTTTGTGGGCTCCACTGGCCATGTTTAACTTCTGGACACACAACTCTCTTATCTATGGAAGAAGCCTTTCCTTTCCAACGCTTCTATATGGCTACAGTGTCTCTAACATCCAGTAATGTTTGTTTTTTCTGTGTGTGATAGACACAATTGAAATTTCTATGCCTATGAAATATTCAATGATCTATTCCAACTTTAGTTGGCACAAATCGTCCACATAGCATTTCTAGAAAGGATAGGACTAGAATTGGTTTATTTTAACATTTTTTTCCATTGGTACATAAAATTGTCCTTTATATGCAGGAGTTACATAAGAGCTGAAAAGGATGTGATTGTCTCTTTAGAGAATGGGATTGTTAGCCTATGACATAACAGTACCTCATTGTGACTACTATATCCATGGGGTACCATGCCTAGGCCCACTTGAGAGCAACACCAGGGACCAGGAATGTGCACCTTCAGCCATGACAGGTTATGACTGCCAGTACTCGGAAGCTGCCAGGACTTGAAGTACATGGGCCCAGAGGAAGAGGAAGCAAGGGAAATCCCAGGCATAGAACTAAATCCAAACAGAAAAGAAATAACTTCATTACTGAGAGATAAGCTTAAATCAAATACTAAGAAACAGAGAACCAGGCATTTAGAGCATCCACAAGAGACCTATCAGGACAGAGAGGATAGGAAGGTCCAGAATATATATATACATTTGTGTGTGTGTACAGTCAACCATTCAGAGGGTGCCTTTAGAGGGTCCAATTATGTTTCTCAAGCCAAAATTGCTGTAGCCCCTAGTCAGTCTAGTTTTTAGGATATCTATAATGAATATTCATGAGATAGATATGCACTGCTGTGCATTAGAAATTTCTAAGACATGCTAGTCAACTTAACGTATGTTAATTTGTAGACTAATGTGTTAAAATGACTTGAACGCTAAAACTTTAAAGTGCACAAATTAACCAAATGTGAACTAGGAAAAGTACATTCCTTTAATATAGTACCATTTTTGGACAGGTCTATTAGAGATTATTCCTAGTCTTTCACATCTTGCATTGATTTCAACAGCTGTATGTAACTTACATTTCCTAACCATGTTTCAGACAGTTTCTTGTGTTTGCATTTAGCTCACACCTTTATAGTGGTTCAAGTTACATTCAGGTATTCCCCTGTCCCCAGAGGGTTTACAATCTGTTCATACCTCAGGCAATGGAGGCTTAAGTGACTTTCTCAAGCCACAAAGAAGCCTCAAGTGGGATTTGAAGTTGCTAAATGGAAGCATCTGGAGACTTTTTATAGTTTTCCACTTCTTTGTAAGAGCAATTTTTTTTTAAATTTCAAATGCTCACACAGTTGCTTAGATGAGTCCATGGTTGCTGAAAGATAAAGTCATAGTCAAAACCCGAGAGGTTAGAGGGGTCAGAGTATTTGTTTAACTGTGAAATTGTCTTCATCTGATTAATCTAAAGTCTAAACAGTCACAAAACCTTTGGGCCTTGATAATTAAAAACAGAACAAAACTGCAGTAATGAGTCAAGTAGAAAGGTGT
Source organism: Ichthyophis bannanicus (assembly GCA_033557465.1). Taxonomy (NCBI): domain Eukaryota; kingdom Metazoa; phylum Chordata; class Amphibia; order Gymnophiona; family Ichthyophiidae; genus Ichthyophis; species Ichthyophis bannanicus. The sequence continues at coordinate 1,415,303,977 of CM066031.1, read as the reverse complement.
TCAAACATTTGCACCTGCCATATTCACTTTTCATTATTATCTGTTAAAATCAGTGCACAATATTCAAAAGGGTTTATGCTATTACCGAGACCTTCAAACTGCATAAATGCCCACTGAGCCTAATATTCACTGGCACTAACCAGCCAGTGTCACTGAATATCCCCACAGAGACTGCCTTGGAACAATTCAGATGGTGTCAGGGTGGTCCATGGGCAGGCCTGGGGTGATCCCTGCACCTATTTGGTCAGCTGCAATTTTCAGCCCGCCAGCCTGATAGGACAGCCACTGACCTGTCCTACCTTTATGCAGTTGCCTAACTTAATGTGGTTTTGCTGTCTGGTTAGCGGTTAAATATCACTGCTGACCCAATAGCAACTGAGTTTGGCAGTGAAATTTGATAGTGCTAGTGGATATCCAGTGTCCGGTTCTAAATATCTGGTTTCATTTTTGCTCATGCCAGCTAGGCATTTTATAGGCACTGAGGGCTGAATGTTGAGCTGTCAGGAAATAAATAATTTGCGGAAAGATGATGCAAAAACTTTGTACCATGCAGAGACTGTATCGGCTTCTCTTCACTTAAGGATTAATTGAAATATATCATTTCACCAGGGGTGCCTAAATGTTTGCAGACAACAGTGTTTCATTTTTTCTGAAAATGTATTTTTCTTGGAAAACTTTTTTTCCCAATCTCTTCAAAGTTTCTAGAAATTTTGCATCTCTATATGCCTCCACTGCTCTCAACTGCATAGTGATATCTGCAGTTCAGTTAACGTGCAGTAAAGTCCTGTTCTCTGAGTTACCTGAATGCAAAAATGTTGAATGCTCCCAGCATGGAAGCTTTGTTGTTGCTGCACATTGTGGCCATCAGTACATGCTAACTGCTAAATCTTACCAAAATTAGTAAATAAATCCCAAAGATTTTCTTTTTCAATGTAACAGTCATTACAAATATATCCAATACTAGGGTTATATACTCACTACTCCCGATACCCTCCTTACACAAGAAAAGGTCCCGGCTTCCTCCCTCTTATACCATTACAGGTCACACCCTAGTGATACAACTTGCTCTGAATGATCCCCTAAAGCTATTTAAACCTGAGAACTCCCATTGTGCCTTCCTCTTTGGTAGATCTCTCGTGGGAGTCACCAGGCATGCTACTATGTCTGTTACTGACATTTGCTAATCTTCAGGCACACCATCCTGAGGGTGCCTGACCTTATCTGATCTTAGCAGCTAAGCAGGATGTGACCTGATGGTTACTTGGATTGGAGTCCACCTTCCTGATCTTCATTCTTGTACTTACTACTACTACTACTACTAAGCATTTATATAGCGCTACCAGGCCCACGCAGCGCTTTACAAAGAGAAAACACACAAGAGACAATCCCTGCTCGAAGGAGCTTACAATCTAGTAAAGACAAAACAAGAAAAGGAGAAGGATAAGATAAGAACAAGGGCAAAGAGAGGAGAGCAGTAGAGACAAGACAAAGCAAAGAGGTAAGAACAAGTGTAAGAGGAAATAGGATAGGTAAAATAAAATAGGGGAAGGAGGAGAACAGCTAAATCAAGAACCAAAGGCAGAAACGAAAAGATGAGCTTTTAACTTAAGTTTGAAGAGGGACAAAGAAGATGCCTGACGTATAGACAAAGGAAGTTTATTCCAGGTGTAAGGTGCAGCAAGGTGAAAAGAGCAGAATCTGGAGTTGGCAATAGAGGAGAAGGGCATAGCAAGAAGCAGTTGGCAAGAAGAACGGAGCTCACGAGGGGGGAAGTAAGGAAAAATGAGAGAAGAAAGGTACCGAAAAGCCGCAGAGTTGATGCACTTATAGGTCAAAAGGAGAAGTTTAAAAGTGAATGCGGAAATGGATAGGGAGCCAGTGAAGAGATTTGAGGAGAAGAGTGATATGGGCAAAACGAGGCTGACGGAAAATCAAACGTGCAGCGTAGTGCTGAATAGACTGAAGGAGGGAGAGATGAGTCTGAGGGAGACCAGCAATGAGCAGATTACAGTAATCAAGACGGGAGGTGATTAGGGAATGGATGAGGGTTTTAGTAGTGAGTTCAGAGAGAAAGGGGCGGATTTTGTCAATGTTGAAGAGAAAGAAGCGACAGGTCTTGGCGATGAGTTGGATATGAGAGGAGAAAGAAAGCGAAGAATCAAAAATAACACCCTCCCTTCCTTATCTATTGAACACCAACTACAGTATGTGGAACACCTTGGGGATTGTGCTTTAAGTCCCCATTGAGTTGCTATCCGGTTGTGATATTATCAAATGGTGATGCCCACTAAACATCATGCAAGACATGAACCAACTTGCTCTTCTACATTTTTCTGCCTTGTCTCCCTGCTAAGGAATGCCCTACACCTTTTTATTTGGGAAGAGACCTCCTTAAAAAAAAAACTCTAAGAAGGCACTTAAAACTTACTAATTCCAAACGACCTTTGATCTAGAATATAACCCTGATGCATGTACTCTGACAACTCAACACTTTCTCCTCCCTTTCTGCATTATTCTCTACTCTTGACAATCTTGCCTATCTAGAATAAATTTGTAATCATCTTTTTTTTCTGTTTATACTATTCTTTTATTGTATTTTATTTGTAAACAAACTATAAACTACTTTTAGTACTTTTGTAAGCATTTTTAGACTTCATTTTCTAAGATGCTGTGGTAGTGTGGCTTGCGGTAGGAAGGGATTTTCTGTACAACACAGGTCAGACAGCAATTCAGGGAAAACAAAACCAGCATTTCTTCTGTTCCAGCTTGTTAAACCTCCACAAGCTGGTTCTCCCAGCCCTTCCTTCAACTCCAGTTAAACTTTCTACCTTAGAACTCCTCTGCATGGTTTGCCTTGGAAGGACTTCTGGCTGCTCAGATCTCTCTCCCACTTGTAGGGTTGGGCTCTTAACCTCTCCCTCTGAGCCATGCCCTTCCAGCTCTGAACTCTGGGATGCAGACACTCTTAAAGGGAACTATTGATACGCCCTTTGGAGAGGGGCAGGCAACATTCTATATAGACCATCTCAGAGGCCTATTTCATATCCTACAGATCAAATGAAAGTAGGGTTTGCAGTGTCCCTTTTGCAGGGTGATTTCAGGCCTCGTCTCTTGATTTACTTCAACAAAGGATTCCAGAAGTCACAACCTTTGATTTATTTTTTTTAGGCAATGGCCATATTATATGATGTCCCTGACAGGATGACCCCTGCTAAAGATATCCTTTGTATCCTATCACGGGAGACATACTGTAGAGCAGGCATATCCAACTTCGAACAGGTTGTGATATACTTTTTCCGGCCAAAAGTGCCGGTGATCTACCACCATGAAAATTAAGTTTCAAATCAGTTTCAAATTAAATTTTAACCCAATAAAGTTGGAGGATCCACCCCCCCTCATTTTTAATGAACCTTCTGTCATTTACTTAGATGTGATCAGCTGTTAAGCAAATTAAGCAAAAACAAAACAGAAAGACAAAGATCCAGTAAGAACTGCGAGGGGAAATGGGAAGTACATTTTTTCTTAAAGTTTTATTGAATAATAACTTTCTTTAACTGTCTTAATAACTTTCTTTAACTTTTATTGAGTAATTTGTGTTAAATTTAGGTCGAATATTGATCCAGTCTGATCTTGCACAATCTTAAATATTTCGCTCTTGCTCATTAGTGAGACGTCTGAGCCTGCATTTCACCCACCAGCTTTTTTAAGTTGGGTGAATATTGCGTGAGGTCCAGTCTCAGGGAATCCTGGAGATGTTCATCTGTCATGTTGGAACGTTGTGTACTCTTTGTCATTTTCAGATGGGAAAACGCATATTCACCCAAATAAGTTGAACCGAAACAGGAGTATACAGCTTCACTGCATCTTCTCAAGTTGGGAAATTTGTCTCTAGGCACTAGCTTCCAAAACGATTCTTGCTCAGCACGGGTCTTGAGAATAATGTCATTTTTAAGGGTTAATATTTCGTTTTCAAGAAATGGCTTGTTCAATGAGTAATTTTTACTGATAGCAGCTGCAGTTTTTTTAATGTCCACAACTACTTTGAATGGGTATGACAAGTACTCCACAACTGTTCCAATTTTTTGGAAGTCACAGAATCTGTTTTCGAATTCCTGGATAACAGAACAGATTTCTGTCACATACTTCTCGTTCTGAAAACAAAATTTGGATATTGTCCCAGATGGTCCTGCGTATTAGGAAAATGATCGAAAGTGTTGTTTGCAAGGTCAGTCATCATTAGCTCAAATTTGTTCTTGTAGGATGAAACTGTACTCATCATCTTGCCAATGCATTTGTTTTTACCTTGTAGTTCAAGGTTCATATCACTTAGTTTGCCTGAAAAGTCAGCGAGAAATGCCAGATCACATAACCACTCCTCATATTCCAATCCTGCTTGGTCATCTCCCCTCTTCTTCAAAAAACTTCTTATTTCATTCAGCAAATCACAAAATCTTTGCAGAAATTTGTGCCTACTTAGCCACCTTACATCTGTGTGCAAAATGATTTCTGCTGCACCTTCATGAAGAGTAAGATTGAAAAGCCGTCTTTGAAGTGATCTTCCACGAACTGAATTTACAATTTTGAAAGTGATGTCCATGACGGTCTTTGTATTGAGTCTCTTGCTTGCCAAAACTTGCTGGTGAATGATGGAGTGGTAAGAAAGGAAATCTGGAAAGTCGTCGTGCTTTCTACAGAGGGCTATGAAACCGTTAACCTCATCTGTCATTGCTTTTGCTCCATCAGTAGTGATGGAAACAAGTCTATGCAATGGAAGATTACACTTTGTCACAAAAGAATGGAAAGGACTGAATATTTCCTGACCGCTAGTTCTCCCTTTTAAAGAAATCATTCCAAGTAGTTCTTCTTTAACACTGAAGTCTTCAAAAACAATCCGGATAAAGACTAGTAACTGGGCTATGTCTCTTATGTCTATAGATTCATCCAGTTGGAGTGAGAAAACAACACAATTTGAAACATCCTCCAACAATTGTCCAGTTGTGTCTCCACACATCTTTTCTATTCGCCACACGATGGTGTTTCTTGACAATTGTTAAGGTTTAAGGTTTGATCATTTGATAAAAACCGCCTTTCTGGAACAATCAAGGCGGTGTACAATAATAAAATACATAAAATTCATAAAATACATTAATTACACAAAATGTAAAACATAATACATAAAAACTTTGGCCAGAAGGCTAAAGTGAAAGAGATACAGGACAGAATGCTAAAGGCAGGTAAGTACATTGGGAGCAGACTCATACGAAAGGGGAGGGAAGGTTGAATGCTATGGAGAAGAAGTGAGTTTTGAGGTTTTGTTTGAAGACTGTAAATTGTGGTTCCAGGCGGAGGGAAGAGGGAAGGGAGTTCCAATGTGCAGGACCAGCAAAATAAAATGCAGAATGGCACGTGAGCTGGAGATGGGCACGGGAAGGGGAGGGAAGGGCAAGACGATTAAGGTGAAAAGAGCGGGGAGTGTACCGAGGGGAATGAAAGGATAGAAGATCGGTCAGATAGGATGGAGTACCGGTGTGATAGGCCTTGTGAAGCAGGGTCAATAACTTAAATTGAGAACGGAATGAAACTGGCAACCAATGAAGATGAAAAAGTAAGGGAGTGACATGGTCTCGAAGAGTGGAGTGTGTGACAAGACGTGCGGCAGTGTTCTGTATTCTTTGAAGCCTAACCACCTGGTTTTTGGGGAGACCGAGAAATAGAGCATTAGAAAAATCCACCCGTGACATGACTAAGGACAACACCAGTGTAGACAGAGCAGAAGGAGAAAGGAAAGAACGGATTGAGCGAATTTGCCGAAGAAAAAAGAAAGAGGTTTTAGTGATATGGGAAATATGAGAATGGAAGGAAAGATCTGAATCAAAGTGAACACCTAAATACCGAAATGTAGAGACCAGTGGGACCGGGGGGTTGGAGAAAGAAGGGGCTAGAATAGGAGGGGGGGCACCATGAGTAAACCAAATAGCAAGAGTCTTAGTAAGATTAAGGTGAAGACAATTGGTAGTAAGCCAGCTAGCAACAGAGGAAAGGCAGGAATTTAGAGGAGTGAGATCAGGGCAGGAAGGAGAAGTGTGATGGAGTAAGAGAATGTCATCGGCGTAGAAAAAAGCTGAGACACCTGATTGCTGGATAAGGAGAGCGAGAGGGGCAAGAAAAAGATTGAATAGAAGGGGGGCAAGAACAGAACCCTGCGGAACCCCACAAGGAAGGTGCTGTGGATCAGAGGGAGGGAAAGCAGATGTGGAAGGAAGGACTGTGCAAGAGCTTGAGGAGAGAAAGGAATGAAACCAGTGATGAACAGTGCTACAAAGACCGGCTTCCCGAAGCCGGTGAAGAAGAAGAGAGTGATCGACTAAATCAAATGCTGCTGAAAGGTCTAAAGCAACCGCCACCGAGATATCACCTCGATCGTGAGCTACATGCAGTGCGTTAGTGAAAGCCAAAAGAACGGTGTCGACACTATGCCCAGAACGGAAACCTGATTGACGGGTGTGAAGAAAGTTGATAGAATCAAGATGATGAGAAAGTTGTGCAAAGACAAACTTCTCCAGAAGCTTAGACAGAAAAGGAAGATTAGAAACGGGACGATAGTTAGACGGAAGAGAAGAGTCAAGAGAGGGATTCTTCAAGATGGGATGGACCAATGCGTGCTTCCAGGCGTTAGGAAAAATCCCTGTGGAAAGACTCGAGTTGAACATAGTGAGGATATAAGGGAGGACACCCAAGGAAGAAGTGAGCCAAGAGGAGGGAATGGGATCCAGCGAGCAAGAGGTCTTTCGAGAGGAGGAGATAAGGTGATGGAGTTCAGGTGCAGTAATAGGTGAAAAAGTAGCCCAGAAATGAGAAAGCTGAGAGACAGGCGGTGGCGAAGGAAGAGGAGGGGGGGAAGTAATAGGAGCAGGGCAGGAGGGCAAGGAGTCCCTCAGGGAAACAACCTTTGAGATAAAGAAGGAGGCCAGTTGTGAGGGGGAAGGAGAAGACTGGATGGTAGTAGTTGATGAAGAAGTGTGTAGAGAAGTGAGAGAGCGAAGGGTGGAATACAGATGACGGGTTTGGTTGGGGGCTTGCGAAATGGCGTTAGAAAAGAAGTCACGTTTAGCAGAGTGGAGCTGAGTATGGTAGAAAGAGTGGTGAGATTTGAAAATAGAGAGGTTGGTGGGGGAAGGGTCCTTGCGCCAGAGTCGCTCGGCCCTTCGTAGTTGAGTATGTAGGAGCCGAAGGCCACCATGGAACCAAGGGTGAGAAGGACGCCGGCGGGAAGGACGGGGACGGGAGGGGGCTAGAAGGTCAAGTGTAGCAGAGAGAGAGGAGAACCAGAGGGCAGCCTGAGAATTAGGTGAGAGAAGTGAGAAATCATTGGGCAGAAGCTCAGAAGCAGGGTGTGCATCTTGTACATCTTGAATAGCAGCTATGTCCACTTTCTTATTTTTAAATCCTTCAAAAAGATTGTCAGCTGCTTCAAGAAAACAGTCCTTTACAAATTCCCCTTCAGTGAAAGGTTTGCATTTATTTGCGATCAGGTTGCTGACCTTGAAGGATGCTATGGTTGCATTGACTGAATCTAACCTTGGCTTCGCCATCAACTGTTTCTGAGTAGTCAATTTCGATTTAAGTTCTTTGAGCTTTAGTTTACGAATTTCACTTTTGGGTGGAAAATCAACATCAAACGTATTGCTATGCAGAGCCTTATAATGACTTTCTAGATTATCCTTTTTGGGCAAGGATACTGGGGCATTACAAATTAGACAACAATACTTGTCTTTCACCATGATGAAGTAGTTCATTTCCTATTCATCATGAAAGTGGTAGATTTTGCTCTTCTTTGGAGCACTCATCTTCGTTATACTGGGGTGGCTGGATGTAAGAAGGCCAAATCTGCTAAGTTAGTATAAACACTGGCTGAATCTGGTCCAAAACTGGCACTGTCCCAAAGTATTAAAGATCAACGGTAACTGAAGACCTCTGGATGATGTGCAATACAAGGACTGGAGATGCCAAAACCACACATGCGGTTCTAAAAGTAAAAATAAGAATTCATCTAACTGGCACCAATAATCAAATACCACCAAACAATCATCAAAATAACTCAAACACCTGTCCAGCAAACCAGATAAAATCAAATACCGCCAAACAAGTTCAAATACCACCACACGCGATTTAATAAATTCTGCACACAGTGTAGAATCAACACAAAGGCAAGGCGAAATAAATTTGTAGTGTAGAATCAACGCAAAGGCTAGGCAAAATAAAATTGCAGAGGCAAGGAAAAGTCAGTGGTTTGAACCAATTCGAAGGCAAGGCATAGGCAAGTTAGAACAAAATTGGAAAAGCCCGACAAAATCACCAAATTCTTGACACTTTGTTGTGGCTGCACGAAAACGTTTAATGAAAGCGAACTATAAAGTGACCAACGACCAGCACACAACACAACTAATACAGTAAGTGTATTCAGGTAAAGCCCAGGCGAATTGATATTGCCCGGTATATAACACATTTCTAAGGGGTGTTGGGACGGGGGCAGGAATGGGTGATTCTGAGAGGCGGGAGACCAGGTATGACACCGGGCCTGTGGCATCTCGTCGTGGGGCGCAGGCAGCAGCCCCCTGGGGTGCCCACAAACTATTGGCATGAAAACAACAAGCGCCCCCAATACACCCGCAGGCAAGATTCCCGCAGGCTGGGAAAAAAGACAGGCAAAGGATCAGCAGCGGCGGCAAGCCCTCGGCAGACGACCTGCCGGCACGAGCTCTCTCCTAGCAATGGGGCGAGCTGCTGTAGAGATGGAGCCAAGTTGGGCTGGTGATCTACCTCTGACCCCTCCGCGATCTACCTGTTGGACATGCCTGCTGTAGAGGAATATCCTGCAGAATTTAGGTCATGGAACCCCTAAAAAAGTGGAACTTATAGTTTTTGATGAAACAATATAAAGTAGTGATCAGGGAAGGGCTATCCCATGTAGTTAATCCACTTACTACATTAGATAGTCTGATTCTGGTCACTATTCAGGTAGACCACAAACAGCATCAGTGGAAGGAAGAAAAGGACAGTTTCTGTACTCCTACATGGCTAATCCTGTAGCTCCACCCCCTTTTAAGGCTTGAGTTATCACAAGAACCATAGATGAAGAACATATGCAAAGTGAAAAGCCAGCTTTATCCTTCAGTGTTATGTAGGATCTCTCTCACTGTCAGTGTTTAACGGCAATATCAGACCACCACCACCTTGTTCACCTTTTTGGACTCTGGGCTTCTGTGCATAGCTTTTTTCACATGATTAAGGATTCCCTTTGAAACATTGCCTGCACTCATCCAGGTGGTAGCTATTGATGAAAGACTATTAGCTGAAGACCTAATTATAGCAGTCACTCCTGAGGTTGATATTACAGTAGGCTGCCTTCATAAGGAGTCCATATCTTTACCCCCAAAAACTACCCCTGCAGCTGACATATCCCCTGCAAACTATCCTACCCAAAAACCACCCCACAGTTCTCCCAATGCCTTGCAAAATACCCCCCCAAACCCCCCCATCCCTATTACTATTGATTATTTGTATATCACTGTGAGACAATTTGTCAGTTTGTTTTTCTCACTGGTTTGGTCCCAGACTGGCCTCAAACCAATAATCATGGGGCTGAAAAGCAAGTATTTTGCAGAAGAATACTGCCCTATTACCATGTAAATGGCCTTGTCCCCCCAAAATATACTCCTACAACTGTACCACCACCCTGCACTCTCCCTCATCCCCCAAAATACTCCCCAACTGCTCCACTACCCACAAACTGCTCCCTCCTTCAGACACTATCGGCAACTGCTCTACCACCCTGCAAACTGTACTACACTCAAAAAAATTACCCTAACTACCCCACAATCCTTCAAAATTTCCTCACTCCCAAAAACTATTCTCTGAAACTGCTCCACCCTCAAAAACCTACCTCCTCACAACTGCCAACCATCTTGCAAACTCTTGCACCCCCCAAAAAATACTTCTGCAACTGCTCTACCACCCTGCAAACTGTCCCTACTCACAAAACTACCCCCACAACTGTCCCAACCCTCAAAGAAATACCCCAGTTGTCCCACCAACCTTCAAACTGTCCCTTCCACCAAAACCTACCTCCCTGCAAAGTGTTCCACCTCCCCCAGCTTATCCCTCCACAGACATGACACGAGGAGAACACACAGAACAGTGATAGACACACACACAAGCACATACAAACCACACATGTATAGATTAGAAATAATTATCTAGATGTGATGTACTGCATTGAAATTTATTCAGATATGTATTTCAGGTTTTTTTTTTGTTTCTACTGTGAAAGCTACTGACTGAATAGTAGTATACATAGCATTCTTATTGGTTGCTATGTATACTACCAAATAATATCTGTTGCCATGGGCAGGGCTAGATTAAGGCACTGGCAAAGTAGGACATACCTAGGGTTCAAAGTTTAGGGAATCCTATCAGATGTGTTCAGGACTTGGGAGGGCTAGGGCTGACAACTTTGTCGTTTTTACTAGGTTCTACTGATTTTTATATTAATGTCTGGAAGCTAGAAGAATGGCTATATTTGGAAATTTTTACTTAGAAATTAAAAAAATTCCCCTGTGTGAGTGAGTCTACCATGCCTACTTCCAATGTAACTAGCAGCTAAGACGGAGGTGGGGGGGGGGGGGGGTGGGATCCAGCCATTGAGAAAGCTGTAGGGGTGGAGCACTGCAAGCCAGTGGGAGATGGAAGAGAAATGTAGCCACTTCTCTTCCTCCCCAGAAATATTCCCCAATGAGTTTCTGTGGGAAAAGAAGTTCCAACAGCTGCAGTGTACAAACACTGATTCACAGTAACATGGAGTTAAAGGAATTCTACTTTCCTGGCTCATGGCTTATTCATCATTTGATATATCGTTCCTCAAAGTAGCAGAACGGTTTACAAATCATTAAAAAATTTAAAATGTAAGACTAATAATCAAGTAACATTATAAATGCCTAAAGATAGGAAAGCAAAGCCTTCGGTCTCTCCCTTTCATCTCCTCCCCCAATTGCACATGCACGCACACAAACACACTAACTAGAGCTGGCCCAAGGCTATCTGATGTCCTAGTCGAACCTTCCACCAAGCCCCCCCCCCCCCCCCCGCAGCATCTCTCCTCACAATTCTGGCCAACATTATTGGCACCCTTGCATTTTAGGTATGTTGTGGCTAATATCTTGAGAAATTAGTGGAAATATTCCAACTGTATGCCATCATAATATTTTAATAGTATGTTCAAAGGTATACAACAAAAAATGTCTGCAACAAATTTCTGAGTAATAAAACAAATTATGACCTGGACAGAATTTAATGGCACCCATCACTAATACTTGGTTGCAGAACTCTTGGCAGTGACGACAGCATCCAAACATTTCATGTAGCCATCTGTAAGTTTTGTATATCTGTCTGTTGGTAGTTTCTTCCACTCTTCAACTGCGATTTGTTCCAGCTCATGAATGTTTCCAGGATTCCTTTTACCAATGGCAGATTTCAGCTCTTTCCAAAGGTTCTCAATTGGATTGAGATCAGGACTCATTGCTGGCCAGTTTAAAACAGTCCATTTGTTCCTTTTTAACTATTATTTTGTACTTTTGGATGTGTTTTGGGTCATTGTCCTGCTGAAGGACCCATGACCTTCGACCTAGAGCTAGCTTTCTGACACTAGGTAGCACATTTCACTCCAAAATACCTTGGTGGTCCTCTGACTTCATGATTCCTTTAATACGTTCCAGGCCTCCATTTCCTGAGGCAGCAAAAGCCCCACAACATTATGGAACTGTAGGAAGGCTGGTTTCTTTTCCTTATAAGCTTCATTTCTTTGAATGAAAATGTATTGCTGATCTGCATTGCCGAAGAGCTCAAGTTTGGTTTCATCTTTTCAAAGAACATTTTCCCAGAAGGATTGTAGTTTCTCAGAGTGGGTTTGGGCAAAGATCAGGCATGCCTTTTTATGTCTGTCTTTGAGCAGTGGGGTCCTCCTTTGCCTTTGCCCATGAAGTCCTTCTTTGTTTAGTGCACGGTGTATGATGTGGGTTGAAACCACCATGCCATATTGTTCCAGGTCAGTCTTAATCCCTTTGGATATGGTATGTAGTGTATTTCCAGCAGTTTTCACTAACCTTCAAAGACTTCTTGGATTAATTTTTCTCTTCCCTCCATGTCCTGGGTGGTTCTTGACAGTTCCAAGAGCAGAAAACTTTTTAAACATTGTGTACTGTAGACAGGGATCCCAAGGTCTTTGGAAATGGCCCTGTACCCCTTTGAAGTTTGATGTTTGCTGATAATGGCTTTTCTGATGGACTCAGGCAGCTCACTTGTCTTCACCATTGTGAAAATGGATCAGGGAGTGAATGTGGTCATTTTAAACATTAGAGCCATCTTTCACTGGTTGATTCAAGTCATGAGAGTACTGACGATCACATGTGTATCTAATTTTACTGCAATGGGAATGTGGTTCTTCTTTTCAAACTGATTTGAATTGTTTCTAAGGGTGCCAATAATCCTGTCCTGGCAATGTCCCAGTTTTTATACTATTTCCTTTTTTAATTGGTCTTGTTTTATTTGATTCTTTTATGTGTGAAATATGTGTACATATATAGTCCAAAGCCATGTCACTGGACACTTTTTTTTAGTCAATATTGGACATTAGGTGGTTGAACTGCCAATAATGTTGACCACAATTGTATCTAGCTTACCCCAAGTGTCAGCATCTCCTCCTCTTTTTCCTTCCCTAGGTGTTGTCCAACATCTCTCCTTCTGTTCCCTATCATTCTTTCCCAGAGGTACATTATCACCCCTTGTCTTCTCTGTCTCCCCCCCTCAGTAGTCCAGCATCGCCCATTGCCTTCCTTGACTCCCCTGTTAATCAGCATCCCTCCTTGCCTTCCATGACTTCCCCCAGCTGCACTCCTGCTGTTACTGCCACCCCTCTCTGGGACGTGCAGTGCTGGAGATATCTCTCTTCTGGTGCTGCGGTTCTGTTTGCATCTCCGTAGTTCATGCTCTGATTCCACTTAAAGGAAGTGGACTCAGAGGGTGGATGGAAGCACGAATGGCTCCACTGTGCTGAAAGAGAAGGTAATAATGGTGCTGTGGTGCCTTTTTAAATGTATTGACACCACTGAATGTCCTGGAAAGGGGCGGCAGCAGAAGCAATGGGTGCTCCCTGACCACTGGCCCTGCCTTCATCTATTGATCTTCAACTAGAACCTTCCTATTTGAAATTTAAGAAAGGATTAAAGTTATTTTTTCTGGCCTTTGAATTAGTTTGCATACTTAGGGGCTGTTTTATGTTGTTTTTTAGATATTTTGCATGTTTGAGGATATTGCTAGTATTAAAATTATATTTTAGAAATAATAATAATAATGCTACTTGATACTGTAATCACTCCTCTCCTCAAAAAACCCTCACTCAATCCTACTTGTTCTTCTATCGACCCATCTCCCTTCTCCCATTCATTTCCAAAATTCTTGAATATGCAGTTCTCCGCCGCTGTCTCAAATTTCTCTCCTCTCAAGCCCTCCTTGATCCACTTCAATCTGGTTTTCATCCATTTCATTCTACTGAAACGGCTCTTGCCAAAGTCTCCAGTGATCTGTTCCTCGCTAAGTCCAAAGGCCTTTACTCAGGTCCCATTCTTTTCATTTTTTCTGCTGCTTTTGATACTCTTGACCACCTCCTCTTCCTTGACACTTTATTCTCTCTTGGTTTTAGAGACCCTGTACTGTCTTGGCTCTCTTTCTTATCTCTCAAATCACTCTTTCAGTGTTTGTTCTGGAGGTTCCTCCTTTTCTGCCAGCTCTCTCGCAGTTGGTGTACCTCAAGGGTCTGTTCTGGGCCCTCTCCTTTTCTCTCTCTATACCCAGTCCCTTGGTGCTCTCATCTCTTCTCATGGCTTTCAGTATCATTTTTATGCTGATGACTCTCAAATCATCCTATCTACACTTGACATCTCTCCTTCACTCCAAACTTTGACATTGCTGCCTGGATCTCTCACTGCCACTTAAATTGAATATGGTTAAAACTTAACTTTTTATTTTTCCCCCTAAACCCTCCTCCCCCCCCTTCTTTTTTTTCTCTATCACTGTTGACAACACTCTTCTTCCTGTTTCCTCGGCCTGCAACCTTGGGGGTCATCTTTGACTCCTCCCTTTTCTTCTCCACACATATTCACATAGATCTAAAACATGTCATTTCTTTTACAACATTAATACACTACTAAGGCTTACGGCTCTTGTCTTTCTCTCTGATCACACTATTAAGGCTCTTGTCTTTGGTCACCTCCCGTCTTGACTATTGCAGCCTTCTCCTTGCTGGTCTCCCTCAGTGTCATCTCTCTCCAGAACTGTGCTGTGTGGCTAATCTACTGCCAACCACGATACACTCATATAACCCCTCTTCTAAAATCACTTCACTGGTTCCCCTTCCATTTCCATATCCAATTCAAACTTCTCCTTCTAACATATAAATGCATTCACTCTACTGCCCCACATTACATTTTCTCTCTTCTGTCTCCCTACACCCCTCCTCGTGAACTCCGCTCCTCCTATGGCTTTCTTCTCTTTATGCCCTTTTCTTCTTCTGCAAACTTCAGACTTCAATCTTTTCACCTTGCTGCTCCTTATGCATGGAACAAACTTCCTCTATCTTTATGTCAAGTCTCTTCTCTCACCCTCTTCAAATCCATGCTAAAGGCTTATCTCTTTGAGGCCGCATTTGGATCCAAATCCCTTGTTCTCCTTGTGTCTCCTTCCCTATTTGAATCTCCCTTGTTTCCCTTGTATTGTCTTGATTAGATTGTAAGCTCTATGAGCAGGGACTGTCTTCTTTCTATGTTTGTACAGTGCAGCATATGCCTTGTAGTGCTAAATAAATGATTAGTAGCAATAGTACGATATATATATTTTATTGTAAACTGCTATGATGTTTTATTTGAATATTGTTATATCAAGAGAAAAAACTGACTGGATTGAATTCCTTTAATTCAGAACAACATTATTGTTGATTTACAAAGAGTCCTGCAACACTGGTCACTTCTGCATTTGTCATGGTGTCGCAAATAGATACTATTAAGATGATGTTCCTTCCTAGTATAATTTACAGGCTGGGGATTCTCCCGTGATTATGTAAACACAGTTTTCATGCAAATTTGGACAGGCAACTGACTCTTTTTTTTTTTTTTGTGGAAAGGTAAAAAGCCTTGCCATTGCTTTAGCCAAGTTGAAACTTCCGAGGAGGAAGAGTGGTATCGGCTTTACAGATTTTCCAACATACCATGTTACATCTCTTCTGTGATATGGGGCTGGTTGGCTTCAAAACGATTTAATTGCCCCTTGGTTGGAGATGGAGAAAGCTCTGACTGCACCTTGCAGGTTATCGGAGCTACCTATGATGTGCATTTTGGTTAGCAAACCGAAGTCAACGCTTATTGTCAGTACCATTAATGCCCTTATTTTGATGCTTGTTGCACCATTCCCTATTCTAGTTCTTTGGCCTCCCCCCTATCGTTTAATCGACTTATCCGAATTAATGGGAAAAGAATCTTCTAGAAGGGCTGATTTGACAAAGGCATTTATAATGTTGGCTAACTTTTAGAAGGGGATGTTCTAATTTCTGAGTAGTGCTTGATTGAACTCTATGGTTTATCACAAGCACAGACTTCCAAATTAGATAGTTTGTTCCAGAGTTTTACACAATTCTCTTTATGGTCTGAGGGGGGGTTGCCAGACCTCAGATCTTGTCAAGATAAGACAGAAAGCTGAAATAGGGGGTAGATTAACCTCTTTTCTTTCTATGAATTATTTTATTTATTTATTTACAATTTCTTCTATACCGCACTATTCAGCATCAGCGCGGTTTACATGGAACATAACAATCAGACAGGGTACATAAGTCTGAGTTTACAGTTAACAGGAGAACTAACTTGGATAACAAAAGTAACTATTTACACAACGGTGTCATATAAAGACATAGCAAGAGGGTGATTTAATGGATAGCAAGGGTCCCTCTTTGCTGGGGCTTCGTTGAGCTTGGAAAATTGATTTTAGCTTTTCTCAAGATGCGTTTAGGTGGAACATGTTCTGGAGCCATACAATTCGGCCAACGATGTGTAGTAGCCTGTCGCAAACTTTGTTTTTTATCGCGCATCATGCTGTCTGGACCCCTCTCTGCATGTTCAAGGTGCGCTTCTTAGCGTCCAGCCTTTGTTGGCATTGTTCTGTGGATATTCACATGCTCTACAAATCCACCTTAGTCAAGTACTTCTGGCATGGGGTATGGGGATATATCAGAGAAGTGTTTCATCTAAATTCTCCTTTATCACTACAAATTGTACTGTTCAGATCGTTATGTTTAAAGGAACAACCTAACAGATATGATAAGATGCTTTTAGACATTATGCTGTCATTGCACCTCAACAGGTTATGCACGGTTGGAAAGATGTCTCTTAACTGAATGTGACTTTCTGGTGGCGTGCCATTTGACAGACCCACAAACTCGAAAGGGCTGTTTCTGTATTAAACTATATTGATAAAACGGAAAGAATATGGAGATCCTTGGATGTTCATTTGACTAACCCATGATTAACCAGCATACAAACTTCTGCCTTGTGGTTTCTTTTTTTTTGGGGGGGGGGAGGGGGTGGTTGTGATTCTAAGTGTTTTATTGAATTGTTATGTATTCTGAGCTATGTTTAATGTTGTAAAATTTAAATAAATTAGGAAAAAAAAGAAAATTGTACATAGTTGGACTGAATTACATTGTTCTTTGCCAAACAGCTTTGGCTCCTAGTTAGATTT
Source organism: Ichthyophis bannanicus (assembly GCA_033557465.1). NCBI lineage: Eukaryota > Metazoa > Chordata > Amphibia > Gymnophiona > Ichthyophiidae > Ichthyophis > Ichthyophis bannanicus. The sequence goes on along the minus strand of CM066031.1, from coordinate 1,415,287,141 downwards.
TGTGTGACGTTTAGAGTACTGTTATCATTCAAAACAGTTTTTTATAAATTTAGGACTTCCATATTTAAAAGAACTTTTCTTTTCCTGCAAAGACATTGCATTCCCATGGCTTTCACTATCATCTCTATGCCGACGACTCTCAAATCTATCTTTCTGCATCTGTTATCTCTCCTGAAATCCAGTCTAAGATCTCGCTCTTCTAACAGTCTTCGTTTATCTGTGCCCTTTACTCGTACTGCCAATTCCAGACTTCGCTCCTTCCAACTGGCAGCACCCTTTGCTTGGAATAGTCTTCCTACCTCTGTGCGCCAGGCGTCCTCCCTGGCCATTTTCAAGTCCAGACTAAAATCCCACCTCTTCACTATTGCTTTCCGTTCCTGTCTTACCCTATCTTGATCTCTCTATCAACATTTGCTTACTTTGTCCTGTAAATTTTTGTTATTTGTATTATGTAACTTATTTTGTTTTCTGTCTTATTAGATTGTGAGCTCTGATGAACAGGGACTGTCTCTCTTCTATGTTTGTACAGCGCTTCGTATGTTGCGGCGCTTTATAAGTCTTTAATAATAATAATAATAATAATTGCATTCAACTGGGGAGGCTCATCCCTGCATTCCTGCTCTGTCAACCCTCCATTTAATCTAGGAAATAGGCCTTGTTTGTCTCACATCTGTGTTGAACTCACTACACAATATTTTCCCTTCATTAAGGGATTTATAAACTGCCTTCCCAGTCATAAAAGGGGGTCACCATTATGGACAGGATTAGAGACAAATTGACTTGCTTTTTGATAACTAGCTAAAGCCTTACTCTTTAAATAGAAGCATTTAATATGTGATTCTTCATTTTATTTGAATTCAGTATTTACTGTATTCTCTGTGGTTTTTTTTTAAATTCTTATTTCTTTATAATAATTTATCTCTGAGATTGGGAATCTTAGATAATCTTAACTTTGTGAATGACATCTATATAATTGTTTTTATCTTAATTTTTTTACTCTTGTATTACTGGTTTAGTTTTAGGTTGTTTCTCCTCCGCATTGAGCACTTTAACTAGACAGATATGTGTTTAATAAACATTAGTCGACCTTGCCTTCAGCTCCAGCCCTCTGACTTTGGAGAGGAAGAGGGAGCAGCTACAGGGACTCATATGTGCCATGAGTGCCGAGTCAGTGATTTGCATTTGCACACGGCAAACTTTAATACATAAGGTAACACTTCCTGGACGGATAGCTAATTTCTTTCTCTCCATGGTATGCATACTTTTGCTTTCTTTTCCGAAAGTCAAGGAGAGAATGTGTATGCGCTTCTCTGGAGTCATGCATGCATGCATCTCTCTCACTCTTCTGCGGATCTGAAGTCCCGTGGAGTGCTTATTAGAATGCATTTAAACAGAGAATACCTCTGGATGCACATAGGTCTGTAAAAATGATTTGCACTCACCATTTATATTCATGCTTTCATTTGATAATCTGCTAAAGGTTATTGAGATCATGTTTGGGCAAGCTATGTTGTAGGTAGACTGTTTTCCTTTGCTTTTCTGACTTCTGTCCTAATCTCCTCTCTCTTTAATGGCGATGGCTGCACTTTTTATTTCTGGGCAAGTAGGCAAGATTTGGACGAACATTCATGCTAAAATTCGGAGATTTAGGGGTAAAAGTGATTAAACCTTCCTCATCACTGCAGCCTTGTGTGTAACTTTGATTAGATATATGTACAACTCTTCTGTGTTTGCTAGAGGCTTGTAGGTTCCTTTGGTGTAGATGGACGTACCACCTTCTTTTTCCCAGATAACGCACCCCTGCCTCTTTTTCTCATATACCCTGCATTTCTATAGCTTCAATATTTTCTATAGATCATGATAAGCGTCCTTCCTGAATATATAGGGGACAATTTCCTAAAGTACAGGAAGGTGTTGCACTTACTGCATGATAGGCACAAAACCTCATGCGTGCTAAGTGCATGCCCTGCTGTTAGTATTCTCTGTAGCGGCAGGTAGTGCAAGGGCACCCACGCAACCTGCCAAGGCAGGGAATGCGGGCCTGGAGTCAAAAATGTAAAAAAGAATCACATGATGACCATAACACCCACCGCCAATCCAAGTCAGGTACTAAGTAGTTAGCAGTTACTGTAGGTCTGTGCTAACAATTACTACACTTTGGTAAGCATGCCTCATAGTCGGTCCACAATGACTCCAAGATCTTTTTGTTGGGTGATGAGTCCTAACCCTGACCCGGAATTTTGTACCTGTAGTTGGCATTATTTTTCCTTGTATGCATCACTTTGCATTTATTTGTGTTAAATTTCATCTGCCATTTAGACATCTAATCTCACAAGATCCTTCTGCAAATCTTCACAATCCTCTGTTATTTTAAATTATCAAAAGCCTTTAAAATGGTAGAGGAAATCTGTGGGACCGGCTGTTCCTTGCTGTTGGGCTACTGTTCAGCTTTTTCTAATAAATTTGCTGTCTTATTTATTACTCAGTTACTACTATTTGAAATTCATCCTTCAGTTTCGGAAGGATCCTGAAAAGAATATATCTGCTGGCCGACACCTGTTGAAATTAGTGAAATTCATCAGAGACTGTTCATTTCCCTTGTCTCTGCTAAACATAGAAAAAGACCACATGGCCTATCTAGTCTGCCTTTGCTCTGTCCTACCCCATTATCCTTTGTCCTGAACATCAGTCCTTCCTACCCTAGTTTCAACCCAGCAATCACTGTTTCTCCACCTCACCTCCAGTCCCAGCAGTCACATTGAAGACAACCTTCCTCCATCTCTGCTCTGGCACACCTACAGATCCTTCTCACTTCACCCAGTGCCTGAGGCAGTGTAGTAACTTCATTGAATTTAGGAACGCCATTTATACTCTGCTTTTACAATCATATGATGTACAAAGCAGAGTATAAAATAAGTCATAGCTAATCAAACATAAATTTTTACATGATAACAAAACTTCCTAGACTGATTCTCACTATCCATGAAATACTCCCTAAGCAGCCAAGTTTAAGGTTCTTGTTGAACTGTAGGTAATCGTTCATATCCCTGTTTAGCTGGTACATCATGCCATAGTGTAGGCGTGGCCTATCATGCAAATGCTCACAACACTCCTTGCCACTATTACATGCACACATATACATATCCGTATATGTAAATATATAGAGAGCGTGCATGTGTGTGTGTATACATATATATATATATATAGATAGATAATTACATACACACACATACATGTGTACAAAAATCTAAACACTCAGAAAACTTAACAGCCACGTACTAAACAAAGCTATGCTCTGCTGTTGAGTGTTGACATTTCCGTGAAATGCTCTTGCATTTTGATTATGGGAAAAAGAACATGGAGGGAAATTACTATAGCAGTTTTGAAGCTAAAGAGAGGGAATTGATCTAGATAAAGGATGGGAAAAGAGGAGGGGCTATGACTGTGCATGGGAAAACTCCTAAAGTGGATTTACATTACTGTTTAAAGCAGGATTTTGAAGTCTCACCTCATTTTTGTGTATTATAATTTTGAAAACTAAATTGCAGCCGAACTTGATAAGTTTGAGAAGGGTAACTTTATAAGTGTTCATAGGTGAGATTGCAGAAATTAGGTGACTAATTGGGGCCATACAAATCACGACATCAATTTTTAATGCAGCATTGTTGTGAGGATCCATTTTCATAGAAATAGTTTCATGTAATATGGATGAAGCAGTAGAGATTCAGACCTTAGAAATTCTTGTGGACTTCAGGTCTGAATCTTTGTTTTCTGTATGCAGTTTTCTGTTTTATTTCCCTTGAACATCTTTTCTCCTTTTGTTTATCTGCTGACTAATACAGTTCAGAATGTCATTTGAGTAGCCACCAGAACAGCGCAGGTAGGATAAGGCCACACCACTTAAAAACAAAGAAACCTTTAATTTCGTATAACCTTCAAAGGTACCGACCCTTTGAAGGTTTTATGAAATAAAAGGTTTCTTTGTTTTTAAGTGGTGTGGCCTTGTCCTCCCAGTGCTGTTCTGGTGACTCCTGTAATTTCTTCAGAGGGTTGGTTGTCTTTTTCCCCAGAATGTCATTTGAACAGATTTAATCTCCTTTTCCTATGTATTTCTCTATACAGTGGGAAGGGCGCACAAGTTCCAGTCCTGGAGGGCTAAAAATATGCAGCTTTTCAGGATATCCCTAATAAATATGCATATGAGAGGCTGCATACAAACTACTTGCATCATGCATATCCATTAGGGGATACCCTGAGATTCTTACATGGCCTGTTTGAGGCCCCTGCGAACTGAATTTCTGAACACTGTTCAAAAACACCATCTTTGAAGCCCAGACCAGATGTATTGCACATACTAAAAAAGATGGAAGGATGTCAAATGACAGCCAGAATGGTTAAAAGGTGAAGTGAAAGAGGCTATTATAGCCATAAGAACATTTTTCAAAAAAATTCAAAAGGATATGAATGAAGTAAAGAGGAAATAGCATAAGCACTGGCAAGCTAGATGCAAAAAGAGAATTTGAAAAGATGCTATATAGGCAAAAGCTCCTAGCACAAATTTTTTCATGTACTGTATATTTGAAGCAAGAGGCCTGTGATGGGGTCAGTTGGACTATTAGATGATCATAGAGTTAAAGAGGCACTCAGAGAGGACAAGGCCATAGTGGAAAGACAAAATAAATTATTTGTTTCAGACTTTACTAAGAATGATGTAAGAGATCTACCTTTCTGTGCCTGAAATCTCTCCAGGAATCCAGGCCTGTATCTCTGCCAGCATATCTGACATTGCTGCCTGAATGTCTCACTGCCATCTGAGACTGAACGTGGCCAAAACTGAACTCCTTATCTTTCCTCCTAAACCCACCTCCCCCTTTCCTCCCTTCTCTATTTCTGTGTATAATGCTACACTCCTCCCTGTTTCCTCAGCTCGCAACCTTGGGGTCATCTTTGACTCTACTCGCTCTTTCTCTGGACACATTCAACAGCTAAAACCTGTCGCTTCTTTCTCTATAACATTGGAAAAATTCATCCCTTCCTTTCTATACACACCACTAAGACACTTATCCACTCTTTAGTAACCTCCCGTCTAGACTATTGCAACCTCCTTCTTGCTGGTCTCCCTTTGAATCATCTCTCTCCCCTTCAATCTATTCAAAACTCAGCTGTGCAGCTAATCTTCCGCCATTCTTGATGTGCTCATATAACCCCTCTTCTCAAGTCGCTTCCTTCACTGTTGGAAACAGGATACAAGACTTGATGGACCTTGGTCTGCCCCAATATGACATATTTTATGTTATGTTCTTTTCAAGTGGCTCCCTATTCGTTTCAGTATCCAGTTCAAACTTCTCCTACTGACCTTTAAGTGCAATCATTCTGCTGCTCTTCGCTACCTTTCATCACTTATCTCTCTGTACACCCCTCCTTGGGAATTCCACTCTTCTGGCAGATCCCTTCTATCTGTGCCCTTCTCTTCTATTGCCAACTCCAGACTTTTATCCTTCCACCTTGCTGCTCCTTATGCCTGGAACGAAGTACCTGAGTCTGTGCGTCAGGCTTCATCTCTGGCCCTTTTCAAATCTAGGCTGAAAACTCACCTCTTCGAGGCTGCTTTTGGATCCTGATCTGCTTAGTCTCCTATGTGTTCTCTTACCAGTCCCCTAGATATTTCTTTTAGCTGTTGTATTGACTGTCTTCACTAGATTGTAAGCTCTGATGAGCAGGCATCATCTTTGACATTTATTATTTATTTATTGTTCTTATATACCGCACTCTTAAAAATCAGCGCGGTTTACATAAAACGGATCTGTGCCGAATAGGATCCTATTAGGCTCTTACAAAGAACAGGAAGTAAAACTTGGTTTCAACTGGGGGAACTATGTACATCAATTTTGGTTTATCTACAGTATGTACATGTGTTGACAGTAACTCATGAGTTCCTAGTTGGGTGTGTGATAGGTGATGTTAGGTTGGTGTCTTTACAGTGCTGCATATGCCTTCTAGGACTATACAAATGATCAGTAGTAGTAGTAGAACTACGCATGCCAGAAATCATATTTAATGGTGACAAATTAGAGCAACTGAAGCAAATATCAGTAGATCTAGAAGAGTTAATAGGATAAATTGACAAACTAAAGAGCAGCACGTCACCTGGACTTGATGGTTTACACTAGTGGCATAAATTCTGCCCTAGCAGTCTTATAATGTGGAAACTTACTTTATCACATTTGCTGCGCAGCTCCACTTTTGTAAGTCTGCTGGGGGCCCAGCGGCTGTTCTTTGCCACACACGATTAACAGCCACACTGTGAGACTTTGGCCTGGCAGGGAACAGTCGAAGGGCTCACAGCAAACTTACAGAGCAGAGCAGCACGGCAAACATAAAGAGGTAAGTTTTCTGCCCTGCATGGGAGGGGGACAGACGATGGGGCATCACACCACCTCCATGACATCGGAGGGCTGGGGGTGTGCCACAGCTGCGACGATGGGGGGCCCTCAGCAAAGTTTTGCTTAGGGGCTTCCCAAGGATGCTGAAAGAACTGTAAAATTTAATTGCAGATATACTATTGGTATATCGGAGTGGAGGAGTAGCCTAGTGAACACTGGCTTGGTAATCAAGCAACCAGGGTTCAATTCCCACTGGCACTTCTTGTGGCCTTGGGCAAGTCACTTAACCCTCCATTGCCTTGGAAGAAAGGCCTGGCAATCTACTTCCGGTGACACTGCCAAGAAAACCCAGGAGCTTCTGGGTTGCTAGGAGTCAGGACTGACTCGAAGGCACACATTGCAATACTATTGGTAATCAATAACCTATCATGAAAAATCACCTATGGTACCTAAAAAGTGTAGTTTTTCAAAAAGAATTCCAGGGAAACTGCAGGCTAATGCTGGAAAAAAATGGTAGAAACTATTATAAAGAACTACATTAAAAAGCCATGGGATAGGAGGCAGTGTCTTATTGTGTATTGGGAAATGGTTAAAAGATAGAAAACAGAGAGTAGGGTTCAATGGCCAATTTTCTCAATGGAGGAAGGTGAATCGTGGAATACTGGAATGGAAAATTTTTAAACATATTTATAAATGGTTTTGAAATGGAAACAATGAGTGAGGTCATTAAATTTGTAGATGACACCAAATTATTCAATCTTGTTAAATCGCATGAGGATTGTAAGAAATTTCAGGAGGACCTTGTAAGACTTGGAGATTGGGCAGGTGAAATTTAATGTGAAGTAGTATGAAGTAGGGAAGATAAACCAAATTATAGATACACAATGCAAAATTTCACTGTAGGAGTCACCACCCAGGAAAAGGATCTAGGCGTCATCTTGGACAGTACGTTGGAATCTTCTGCTCAGTGTGTGGCAGTGGTCAAAAAAGCAGACAATGTTAGGAAAGGAATACAGAATATCATAATCCCTCTGTATTGCTCCATGGTGTCATCACATCTTGAGTACTGTGTGCAAGTTTGGTTGCTGTATCTCAAAAATAGAGTGGAATTAGAAAAAGTACAGGAAAGGGTGATCGAAATGATAAGGAAATGCTAAAGAAGTAGGGCTATCAAGCTTGGAGAAGACAGCTGAGGGGGGAATATGATCTTAATCATTTAGTCAAACCTTTTATCACCTCTCCTATAAAAAAAAGGGGGGGGAGGGGATGTTACAATATTGTATTCCATAGAATATTCAATTATAATTTAAAATCTCATTTCTTACTAACATTTCACATTCCTAACTAACCTATTCTTCATTAAAATTGTAAGACATCAATTTCCTGCCCCTATGCTTCTCCAAGGATTCCTAAAGTCCTTTAATGCTATGTTGCTACTGCTTGCCTGAACTATCGTGTTTTCTGTAGCTGACCAAACCAAAAAGAATCTGCATCCAGATACCAGAGATCTAATTAAGTAAGGCATTCTATCAGTAAGGTACTAAGATTGCACAAGCTCATTTCATTCTTTCCAAACAGACTTTCTCCAAGACTGAAACCAACAAAAACTTTTCTTTTTCCTTTGACTGTAATAAAGAAGGTACAAACTATGTACAGTTTACAAAAAAATATCACCCATTTAAAATGGATACAGAAGCTAATGGGCAACAGAAGAGACATGATCATGGGGTTGCAATCATAGGAATCTAAGAAATGCCATATTGGGTCAGACCAAGGTCCATCAAGCCAAGTATCCAGTTTCCAACAGTGACCAATCCAGGTCACAAGTACCTAACAGTTTCCCAAAAAGATACACGGGTTCCATAATGCTTGTAGTGGGGCAAGCAGTGGATTACCTGGGTCCTCTTTAATAATGATTTATGGATCGTTCCTCCAGGAAGTTCTCCAAACCTTTTTTTAAACCCAGCTGCACTAACAACATTTTACTACATCCTCTGGTAACAAATTCCAGAGTTTGATGACGAGTTGAATGAAAAAATATTTTCTCTTATTCGTCTTAAATGAGTTACACTGTAGCTTCATTGCATGCCCCCCTAGTCTTTCTACATTTTGATGCCATAAAGCAGGCATGTCCAACTTCGAACAGGCCATGATCTACTTTTTCCGGCCAAAAGTGCCGGTGATCTACCACCATGAAAATTAAGTTTCAAATTTGTTTCAAATTAAATTTTAACCCAATAAAGTTGGAGGATTCCCCCCCCCCCATTTTTAATGAACCTTCTGTCATTTACTTGGATGTGATCAGCTGTTAAGCAAATTAAGCAAAAACAAAACCGAGAGATGAAGATCCAGTAAGAACTGCGAGGGGAAATGGAAAGTACATTTTTTCTTAAAGTTTTATTAAGTAGTAATTTTCTTTAATGTTGTGTACTCTTTGTCATTTTCAGATGGGAAAATGCAGATTCACACAAATAAGTTGAACCGAAAAAGGAGTGTACAGCTTCACTGCATCTTCTCAAGTTGGGAAATTTGTCTCTAGGCACTAGCTTCCAAAACGATTCTTGCTCAGCACGGGTCTTGAGAAAAATGTCATTTTTAAGGGTTAATATTTAGTTTTCAAGAGATGGCTTGTTCAATGAGTAATTTTTACTGATAGCAGCTGCAGTTTCTTTAATGTCCACATCTACTTTGAATGGGTATGACGAGTACAATTTTTTGGAAGTCACAGAATCTGTTTTCGAATTCCTGGATAACAGAACAGATTTCTGTCACATACCTCTCGCTCTGAAAAACAAAATTTGGATATTGTCCCAGATGGTCCTGCATATTAGGAAAATGATCAAAAGTGTTATTTGCAAGGTCAGTCATCATTAGTTCAAATTTGCTCTTGTAGGATGAAACTGTACTCATCTCACCAATGCATTTGTTTTTACCTTGTAGTTCAAGGTTCATAACACTTAGTTCGCCTGTAAAGTCAGCGAGAAATGTCAGATAACATAACCACTCCTCATCTTCCAACTCTGCTTGGTCATCTCTCCTCTCCTTCAAAATCTTCTTATTTCATTCAGAAAATCACACAATCTTTGCAGAAATGTGTGCCTACTTAGCCACCTTACATCTATGTGCAAAATGATTTCCGCGGCCCCTTCATCAAGAGTAAGATTGAAAGCCGTCTTTGAAGTGATCTTCCATGAACTGAATTTACAATTTTGAAAGTGATGTCCATGATGGTCTTTCTATTGAGTCTCTTGCTTGCCAAAACTTTCTGGTGAATGATGGAGTGGTAGGAAAGGAAATCTGGGAAGTTGTCATGCTGTCTACAGAGGGCTATGAAACCGTTAACCTCACCTGTCATTGCTCTTGCTCCATCAGTAGTGATGGAAACAGGTCTATGCAATGGAATATTACACTTTGTCACAAAAGAATGGAAAGAACTGAATATTTCCTGACTGGTAGTTCTCCCTTTTAAAGAAATCATTCCAAGTAGTTCTTCTTTAACACTGAAGTCTTCAAAAACCATCCAAATAAAGACTAGTAACTGGGCTATGTCTCTTATGTCTGTAGATTCATCCAGTTGGAGTGAGAAAGCAACACAATTTGAAACATCCTCCAAAAATTGTTCAGTTGTATCTCCACACATCTTTTCTATTCGCCGCACGATTGTGTTTCTTGACAATTGTACATCTTGAATAGCAGCTATGATCTCTATCTTATTTTTAAATCCTTCAAAAAGATTGTCAGCTGCTTCAAGAAAACAATCTTTTACAAATTCCCCTTCAGTGAAAGATTTGCATTTCTTTGCGATCAGGTTGCTGACCTTGAAGGATGCTATGGTTGCATTGACCGAATGTAACCTTGGCTTCGCCATCAACTGTTGCTGAGTAGCCAATTTCGATTTAAGTACTTTCAGCTTTAGTTTAGGAATTTCACTTTTGGGTGGAAAATGAGCATCAAACTTATCGATATGCAGAGCCTTATAATGACGTTCCAGATTACCCTTTTTGGGCAAGGATACTGGGGCGTTACAAATTAGACAACAACGCTCGTCTTTCACCATGATGAAGAAGTAGTCCATTTCCCATTCATCATGAAAGTGGTAGGTTTTGCTCTTCTTTGGAACACTCATCTTCGTTATACTGGGGTGGCTGGATGTAAGAAGGCCAAATCTGCTAGGTTAGTATAAACACTGGCTGAATCTGGTCCAAAACTGTCACTGTCCCAAAGTTTTAAAGATCAACAGGAACTGAAGATCTCTGGATGATTTGCAGTACAAGGACCGGAGATGCCAAAACCACACATGCAGTTCTAAAAGTAAAAATAAGAATTCATCATACTGGCACCAATAATCAAATACCACCAAACAATCATCAAAAAACCTCAAACACCTGTCCAGCAAACCAGATAAAATCAAATACCGCCAAACAAGTTCAAATACCACCACACGCGATTTAATAAATTCTGCACAAAGTGTAGAATCAACCCAAAGGCAAGGTGGAATAAAATTGCAGTGTAGAATCAGCGCAAAGGCTAGGCAAAATAAAATTGCAGAGGCAAGCAAAAGTCACAGTGGTTTGAACCAATTCGAAGGCAAGGCATAGGCAAGTTAGAACAAAATTGGAAAAGCCTGCCAAAATCACCAAATTCTTGACACTTTGTTGTGTCTGCCCGAAAACGTTTAATGAAAGCGAACTATAAAGCGACCAACGACCAGCATACGACACAACTAATATGGTAAGTGTATTCAAGTAAAGCCCGGGTGAATGGATATTACACACTTCTAAGGGGTGTTGGGGCGGGGGCAGGAATGGGTGATTCTGAGAGGCAGGAGACCAGGTATGACGCCGGGCCTGTGGCATCTCGTCGTGGGGCGCGTGCAGCAGCCTCCTGGAGTACCCACAAACTATTGGCTCGAAAACTACAAGCGCCCCCAATACACCCGCAGGCAAGATTCCCGCAGGCAGGGAAAAAAGACAGGCAAAGGATCAGCAGCGGCGGCAAGCCCTCGGCAGACGACCTGCCGGCACGAGCTCTCTCCTAGCGACGGGGCGAGCTGCTGGAGAGATGGAGCCAAGTGGTGCTGGCGCTCTACCTCTGACCCCTCCATGATGTACAGGTAGATTGCGATTTACCTGTTGGATATGCCTGCCATAAAGAATCGATCTACGTTTACCCGTTCCACTCCATTCATTAATTTATAGACCTCTATCATATCTCCCCTCAACTGTCTGTTTTCCAGGTTGAAAAGCCCTAAACGTTTAAGCCTCTTCTCATAGGGGTATCCTTCCATCCCCTTTACCATTTTGGTGACTCTTCTCTGTACCATTTCTAATTCCACTATATCCTTTTTTAAGATACGGCGACCAGAATTGCGTGCAATATTCAAGGTGCGGTGTCACCATGGAATGATACAGAGGCATTATAATATATTTTGTTTTATTCTCCATTCCCTTAGGATTCCTAGCATTTTAATTGCCTTCTTGGTTCAGCTTCACACTGGGCAGTGGGTTTCAATGTTTTATCCACGATGACGCTTAAATCTTTTTCCTGGGTTGTTCCTAATGTGGAACCTTGCATCGTGTAACCATAGTTTTAGTGGTTCTTTCCTAGGTGCTAACTTTGCACTTGTCCAGATTAAATTTCATCTACCATTTGAACGTCCAGTCCTCCAATTTACCAAGATCCTCTTGCAGTTTTTCGCATCCTCTTGGATTTTAACAACTTTGAATAATTTTCTGTCATCTACAAATTTGATTTCTGCACTCATTATTCCAATTTCCAAGTCATTAACGAATTTGTTAAAAAGCAGCGGACCCAGCAAAGATCCCTGGGGTACTGCACTATTCACCTTTCTCCATTGGGAAAATTGGCTATTCAGCCCTACTCTCTGCTTTCTTTTAACCAGTTCCTGATCCACAATAGTACACTGCCTCTTATCCCATGACTTTTTAACTGCCAAGAGTCTCTCAAGAGGGACCTTGTCAAAGGCTTTCTGAAAATCCAGATACTGTATATCGACCAACTCACCTTTGTCTACCTGTTTATTCACACCTTTAAAAAAATATAGTAGATTAGTAAGACAAGACCTTCCTTGGCTAAACCATGTTGGCTTTCTCCCATTAAACCATGACTTTCTATATGTTCAGTAATTTTGTTATTTATAATGGTTTCTACTATTTTGCCCAGTACTGATGTCAGGCTCACCAACCTGTAGTTTCTTGTATCACCCCTGGAACCCTTTTTAAAAATTGGCATGGCATTAGCCATTCGCTAATCTTTCAGGTACTACAGATGATTTTAATGATAATTTACAGATTAATAATAGTAGGTTGCAATCTCATATTTCAGTCCTTTCAACACCCTTGGGGTGTATATCATCCGTTCCAGGTGATTTGCTATTGTTTAGTTTATCAATTAGTTGTAATATAGCTTCCCGGTTTATCGATATTTTTTCATTTCTTCCAATGCATCACCTTTAAGTACTATTTCAGTCATGGGTAACTTCCCTACATCATATTCTGTAAAGACTGAAGTAAATAATTCATTCAGTCTCTCCACTATGGCCTTGTCCCCTCTTAGTGTCCCTTTTACCCCTCTATCATCTAATGGTCCAACTGACTCTCTCACAGTTTTTTTTTATACAAATGTACTTTTGCTTCCACAGCAAGCTTCTTCTCATATTTTCTCTTTGCCTGCCTTATCAGTGCCTTGCACCTAACTTGCCAGTACTTATGTTTTCAGTTTTCGTCATTTGGCTCCTTTTTTCCATTTCCTGAAAGATGCTTTTTTGGCTACAACAGTCTCTCTGAGCTCACTTTTAAACTATGCTGGCAGTTTTTTGGATTTCCTTCCACCTTTCTTAAAGCATGGAATATAGCTGGTCTGGGCTTACAAGATTATATTTTTAAATAACGCCCATGCTTTGATGTCAATCTTTAACCTTGCAACTACTCCTTTTAGTTTTTTCTTAACGGTTTTCCACATTTTATCATAGTCTCCCTTTTGAAAGTTAAAAGGCAGTACTGAGGATTTCCTTGCCATCCTTCCTCCATTTATTTATTATTATTATAATTTATTTATTATAAATTTGTATACCGCTACTTCCAGCGATCAGCAGCGGTCTACTTGAAAGGGAGGATGTACAGTGCAATTTAAGCATACAGACTAATTACAGAGAGGAGAACAGCACAATTTAAGCATACAATCTGATTACATGGGGGAGGACACATAATGTACAGTTACTATTTGATCAGAGGGGGAGAATTTAATCTAAGAGGAGTTGGGGGGTTAGAATATCTACATATATACATTAACTTAGGGGTAGGTCAGCAGGGTGGGATAAGTAGAGGTAGATCTGTCTAGGTGATGCCGTAGTGGGATTGGAAAAGGTGGGTCTTAAGCTTTTTCCTGAAGTCCTTTAGGTCATTGATCTGGCGTATCTCATGAGGCAAGTGGTTCCAGAGCATGGGAGCCGCGTAAGTGAAGGCCCGGTTGCTCGTCCGTATGTTGACTGCTCTTATGCTGCTTGGTACGCAGAGGGTGTTCAGGTTAGTGGTCCGTCTGCCTCTGTTGAGCGGCTGTGTGGTGATGAGGTTAGAAAGGAATGAGGGGGATACTTTGTGGATGATTTTGAATGTTGTTATTAGAACTTTGAAAATTATTCGTGCCGAGATGGGCAGCCAGTGTAGTTCAATCAGGACTGGTGTAATGTGATCTACTAGGTTCTTGTTCATGATAATCCTGGCTGAAACATTTTGTGCCATTTGTAGGATGTTTAATGTTTTCTTCGGTAGACCCTGAAGGATGGCATTACAGTAGTCAAGGTGAGGAATGATGAGGGCCTGAGCTACTGTTCTGAAGTCAGAGTGGTCTATGATGCTGCGTATCGGTTGTAGCACTTTCAGCTTGTGAAATATAGCTCTGTTGGTTGTCCGGAGGTGTTTGTCCATTTTTAATTTATCATCAATCAGTACGCCTAGATATTTGATCACATTTTTAGAGTGATAGGAGTTGTGATTCAGGGTGATGGTTGCAGGAGGATCAAAGTCTTGTTTCCCTGAAATGAACATTACTTCCGTTTTTTTGTGGTTTATCGACATATTGTTGTGATGGAGCCAATTTTGCATTTTGAGTAGGCATTCTTCTAATTGGTTGTAATTGGGATTGTTTACATCAAGTTGAGTGTAAATCATAATATCATCCGCATACAAGTGGTAGCTGATATTGAACGTTTTGAAGATCATGCATACTGGCTGTATGTAAACGTTGAATAGGAGGGAGGAGATGGCTGAGCCTTGAGGTATTCCTTGTGTTTGGGGGAAAGGCTCTGCTTGTTCGTTATTGTAGCGTACCTGCTGCATTCGATTTGTTAGGTAGGACTCGAACCACTTTAACGGTGTTCCTGATATACCTATGGACGCAAGTCTGCGCAGGAGAGTTTGATGATGTACTGTGTCAAACGCTGCTGAGATATCTATGAATATGAGTATGAACATCTTGTTTTTGTTTTCCAGGCCCTTGATGAGGTTGTCTAGGAGTGCTATTAGCAGAGTTTCTACTCCATGGTGCGGTCTGAAACCGTATTGATTGGCATCGAGGATTTTGTTTTCATCAAGGTGGTCCTGCAGTTGCTGTTGGGTCACTTTCTCAATAATCTTTGCAAGAAAGGATATACTTGATATCGGACGGTATGAGGTTGGATCTTCTTTGTTGAGTGCTTTGTTTTTTAGTATAGGCCTGATTAATGATCTTTTCAGATGAGCAGGCATGATACCTTGCTGCAGGGATTGATTTACTATGTGCGTTATAATATGTGCAATTTCTTGTTTCGTAGATTTGATCCACTCTGCTGGACAAGGATCTAGGAGAGAAGTTGTTGTATTTAGGTTTGAAATGGTATGGATGATGAGATTCTCATCAATTGTCTGGAACGTAGACCAACTTTCTTTCGGTTTATTGCTTGTTTCCTCGCAGTTTGGCTGATATGTGGTAATGTCCAGGGGTTGTCGTGGGGGATTTAGTTTGATAGCATAATGATCAGCCAATTCTTGGGCCGTAATTTTGCCATTGCAGTCCTGTTCGTGTAAGGGTTTTGTGAGCCCCTTAACTAGCTCAAACAGCTCTCTGGATCAATTGCCATTAAATCAAATGCGATCATGCTGTGATCACTATTGCCAATTAGCTCCAATACCCTTATCTTTTGCACCAGATCTGGTGTTCCATTAAGGACTAGGTCCAAAATGGCTTCCCCTCTGGTCAGTTCATGAACCAGCTGCTCCAAGAAGCAGCCATTTATTTCATCTACAAACTTTATCTCCCTAGCATGTCCTGCCGTGACACTGACCCAGTCGATACGGGGATGATTAAGATCACCCATTATTCTTACTGGTGTTAGCTTCCCTGATTACTTTGAGCATTTCATCATCCATTTGTTCATCCTATGATTCTAGCTGCCATGTTTTGAAAAATCTTCACAAAGTTCCTTGCAAGACACCCACATAAAATGAATTACAATAATTCAACTTTCTTAAAACCAGCACCTTGAGCCATGGTTACTAAATTGAAACGGGAAACACATGGTCAAAACTATTGTAACAGACATAGCTGTACGAAGAAGACTGACTCACAGCTGATATCTGATAACCTAAATCTCAAAAAAAGAGTTTCTCCTATTCCAAGGTCCCTTTCTGGTTTCAGCTATGGAATCTGAGTGCCATCTAGTAATATACATCGATCCTGTAATGGACCTCTCCCTCAGTCCACATTGCTTCAGTTTTAGAAACATTTAACTTTTAGATGATGAACTCGAAGCCCAACAGCTAATTTTTCTATACTGTTTAACTTTTCTAATGAATCCCCTCCCTGTCCCACAGGATAGAGTATCTGGATATCACCTGCAAATAACTAGTAGGTACATCTTGATTCTCGAAGCGCCTCACATAATGAGCGCATATACAGGTTAAATGGACATGACGACAATAGTGAACTTTGAGGAACTATCGCCGCATTGCAAATCTTCCCTATTTAGGTAAGATTAATAAGAAGACAGTTGCAGGTCAACTGGTAGATTTTCTTGATATCCGTGGACTGCTGGATCTCTACCAATCCCGGTTCCAGTGAAATCATGGTACTAAGACAGTGTTGTTGATATTAGATCCGTTACATTGGACAGATAGAGGAAAGAAAATTAATGATGATTGATTGGTCTGTAGCTTTTGATATGGTCAATCTTATACTATTCCTGGAACAATTAAGTAGACTAGGAATTGGGGGGTGGGGGGCAGTTTTATGCTGCTTCCATTCCTGGCTGAAACCTATTTTTCTCAGAGCTGGATTTAATCTGCGGCAGTTCTCATTACTACTGCTTATCTGTATAGTGCTATAAGGCACACACTGTGGTACACAGTCCCTTCTCCATAGAACTTACAATTAAGTTCTATTAGACAACTTTTTGGTGGTGGTGAGAATCGAGGAGGAATGTGACACATTCTATCTACCCTTTTGATGTCTAGGACATCTGCACCTTGCCCAATCACAATCTTAAATGACAGAGTTGTAAGGCAGGGGTCTCCAAATCCAGCCCTGGAGGGCCACAAACCAGTCAGGTTGGCAGGACATCTCTAATGCATACATATCTCATGCATATTCATTAGGGATATCCCGAAAACCTGCAGGGTTGCGGACCTCCAGGACCGGATTTGAGTAGCTCTGGACTAGGGTAATACTTTAAGAGAAATGATTGAAAAAAACAGGTTGATTGAACAGTAGAATAAGTAGGTCAGAATCCAGCAGCAGTCCCGAAAAGGTGTTTGTTTTTTCCAGATCCAAGCTACCACTACCTTCTTTATGTAAACATGGCCTATACTTTAGATTTGTTTCTGTGAGCAGGTCTCAATCCTATACAGATGATGCCTAGTCCTTATAAACTGGAATGTAAATCATAAATGAAATGCTAATTTGAACACATATTTAACATTGCAGCAGGTGGAAAAACAGAAATGCTCCAGAGAAATCTGTATATGAAGAAGCTAATGAAGATAATTGGCCTCATTTGTGTATCCTTGTTTTCCCCCCAAAGATGAGTCGTCTTTTATTTGTACCATTAAAAAGGAGTGCAGTATGCTAACATTATAACCTTCATTTTTTTTGTTTTGTTTTCTTTGCAAATTCATCATCTTCCTGTGACTATATTTAAGAGTAGTGTATCTTTAAGAACTTTAGTATACTGGGGGTTGCATAGAGGGTGTCGGTAAAGTAACAGTGCTATCAAGCATACCATGAGATGTATTTTCTCTGTTAGCTTGGTTTTGTTTTTCATTTAGTTTAAGCTGCTTTTTCAGTTGTGAGGAGGGCGGAGGGGCAGCAGCATGCTTCCTCTCCAAAGGACTTCAGAAGCTGAAGTATAGGCCCTGTTCATTGGCTGAATCTGGATACAGACCGCCAGTGAATCTGAGATACTGTTCAGCCATGGCTGTGAAATCAGGTTGTACATGTGAGTTAATATTGTATTCATGGGCCATTTCCCTACCCCAAAGAATCCTTTTAAGAATGCAAGTTTTTTTTAAAAAAAAGATATTTTTAAGTCATTCAGCTGCGCACGATTTCTTGCTAGATGCTGGCACAACCTGCTGATAACTTAGATTGAATTGGTGAGCTCTACATATGCACTGCACGCTGCTAGGGATGCTGGGAGATAGTTGCTATAATGCCATCACTAATGTATTGCATTTGTATTGATTCTCTGTGATGCTTTGTGCATTCGGATGATTGAGTCTGAGCAAACTACTTACGGTTTCAAAGGATTTGGATAATATTACACTGTAGGGTTGGAAATCTCTTTCAATACTGTGTTGCAAAGGGACAGATACATACTTTCAATGCATTTATCGGGCCCCTGCTGTAGAAGCGAGGAACAATAAACCATCTTTTTAAAGTTAAGAGATCTTGGAACAGGCTGCTCTAATAAATCCTGGGTTTTAAGAAGAGTGGTACAGGCTGCAGCACTGAAACTGTTTATTCATCTGGAATGTATTAGAGTTTTGATTAATGATAAGAGGATGTCTGCAGTTTTAAACAAAGAAAAAAACAAAACACCAGAATGGACAGTTTAGTAAGTGGCAAATGGAAACTGGAAAAAGCAAGTGCTATGTGTGTCTTTCTCTATTTCTACTAATTATAATTATTATTGAATGAGATGAGATGAGATTCAAAGATGTGTTCTGTAATGTTCAAAATAGCTCGAAGGTGCAGAAAAGCAAACTTTTTACTGGGTCAGTACAAAAATGCAAGCAAACAGGAAATTCTTTTGTTTGTGAACAGAATCGTAGATCTCTTTTCAAAAAAAGCCAAATAAAAAGGAAAATGTAGCTAAATAGTAAAAGTGGTATGTGACAATCCTTGTTTTGGAATCTAGATTTAATTATTGAGTTACATATTGAGTTACAGTCAATAGGTTCCGTCCCCAAAAGACCGTGGGAGGAAGGTTACTAAGTTGCAGTAGAATATTGCGTTTTACCACAGCTGAATTTATCACGGGAGTCATTAACCTGCAGTAACACAATAGTGCGGGTTAGCAACTCTCACGGTAAATAAACGATGCAGCTTGTGATCAGCTTTGTAAGCGGCATCGTTTTGCTCCTCTGGAGCATGTTGCTGCTAATGTGCAGCCTGATGCTCTCAGGGAGGCTTTCTTAAAGGGACCGGCACATTAATTGCAAAAAGCATGGTCCATGTGTCCTCCTCTCCCTCTCTTATCTCCTGCAAGAATGGTCCAAGCTCCCCTTGAAAATACCCTATTGAAGATACATTCCAAGGTATCCCCATCCCAGAGACATATTCCAACTGCCCTCCACCCCCGAGGATCTCCCACCCCCAGTAGCCCACCCTTGGCCTACCTGAAACATTCCTGGTTGGCTTAGAGAATCAAGGCAGAAGCAACCCACTGGCTCCTGCCCATGCTGGTACTGGGTTATTTTATTTATTTATTTGTGCTCTTATATACTGTTTTATCTAAAATCAAAGCAGTTTACATGGAACAAGTAACAATTTACTTAACAGTGAACGAGTATCATTGAACACGTGAGGAATTGTAGTTATACATATAGCACGGAATTTTAACTATTTACAGGCTGTAGGAACCAGAGCAGTGTGTTATGTGTATACAGGTGGGGGATTGGTGGATAATTATCAATGTCCTTAGGGATTGATAATTGCCGATAGCGGAGAGACTGAATGAATTCTTTGCTTCGGTCTTTACTGAGGAAGATGTAGGGATGTTACCCATGACTGAAGTGGTATTTAAAGTGCGGAAGAATTGAAGGAAATATCGATACATCAGGAAGATGTATTACAACTATTAGATAAACTGAAGAGTAGCAAATCACCTGGGCCAGATGGTATACATCCAAGGGTGTTGAAAGAACTGAAATATGAGATTGCAGACCTGCTGTTAGTAATCTGTGAACTATCATTAAAATCATCTCTAATACCTGAAGATTGGTGGATCGCCAATGTAACACCAATTTTTAAAAAGGGTTCAAGGGGTGATCCGGGAAACTACAGACCGGTGAGCCTCACGTCAGTACCGGGAAAAATGGTAGAAACCATCATAAAGAATAAAATTACTCAGCATGTAGATAGTCATGGCCTAATGGGAGACAGCCAACATGGCTTTAGACAAGGAAGATCTTGTCTTACTAATCTGTTATGTTTTTTTGAAAGTGTGAATAAACAGGTGGACAAAGGTGAGTCTGTTGATATAGTGTATCTGGACTTTCAGAAAGCCTTTGACAAGGTCCCTCATCAGAGACTTTTGGCAAAACTAAAGAGTCATGGGATAGGAGGCAGTGTACTACTGTGGATCAGGAACTGGTTAAAAGATAGAAAGCAGAGGGTTGGGCTAAATGGCCAATTTTCCCAATGGAGAAAGGTGAATAGTGGTGTACCCCAGGGATCTGTGCTGTGTCCGCTGCTTTTTGATATATTCATAAATGACCTGGAAAGTGGAATAACGAGTGAGGTTATCAAATTTGCAGATGACACAAAACTATTTAAAGTTGTTAAAACCCAAGAGGATTGTGGAAAATTGCAAGAGGATCTTGATAAATTGGAAGACTGGGCATCAAAATGGCAGATGAAATTTAATGTGGACAAGTGCAAAGTTATGCACCTAGGGAAGAACAACCCAAACTATGGTTACACGATGCAAGGTTCCACATTAGGAACCACCACCCAGGAAAAGGATTTAGGCGTCATTGTGGATAACAGGTTAAAACCCTTGGCCCAGTGTGCAGCGGCAGCCAAGAGAGCAAATAGAATGCTAGGTATCATAAGGAAAGGAATGGAAAATCAAACAGAAGATATTATAATGCCTCTATACCGTTCCATGGTGATACCGCACCTTGAATATTGTGTGCAATTCTGGTCGCTGTATCTTAAAAAAGGATATAGCATTATTAGAAAAGGTTCAGAGAAGAGCCACCAAAATGGTAAAGGGGATGGAAGGATACTCCTATGAAGAAAGGCTAAAAAAGTTAGGGCTCTTTAACCTGGAAAAGAGATGGCTGAGGGGAGATATGATAGAAGTCTATAAATTAATGAACGGAGTGGAACGGGTAAACGTAGATCGACTGTTTACGTTATCAGAATATAGGAAGACTAGGGGACATGCAATGAAGCTACAGGGTAAACGATTTAAGACTAATAAAAGAAAATATTTTTTCACTCAACGTGTAATCAAACTCTGGAATTTGTTACCGGAGGATGTAGTAAAGGCTGTTAGTGTAGCTGGGTTTAAAAAAGGTTTGGACAAGTTCCTGGAGGAAAGGTCCATAAACCATTAAGAAGGGACCCAGGATATCAATGCTTGAACCATTACAAGCATTGTGGAACCTGTGTCCCTTGGGGAAACTGCTAGGTACATATGACCTAGATTGGCCACTGTTGGAAACAGAATACTGGGCTTGATGGACCTTGGTCTGACCCAGTATGGCATATCTTATGTTCTTATGATTTGTACAATGAATAAAGCTATGAGGTTATGCATATGGTTGAATGGAGGGGGGGGGGAGGAGGTAATGGGAAGTTGATTTGCAATAGAGAGGACTGGGTAAACATATTTTAAAGTTATGGAGCCTTCAAAATGTTCCTTGAATAAGAATGTTTTCAGGAACTTACGGAATGATTGTAGGTCTGATGTGCTTCTTATATGTTCTGGGAGGGCGTTCCAAAGGCTGGGAGCATAGAATGAGAAAGCTCTCTTACATGTGGATTTGTTGCTCTTTGTGTATCCCGTAGGAGTAGTGAGTATGTTTCTTGAGCAGCTTCTTCTTGATTTTATGTCTATGTTAAATTGTAAGAGCGATCTTAAGTAACTAGAGGATTGAATGTGGATTACTTTGAAGGTGTTCAGTGATATTTTGAATTTAATTCTACTTGTTATCGGTAGCTAGTGGAGTTGTTTTAAGATTGGAGTGATGTGTTCATTTTTTGGAGTTTGAAATATGAAATATGACTTGGACTGCAGTATGTTGAGCTATCAGCAATTGGTGTAAAGCTTGTTTTGGAAGACCTGTGAGGATGCTGTCACAAAAGTCAAGGCGTGGGAACACAAGGGCTTGTAGTGTTGTACGGAAGTCATACATTTAGAGAAGTGGTCGTAAGTGTTGAAATGTTTTCAGTTTATTATAGATTATTCTAATGTTATTGTTGTGGGTGGTCATGTTTAACTGTCTATCTAAAGTTATTCCCAGGTATCGTACTTCATCTTTAACTTCCAGTAATGCTTCTTTTACTCTTAGAGTGGATGGAGGGGTAAATGACATCTCCAGGAACAAGCAGGAATGTAGTCTTCACATATGGGTTTTTCGGTACCGACGGAGCCTGCGCGGGAACGCTCCCCAGCGTCCAATTAGAAAGCTTTTGGGAGCATACCACAGCGCCTGCGTGCTGCCTTCCCGCCTTTCCCAACTGCCTCTCTCCAGTTCTTCGTTTTCCGTGGAGCCATCAGGTCGTGTTCCTGTCACCGCAGAAAATTTTCCTTCTTTTTTGTGGTCACTTCTGTCTTCCTCAATGCTTTACCGGTACCGCCGGTTTTTTCTTTCTTGCTTTCTCCTCTTAAAAAAAATAAAAAAATAAAAAATTTCTTAGTACTTTTCCCATTTTTTTTCCAGGTGCACGCGCCTTTTTTGGGCCTTTTTTCTTTTAAAGGAGAAACCCTCCTCGGGTTTTAAAAAGTGCACCAAGTGTAGCGGTACCATCTCCGTCACCGACACCCATGAGTGGTGTCTGAAATGTTTAGGTCCTGACCATTCCATCTCGGAATATATGGCCTGTGCCTTGATGTCCAAGAGAGATCGACAGAACTGAGCTGTCAAGCTCAGTACCCTGTTTCCTTCTGATGCAGCTTCGGTGGCATCGACGTCTTCCAGGGTTTCGTCTTCCTTCCGTGGATCTCAGATAACTAAACACAAGTCTAGCCGGTCCTCAAAGGGTAGATCTCCTTCTAAGCATCGAGATGCCTCTGACGTTGCCCTTGAGGATTCTGCACCAGCAAAATTGCCCCGGCGAGAGGTTTCGGCTTCCAAAGCATTATCGGGGCTCCAGGATGTTCGCGAGGCCTCGATGTCGGCAGAACTACTGGTGCCATGCTCTGGGGTACCAGCAATCTTCTCCGGTACTGACATCCAGGCATCGGCAGCGTCGATAGACCAGAGAGTCCTGGCTATTGAGCGCAGTCTGGCGGCTCTCCTTGCAGCATCGATGCCCTCGGAACCGCGACAGACAATCCAACCGGCACCGACCCCGGCACCGGTATCGGGTTCCGGTACTGATAGCATCGACATTGACATCGGTGTCTGCATTGCCGGTACCCAGTCATCCGATGCCTTCCGGTACCGATTACTCCCGGTACTGACTTCGGTCGGTATGGGTATCGGGCTCTTCAAGAGCATCCGGACAGACGGTACTTCGAGTCCTCAGAAGAATCTGAGGATTCTGACATTTCTGTCGATGCAGGAATCCTTCTCCCAGAGGAGCCCTCCTCCCCTAAGCGCAGGATGTCTCCTCCAGAGGATATTTCCTTTCAGGATTTTATCAGGGAGGTGGTTTGAGGTCTGTCCATTACTGTGGCACCTGAAACAGAGCCCAGAGCAAAGGAGTTGGAAATTTTACAATATCCTAAAACTCCTAAGGAGGCAGCTACCTTGCCCATCCATGAGATCTTGCATGATCTCATGTTAAGAATGTGGGAGACACCTTTTACCAACTCTCCTCATTCTCGTAGACTGGATACTCTGTATCGAGTCCCTCCTTGTCCTGGTTTCCAGAAAACTCAGCTTCCTCACCACTCTATTGTAGTGGAATCAGCAATGAGAAGGATCAAGACTGCAAAGAGGCATGCCTCTGAACCTCCAGGATGTGAGTGCAGAACTTTGGATGCTTTTTGACGTCGTGTCTTCCAAGTTTCCATGCTTTCTGCCAGGATCATTTCCTATTGTCTATATATGGGGATGTTCCTGAAGGAAGTTGCAGGTAATTTAGAGGCTTTGAGTCCTCTTCTTCCTGAGGATAGAAGACAGGATTTTGTCACATTGGTCAAACATGCCCAAGATGTTTCTAAATTTGTCAATCGTGCAGCTTTTGACTGTTTTGAGTGCATAAGCAGAACCTCTGCCATTGCCATAGGTCAGGGGTCGGCAACCCGCGGCTCCGGAGCCGCATGCGGCTCTTTCTCACCTTTGCCGCGGCTCCGGAGCACACTGCCCGCCCGGTGACAGGCAATAGTGTTGTAAGCTCCCTCCCTTCTTCTGCAGCCGCGGCTCCCTGCCTCTTAGGGAACCGCGGCTGTGCTTTTAAAATCATCTCGGAGCCCTTCCTGTCTTGACGGGCTCCGTGCAGCATTGTCCCGCCTCTAAAGGAGGTTTGGAGGCGGGACAATGCTGCACGGAGCCCGTCAAGACAGGAAGGGCTCCGAGATGATTTTAAAAGCACAGCCGCGGTTCCGTAAGAGGCAGGGAGCCGCGGCTGCAGAAGAAGGGAGGGGAGCTGACATGGAGGGAGGGAGCAGATATGGATGGAGGGAGGGGGGCTGACATGGAGGGATGGAGGGGGCTGACATGGAGGGAGGGGGACTGACATGGAGGGAGGGGGGCTGACATGGATGGAGGGAGGGGGGCTGACATGGAGGGAGGGGGGCTGACATGGATGGAGGGAGGGGGGCTGACTTGGATGGATGGTGGGAGGAGGGGCTGACATGGAGGGAGGGAGCTGATATGGATGGAGGGAGGGGGGCTGACATGGAGGGATGGAGGGGGCTGACATGGAGGGAGGGAGCTGATATGGATGGATGGAGGGAGGGGGGCTGACATGGAGGGAGGGAGCAGATATGGATGGAGGGAGGGGGGCTGACATGGAGGGATGGAGGGGGCTGACATGGAGGGATGGAGGGGAGGGAGGGGGGCTGACATGGAGGGAGGGAGCTGATATGGATGGATGGAGGGAGGAGGGGCTGACATGGAGGGATGGAGGGGGCTGACATGGAGGGAGGGAGATGATTGGGATGGATGGAGGGAGGGGGGCTGACATGGAGGGAGGGAGCTGATATGGATGGAGGGAGGGGGCTGACATGGAGGGATGGAGGGGGCTGACATGGATGGGGGGGGGGGGGGCTGACATGGAGGGAGGGAGCTGATATGGATGGAGGGAGGGGGCTGACATGGAGGGAGGGGGGCTGACATGGATGGAGGGAGGGGGGCTGACATGGATGGATGGAGGGAGGAGGGCTGACATGGAGGGAGGGAGGAGCTGATATGGATGGAGGGAGGGGGGCTGACATGGAGGGAGGGAGCTGATATGGATGGATGGAGGGAGGGGGGCTGACATGGAGGGAGGGAGCTGATATGGATGGAGGGAGGGGGGCTGACATGGAGGGAGGGAGCTGATATGGATGGAGGGAGGGGGGCAGACATGGAGGGATGGAGGGGGCTGACATGGAGGGAGGGAGCTGATATGGATGGAGGGCGGGGGGCTGACATGGAGGGAGGGAGCTGATATGGATGGAGGGAGGGGGGCTGACATGGAGGGATGGAGCACTGGTAATGGGGTTGAGGGGACTAGCACTGGAAATGAGCTGATTAGGGGAGGCTAGGACTGGTAATGAGCTGATGGGGGGTAGGACTGGTATTGGGCTGATTAGGGGAGGCTAGCACTGGTAATGGGGTTGAGGGGGGATTAGCACTGGAAGCGAGCTGATTGGGGGGCTTTGAATGGGCATGGGCTGATTGTGGGGAGGGGAGGATAGAGCTGCTGGCCCTGGAAGATAACTGGGGGCTAAGGCTGCCATGGTATTTGTACTAGAAGGGACTGGTCAGTGGGGAAGGAGGGGGATTGGAAGGAAATGGACACCAGTGGCAATCATGGGAATGCAAGTTGACATTGGAAGGTACTGGGAGTGAGGACTGGAAAGGGGCTGATATTGGGGAGGATTACTGGGACTGGAAATAGGCTGATGGAAAGAAGTGAAGAAAACGAAAGAAGAGATAAGAAATGGCAGATGGACCATAGACCACAGAAAGAGAGCTAAGAGAAGACAGGAAAGCAGAAGCCTCAGATCGGGACCAGCATGATCAAAGAATAAATTGGTCAGACAACAAAGGTAGAAAAAATAATTTTATTTCATATTAGTGATTTGACTACAAAATCATCATAATTTTGAAATCAAATATTGTTACTTGTTGTTGTGATATTTTCTGGCGTATTTTTTTTGGTGTGCGAAGGAAGAGGGGTAGTCTTATACGGCGAGTATAGGCCAAACACCTATATTTTAACAGGAAAAGTAGGGGGTCGTATATAGCATTAAGGTAAGAAACAATATATGCAGTGTTAGATTTGTTTTAAATGTCGCAATGGTTTTGCGGCTCCCAGTTTTTTTTTTCCCTTCGGAAACGGGTCCAAGTGGCTCTTTATGTCTTAAAGGTTGCAGACCCCTGCCATAGGTGGACGTAGAATTGCTTGGCTCCAGGCATCTGAGCTGGAGCTCTGGGTACAAGACAAACTAGGAAATATTCCTTGTGCAGTTGAGAACCTATTTGGTAAAGATTGGCAGGAAAAGGCCAATGAGTTGGATGCTGACAACTCCACCTTGGATAGATTGTCCAAGTCCACAGCTGATCCTGCAAGAAAGAAATCTTTTAAGAAACCATTCTTTTCTAAAAAGAAAAAGTATTATCCTGCTTATTCTCAGCAGGGACGTTCTGCAGGTCAGCTTGTCAGGAAAGGTCAGCAATCACCCAAACAAAGAAAAGCAAAGACTGCTAAGCTTCAGCCGTCCCAGCAGTCTCAGCCTCCACAAGGCCTTTGACTTTCAGCTAGAGAACTTAGCCTTTCTGGCTCTCATTGGACCAGAGCCTTCCACCATTCCAGGAAGGTTGTGTCACTTTGCCCCCAGATGGGGGCAAATAACAGCAGAGCATTGGACACTCCATCATAAAAGAGGGGTACAAGCTTCATTTTTCAAGCATGCCCCCTTCCTAAATGATAAAGCAGTTCAATTCTCCGACCTCTCTCATCAATCTGATAGGTCAGGAGGTCACTATGCTTCTTGCCCAAGGGGCAATAGAAGAAGTACCCATCCATCAGCAGGGTACAGGGTTTTACTCCCCCTATTTACTTATCCCAAAGAAAACAGGGGGATACAGACCTATCTTGGACCTCAGAGAATTGAACAAATTCCTAGTCAGAGAAATTTAAGATGATTTCTCTCGGAACTCTGCTGCCATACCTTCAGAGTCAGGATTGGCTTTGTTCTCTAGATCTCAAGGATGTGTACACCCATGTTCTCATCCATCCAACTCACAGAAGGTTCCTTCAGTTCCTTTTTCAGGGAAAGCACTACCAATACAGGGTGCTTCCTTTTGGCCTGGCCTCAGCACCAAGAGTGTTCACGAAATGCATGGCTGTGGTAGCAGCATTTCTCTGCACTCTAGGGATATTCGTCTTCCCCTACTTAGACGACTGGCTCATTCGAGCCCCAACAGAGTCAGAGGCCAGGACTTCTCTATCCTGCACAATGCGTATCCTTCAGTATTTGGGTCTGGTAATAAACATCCCACAATCCAGTCTAACTCCCACTCAGTCTTTAGAGTTCATAGGAGCTTTGCTGGATACCAGAAAGGCAAGGGCCTATCTCCCCCAGGCCCGCTGCCTTCGCATGGTGCAGTTAGCTTCTCAAGCAGTGCTAAAGTCTCATCTCACTGCCCAAGAAATGCTACAACTACTAGGCCACATGGCATCTACTGTGCATGTAGTTCCCTATGCCCGCCTCCATATGAGGGCAGCCCAGTGGACTTTATCCACTCAAGGGACCCAGGCATCAGGATGCCTGTCAGACAAAATAGAAAACACAAGTCGCCTTATTTTGTCCCTCCAGTGGTGGAGGTCCACTCAAAACTTGTTGCTGGGGTCCCCGTTTCAACAACCCTTACCCCAAGCAACTCTCACAACAGATGCTTCTCCTATGGGTTGGGGAGCTCATCTGTAAGACCTCTCCACCCAAGGCACCTGATCTCCACAGGAGACTCATCTACATATCAACCTCTTGGAGCTCAGAGCAATCTTCCTTGCTCTTCGAGTGTTCCACACCCTGCTCAGCTATAAGACAGTCCTCATTCATACGGACAATCAAGTAGCCATGTTCTACGTGAACAAGCAGGAGGGAACGAAGCTTTGCGGCTATGGGCCCTCGCCAGAGAGCATCAGATTCATTTCCTGGCAGTGTATCTTCCAGGCATACAAAACTCTTGGGCAGACAGACTCAGTCGAGTTCTGCTTCCACACGAGTGGTCTCTGCATGCAGACCAGGTGGACAAGATTTTTCAAATTTGGGGAACCCCGGACATAGACCTCTTTGCAAGTCCATGAAATGCCAAACTTCCCCGGTTCTGTTCCAGAATTCCGGCTCAGGGGGCTCAGGCCAGGGATGCTTTCCTCCTTTACTGGGGTCAAGACTTCCTGTATGCCTTTCCATCCATTCCCCTAATTCCCAAAACCCTGTTCAAGCTTCAGAGAGACAGAGGCCATATGATTCTCATAGCTCCACATTGGCCACGGCAGGTGTGGTACCCTCTGCTTCTACATCTCTCTCAAGCTCCCTCCCTGGAGTTAGGGTCTGCTCCAGATCTCCTATCTCAGGAGGACAGAATGTTATGGCATCCCAGTCCCCAGTATCTGCATCTCAGGGCTTGGTTGCTGAAGGCCTAGATCTCCATGATCTTAATCTCCCTCAGCAAGTAAAGGATATTCTTTTGCTTCCAGGAAACCTTCCACCAGACGCTCTTATGCTTTCAAGTAGAAAAGGTTTACCATATGGTGTTCGCAGAAGGGTCTTAACCCCCTTGCGAAACCTCTGAAATCATTGCTGGAATATCTCCTTCATTTATCCAATGCAGGACTTAGGACTAACTCAGTAAGAGTCCATTTGAGTGCTATTGCAGCTTCCTTTAAGCCTCTAAATGGACAGCCTATTTCCTCTCATCCCCTTATAGCAAGATTTATTAGAGGCCTTCTTCTAACTAAGCCTCCCATTAGGCCACCACCGGTGGCATAGGACTTAAACCAGGTTCTTGGGCAGCTCATGAAGTCACCTTTTGAACCTTTAGCTACTACCTCCTTGAAATTTCTTTCTTGGAAAGTTATCTTTCTCATTGCAATCATATCCGTTTATGGATACGATATATCGACAATATATTGATTATATGGGAAGGTTCAATGGAACTATTATCAGAGTTCAATTCCTGGACCAATGATTTGGATGTGAATCTACGGTTTCAAATTACCTATGACAAGACACAGATTTCTTATTTGGATCTGCTTATAAGGAAAGTAGGGTCTGAGTTTAGTACTACTTTATATAGGAAACCAACTGATCGGAACACCTTGTTACATCATTCGAGTTTTCATAATCCATTCTTTAAAAATAATTTACCTGTGGGTCAATTCCTCCGTGCTAGAAGGATTTGTACTTCAGATGAAGAATTTGAGACCCAGGCCACTATTCTCAAGGAAAGATTTCATGCACGTCGATACCCATCTAGTGCCATCAATAAAGCATACACTAGGGCACGGGATTCCTCACGAGCTGTTTTGTTGAAACCACAGGACAAGAAAAATGTTAGGGATAAGATGGTTTGTCCATTAAAATATTCCGTGGAATCTCGGAGAATTATAGACATCTTAAGGAAGGAATGGCATCTGATTCAGGCCATTCCAGGGTTTGAAGAGACGGGACTGATGATTGCACATAAGAGAAATGTCAATCTTCGTGACCTTCTGGTTTCATCAGCCTTCACAGAAAAGAGACTTTCTTCGGCTCACAAGGGACAGTATCAGTGTGGACATTGTTCCGTATGCACACACGTGTTGCCGGTTCGAAAGGTTTTCACACATCCAACTATGAATAAAAAGTTTTATATTCATGACTTCTCTAATTGTGAGTCTACAAATGTCATTTACATTATTATGTGCCCATGTAAGAAGCTATACGTTGGCAAGACTCTGCAGAGCATACGGGTGAGAATAGTGGAGCATAAAAGCTGCATTCGGCGGAGATTGGAGGATAAGCCATTAGTTCATCATTGGCTGGATAACAATCATAAGATATCAGATCTACGGTTCTTTGTAATTAAGAAAGTGATACCCAATTGGAGGGGTGGAGATAATGATAAGACGATGCTACGACTAGAGCAGAAATATATTTTTCTAATGGATACTATGGAGCTTGTTTACAAAGCTGCGGTAGCGGTTCGCGATCGTTATCGGAGCCGCGGCCCCATTGATTTCAATGGGGCCGCGGCTCCGATAACGACCGCGAACCGCTACCGCGGCTTTGTAAACAAGCCCCTATGTCTCCAAGTGGTTTGAATTTAGAGAGAGACCTGTCTGTTTTCCTTTGAGGGTCCCTGTTTTATAAAAAATTTTTTCTTTTCCCCAGATATCATTTTTTTCATGGTTTTTATAGTTGCTGGTTGTAGGGTTCTGAATTCTCCCCCCTCCCCCCCCCCTTTTTATATTTTTTTATGGATATGTATGCCCATACAATTTTACTTCATGGTGCAACTACTTTTTAGAATTGATGGTTAGTCAAAATGTTTTTTATTCCTTGTTTTTCCAGCCTAGCTTGGTGTAATTTTTGTATCCCATCCTGTTTATCATTTTTATTGAATCCATTGGATTTTGTTTGGTAATATTATCTTTTGTGTGGAATCATTGTTGAGCAATTGGCATTGCCATGCATAAGCATGTTTACATAAGGCATCATTAGTGTTTTTGGCACATGCATTCCCAATGTTTGGGACGGCTTAAAAATTTTTTTTGTCACTTATGTTGGACTTCCATTTGTAAATGGCAAAAATCTTTTACACTGATTTAGCGTTTTTAGTTTGTCTTGCTTTGGTTCAGCTTTCTCTTTCCACACTTTTATAGTTTACATTCTCTTGGTTGTTGTTTATACGCATGCGTGAGTGCTCTTTTGGGCTTTTGCGGTTTGAAAGTGCTATACGGTTTTGAAGCCGTCCTTCTGGCGGTTTCTTCAGTTTAAGTACTATGATGCTTCTATTTACGTTTTCCTGATCTTCCAAACAATCCTTGGAGGGTATATACCGTTTATTTAAATTCAGTTTTAATTTTGTTTATTTATCATTTTCACACTTGTATAATTTGCATATTGCCGGGTTATTTTTCAGCGCGTATGCGTGAGCGTTCTTTTGAGCCTTTGAGGTTTGGATCTGTGAAACGTCTTCGAAGCCGTCCCTTTGGCGGCTTTCAGTTCAGGTATTATGATGATTCAATTCTTTTCATTTACTTTTTATAGATTTTCAAAACAGTCCTTGGAGGTCATATATAATTTATTTTTTGTAAAGTTAGTATTATTTATTATCAGCCTATGCATTGGTTAAGGCAATTCAGTGAACGCTTCAACGGATGGGCTTGATCTTTGTTGCTGTTTATTTAAGGTTTATTTGATAAGATATTTTTATATTGATTTAGCTTTTTTTGTTTCTCTTTATTTCATACATTGTATAATTTTCTTATACCTTTATAGTTTTTCACCCCTCCCGGTTTTTTGTTTCCTCAAACACGCATGTGTCAGCGCTTTTTAGAATTTTATAGTTTTGATGGGTATTTGCTTTAGAGATGCACCTTGTTTTTACAATGGCTATTCAATCTCTTTTGTTCTTTTACGAAAAAGTTACATGTAACTCTTATGGCCCACATTTTTATAATCTTATGGTTTGTATTTCTTTAAGATTAGGGGTCTTTGAACACGCATGCGCTTCCGCTCTTTGGTATTGTGTAAGTTGGATGTGTCGTATGTTTTAGAAGTTATATGCTGGTGGCTTCTACAGTCCAGGTGATGGTCTGTTAATTTCTTTTTCTTTTCGTTCGGTCAATATTTCACGCAATTTCTGCTGTTTTCATACATTTTATATTTTTAAATTATTCTCTCTACGGCAATGAGAGTATTTTGTATCCCTCAGTTGGATTTAATTGTATCCTTTTGCAATTAATAGACACCGTTTTTTCAGGAATCCTTTCTGAATGACACTTTATATACAAGGCCACCTATTTATGTGGTTAAGCAGACCTTGATTCTAGAGTGACCCCAATGGGTCCGTGGTTTACTTTTGCCCATGGCTTAGATGATATTTTTAAATATGGAGTTTCTTTAGTTAGTTCTTGAACGCGTGTCATTAAATCATTGTTAGGGTCTATTTTTATCCTCTGTAGAAGAGATAGTGCTATGTTCATTTATAGGACGTTAGAAGTTTTCAACTAGATTGCCCACTAAATGCAACATTTTAATCCTTTTTCTGTTACAATGGATCGTTTTGTTGCAATGGATATTCTGCCTGACATTGACCATGATGTTTCTCTTCCCCTTTTTTTTAAAACTTTTACATTTGTTTTTCAGAAGTGTATTACTCTTTGTATTAGTGGCTTCAGTCACATTTTATGTGTCTGTGAAGTTTAATGCCGCCACACACCGATCAGGTAAAGTCCTCCTCTCTTTTTTAGTACTCACTCCTGCTTCCAATTGTCCTCCTCATTCCCTTGGTCTCTTTTATTATGTATAATTTAATAATTTATTTGTTATATCCTTATGGTTTTCTTCTATATGTACTTTTTATAACTTTTTTATGCTTAATATTTGATTTTATGTGTCTGTATTCCTTTTAGTGCATTTTAAAATGTTTTATTTAACTTATGATTTTCTTTGATGCATTATGTTCATGGTATAGTGTAATTAAGTATTTATTGATGTGTTGATTCTTAACCTTTTAATGTTGACAACATGATATTATGTTTTAGCCTTTTTTTATATATTCTTGTTTTAAATTTTTTATCATCATATTTATTTATATTATTATGTTTTTAAATGTTTTTTTAGTGTGCCCCGACAACCCCTGACGAAGTATAACACGAAACACGGTCCTGTGTTGGGTTTAGGCCACTTGTTAAATATACAATAAAGGTGTTGTGTGTGAACCTGCCACTCTTTTGTACAGTTGTCTTAGGACAGGAGCGATTTCCTCTCATTGCTGCCCTGCCACTGCTGCTTCGTAAGATGATGTTGACTGATGCAAGGCTGACATCATTTTGTTGTATGCTAGGTTAGGGAGTAGGGGCTTTAAAGAAAATAACTAAGAACATAAGAACATAAGATATGCCATACTGGGTCAGACCAAGGTCCACCAAGCCCAGTATTCTGTTTCCAGCAGTGGCCAATCTAGGTCATATGTACCTAGCAGTTTCCCCAAAAGACACAGGTTCAGTGGCTTTGGGGGAGAGGACTACATTTTTTTTCTTTTTTGTACATTTTTTGTATTTTTGTTTTATTCAGGTTTAAAGAAACAAAACAAACAACAAATAAACGTAAAATAACCCCCCTTCCCCCCCCAAAAAATTAAAATATTCCAGGCAACTAATCCATATTTTTAGCTTAAAAAGTTAATAGGTATTTTTGTAACTTTTGCATTGATGAAAAGTATTCACATTCTTTTCATTTTGCAGACTTTTGCAGGATTTTCTAAGTAAAAGTACATGATTGCTTTCACTTTGGAAATAATCAGATGTAAAATAGCCCCCAGATTTACACTTACTAAATTATACAGATACTTTTTCTGAGTATTTATTTAATGTTTTTTTTAATACTGCTTTATCATTTAGTCAAAGCAGTTTACATTGTCATTTAAACTTTGTAATGTACATTAAACAGGGATATTGACAACTTGGATTATTCTGAGGCACAAGGCCACAAGGCGTGCTAGTGGTTAGAGCCAGTGCTCTAACCTTTAGGCTGCTACTCCATGCCAAATATATATGTATAATTTTAAAAATTCTAAAGTATACTCTTAATGCCAAACCTCACTCCCAATCCCTCCCACAATAATGCCTTCCAGTACAGTGGGTGAAAGCATGAACAAAAAGAACAGCATAGAAGGTTAACATATTTATAAAAGCCCATTTCCATGGTTTAAAGCAGGAGTTCTCAATCCATTCCTCGGGATGCACCTATTCAGGTTTCCAGGATAATCATAGTGAATATGCATAATAGAGACTTGCATACAGTACAGGCAATACATGCTTAGTTTCCTGTGTCATTTGCAGGTTTGTTTTGTGCTATTAAATTTTATTTTGTGTCATTTTGTTTTTATAAATTTTCATTTCAGCTGAAAGATTACTAGAGGTTTCAGGGAAATATAAAACCTAAATGGCTTTTTGTCTCACTGGCCTGGAACCTTTGGGTTAGAAGACAGCTAACTTGTAGGAAGAGCTGTCATATCTCCATGGGGCTGTCTCTAGCCATCCTGCTCTTAACTGTGTCTTGTATTGCTGTTTCTTAATTGGCCAAAGTTGCCTGGTCTGGAGCTCTATGGAAAGCACTAACTGGATTTGACTCCTGCTCTTCTAATGATGTGCTCCAAAGATTTTTCCTTTTGTCATGTTCTTGTACCATAAATTCTGTGAAACCATCTCTAGGGATGTTATCAGAGATGGTAGTATGTTATCATGTATAAGAATACTATCAGAGATGATTGCTAATTGGACAACCAGGATCTGGATTAGGCTTGGTAAATATCTCTGATAGATCACCAGCAATACAAGACACAGTTCAAAGAAGGCTGGCTAGACCTGGCCCCCATGGAGACATTCTAGCTCTTCTGCAAGATGCCTGCCCTCTAGCTTAGTGGTTACCAGTTAGAGGTCAGCTTGCATGGCCTGTAACAATACTGGGGGGATGGGGGAAAGAAATAGAATTTAGAATTTTTTAATGTCATGTTCAGATTAAAAATGATATGAGACAACAGACAAAATGTCATCAATATTTCCCATGTCATTTCAAATGAATGCACATCTCTACAAAATCATAAGTAAGAGAACAACTTGACCTTACAAGTGAAGAACAGCATAGCACAAAAGGACTATGTTAGGACGGAGCTGCTGCTGAAACTAAATACAAGCTAGAAATCTCACTGAAAATTTGTGTCTTTGGTTTTAGATAGTTTTATTTTCTCCAAATTGCTCCTGGAATAATCAGTGACAGATTGGACATAACAGGTTGCAACTATTATGTCTAATTTTACCATACTGAGAAATAAAATTGCCTAAACATAAACATCGATCACTGATGCAGTAAATTAATTTGTACACTTGTTTACTTGTTTAGGAGCAGAGCATAACTTTTTTTTCTCTCTTCAGAAGAGTGATTGAACTGGATAAGATGAAAGGGGACATGTTCCTAAAACGAGTGCTCTCCCACTCACTTGGGGGTCATTTTAGAAGCTCTGTGCGTGAGCTGGACATCTGAAAATTGGCATCCAGATGTTCAAATCACAGAGACATCCCCGAGCCGTTTTAGAAAGCCGGGTATATAGATATCCCCAGTGCAAGCACATCCATGTAGCGTGGGGATGTGATGGAGATATGGCTTTGGTGGAGCAATGGACATGCACGTTAGAACAGTGCCAGCCTGTCTGCCGTTGTTGTTGAGGTGCCTATACCTATATCTGCTCCTAACCATGCATAAGGTGCAAAAATATATTCACTTCATGGCAGCAGCTCTTCCACAGTTAATATTTCCTGGCCGAAGAAACCTGCATGGAAGTACAGATTCCAAACATTACTGGCCCTCTGCCACTGCAGATCAGTCTTCATTTAGAATGAAGTTTGTGATGTTTGAGGGATTTTTTGGTATTTTTGTATATACTTAATTGTGTGCCTTCTATGCATGTACAAAACAATTGTGCACACATTAATTCGTAGGTATAGAAGGTACAAGCAATTTGCATGACGTTTTAATTTTTTAGGTGCCCAAACAAGCCCGAATGTGCATCCCCTAGAAAGTTGATTGGATAAACTTATAGTGAGTTTATATTAAAAATGTAATCCCAGTGATTATTTGAGCTGATAATGAACTTTTCCTTTAGCGCATATTATTTAATATCTCCAGGAACAAGCAGGAATGTAGTCTTCACATATGGTATCATCGGTACTGACGGAGCCTGCACGGGAACGCTCCCCAGTGTCCAATTAGAAAGCTTTTGGGAGCATCCCACAGCACTTGCGTGCTGCCTTCTCGCCTTCCTGCCTTTCCCAACTGCCTCTCTCCAGTTCTTCGTTTTCCGCGGAGCCAGCAGGTCGTTTTCCTGTCACCGCAGAAATTATCCTGTATTTTTCATTCTGTTTTGTGGTAGCGTCTGCCTTCCTCGATGCTATACCGGTACCGCCGGTTCTTTCTTTCTTTATTTCTAAAAAAAAAAAAAATTCTAATCTTTTATCTTGATTTGCCAGCCTATTTTTCTTGGGTGCCACATGCCATTTTGGGCACTAGGCCCAATTTTTCCTCAACATGGAAAAACCCGCTTCGGGTTTTAAAAGGTGTTCCAAGTGTGGCGGTACCATCTCCGTCACTGACACCCACGAGTGGTGCCTCAAATGTTTAGGTCCTGACCACTCCATCTTGGAGTGTGTTGCCTGTGGGATGATGTCGAAGAGGGGTCGGCAGAACCGAGCTTCTAAGCTTAGCACTCTTTTTCCCTCCGATGCAGCATCCGTGGCATCAACGTCTTCCAGGGCTTCGTCTTCCTCCCATGGATCTCAGGTAACCAAACATAAATCTGGCCAGTCCTCAAAGGGTAGATCTCCTTCCAAGCATCGAGATGCCTCTGGCTTTGCCCTTGAGGGACTTCTACCAGCAAAATTGCCCCGGCGGGAGGCTTCGGCTTCCAAAGCACTATCGGGGCTCCAGGATGTTCTCGAGGCCTCAACCTCGGCAGAACTACTGGTGCCATGCTCTTGGGTACCGGCCGCTTCGTCCGGCACTGACACCCAGGCATCGGCAGCGTAAATTGACCAGAGATTCCTGGCTATTGAGCGCAGTCTGGCGGCTCTCCTTGCGGCATCGGTGCCTTCAGGACCGCTTCAGACAATTCAACTGGTATCGACACCGGTTCCGGCACCGATATCGGTACCGACAGCATCGACATCGGCGAGTGTGCTACCAACACCGAGTCATGCTATTTCCTCTGGTATCGACAGGCCGGTACCGGACCCCTCTGGTACCGACTCCGATTGGTACCGGTATCGTGCTTTACAAGAGCACCCGGACAGAAGATATTTTGAATCCTCTGATAACTCTGAGGACTCTGACAGCTCTGTCGATGCCGGAGTACTTCTCTATGAGGAGCCGCCTTCTCCTAAACGTAGGATGTCTCCTCCAGAGGATATATTCTTTCAGGATTTTATCAGGGAGGTGGCTAGAGGTCTTTCCATCACAGTGGCCCCTGAAACAGAGCCCAGAGCAAAGGAGTTGGAAATTTTGCAATATCCTAAAGCTCCCAAGGAAGCGGCTACCTTGCCTATTCATGAGATCTTGCATGATCTCATGTTAAGAATGTGGGAAACACTTCTTACCACCTCTCCTCATTCCCATAGGCTGGATACCATGTATCGAGTGCCTCCTTGTCCTGGATTTCAGAAAACTCAGTTGCCACACCACTCCATAGTGGTGGAGTCAGCTATGAGAAAGATCAAGAGTGCAAAAAGACATGCTTCTAATCCTCCAGGATGTGAATATAGGACTCTTGATGCCTTTGGGCGTCGAACCTTCCAGGCCTCTATGCTTTCTGCCAGGATTAGTTCCTACATCTTATACATGGGAATGTTCCTTAAGGAGGTTACAGGAGATCTAGAGCTTATGAGCCCTCTCCTTCCTGATGCAGGATTATCTTACACTTGTCAAACATGCCCAGGATGTTTCCAAGTTTGTTAATCGTGCAGCTTTTGACTGCTTTGAGTGCATAAGCAGAACCTCTGCCATTGCCATAGGTGCTCGTAGGATTGCCTGGCTCCAGGCATCTGACTTAGAACTCTGGGTACAGGACAAACTGGGGAATATCCCTTGCACAGGCGAAAATCTCTTTGGCAAAAATTGGCAAGAGAAAGCTAATGAGCTGGATGCTGATTACACCACTTTGGATAGACTATCCAAGGCTACAGCTGATCCTGCAAGGAGGAAATCCTACAAGAAACCATTCTTCTCTAAAAAGAAGAGGTTTTGCCCCTCCTATACCCAGCAGGTGCATTCTGCAGGTCAGTCTGCCCGAAAGGGACAGCAGCCCCCAAAGCAAAGGAAATCAAAGACTGCTAAGCCTCAACCGGCCCAGCAGACTCAGCCTCCACAGGGGCTTTGACTCCCATCTAGAGAACTTGGCCTTCCTGGCCCTGAACGGACCAGAGCCTTCCACCATCCCAGGAAGGTTGTGTCATTTTGCCCCCAGATGGGGGCAGATAGCAGCAGAAGAATGGACTCTTTCCATTGTAAGAGAGGGGTACAAGCTTCATTTCTTCAACATGCCCCCTCCTACAGTGGTAAGACAGTTCAATTCTCAGGCCTCACTCAACACTCAGTTCAGTCAAGAGGTCAGTTTACTTCTTTATTTCCTTATTCCAAAGAAAATAGGTGGACACAGACCCATTTTAGACCTCAGAGAACTGAACAAATTCCGGTTCAAAGAGAAATTCAAGATGATTTCTCTGGGAACTCTGCTGCCATACCTTCAGACACAAATAAGTGGTCTCTTTCGTTGAGCGTGAATACCAAAAAATCAACTTATGTACACTCTGGTTCCAATAGTATTCTTTACTTCTTTAGTGTTTATATGATACAACTTTCATGAAAGGAAGATCTCAGACTCATCAACACTATGCCAAGAAAATCTGGCTCATGTGTTGTGTTTGCATCAACGACCTTCACAAATCACATTTAAAACGCTACTATCGCTGCCAGAGTGTCCCACAAGATCATAACAAAACTTTTCACTCTTATCTTCAGGAACACTTCCTGCGGTGATTAACAAAATCCCCAATGCCTTCAAGTAGTACTGTTTCCGCGTTTCACTATACGTTTCTTCAGGGGTATATGCAAGATGTATCAATCTACAAAAACCAAAACAGTAAAACAATACCACTCAGGACTCGCTTACTCAGAAAAAATCCCCCATCCCCTCAAGTATCCAAACTATATTGCGGAACACTTACCCCATTACTAGTAACTATACTGCCCACGTCCCATTACTGCGAACTTCCTCACGGGCTGAACTTGCTTCAACAAAAAACGCCGCGCATGCGAAGTCACAGCTCCTCAATTCTATTTAAACCCCCAGGTGCACCGACGGTGAACACCTGGTATGTCCTTAATAATTGCTAGCTTAAAAAACCAACCTGCCGCATAGAAACCTCCATAGTGGTGCTCTAGGAAGCAGAGTCAGGATTGGCTTTGTTCTCTAGTCGAGTTCTGCTTCTACACGAATGGTGTCTCCATGCAGACCAGGTAGCAAAAATGTTTCAAATTTGGGGAACTCTGGACATAGACCTCTTTGCAAGTCCGTTGAATACCAAACTTCCCCGGTTCTGTTCCAGAATTCCGGCTCGTGGTTCTCAGGCCAGGGATGCTTTCCTCCTCCATTGGGGTCAGGACTTCCTATATGCCTTTCCACCCATTCCCCTAATTCCCAAAACCCTATTCAAGCTTCAGAGAGACAAAGGCCACATGATTCTCATAGCTCCACATTGGCAACGGCAGGTGTGGTACCCTCTACTCCTGCATCTCTCTCAAGCTCCATCTCTGGAGTTAGGATATGCTCCAGATCTCCTGTCTCAGGAGGATGGGCTGTTGTGGCATCCCAAACCCCATTCTCTGCATCTCAGGGCCTGGTTGCTGAAAGCCTAGACCTTCATGGTCTTAACCTTTCTCAACAAGTAAAGGATGTCCTTTGTGCTTCTAGGAAACCTTCCACAAGACGCTTGTATGCTTTCAAGTGGAAAAGGTTTTCCATATGGTGTTCGCAAAAGGGTCTTCACCCCTCTGCGATACCTCTGGAATCATTACTGGAGTATCTCCTTCATTTATCTAATGCAGGACTTAAGACCAACTCAGTAAGAGTCCATTTAAGTGCTATTTCAGCTTCTTTAAAGCCTTTAAATGGACAGCCTATTTCCTCTCATCCTCTCATAGCGAGATTTATGAGGGGCCTTCTTCTAATTAAGCCTCCCATTAGGCCACCTCCAGTGGCATGGGACCTGAATCTAGTTCTTGGGCAGCTCATGAAGCCGCCTTTTGAATCTTTAGCTACTACCTCCTTGAAATTCCTTTCCTGGAAAGTTATCTTTCTCATTGCAATCACATCAGCACGTCGCATCAGTGAATTGCAAGCATTAGTGGCTGATCCTCCTTACACGAGGTTCCATCATGATAAGGTGGTCCTTAGGACTCATCCACACTTTATGCCAAAGGTGGTCTCACCTTTTCATTTAAACCAGGCGGTTTACCTGCCTGTATTTTTTCCAAGGCCTCATGCTTCAAATGCAGAAAGGAATCTTCATACTTTGGACTGTAAAAGAGCACTTGCCTTTTACTTACAGAGGACACAGCAACATAGAAAGTCCTCTCAACTCTTTGTTGCTTTCGATCCTTCTCATTTGGGACTTCCAGTCTCCAAGAGAACATTGTCCAACTGGATTGCACAGTGTATTTCTTTTGCCTATCAGAGTAAGAACCTTTCTCAATGTGAGAGGCATGGCAGCCTCAGTGGCTCATCTACACTCTGTGTCTGTTGATGACATCTGTCGAGTAGCTACTTGGGCCTCGGTTTATACCTTCACAGCCCATTACTGCTTAGACAAGGACTCCCGCCGGGATGCCTTGTTTGGTCAGGCTGTTCTACAATACCTGTTCCATACTTAATCAACTCCTACCCACCTTTCCCGGTAGGATGCCAGAGATCCATGGGGGGAAGTGGAGCCCTTTCTCAGGGGCATACATCTTCTGGGGTCTCTCCCTGGCATCGGTAACTAGGGAGTCCCCATATGTGAAGACTACATTCCTGCTTGTTCCTGGAGATAGCATAGTTAATCACTTGTAACAGGTGATCTCCGGGAACAGCAGGAATTTAGTCTTCACAACCCACCCACCTCCCCTAGGTGTTGTATCTCTCTTTTCTTTTCTTTCCCTCTCTCTCTCTTTGTCTCAGCTTTAAAACGCAACTGGAGAGAGGCAGTTGGGAACGGCGGGAAGGCAGCACGCAGGCGCTGTGGGATGCTCCCAAAAGCTTTCTAATTGGATGCTGGGGAGCGTTCCCGCACAGGCTCCGTCGGTACCGATGATACCATATGTGAAGACTAAATTCCTGCTGTTCCCAGAGATCACCTGTTACAGGTGAGTAACTATGCTTTATTTCAGGTTAAAATAAAGAGAAAGAGAGTTTCTTTTGGTGAAGGTTGTCTCTTGTTTGTTCATGTACCTAGAATCCTTGGGGCTCTGTTTCCAAAATGAAATGCTTTCCATCGACCTAGAGTAATTTGATAAAGGATTTTTTATATGTGTATGCTTATAAACTTACCTCCCCCCCAGTATATAAATACATGCTACAACATCCAATCACAAACTTATATGCAACCGTGTGTGGCCGTGTTTGGATGGAATGCAGTCAGAGTCTTCAAGTACTCACATAGGCTCTAAAATATGCCCCTAGATAAGCAGTTCAGTTACATATATTTACACCAGCTCCTGAGTTGCCAGAATTGCAACTTTTTTGCTGGTACATAAGAGTATAAGATATGCTGAAACAGATGAAGAGGTATGTTTTGATTCTTTTTTGAAGTTCCTGTACTAACATACCTCTTCATCTACCTATTCACTGCGGGGCTGACACAAGTGAATAGCACAGTGCTCTCCAAACGCAATGTAGCTTTACAAGTTCTTGCCACGTTTAAACCTCTACTTTGTTTAATCCAAGTTACATGTCCCACCTTATTTCTATGGAAGACCTAATTCTCTTAAGTTTATTTTATCTGTTTTATGTAAACTGCTTTGACTCATGATGAAACAGTATATAAAATGTGTTAAATAAGTTATACTGGGTTAGACCAAAGGCCCATCAAGTCCAGTATCCTGTTTCCAACAGTGACAAATCAGGTAAGAAGTACCTGTCAGGTTCTCAAAAAGAAGACTGGTATAGTATAAAGACACATACAGTAGGTGTCTACTTAGCCTTCCAAATTAGGTAATTTTATAACAGGGTGCCACAGGTAGGCACTTGGATACACACATTTTATAAAGACAAGTAGGTATCTATACCTTTATAAAATATTAGCATATGTGTCATATGTGGGTATGATGACGTAGCAGGTAAAAATGTTCACGCATACTTTGCTCATGTAGGTGCATAGATTAAGGTATTTTTTTATAATGTTTGTGTGTGTGTGCATAAATTCTGTCCACATTCTGCCCCGATTGTGCCCCCATCTGTGCCTACTGGCAAAGTACTGTGTGCGCCTTCATGCCAAAGTGCATTCTTTTACGCCAGACTGTATTTTATAAAAGGGTCATTTATGTCCTTATGTTGTCACATATGTATGGGAATGATTTTATGAAATCGCCTTCTAAATGAGAGAAATCCCTTTGGGAAAACATTCATTCATATGGGATGATATGAGCTTTAAAAATTGTAAACTTCTCCGTGATTAATTATGCAGAAAAGCAATCCAGTTTGGGAAACATCTCTTGCAGTCCCCCTCCCCACAACATTTCTGAACTAATTGTATTAAGGGCAGCTCTGGATTTATCAAAAATTCTTTCCCATATGTTTGTTAGTTTTGCTGTTCTTTCTGTTTCGTATGAAACTAATACATCTGCTCGAAGCAGGGCTGGCAGTGCTGCATCCGGCGCCTACTGCTGATTTCAAGGACAGTAGCAGGTGTGTTTCAGATACATCTCTCTGATAAGTGGCAGGTTTTTATGTCTTAATACCCTGACAAGGGCACTGCTCTCAGGAGATGGAGCGAAAGAAATAGTGGGCAGATGATTCCTCTCCTCCCTACTCCTTTGTGCTGACATGCTAAGATAACTCCATGCAAGAGGTTCTGCATTAATTGTCTCTTATCTCCTGTATTAAGGAGCCTGCGGTTTGTGATGATAGGATGTTGGTGCACAGAGAGGACAGGATTCGGTGCTGCAGAGGTTTGCACTTGATCAGGAAAAATCTGTTAAAGTTCTGCTACTGCTCAGGGGAGGCATTCATGACATGCTGGGAACGTCCAGGAGGTGAAGCCCAATAAATGAAGAACTGACTAGAATCTAGGTTGTGGGAAAATAAAGCACTTTTGGTTTTGTTGTTGATGTTTTTCTTGAGGGGGGAATTTTTTTTTTCTATTTTATTAGCTGGAGGGTGCTATTTTATTTCTGTTTTCTTGGCCGAGGAAAGTACAGAATTATGCTTGTGCTAATAATTTTGTCCAAAGTGCACCCTGGTTTGTTTGTGAGGTACATTTGTGTCGTGGTATGGCAAAGCAAACCCATTTGGAGAAAATCGCCCCCAAGAGAAACAGTATTATGACTGGCAATTAGTGAACTGCAGGAAACTTTAGAGCAACAATGCTATAAAAAGTATTTGTAGATAGTTCAGTTGCCGTTTGTTAACAAGCAAAATCATTAAGATGTCCTTTTTGATTCTTTCATTTATGTCAATGATATTTACTTTCTGAGGTAAAATAAACCATTTTAAGCTTTCCAAAGCTTATTGTGTTTCATACCTATTGCCCACCAATAGAAGAGTAAATAGAGACATGTTTTGTGGACTCTAATAAAATATTATGCCTGTATGAAAGTGACTCATCTAAAATTTAAATAGAGGACACAGCTAAAAGAGATCCAGATTAAGGGGATTTTTGATGCAAACTGTTGATTCTTTCCTTGGATACGTGAGAACAGCTGGGATTGGTGGGTTAATTGGGTTCTTCTGACAAGGGGAAAACTTACTTCAGTGCCATAAGTCTCTTGATTTCTACTACCTCTTGCACAAGCCTCACAGCCATGCCGCTTAAGAGTCGCTTCAAAACGAGACGTGCACTGAGTTACTTGTGAAATGGTGATGCTCTCTCAAAAAAATCCATACCTTCATCTGGTAACACGCGTACAGAAAGAAAACGAATCCAGTCACAGCAGTACAGTTCATGGGCAGAACAATGAGCTGCAAGGATTTCCTGACTCCCAGACCTCTTTCAGGATACGCTTTAGAAACCTCTCTGGATTAAACTGATGTTTCCTTTTCCCTCTCCCTTCTCCTTCACTAGAACGATTCAGGTTAATTCCCAGCACAGAAATGAGATCCTCTTTCATTCCTGTAGTTTCTCCTCTGAGAACCCTCTTGACATAGATGGGAGAAAAAAAATCACTGCTACCTCTGTCCCGGGTACAGCAGAACATTTGCTCCTTGGAGCTTGGACTACTCCTGAAAGAAATATCACTTATCTTCAAAAACATTGATGTGATATATTCATTGCAAGAAGAAATATGAGAAATGTTTGCTTTAATTGGAATCTACACTAGATTCTAATTCAGCGCCCTTCCGGCTATTCAAGTCTCAGGTGGTCCAGTCTTGAAGCCTGGAGTCCTTGCTATAGGAGAACTGGAAATAAAGGATCAAAGAACCTTCTGTGATGCTTTTCATCTACCCTATGACATCATTGCTTTGTGTCTCTGAAAAGACACACATCACTGTTAAGGGACACTTCTGAGACCATGGTCAGATCACTTGCATACCTTATTCTGAGGAATTACCAAGGGATGTAGTAGATGGC
Organism: Ichthyophis bannanicus; assembly: GCA_033557465.1. Classification (NCBI taxonomy): domain Eukaryota; kingdom Metazoa; phylum Chordata; class Amphibia; order Gymnophiona; family Ichthyophiidae; genus Ichthyophis; species Ichthyophis bannanicus. Next base: position 1,415,242,571 of record CM066031.1, on the reverse strand, counting down.
AGTAGGAGACTTAGTGCCCAATCTGAGACGCGCCTTGCACATCCCCATAAGCCATCTTGCCCCTATTTCCCCTCCGGTTCTCCCCCCACAGCTAGAGCAGTAGGACTGGAAGAGCCGGTGGGTGGCGGAGTCTGGGCGGGGCGGGCTGAGGCAGCAGGACATACAGGGCCAATTCCAGTCATGGTCCTGTGGGGTCATGGGGGACGTGCTGCTTATTCCACCTCGAACGTGGAATAAGCAGCACAAACGGTACGGCCAGGGCCGGGTGCAGGGAAGTCCTCGCCACCAGAACTAGGCCCCGGCTGGCCAGCCATGGGTTGGGCAGTGGGGAAGAGGGGGCTTGGCACTGCGGGAGCCAGGGATCCTGCGGGGAGTATGTCCCTGCAGGCATGCAGGGGCATGCCGGGCCATCCTCGGGCCTGATTCTGTATGTTGCGGGAACATCTTGCTCTCGTGGTAGAGAATGGGGTCCTAACGGGCCCATCCGGATGGCCCAGATATGCCCCTGCTATAATCGGGCTCCATGTGACAGTAATATTTGTTACTGTAAATGTGCAAAAGTCTTTCTTTTATATGAATTTAGTATTAAAACCATGTAATTATACACACTGTAGTAGGGGGTCAATGTTGTAAAAGGCCGTTTTTGTGGAATGTCCAAAAAGGTGCCCATTTTTACCAGTTTTATAAAGGTAAATATGAAAAATTCACCATGGAGATGATTTCTTAATAATCATATTGACAAGACATTTTTCAAAGAAAGGATTGCATGAGAATAGTCTCAGAAAATGGGGAAAAAGGTAAAAAAATAAGTAACTCAAAAAGACATATAATCATAAAGCATTCAAATACTACCTTTTTGTGTGTCTGCATTTTCTCATAAAATCATTGCACCTCCTTACCCCCCCTCCAAAAAAAACCCCACTTCCAATGTCCTACATACAAAATTCAAACTATTTTGTTCATGTAGCAGTTCTCACAATCATTTGGACTTCATTGTACTGTTCGTCGAACAAGATTAGTGATTTGAATTTTGTGTGTTAGATGTAAGTTTGGGGTTTTTTTGAGAGGAGGGTACGCAGTATGAGAAAATGCAGACACACATGGACATGTGCTATTTGAAAGCTTTATGAATATGCATTTTTTGACTCTTGGGTTTTTTCTCTTTCTCCACTTTCTGAGACAATTCTAAAGGAACACTTTGACTTCTTTGAAAAACTACTCAAGTTGATGGGATAGACTTTTAAGAAATTGTCTCCGTGATACTTACTTTGGTTTCACTTAAGACTTGAATTTAACCTTTTTCTATTTTATAAAGGCAACATAGGTGCCTTATTTATTTATTTATTTACATTCTCTTATATACTGTGCTATTCTACATCAGTGCGGTTTACATTGAACAAACTGAAATTACATTGAACAGGGCATTATAACTTGGAGATAACTATTTTACAGGGAACATGGGCTATGGAGGGTTAAGTGGCTTGCCCAAAACCACAAGGAGCACCTGTGGGACTAGAAACCCCAGTCCTTCCGGCCCAAGGTTGCTGTCCTCTAGTGGGATTTGAACCCCTGACATTCCGGCCTGAAGTACCTTGCCCCAACCACTAGGCCACTCCTCCACTCCTATTGCGCTATGTGCCTTTGGAGGTCATTCCATAACACAAATAAGCCGCTTGGAGGTGCGCCATAGACATTTTTCTGGCAAAAACATCTAAACTGTATTCTGAAACCCCCGTGGCCTTGCATGTCTATGGAGCTAGCAAGGGGATCTCGGAGTGAGGCGGAATGGGAGTGTAGTCAGCCCGTGGAGACGTATAAAGCTTATTCAGGAAAGGCTGTCTATGTTTTCAGTGTTTCCCGCAGACTTCCCCTTTATTCCTGCGGAAACGTGGAATACGTCCAGGGCTTAGAAGATATTCTGCTCTGCTCTTCAATGCATCTCATATTGAAGAATGGTTGTGACAATTATGTTTTGAACTGATGTGTCTGCAGTTTGGTAAAACACAAGATACAGTTCTAAAGAACTGAAAGCAGAGGTGAGGGAAGGTTATATGGTAAAGAAACATTAATAAATAACCCCTACAGAAATATTAAGAAGAGCAGTAGTGTTTATTCTGGCTATGCTGACATTTGCTGTTTGTGCTAAAGGAGCTAATCTAGGGTTCCCTAACAATTTCTATGTTCTGAAAAATGGGACTGTTGATGTAAAAATATGCACATTTTTAAAGGCCGATGATGATGCTTTTGGGCATGTATTAGTGCAGTTTGCACTGTTGAATGCTCTCATTCTGTGGGTCCCTTATTATTGACAGGGGTACGTTTTGACCTTTAGCTATAGAGAACCTTTTCTGATTTTTTTCTGGTCCATACTTAGCATTGCGCAGACTGTTTTCAGAGATGACCAATGCAGGAATAACTAAGGAGTTCTACTGCCATGTATGTTATGATGCAACATATGTCTTGACAAACATATCACTTTCTACTTGCTTTTATACTATCTTTGAATGCACTGAGATTACTTTGTAGTGTTCTGGGCATGCAATAGACTAGTATATATGGTCTAGTTTGTATCAACATTTATGTATCATCAGCATTAATGTGTAGTTTGCATCAGCACAACACTGTCAGTGAGAGGAGCAGCTTGGGAGATGCACCTTATAGAGGAGGTGTGGCCATCAACGGGTATATGGCAGAGACGGGCAGGATCAGAAACGTCCATCTTTTCAGAATACGATGCATGCAGGGACGTCCATGACTGTTTTCTGCGTATACCTGTCTCTTGTACACCATAGCGCTTTGTTCGTGCCATGCCGGAAACCAATCCCGGAACTGCAGATATGCCTGTAACCATGGGTGCAGAATCATGTTTAAATCGGGCCTGGTTTTGGTTTGGATGCGTCTGTGGGCTGGACATGCTTATTATGGAATTGGGCTCCACATGTTTAGGCACCCAGAACACGTTCCAATAGCGCACAATTCCTCACAAATTTACATTTGCTCTAAAGGTGTAAATGTGTGCTTGAGCTGTACACATGTATAGCAATTATAAAATAAGTTTATTAGGGTTATTTTTTTCAGCCCACACCTTTCCAGTAGTAGACCAAGGCAAATTACAGTCAGGTACTGTAGGTATTTCCTTCACAACATAAGATGGTACCTGAAGCAATGCAGGGTTAAGTGACTTGCCCAAGATCACAAGGAGAGTCAGTGGGATTTGAATGCTGGTCTTTCTTATCCCTGGTTGATGCCCTAACCACTAAGCTGCTCCTCCTCCTCATACATTATAGGTTCACCCTCTACTCTGCCTAAACTATGTCCCCGGGAATGTGTATTGCACTGCACATAGAAGTATGCACGTGTACATTCATATGCAGCTGTACAAGTCTATAAGAAACATTTTCTGCATGAAAAAACAGTACTTACACAGAAAATGCTTTATAAAACTATCCCCATTATGTTTGTTATTGAAGAGAGAAAGTTTTAATGTGGTAGTTCATGGGTAACAGAGGAAAAGGGAGAGGAGTGGAGAGAGAGAGAGAGAAGGGTTGACATGTAAAACTCCAGACCACTGGCAAAGACTTTTAAATTAATTTGTTTTGCTAAATGAAATAGCTCTCAGATGTGTGCGTGTATGCTTCTCTCCTCTCTAACCCTATTGCCTTCCTGTCTGCATCTTCCTTTCTTGCCATCCTAATGCTAATCTCCAACTTCGTGCTTCTGTTTTGTTTTGCTGGAAGGCATTTGGGAAAAAGAGCAGGGACTGGGAAGGCAGGTACTGCTTTCAGCCAACTTTCAGCCCTTTCTCTTATTTGAATTTCTTACGTCTTCACTTCTTTTCACAAACCCAGTGCATTTTCTTCACTCCATTGGCTTTCTGCCTAGTTGGAACATTCTTCAGCCTCACTCATTAACATTTATGCCAGGATGAAGTCAGAAGTTGAAATGCTGTTGCTTTTATTCATGGCAACAAGTTATATAGTGCTGCACCTTCGATATTCCAGTGAAGGTAGTGGCTGGCTGTTGTGCCAGCCAATAGATGGTGGCATTGTTCGATAGCTGATGGTTCTACTTGGGAGGTATGATCTCGACTTCATCTGTTGGGCAAGAGTCAAGTTTGAGATTTTACTTAGGAATTTTATGTGATGGTACAAACTGGGCCGTTGGTTCAGCCTCCAGCATGCTGTTGGATCTTACTTATACTTGCAATGGTGCTTCAGATGTCTACTATTAAACATTTATAGACAGCTACAGTGTGTATGCAGTGCTTTAAAGACACAGAAGAAACAGCCCCTGTTCAGTGAAGCTTGCAATCTAGTCGACAGACACTGAAGACAAATGAACACTAAAGAAGCAACATACCTGAATGTAACTCACCTTGAAAAGATGTGCGCTAAATACATAATAATGACGCCATCCTGCCTACACTTCAGGATCTATGTTCTGCCAGCATTTTCTCTCCTCTTCTTCCATTACACCCAATAACAGATGGTTAAGTTGCAGTTTAGTCTTTAATAGGAGTTTTTATTAGAGGGGAAATAGAGCAAAACAGCTGCAGTTATGGAAGGCAATGACTGCTACCATTAACCACCACCATAAGAGGCATCCTTCAGCATGTAGAGGTAGGTGAAATGCAATGAGCGAGACGAGGACTCCATCCCCCCCAGTAGCTCATATAAGAAAATTAGCAAATAGCGAAGGGGTTGGGTGGGAAGGTCAGGGGGAACTTTGATTAATTGTTGATGAAAGTTACTCATCTTGCTTCCTTGTTGAAATTAAATGCTACTATTAAACTATGTAACAGCAGTATCAAGGAAATGAAAATATTAGCTGAAGCTGTTGCAGCTGATGTAGTTCTCTGGCTATGGATGGTCACTGCGTTTTTAAGCTGAGAACAGCCTTTGACCTTCAAATTAAAGGACCAGTTTACTAGGCCGTGTTATTCAGATGTACGTGCTTTAAAGGGCAATTAAGATAACATGCAGAAAAGTGATCCAATGCATGTAAACTATGAGCACCATTGCATGCAAATCAGCTTGAGTTAAAATGCACATGCTATCTGCACATGCTATCTTATTCAGGGAAATTTAACAAAACCTCCAGAGGTGGTTTTTAACTTTCTCCTGGAGCATTGTCCTGTTAACGCACAAAACAGTGCTTCCGACTTTAAAAGGGCTAGCATAGAAACATAGAAATATGATGACAGAAAAAGACCACATAGCCTATCTAGTCTGTCCTTCCATATCAACAACTACAACAGTCCCCTTTTTACCTTTAGAGATCCTCTGTGTTTGTCCCATGCTTTTTTGAATTCAGTTACTGTCCTCATCTCTACCACCTCCACTGGGAGACTATTCCATGGATCCACTACTCTTTCCGTAAAGAAATATTTCCGCATATCACTCCTGAATCGATCTCCCTTCACCCTCATCCCATGTCCCCTCATAGCAGAGCTTGCTTTCAGTTGAAAGAGGCTCTCTCCCTGAACATTTATGCCACGGAGGTATTTAAACATCTCAATCATATCACCTCTCTCCCGCCTTTCCTCTAAGGTGTACATATTAAGATCCTTAAGTCTGTCCTCATATGCTTTATAATGAAGCCCATTAATCATTTTAGTAGCCAGCCTCTGTACTGACTCCATCCTGTTCACATCCTTTTGAAGGTGCGGTCTCCAGAATTGCACACTATACTCCAAATGAGGTCGCACCAAAGACTTATACAGAGGCATTATCACCTCCTTTTTTCTGCTAGCCATTCCTCTCCTTATGCACCCAAGCATCCTACTAGCTTTTGCCGTCAACTTTTCTACCTGTTTAGCTACTTTAAATCATCAGACACAACCGCCTAGGTCCCGCTCTTCTTTAGTGGACAAAAGTACTTCACCCCCTATACTGTATTGCTCCCTTGGATTGTTGTAGCCCAGATGAATACCTTACATTTTTTAACATTAAATCCCAGCTGCCAAATTCTAGAGCATTCTTCAAGCTTAGCTAGATCCCTCCTCATGTTATCTACCCCTTCCTGCGTGTCTACTCTATTACAGATTTTGGTATCATCCGCAAAGAGGCAAACCTTACCTGACAGCCCTTCCGCTATATCACTAGCAAAGATGTTAAAAAGAATGAGAAAACTGAGTGAACCCTGATATGGCAGCTTCCATGTGTACGTACCACCACTTCCACGTCTAGTGGGACGTTTTGTTATTCTACATGTATTAAGTGCCACAAATTAAATACAGAGACCATAGTCTGTGCAAGTCCTCAAGTCGTAAGAGGAAATAAACAATGAGAGATTAAGGAAAATAACACCCTTAGTTCCTCATGTGACGCCCTGCCTGAAATGAGTATTTTGAAAAATATATTTATGCCTCAGGGTACATGTAAATCCAACCTGGAAATTTTAAGCTATAGACATAGATTTCCTTTATTTATTTAACGCGCTTTCTATATCACTGTATCATGTATTCAAAACGGTTTACAATATCACATCAAGATGAACAAGGGAAAGTAAACTTGGAGGCTTATATGGGGAATGCCCTTACGTGAGCAGGTTAACAGATGACCAGAATTCCAGTAATATGAATCTTGGTGTTGTAGGCTTTTAAGCCAAGGCTCAAGGTACATTAGTAGTAGGTGACTCTTGTGTGAGATTGGGTTCACGGAGGGGGGGGGGGTGGTCATCGTGGTGCAGTGTAATGGGGCACGTATTTATAAAATAGGGAATACATTTATAGATTTTTGGCCCATCTGAACCATGCTCCTTTGGAATTTTGACGTGATGTGCATCTCCATATATAAATAGCAGCTTTTTAAGATCACATTTAGATGTGCATTCCTTTTTCCATATGTAAATGGCACTGCTTACATGTGGTGATGCTTTTAAAATAATCTACATAGTTTCATTATCAGTTTTGTTGGTATGTTTCTACTTATAATTTGTAACCCTTTCGTCTATATCAAGGGTGTGCAGGCCAAAAAATTTCAGGGGGAGGGAATATTCAAAGGCATTCACATGGTTGGCAGACCTGCAAACAACGTAAAATGTTGCTCTGTGGGATATTTATGGGCACTAACACAATGCCACTGAATATTCATGGGTGCCACCACTGCACCCTGATGTTAAATTGTTAGCCTAGGGGCGTGCTGGGGGCACCCGTAGCTAACTGGGCAATGGCAATATTGAACCGCTGCCCAGTTAGCGACATCTGATGAAAGTCAGGCAGAGGAAACCCTTGCGTAATTTTCACTGCAGAAGCTAACCAGGTAATGACTGAAAATGGTAGTGTCACCTCAGAAGAACACAAGACTTTGTCGAAACCTTTTTTTAAATCCAGCTACACTAGCGCATCCTCTGGCAACAAACTCCAACGCTTTAAGTATGCTTTGAGTGAAATAATATTTTTTCTAATTTATCTGAAATGTACTACTTTGGGAGGTGTACTAGAGCACAGTAGCTAGGACTGCAAAATCTCGTGCACAATTGGTGTGCATCCTGGTCCTTCAGTAGCCAGGAGCGTGTGGCAACAAAACGCAGCACTAAAAATGCTGCACTATCAGCATGCTGCACAAAAAGGCAAAGTTGGGGTAGAGATTGGGCAGGAACAGCCAAGCGCAGCTAGCGCAGTGTGCTAGTCAAGCAAATAACATCAACCTCTGGTCAGGTGCTAGTTGCACCCACTGTGCCAGTACAGTCTAAATGTGCAAGTTGGATAGAGTCCCCAAACAGGTAACAGCCCAGAGCCAATCCTACACAGAGGACAGACAAGATGCACATAGCTGGTACTATACCAAGACAAATCGGGTGGTTATCTAGGGAAGCAGCAATTGGGGAATATCAATATGCAGCAGCCAGGACAGCAAAACAAATGACTCTGCAAGCCACAAAATAGAAGAGGACTGTACTCAATTGGAAAATGTGCACACGTGGAGGCCAATTCAGATTAGGGCTCTCCGGACGTCCAAAATCTGAACGGGCCAGATCTGAACCCGATTCTGCACCCACGGGAGATAGACGTTTCCGCAGGTGCAGAATTGGGGCACTTGGATGAGCCAAACAGGCCCCGATTCTGAGCCCAGATACATGCAGCAACTGCCCCGTCTAACCCTCTCTATGCTTCTGCTGGAACCTGGTGCTGTGGCTTCCCATGGCACAAAGATGCCCAACAGGAGCAACACAGTCCTCGACAGCAAATACAATTACTTTTCCCGCAGCCCGACTCCCGGAGGAGCCTGTAAGGGTGGGGATCCTCCTGCTGCAGCTCACCTCTTTGGGAGAGGTCGTCCATCGCTGCCTGCCATCATCAGGGGGACTTATTCCACCTCCAAGGTGGAATAAGTTCCCCATTCATCTTTGCCCTCTTCGGACGTATAGGGCTATGACCTATATCGGCCCTGTACGTCTGAGTGGTGCGGCCTGCTCCACTCCACCCAGACTCCTCCTCCGGCACTCCCCCTGTTGCCCTCATCCTGAGCTTCCTGCACAAAGCCACTGTACATGTGGGGAACTCTGTCTTCAGAATACGCCCCCAGCAAACAAGACGTACATCCCTGCTATTCGCAGTTTGAAATGACCCCCATACTGTAAATCCTGCAAAGCAGTGGTAATCTGAAAAGTATGATGTGTAGGTCTGCATATGCATTGTCAAGATGTGAGAGGACAGCTGCAGTGATGAGGTGGGAAGGGGTTGGGAGATAAGGTATGTGCTCTATGAATCTACCAAAGCTGGCACTCAGTCAGGGTTGGAGATGGTTGAACACAGATGGTGGCAGGGCATGAACATAAGAATATAAGAAATGCCATACTGGGTCAGACCAAGGTCCATCAAGCCCAGTATCCTGTTTCCAACAGTGGTCAATCCAGGTCACAAGTACCTGGCAGGTTCCCAAAAAGGCACACAAGTTCCACAATGGTTGTCCCGGGGTAAGCAGTGGATTTCCTGGGTCCTCTTTAATATTGGTTTATGGGCCTTTCCTCCAGGAAGTTGTCCAAACCTTTTTTAAACCCAGCTACACTAACAGCTTTTACTAATCCTCCAGTAAAAAATTCCAGAGTTTGATTATGTGCTGAGTGAAAAAAAATATTTTCTCTTATTAAACTTAAATGAGTTACAGTGTAGCTTCATTGTGTGTCCTCTAGTCTTTCTACTTTTTGATGGTGTAAACAACCGATCTATGTTTACCCGTTCCACACATTCATTAATTTATAGACATCTATCATATCCATCCTCAGCCGTCTCTTTTCCAAGTTGAAGAGCCCTAACCTTTAAGCCTCTCCTCATAGGGGTATTCTTCCATCCCCTTTATCATTTTTGTCACTCTTCTCTGCAAATGAGGTGTTGCATCTACTAACAAAATGTTGCTCTGGCACAGAAATGTGTTATCCGACCACCACCTCTTCTGCATGGGGCTCCACATATCAATGCATACATGTACTTGGGGGAAGGACATGCCAGTGCCATGGGCCGTGTTTCCTGGGCCACAAGGCCACTCGCCTGACTATAGTAGGACATGTCTGTGGCAAATCTGTTCAGAGCACAGGCTTACATGTAAACCATTGAAGTAGGGCTAGTTGCATTGGAGCTCTCTATCAGTGTCCTACCACCTGGCATGTTGCAGAGGAGATGCCATCTACTGGGGAGCAGTTGTAGGCTGCATAGGGTTTGGGGTCCCTCAGCTTTCTCAAAGCTGTCATGCTTGGGCTGGGGACTGCTTGGGGGTGCCCTGATTCATGGTGGTGTGTGAGTTGTACCACCCTCAGTACTTTAGGAGCATTGGTGGTTGTGGAGTGCCTCCCACCCTAGGAAAACCAATTGTTTTGGGATGGGTCACCTATATGCCTGTGCCAGGGGCTGCATCTGGATAGCCTGTGTCTCTATAGGTGGGAGGGTTGGATGGCAAAGAACCCCTGCTAGATGCACCCCATATCTGTGATCTCTGTGCTGGATCAGCTGATCTGTGCATCGGGCTATTGCATTCCCTCTTAATTCACATAAGGATGGTTCACACTCCTCCGTAGCAAGGACTTTATTCCATGTGTATAAGGGGAGTCACACAGCAGGGTCCCAACTCAACCCAACCCAACCCAATTGCATTCTGAAAATCCAGTTACACTATGGGGGTCATTTCGGAAGCCCTGTTCATGCTTTGGGCATTTAAAAAAGGGCATAGAAATGTCCAAAGCACCAAAACATCTCCAGAGCCGTTTTAGAAGCCAGCTCTGGGGGCATCCCCAACATGAGGATGTCCAAGTCTGAATGGGGGCATGGTTGGAGGCATTCCCAGGAACCTCAACGTCCCCTCCTGATCTCAAAAATGTCATGGACATCAACATTGCTTCTAAGTTTAGATGTGCTCCTTGATCCTGAAAAGTGCTTGTTTTGGCTGAAAAGCATCCAGAGGGTGTAGAGAAGAAAGCACTCCCATCATCCCCAGTACTCAGCACAATCACAGTGATAGAAGTAGCGGGATTTGAACCCTGGCCACCTTGTTCATAACCCACTATGCTAATTATTAGACTATCCTAGATGTCCAGGTTCTGAAATGCGGTTCTGAGGATAGCTATGTAGATGCCCCCACAGAAGTCCATATCGGGAACATCCAGGTTTGTGAAATCATGTCAGCACTTAGACGTGCCTGCTTTTTTTTTTTTTCCCAGACTTTCTGATTCAGATGCCGCAGAATGCATTTGGACATCCTTTCTAAAATTCACCTCCAAATCAGCCAGCTCTCATTCATATATATGTTTATTCATGCCTTCAAAGTGCCTGATGACGGAGGGAGTTTTTATGTTTGGTGAGTAGTAAGAGGCTGAACTAAAATGCTTCCCATCAGCCTATCCATTTGAAAATTTATCTTCAGCAAATGCAGAGTGATTTTCCATGTGTAAAGCCTGCCTCATGCATGGAAATGGGCTCTTATAAAATTGTGTGGGGTTATAAGGTGCCGAAGGGTTATGCATACTAAAATGACATCTGCGTATTGATGTTGGCAGAGGTGCAGACTTACGACATACATATGTGTTTTGTAAAATATGGGGGTACATACATAGAATGCACACACAAATTTATATCATTTTCATTCATTTTCAGAACAGGTGTGAATTTACATACCAATGGGACTGGCTCCAGATACCTGTTCTATAAAGGCACATAAGCACCTATGTTGTCTTTATAAAATAACCACATGCAATAGATTCTCTGACTTGAATATAATATATGAATTTTTAAATTGTCTTAAATTATTAAACTTTTAAATCTTAGATCCTGAATTAATGAATGGACCTCAATCTAATGGGAGCATAATGATGGAAGCATTCTAAAAACTATTGTCTCATCAATCTCGTCAGTCCAGTCCAGTGCATAAAACTGATATTAAAAATATATAATCACAAGCCCATAATCAATCAATCAATCAAGGTCTGTTCATTTATTGGTAGTTGAGTTCATTCATGGAAAAGCTTTACATTGTACCTTTATCTGATGTAGCATTATGTTTTGATAGCTCATCTATGTCAGAGACTGTACTTCTCCTTATGTAAATTTCATATCTACTACATCTTCCAGTCTCCACATAGGTCCTATGACACAAGCAAAAATGGCATCAGTGGTATCGGCGTACTTTTAAAGATCCGTCATGGGACTATATTAACCAAGTCATGTTAATGTCATCCATTCTACCTCTTGCTTTAAACCATCAGGGATAATGGATTTAAGGTGAAAAATCCAGGATTGTTCTTTAAAATTAAGCTTTTGCTCAAAATCACCACCACGCGAGTCTTTTTCAACATTATCTATAATTTTCCTCCACATATCAGTTATATAATGGCCTTTGGCAATCCAATGATCAACTAAGGTGGCTGTCATATTTTAAGCTGCAATTCTGCTTTTACGCGCATTCATCCTTAAATGTATTTTCCTCTTTGTCCAGTCAACATAAACATAAGGACATATAATAATATATATGACAAAAGTAGAATTATAATCTGTGTAGTTTGCACTTTAAAAACTCTTCCATTGTTAAGATGTGTCCATTCTGATCCATCAATAGTAAATTGACCCCAGTAGCAGTGACTACAAACTCTGTCTTTTATCCATAGGGATTATCTCCTTTAGTCAAATATACGGGATAACTTGTTCACTAATGTTTCTTCCCGTACAGTAAGCAAGCATTGGAAGCATGTTGGAAATGTTACGCATGCCACTGTTGTTGAATTATTTTCACAGTCTGATTTACAGAGATGAAAAACGCATGACACATGGCAACTTTACTGTGGGGATCAGCTATTTATCTTGTGTAAAGTTCTGATACATCCCCGCTGACATGACATTGGAGCTACCTAAAAAAAAAATTTGTTTAGTTATTCGAATGATCAGTTCTCACAAATTTTACAGTGATCTGCTTTATCCGATAATCATCTGAAGGTGAATAGACCTTATGAATTTGCATAAATAATTATTAAAGCTGAATTGCATGGGTACACATTAGCTTAATACATTACAAATTGTATGATACTTAGAGGCTTGTGGATCAAAAATGGTGTTGCATCCCAATTAAAGGGATTGAATGATCAGTTAATTGTGAAATTGAAATCGGATGATTCCCAGGATGATTTTAGTAAGCACTATGCTGATATAGTGAAAACTATTGACATATTTAAAGAAATTATTAAACAACTTAAAGAAATTGAAAAGAGATGAGAGATTACTCACTGGACAGTGTATATGCATGGATGGAAAAATATCGTCATCAGAGAAAAAGTAGCTTTTGCGGAAACATCTGATGAATCAGATTGGAGTAGAGAAGATAAGATGGTTAATAGAAATCGGGCCACTGGGAGAGAAGATTTTTTAGACGAAATGCAGCGGATGAGGAATCATGGAAGAGATTGAGGTTGATCATACAGAGCCCAATCGGCGAGGACCAATCACACAATACCAGTTGATCAAGAATGTGCAATAATCAATATTCCCAAACATGCTCTATCTGGTGATCATGAGAAAGTCCATAATTTAGGACTAGAATTTGTATCTACTGTGATTTTTGCTAATGATCCATCCATGGGTGATATGTCTTTGAAACACTATAAAAAAACATATTTCTTCGGGAGCATTTAAGGATCTTGAATTGCAGGATGCTCTAAAGATTGAGGAAGATAAAAATGTCAGTTTGGAGGAATATTACGGAAAAAGAACGGCTTTGAAACAATCAACGGATAATATGGAGATAGTGCCAGTTTTGATCACTCTGGAGATCACAATCGTGGTGCAAACTGGGGATCTATATCTTAAAAGATGGTAGAAGATAATTACTGGGTGTGAAATTCTGCTGTAAATTATCTGAAGATCCCACGATGGATATTTTTAAGACTATTAATGAGATAATAACTGAGGCCTTTTGAAGGAATATAGTGACAGAGAAAGAGGCAACATTTTGGTGGAAAAGCATCCTCTTGTACTGGATTATTTTTTTTTAAGTAACATCCATAAAGACCTGAATTATCCCCCTGGAAAACTCATATTTTTGATTAGCCATTCTCTTTGAGAATCTCTCACAGTTTATAGATTTATTTCTAAAATCTGAAGTTCAACAGATTGGTTCTTTCATATAGGAAGCTTCGCACTTACTTGCGGTGTTAGAGGACGCTAATAAGAACATAAGAAATGCCATATTGGGTCAGACCAAGGTCCATCAAGCCCAGTATCCTGTTTCCAACAGTGACCAATTCAGGAAAAAAGTACCCGGGCGCCACAATGCTTGTCCTGGGGTAAGCAGTAGATTTCCCAGTTCCTTTTTAATAATGGCTTATGGAACTTTCCTCCAGGAATTTGTCCAAAACTTTACTACATAATGTTAGTGAAATTTCATAGCTGGTAACACTGGATTTTGTATCTCAGGATTTGGTGTTAGAAATTATTAAAGAGAATTTAGATGAGCGGCCAAATCCAGGTAGAATTCTGATTGATTTTTAAATAACTTTGGCTACATTAGTGCTAAAGAAAAATTATTTAATGAGGGCTACTTGAGCCACTAATGTAGCCTTGTTATATGTTGCTGCTTTCGAAGAGAGATTTTTATAGAAATCTACTTAATTTTCAGCATGTTTGGCTTTGGAAGAGGTTTCTGTATGATGTCGTCATACTTTGGACAGGTTTTTAATCTGAATTGGATCAATTATATTACGGATTAATACCCTTGATGAAAATCTCAAGTTTGCAATGAATTGTGATGAGTGGAAAGTGGACGTTTTAGATACAATGATTTGCAAATATGATAATCAATTGAACACCATATTGTACTAGAAGCTGGTGGACCATAATAATTATTTACAGGTTCCATCTATATAAATTAAAGACTAAGCTGCCATCTATTGCTCATATGAATGATTTTAAACAGGGGTTAAATATTTATGAAGGACTGGTTTCCAGTTTGGGTCTGTCAATGAAGATTGTGGGTGAAGCCTATAAATGGGCTAAATATGCATGGAGAGATCTGATATTGCAATATAAGAAGAGGGACCCCCTCCCCCCGAGAGACTGGCATGTGGTAATGCCTTTTTCATTTTTGTCAAATCAGATTGTGAAAATAATTCAACAGTACTGTCATGCGTTAACAGTAAATAAGATTTTTGATGAGTTTCCAATGTCAGCTTACTGTAGGGAAGAGACACTAGGAATACGTTACCCAGTATATTCAATCGCAGGAGATAATCTCTATGGATAAAAGACATATAGCTTGTTGCCTTTACTACTGGTGTCAATTTACTATTGAAGGATCAGAATAGACTCACCCTAATAATAGAAGAGTTTTTAAAGCATAACACTATACAGATTTGAACTCTAATTTTGTTATTATATATATTATTACATGTCCTTGTCCTTATGTTTATGTTGACTGGACAAAGAGGAAAATACATTTAAGGTTGAATGAGTTAAAGCAGAATTGCAACTAAAAATATGACAGGTTGAAAAAGACTGGCGTGGTGATGATTTTAAGCAGAAGCATAATTTTAAAGAACAATCCTGGATTTTTCAGTGTAAATCCATTACCCTGGGTGGTTTAAATCAAGAGGTTGAATGGATGACATTAGTATGAATGTTGATTGGTTAATGCAGTCCCATGATGGATCTTTAAAAACATGCTGATGGCATTTTTGCTTATATTATAGGACCTGTGTGGAGACTCATCAGAAGATGTAGTGGATATGAAGTTTAGAAAAAGAGGAACACTATCCTTGATGCAGATGAACTATCAAAATTTAACGTTACGTCGGCTAAGGGTGGAATGAAAAGCTTTGCCTTGAATGAACTCAACTACAGATAAGTGAACAGACCTTGATGGATTGATAATGGACTTTTGATGATTTATGTTTAGAAGAAGTTTTATGCACTGGACTACTGATGATGAGACTGAGGAGATGATAGTTTTTGGAATGCTTTCATTATTGTGCTATTACATTGAGTCCCATTTATTAATTCAGGATCTTAGGCTTAAAAGTTTAATAATTTAAGAAAATTTAAAAGTTAATATATTATATTTGAGTCAGAGATTCTATTGTTGTGTGGTTATTTTGACTATACTTTCTCCAGTGTGGGATGAATTATTTATCTTGTTTAAAAGCTGGTATAAAATATGCTTTAAATAGGTGTCTTTTTGGCATTTTCACATAGTGGTAGTTTTAAGAGATGCCTATCACATATGTATTTTTAATATTTGGGGATAGAATGCAAAAAATAAATGCTTCCAACACCAAGGGGTATATTTATTAAACAGCGATTCAATGGGGTCGCGGCTCCGAATTGCATGGAAGCCGCTATCGCTGTTAAGTAAACATACCCCTAAGCCATAATTCCTGAAACACATTTATATTGGCATACACAAATAAAGTTTAATGTTTTAAAAGTATGATTATTTGTTTACATTTATTACATTCTTTTATAAGAAAATTCTGAGATGCAGTATCAAACAAACCACAGCCATTAACAGATCAAATAATATTATTCAAAACATAATGTAAACCCAACGCAAAATAAAAATAAACTTATCAAAAAGATTACAAAAAGGACCAGCTTTTTAAAGAGAATTCCCTCCACCCAAATTAACCCATCCCCTCCAGGCA
This sequence comes from Ichthyophis bannanicus, assembly GCA_033557465.1. Lineage (NCBI taxonomy): Eukaryota > Metazoa > Chordata > Amphibia > Gymnophiona > Ichthyophiidae > Ichthyophis > Ichthyophis bannanicus. The sequence goes on along the minus strand of CM066031.1, from coordinate 1,415,226,458 downwards.
TTAGTACCAAGCCATCTTCGGTAGCTGCCTATAAAAATAGTTTCTAAAATTGAAAGGTCTTCGGTCTGTGCCAAAATTCAAAAACCTGTCTGTCCTCAGATATGCATAGGCAAGCTATTTCACAACCTTGGACCCTATGTCTTTACCACCATGATTTATTTAAAAGATTGCATCACAAACAGCAGCCCATGTGAAGAGCATGTTTTCCATCAACAAGGAGGATTGAATTCAGGCGCACAAGCAGGTGATGTCATCTGTTGGCACTGGGATGGAACAGTTATCCCAGAACTCAGAAATGGTGTAAACATCTGAGCAAGCACAGCATTTCCCTTGATCATCTTGGGGTTTTCTGTGCTTCTGAAAGGATGCTGAAACAATGCTGTCCCAACTTTTTCAATGTGACTTCTCTTCCTGTTTTCCTATACTGTTTTGTTGGTTTTCATTTTAGTTTACTTTTTTCTTGCAAAAAAAATGTTGCTATTCTTTTTCTTTGGCATTATAGGATCATGGCACAGGCAAGCTAGGCTTCAGACCCTGCCCAGCCTGTGGGAGAAGGATAGCCAACAATGACATCCACAGCAGGCACTGTCATTTGTTCGGATTTGGCACATCACCAGAAGGACCATTGTAAGTGTGGATGCATGGCCCCATGGTCCCAGAAAATGTATTTTAACCTGCTCCATGACCATTGTGCAGCAGGAGAGTCTCTTAAAAATGAAGACAAAATCTTCGGTGCAGAGGCTGGCTAACTTTGCATCCTCTGTTGCTGTTCACTCCGTTCCCTCACACAGTGTCTTGAAAATTCCTGTTTTGAAAGGCTAGCACCATAACTTTCTTTGGAGAAGGTGCCAGTTTCATCTGAGACTTCCTTGCTCGAACAGCAGACATTGTCAATACCGCCAAAGGTGGTCTCAGCAGGAGGAACCAGTACAGACATCCTTTTTCTCTACTATACATGCAGAAGACTCTGTACTTTTACCGCCTGCTCAGTGCTGTACCTCTGCACTGAAAACTTCAAAGGCCATTCTTTGGTGAAAAAGTCATTAACCTCAACCTCTCTTATGGCTATCATGACAGATGAATCCTCCTTGTCATTTTCCTTGATATTACCAGAACGGTCCCATTCATTTTTACAGAGGTTGTCTAGGGCTACTGCTAAGATATTCTAGGGGTACAATATCAAGATCATATTGTGCTCGATGTTTCTCAATCCAGAGGAGTTATTCCTGAGAAGATTGTGGCTCTGTGTCAGGATCCAGTAGTCTCTATTCTTTCTCTATCAGATTCTGAGTTGCAAGAGGTCTACTCATCTTCTCTCCATAGTTAGAACATAGTTGGAACAGAAATTTTCAGTTACATCCGACCTGATTCATCCCCTGAGAAGGGGCAACTATATATAGGAATCCCTTCAGATCCATCCCTTCTTCCTACAAGGAACTCATCTCCTTATGAAGACATCTCACAAAGGATGTCAAGTGAGGTTTTTTCCCACTCCAGCAGGAGGCAAAACCTAGAGCTGATGTCTTTGAGGTGTTAAAATTTATATTCTCTCCAAAGGCTATAGTAGAAGTTCTAGTCCATGGTTTACTGTATTATTATTACTATTATTATTACACTTGATGAGGAGGAGTGGCCTAGTGGATAGATCAAGAGCCTAGTACCCAAGAGATCAGGGTTTGATTCCCACTGGCACTCCTTGTGACCTTGGGGAAGTCGCCTTATCCTCCATTGCCTTGGAAGAAAAGGTCTGGCAATCTACTTCCAGTCATACCTTGCCAAGAAAACCCATGGGCTGCTAGTCACCAGGAATCAGCATTGAAATGATGGCACTTAAAAAAAATAAATTATTACACTTAGGGGTCTGTTTACTAAAGGGCGGTAGCGGACTCTGTGCGATATCGGAGCTGTGGCCCCATTGATTTCAACGGGGCCGCGGCTCCGATATCGCACGGAATCCGCTACCGCTAGTTAGTAAACAGACCCCTTAGTATACCACTCTTCATACAGTGGACATCAAGGCGGTTTACAAAATAAAATATAAGAAAACTGTACTTGTAACATTAAATACACATGAAACAGACTTTAAGCAGAGCAAAACAGTTAGATGAAACATATAGACATGCTAGGGATAGGAGTTATTTACTGGTTTTATATACTGCCTTATCATAATGTCAAGGCGGTTTACATGGAACAGTTAGAACTTAACTTTACATAGAATGGTTTGGAATTAGCTTAACTTAAATAAACTACATTAGTATACATGGAACAGAGTAATGTTAGTATAAGAACAGTACTTATTTAAATAGTAAACAGCTTAAGTAGTAAGCAGCAAAGTTCAGCATTGGTAGCGTTAGACTTCTAGATCCATTGTCCTTTTGTGAGGGTGAGTGAAATGGGGGTGGGGGGAAGGGTACAGGTGGAGAGTAGATTTGGAATTACATAGGGGCTATCTCCAGGAACAAGCAGGAATAAGTCCTCACATATGGGTACGTCGGTACCGACGGAGCCCGTGCGGGAAAGCTCCCCAGCTTCTTAGAATAGAAGCTTTTGGGACCTCCCACTGCACATGCGCACTGCCTTCCCGCCTTCCTGAACAGCTCTCCTCAGTTTCTCTTTTTCCGCGGAGCCAGCAGGTCGTGTTCCTGTCACCGCTGAAGAAATTGTTATTTTATTTGTTTCTTTAGACCGCGTACCTGCCTTCCCCATACCGATACCGGTATCGCCGGTCTTTTCTTTCTTTCTTTAAAAAATTATAATTCTTTTTTCTTATTTTTTAGCTTTTTGGTCACTTCAGAGAGGCCTCTCGGCCTACTCAATTTCTCCTCATGGAGAAGCCAGCCCCTGGATTTAAGAAGTGTACCAAATGTAATGCTGTTATTTCAGTCACAGACACCCATGACTGGTGTCTGAAATGTTTGGGGCCTGACCATTCCATACCGGACTGCCCATCTTGCTCCCACATGTCTAAACGTGGGCTGCAGAACCGGGCCAACAAATTCCATGTGCTGTTTGCTTCAGAGAATACAGCATCACAGTCATCCAGGTCTTCTTCTCCGGATGGATCTCAGGTAACCAAACCTTCTGTGGGCAAGTCCTCAAAGAGCAAATCTCCTTCAAAGCATCGAGAGGCTCTTAGCTTAGAACTTGAGGACCCTGCCCCAGCCAAACAACCCCGGCGGGAAGTCCAACTTCCAAAAACGCCAATTCAGGGGTCTCAGGTTGATATCGATGCTACGGCCTCGACAGATCACCTGTTAGCCTGCTCTGGGGTACCGGGTCACTCCGGTACCGACATCCAGGCAGCTATGGCGTCCATGGGCGATACTGTACAGTCCATGCAGCAGGCCGTCATGGCTTTCATTAAAGCTGCAACGCCATCGGTTCCGCTTTCAGCGGTTCCGGGCCCGATACCGGTATCGTCCGCCATGCCGGTATCGAGGCCGTCCACCTCTAAACGCAAGTCGGTACCGTATGGGCTTTCGCTCCATACCGGTTCCATACCCGATACGCCCGATATCGATACCGATCGGTACGCGTATCGTGCGTTAGAGGAAAGCACCGATTCCTCTGAGGATTTTCACTCCTCTGATGATTCTGCTGAGTTTTCACTCAACTTACCTGAGGAGCCCTCTTCTCCTAAAAGGAGAATGTCCCCTCCAGAGGATTTGTCCTTCCAGGACTTTGTTTTAGATATGGCTACAGCCCTTTCTATTACCACATCCTCTGAAAAGGAACCCAGATCCAAAAAACTGGATATTTTGGGATACTCAAAGGCCCCTAAGGAGGCAGTTACCCTGCCTATCCATGAAATCCTTCAAGAACAACTGATGGATTTCTGGGAAAATCCTTTGACTTTGTCTCCTTATTCCCGTAGGTTGGACACCATGTATAGGGTCCCTCCTTCTCCTGGTTTCCAAAAGACTCAATTGCCCCACCACTCTATTGTGGTGAAGTCTGCAATGAAGAAGATTAGGAGTACCAAAAGGCACTCTTCCACCCCTCCAGGACGGGAATGTAAGACTTTGGACTCTTTTGGTAGGAAAATTTTCCAGGCTAGTATGCTTATAGCCAGGATTAATTCCTACAGTCTCTATATGGGCATGTTCCTGGAGGAACTTGCCAAAAAGGTGCGGCATTTTGCCCCCTTTATCCCTGAGGATAAAAAGCAGGGATTCCTTTCCCTAGTGAAACAACTCTTAGAGGTTTCTAAGTTCTCTAATAGGGCAGCATATGATTCCTTTGAGGGAGCCAGTAGGGCTTCGGGCATTGCTATTGCAGCCCGACGTCTTGCTTGGCTCCAGGCCTCTGATCTGGAACCTTGGGTTCTAGATGGCTTACGGAATCTGCCCTGTACAGGTGAGAACTTATTTGGGGAAGAGTGGCAAATCAAAGCCACCCAGATGGATGCTGAAAATGCCACCTTGGAAAGACTTTCAAAGTCCACTTCAATTCCTACTAAGAAAAAGTCTTTTAAAAGGCCTTACTATAAGAAGGCCAGAGTTGCTTCAAATACTGGCCAGCAGTCTTCTCAACCTCGCTATACTGCTAAGCGTCAGCAATCCAAACAAGCACGAGCTAAGCCTGCAGCAGCTACTGTAGCTCAGCAGGCTCCAACCCCTCAGGGGTTTTGACTTGCTCCTAGGGAACTTGCCACTTCTGGTTCTAACACAACCAGAACCTCTCACCATACCCGGAAGGTTGGTTCACTTTGCTCCCAGATGGGAACAAATCACAACAGAACAATGGACCCTCTCTATCATTCGAGAGGGTTACAAACTTCATTTCTCCAGCCTTCCTCCCCATCATATGGTGAGACCATTCAATTCTCCCCCATCTCTCCTAACCCTGTTGGGTCAAGAGGTTTCCTCTCTTCTTGCCCAAGGGGCCATAGAAGAGGTTCCTCTTCCTCAACAAGGGTCCGGTTTCTACTCCCCTTATTTTCTCATTCCAAAGAAAACAGGGGGATTCAGACCAATCCTAGATCTGAGAGAATTGAACAAATTTCTCTTCAAGGAGAACTTCAAAATGCTGTCTCTCGGCATTCTCCTTCCTTACCTCCAGGGTCAGGACTGGCTTTGTTCTCTAGACCTACAGGATGCGTATACACATATACTCATCCATCCATCCCACAGAAAGTATCTTCGCTTTCTGTTTCAGGGAAAACATTTCCAATACAGAGTACTCCCCTTCGGTCTAGCCTCTGCTCCAAGAGTATTCACAAAATGCATGGCAGTCGTAGCCGCATTTCTAAGAGGCATGGGAATCTTTGTCTTCCCATATCTGGACGACTGGCTCATCCGAGCTCCAACTCAGTCACAGGCCCAGATTTCCCTGGACCACACAAGGAGCCTTTTGCAGTATCTGGGACTGGTAGTAAACCTTCCCAAGTCCCAACTCATCCCTACTCAATCTCTAGAATTCATAGGGGCCCAGTTGGACACCATCACTGCAAGGGCCTACCTTCCACAGGTTCGAGGCCAGCGCCTCCTGAGTTTGGCCTCCCAAGCTCAGTCCAGCACTCACTTGACAGCCAGGGAAATGCTACGCCTACTGGGTCATATGGCCTCCACAGTGCATGTGGTGCCCTATGCTCGTCTTCATATGAGAGCAGCTCAATGGACCCTGGCCACTCAGTGGACTCAGGCGTCAGGAGCGCTCTCAGACCAAATACAAACCTCCGATCGTCTGTTTTGGTCCCTCCACTGGTGGACTTCCACCAAGAATCTGTTGTTGGGGGCTCCATTTCAACCATTGCTACCCCAAGCAACCCTCACAACAGATGCCTCCCAAACAGGGTGGGGAGCCCATCTGCAAACTCTCTCCACTCAGGGCACTTGGTCTCTACAGGAGACCACCCTTCATATCAATCTTCTGGAACTGCGAGCAATTTACCTTGCCCTCAAGGTCTTCCACTCCCTCCTAGCCAACCTCACTGTCCTAGTTCAGACGGACAATCAGGTGGCCATGTTTTACATAAACAAACAAGGAGGGACGGGCTCTCTGTCGCTTTGCAACGAAGCTCTAAGACTATGGGCCTTCGCCAGAGAGCATCAGATTCACCTGCTAGCAGTGTATCTCCCAGGAGTTCAAAACTCTCGGGCAGACAGGCTCAGTCGAGTTCTGCTGCCACACGAATGGTCCCTACATTTGGACCAAATAAACCGAATCTTTCAGGTATGGGGGACCCCGGACATAGACCTCTTTGCAAGTCCGTGGAATGCCAAACTTCCCCGGTTCTGTTCCAGAACTCCGTGTCAGGGAGCTCAGGCTACGGACGCCTTTCTCCTGAATTGGAATCAGGCATTCCTATATGCCTTTCCACCCATTCCTTTGATTCCCAAGACTCTGTTCAAACTCCAGAGGGATCATGGAACTATGATCCTCATAGCTCCACGCTGGCCACGCCAAGTGTGGTTCCCTCTACTTCTACAGCTCTCCCAGGGATCCTACTTGGATCTGGGAGCTGCGCCAGACCTCCTGTCTCAGGAGGAGGGGACTTTGTGGCACCCAAACCCCAAATCCCTTCACCTCAGTGCTTGGTTACTGAAGGCTTAAGCCTTCAAGACTTTCATCTTTCCCAACCAGTGAAAGATATCCTTTCTGCCTCTAGGAAACCCTCTACCAGGCGTTCCTATGCTTTCAAATGGAAACGTTTTTCCATTTGGTGTGCTCAGCAGGGTCTTGACCCTCTGGCACTTCCTTTGAATTCTCTTCTTGATTATCTCCTGCATCTATCCAATGCAGGCCTCAAGACGAATTCGGTAAGAGTCCATTTAAGTGCTATTGCAGCATCCTTGAAACATATAAATGGACAACCTATCTCCTCTCATCCTCTTGTTGCAAGATTCATGAGAGGCCTGACTCTCACTAAACCTCCCATCAGACCACCCCCGGTCGCATGGGATTTGAATCTAGTGCTCGGTCAACTTATGAAGCCACCTTTTGAGCCAATGTTTTCCACCTCCTTGAAATTTCTTTCCTGGAAGGTCATCTTCCTCATTGCAGTCACTTCGGCTCGCCGCATCAGTGAGCTGCAGGCTTTAGTGGCTAATCCACCTTACACAAGATTTCATCATGATAAGGTGGTCCTTAGGACGAATCCCCACTTTATGCCTAAAGTGGTCTCGCCTTTTCATCTTAATCAAGAGGTATATCTACCTGTCTTTTTTCCAGCTCCTCATGCATCCAATGCAGAGAGGAACCTTCATACTCTGGATTGTAAAAGAGCTCTCGCTTTTTACCTTAATAGGACTCAGCCACATCGAAAGTCTTCTCAACTTTTTGTGGCCTTTGATCCTTCCCATTTGGGACTTCCAGTCTCCAAGCGTACACTTTCCAATTGGATTGCTCAGTGTATTTCTTTTGCTTACCAGAGCAAAAACATTTCTCTGGAAGGCCATGTCACTGCTCACAATGTGAGGGCCATGGCAACTTCTATGGCTCATCTGCACTCTGTTTCCATAGATCAGATCTGTCGAGCCGCTACCTGGGCCTCGGTTCATACCTTCACAGCCCATTACTGTTTGGACAAGGACTCCCGCCGGGATGCCTTGTTTGGCCAGGCTGTCCTCAAGCACCTGTTCCATTCCTAAACAACTCCTGCCCACCTTCCCAGAATGGATGCCTGAGATCCATACGAAGATGGCGAACCTTTACAGGGGATCCCATGCATCTAAGCTAGGGAGTCCCCATATGTGAGGACTTATTCCTGCTTGTTCCTGGAGATAGCACAGTTACTTACCTGTAACAGGTGATCTCTGGGAACAGCAGGAATTAGTCCTCACAACCCACCCACCTCCCCTAGGAGTTGTATCTTTTATCTATCTATCTTCCTGTCCTCTCTCTGTTGACTCAGCTATAAACTCGAAACTGAGGAGAGCTGTTCAGGAAGGCGGGAAGGCAGTGCGCATGTGCAGTGGGAGGTCCCAAAAGCTTCTATTCTAAGAAGCTGGGGAGCTTTCCCGCACGGGCTCCGTCGGTACCGACGTACCCATATGTGAGGACTAATTCCTGCTGTTCCCAGAGATCACCTGTTACAGGTAAGTAACTGTGCTTTATCGAAGTGTTCCTTAAATAGATGTGTCTTCAGTTTTTTTCTAAAATTTTGCAGGTCTCTTACGGAGCAGAGGTTGGGTGGTAGAGTATTCCATAGATGTGGAGTGTAAAGCATGAATGCTGTGAATGATGTCACGTGGATGCTTTTTCTGCATGCTGTAGGGATGGTTAGTGTGAACTCTGTGTTGGTTCTCCTTGGTCTGTCATCTGGTGTCTTTTGGACTAGTGAATGTAAGTATTCTGAGGAGAGGTTGTGGTACGCTTTGAAGATTATGATAATGGCCTTGTATTTGGCGCGTGATGTAATAGGAAGCCAGTGGAGGTTTTGAAGTATAGATGTTATGTGTTCTTGAATGAAGACTCCATGAAGGACTCAGGTGGTGCTGTTTTGAGCCACCTGCAAGGGGTGGATTACGGATACTGGTAAGCCTTGGAGAATTATGTTGCAGTAATCCAGGTATGGTAGTATCAACGCCTGCAAAACTGTGCGGCAATCAGGGCTGACAAGAATTGGTTGAAGACCAAGGACTGTCTTTTATTTTATGGTAAATTTGTTTGAAAATGGTACTGTTGGGTGCCTGCATTGTTAAGGCTTGGGTCTAGCATGATTCCTTGGTAGCACACTAGCAGTTTTACTTGGAGTTGTGCTTTGGTTGTATTTAGGTGCCTGGGCGATGTGAAGTCCATATCTTTGGTAATATGGAGGACCTCAGTCTTCTGGAGGTTTACAGATAAGTTGTGATTTGTTAGCTATCATTTAACTGCATTGAAGCAGTTTGTCAGTAGGGAGTAGTCAGGGCTTAGTGTGTTGAATGGGATATAAATGATAGTGCAGAGGAGTTGTAGGATAGTGCAGATCCTTGGGGTATACCTTGCTGTATCTTGAATGGTGCAGAAGTGATGCTTGCTGATTGTACCTGCTGTTTTTGTTTGGAAAAGTAGGAGTTAAATCATTTTATAGTTGTGCCATGGAGGCCTATTTCTTGTAAGTGGTGTAGTAAGGTCTCATGGGATACGGAATCAAATGCTTCAGTAATGTTGAGGAAATAAATATAAAGCCTGGTGGGGTTGTTGGATGCCTTGGGTTAACCTGTCCATGTGTGCTGCTGGTAATATCTTGACCCCATGATTGGGTCTGAAGCCATGTTGTATATTGAGAGGTGCATGGGTGTTGAGATCCTGGAGCTGTAGTTGTACAGCCTTTTTGATGACTTTCACAAGGAACAGCAGGCTGGAGATGGAGCGATAGGAGCTTGGTATGGTTGGGTCCAGGTTGTTGTTTTTAAGTATTGAGCAGATAGAAACTTGCTTGAGGATAGATGGCATGTATCCTTGAGTGAGGGATAGTTGAGTAATCTTTAACATAGTAGGTGCGAGTTTGGCGTGAGCTAATTTGATCCAGCTCACTGGGCAGGGATCCAAAGGGGAGGTCATAGTATTTGTTAGTAACAATGGGCCCGATATTCAAAAGGCATTTACACAGTTTGCAACCCAGTAAATCATGTTAATACCTTAAATTGGGATATTCAATGGTACTTTACACAGTTAGTGCCGTTGAATATCCCCTTCTAACCCCACTACACGCCCTGATACTATGTGGTTATCATTGGGGCATGTTGGGGGTAATTTGGGGCAGAGCAGAGGCAGAGACTGTCGCTAACCAGGTAGTGGCAATCCTGCGGTTAGGTTGGTTTATTATTCAAATGATTTCTAGTACCTCCATTGCGTTTATGAAGGATTTGGTGGTTTTGTGTGGGACTGATGGTAGGATCAGCTCACCTAAGAGTACAGCTTGCTTGCTGTTCATAGGTTGATTACAGATGGTCTGAAAAATGGTTGTAAATTGGTCTGCCGGTGCAGTGAGGGATCTATATACCAGGCTGAGTGTGAGTTGTTTATTTGTTATGACAAGCATGTTTGTTGCACTGACTTGATGTTGCACTGACCTGGCTGAAGTAAAGGTGATCTCTGGCTAATATGAAGACACCCCCACCTCTACTGTTAATCCTGGGGCAGTTGAACATGTTGTAGTTTGATTCTACAAGTTGATTCATTAGGACAGTGTCATTGTCTGTGAGCCTTGATTCAATGACCACCTCCTGGGGTACATCTAACCATTAGATTTTCAGGATTACAACCATAAATATGCATGAGATAAATTTGCACACAGTGGATTTCAAAGATGTGCAAATTTATCTCATGCACGTTCATAGAGGTAATCTTGAAAGCCTGACTGGCTAAGTGTGCCTATTAGATAGGGTTGAGAGACACCATCCTAAGGAATAGGATATTACATCCCTCAGCCTCTTCATTGGTTTCAATAAGTTAACCCTTCTGCCAACAAATATGATTTCTTTTATACGAGCACTTCCAGAAACAGAGCAAGTGAAAGCCTTTTTGCAGGACAGATTATAATGGCTTGTCCAATTTGTTCAAACATTTCAATGCTCCCCTTCGGTCACTATATTTTTTTTAAGTGCTGTCAAGTCAATGTTTACTCCTGGTGAGTCAGCAGCCCCTGGGATTTCTTGGCAAGGTATGACTGGAAGTAGATTTACCAGGCCTTTATGTCTGAGGCAATGGAGGGTAAAGTGACTTGTCCAAGGTCACAAGGAGTACCAGTGGGAATCGAACCCTGATCTCCTGGGTGCTAGGCTGTTGCGCTGACCACTAGGTTGCTTCACGCCACTCAATTTGTTCAAACATTTCAATGCACCCCTTCAGTCACTACTAAAATCTACTAATAAATGCTAGGCCGGGAGTGGGGGGAAACCAAGATGGTGGACTGAGGATAAACTTGCTCAGAGCTTTATTATCTTCTCCCTTTGTCTTTTTGAGATGGAAAAGCACAAGGAGTGACTGAAATAAGGCTCCCCCCATCCTCAAAGTAAGAACCTCTTTTGCAGTCCTTCTTTCATAAGACCAAGCATTTTGGGGCTTTAGACGTCCCATGTGGGGCTTGGTTCTATGGCTTCCCCAAGGAGACAGATGTTTCACTTAGCCTGGTTGTTTTGTGATTACCAACTATACCTGGAAAGGTCTATTGAAAGCTGATAAGCTCGGAAGAAGCGGCATCTGAAGTCGTTACTGCCAGCAATTCAGTGCAGGAGGCACGAGTGCCTCACAATGTGTCATTTGCCAGGGGCACTCCTGAACTGAGAGAAGAACTGCTAAGCACAATGCTAAAGTATTGGCGAGTGAACCACTGGCCTGGAACATCACTGCTGTTACTCCTCAAGAGGTAAGAATCCCAATGAGAGGTCTACCCAAGTCAAACCTGGGGTAGTCACTGCGAATGCTATTTTGTCAGTCTTGAATGAAATGGTTGCCCGATTAGACTCTGCCCTCAGGGGCTTTGCATCTGTGAAGGAACAATTGGTTTCTCTTGAATATAAGCATTGATGGGTCAAATTAGAGCAAAAGTAACTGTCTTGGAGTATGCTGATGCCACCTTGGTGATGGGCCATTTGGCCATCCATAGGAAGTTGGAGGCTTTTCATTAAGAGGCTTAATCTCTTTGGTTTATTAAATTTTCCTATTATGTAAGCTGTGACTCCATGAGATACTCTGTAGAGATATTATACTGACATACTTAAAATCTACCCTAAGGCAGTTCCCCATATAACCACAGCTTTTTTTTACACCATCTGGGAGCTTTGGGAAGGAAGTTGATGGTGCTTAGAGTATGGCAATGGACATGTCCAGGCTATTCGAGTCAGTGACTGGAGTTAGACTTTGCTGGTTACTTATGCTTTAGAGCATGATAAAAATGTTCTTCAAATTTACATTTGAAAGTTTTCTGGGGGTTACTATTGCTGTATTTTCAGATATTTCCTGGGCCTCTGGAGAGATTGGTCTTTCTTGAACAATGTAAGGGGTTATATGATATTATGTTAGTTTGGTGGAAATGATGGTGCCTGGTGCTTGCATTATTGGATTGCCCTTGTTTTTCTTCCTCTTTGGTTTTCTAAGATATTACCATTGCAATGTGGAGATCTAATTTCCCTTGGTTCCTCCTCCTCTTGAGGTCATTTTGACAGATATAACACTTTCTCTTTAGTTTTTCACTATTTGCATTACGCTTGAAATTTATATAAATAAAATGTTAGGGGGAATTTTCAGCAGCAGTGGCCAGCATTAGTTAAAGCTGCTGGCCATCGATGCTTTAACTTTGTCCCGGATATTCAAGGCCGGGCCACCGGGCCCTGGCATTGAATATCTTGGTTGCCCAGATTGTGATCTTGTAATCTGGTCAGCGGCGATATTTAGCCACTGGCTGGTTTACAAAACCAGCTAAAGTTAGCATAGTCATTCAGTTGTCCTAACTTTAGCTGGTTAGGGTAACTGGGTAGCTGTTGAATATCAGTGTGCTGCCTCTGCTCCACCCCCAGAATGTCCTGACGTTTTGCGCCAGGGTATTTAGCATTCCAAGCCAGAGATATTCAGTGGCAGTAACCGGGTTAGTGCCTCTAAATATCCTGGTGAGCAGCACTTACGTGGTTTGCAAGTTCACATACTGCATAAATGCCTTTGAATATCTCCCCCTTAGTCAACAAGGAAGTCGGGGAAAGGGGATTTAGCTCATACCTTAAACCTCAGAGAGGCATTTTCCTGTCCCTGGGGGGCTTACAATCTAAGATCATGCCTGAGGCAATAGAAGGTTAAGTGATTTGCCCAAGATCTCAAGAAGCAGCAGTGGGATTTGAATGCTGGTTCTTAGCCCATTGCTCTTCCACTAGGCTACTCGATTTGGTCTCTATAGTGCTAGGCCATATGGTCATTATTCTGCATGTAGTCCCTCTTGTACACTTCAGAATGAGAGGGTCTGAACAGAATTTCAAGTATGAACACCAACTACAAGAACACATTGACAACCATGCACCACTGGATGACAACCAACACGGCTTTCGACCCAACCATGGAGTCGAAACATTGCTGATTTACCTCTTCGACAACATCCTCAGAATCATAGACAACACCAAAAAAGGAATCTTGATGATCTTCATTGACATCTCTTCAGCATTCGACACTGTAGACCACAAAACTCTCCTGGAAAGACTAAAGAACATTGGGCTACATGGCCCCACCTTAAAATGGTTCCACTCATACCTAACCGACAGGCAGATACAGGTCAAGGTAGGCCACAACACCTCTCAACCCATAAAAGTCCTCCAAGGAGTGCCTCAAGGATCCGCCCTCTCAGCACTACTGTTTAACATCTACATCCAACCAATATGCGACATCCTAAAAACGTACAGCATTCAGTATACAATCTATGCAGACGATATCATGATATACACACCTATCTCAGTTGACAACCCGGACTACTCTAAAATAACAGACTGCCTCACACAAATGACAAGATGGTGTCAAGACAACAACCTCGCAATCAACTACAGCAAGACGGAGGCACTAGTCATCACTCGCAACCCAAACTTCTTCCACCCACCTGACATTAAGGTACAAAACACAACCATACCAATAAAAACGGAAGTAAAATACCTCGGAGTGACCCTGGACAGTGAACTGAATCTCAAGCCACACGTCAGCAAAACAATCAAAAATGCATACCACAGGATGAGAATCATCAGAAGACTTAAACCCCTCCTTGCCACTGAACACTTCTGTACCGTTTGCCAACCGCTAATAACACCCTTACTGGATTTCTGCAACCCAATCTACCTTGGACTAGCAAAACAAACACTCAAACCACTACAACTAGCACAAAACACGGCAGCCCGCATAATATCTGGATCAACAAGACATGAACACATTACTCCTGTGCTGAAAGACCTACACTGGCTCCCAATCAGTTCACGCATCAAATACAAGACAATCATAAACATATTTAAGATGAAACAACACACTTCAGCCAACAGCCTGCACACCCTCATACAACCAGACACCAGCACACGCCCAGGAAGAAAAGGAACCTCCAACCGAGTTAACACCCCTAAAGACTTCAGAAAAACACGCAAGGACACCACAGAAAGAGCACTCTCCCTGGCTGCACCAACAATCTGGAACTCTCTACCAGACGAGCTGAGATCGACGACGGACCTCAAAGACTTTCGCCAACAGCTGAAGACAACACTGTTCATAGAACACTATAGACATGTCACCTGACCTAACTACCAGGAACTACCAACTTACCCCCCTCCGACCCCCTAATAAGAAAATGTATAATGGCACACGATGTATCTTAGCACTCAATGTATAGAACATTGTATTATAGCACATGCTGTATCATAGCGCACAATGTACATAGCTCAACCTAATCAAACACACTATAACATCTTACATACAAAGCATGATATATCTTTCACTGCATGAAAACACGTTCACTACTTTTGATTGTTTTGCTGTGATACCGCCTTGATTGAAGGATAAGGCGGCATAGAAATACTGTTAAATAAATAAATCAATGAAATCAAAAGTCCTAGCCAACATCTTGGATTCTTCTCTGCAATCCCCTATTCTCCTCTGTCAGGGACCCAGTCTGCTTTTCTCTCAATTCCCTCTTCTGTCCTCTTATGATTTTGCACCCCTAGACCTCCTCTTTTCTTTCCCTTCATTACCTCCTTATTCTTTTATTTGGCAATGTAGCAGTATGTCATATTTTCTGAGAATGAATAAATGAGTGAATGAATAAATAAATACTGTGTAGTTTCTATCCTGAACTTCATAAGCACCAGTGCAAGAAGATCCTCCATACTTGGGACCAAAAATGGGCTCTCACTATGTCAAAAGGACAAAATCCACCATAAAAAGTCTATGTAGCTTCTTATCTCCTTTGACCACAACAGACTCCAGTGCAAAGTATATGCAGTAATTCATATAGAAGCCAATCCTATAATATGCACATGCGGCTCACAGGCACATACAAATTGAAATTGTTCCCTATTTAAACATGATTCAGCAGCCATGGAGATAGACGCAACCGTGGTTCCAGAATCAGGGACATAAACGTTTGTGGCATGGCACGTGCAAAGCACTATGGAGTACGAGAGATGGGTATACACAGCCAACAGCTGTGTATGTCCCCACGCTCTCCGTATTCAGAAAAGATGGACATATTTGATCCTGCACATATCCGCAATATACCCGTGAACAGCAACGCCTCCTCTGTAAAACATGCATCTCTTAAGCTGTTATGCTCACTGACAGTGTTGTGCTGATGCAAACTACACATGAAAGCTGATGATACATAAATGTTAATGCAAAGCAGACTATATATACTAGTCTGTTGCATGGCCAGAACACTGCAAAGTACCGTCAGTGCACCCTAATATAATATGAAAACAGGTAGAAAGTGGTATGTGTGTCATGAGATGCCTTGCATCACACCATACATGGCAGTAGAAGACCTCCCTAGTTATGCTAGTTGTGGTCATCTCTGGAAAAGGTCTGTTCAATGCTAAGGACCAGAAACAAGCAAAATAGAGTCTCCATAGAGAAATGTCAAAAACATACCCCTGTCACAAACAAGGGACCCTCAGAGTGAGAGCATTCAACAGTGCAAACAGCACTAAGACATGCACATTTGAAGAGACCAATGATGGTGCTCTTGGGCATGTATTAGTGCTGTTTGCATTGTTGAATGCTCACATTCTGTGACAGGGATATGTTTTGACATTTATCTCTGGAGATCCTGTTCTGCTTTTTTCTGCCCTATCACACCAGCACCTGATGATGCTGCAGTCATCCCTCCGGTTCACGTACTGGCCAGCCATTCATGTCCCTCCCCAGATTTGTGGATGAGCACACTAGATCCTCCCATGCAACTCTCAAACCCCACACACACTCACACTCTCGCATGTAGTCTCAAAAATTGCAGACTTCTGCAAAAAAGATGCCCTGCACCTATCAACTACAGCTGGCATAACATTACAGCATGGAGTCCCAGGACTCTATCAGCATTCACATTTTCTTGGCATTGGAATTGTTAGGGACCCCTAGATTTGCTCACTTAGCACAAGCAGCAAATGTCAGCATTGCCAGAATGAACACTGGTGCACTTCTTAATATTTATGTGGGGGTGTTTCTTAATGTTTCATTGCCGTACAATCTTTCCTCACCTCTGCTTTCTGTCCTGTAAAAGTGCAGCTTGTTTTCCCATACTGCAGACACACCAGTGCAAAACATAATTGTCAAAGCCAATCTTCTATATGGGCTGCATTGCAGAGCAGAGCAGAAAATCTTCTAAGTTCTGCCCTTATTCTACATTTACGCAGGAATATCTTGGACATCTGCGGGTACACTGAAGATGTGCACGGGCCTTTCCTGGATACACTTTATACATCTCCATGGCTGGCCACGCCCCTGTTCTGTCCACTCCCATTCTCATTCTGAGATCCCCGTGCTAGCGCTGTGCATGTCCAGGGCCATGTGGTTTTGGATTACAGTTGTAAACGTTTTCACATCTAAATGGCTTATTCATGTTCTGGAATGACCTCCTAAATGTTTAATGCCCTTAATCAATATAGTCATGCTCCACCAAGTTAGAGCCACTGCTACTACCATAGCACTTTTAAAATTCTCTTCATTAGAGAACATTTTATTTTATTGTTGTTTTTACATTTTACAATCATAACATCAACAGAAGATTAAACATCAAAGAAAATACAAAGAATATCTAAAATACAGCCATATTCAGCAACGAGAACATAATACATAATACCTATTACCCCCTCCCCCCTCCCCAATGCAATTGCGGGCTTCTTGTTAGTACTTAGTTATTCCCCAACATTAATACCTAGGGCTGTATACTGATCTAAAGCAGACCACCTAGAGAGTTTTAGCACTTTATCCTTTATACATGAGACTTTATCATGAGCCTTTTCATATTTGGCATATAAACATAATTGGTTCCACCATTCCAACCAACTTGGCTTAACAGGGATTTTCCAGTGAGCTAGTATTAATTTTAACGCAACCATAATCATGCAGTTTAATAAAAAGAGATTTCCTTTGTCGATCGATGGAATCTCTGCCATGTTTCTTAACACTATTACACGCCACGTCAAGATAGCAGTAAATTTTAATACATGTTGAATTTTGGCCCATACCGGATTCCAAAAACTCTGAATGTAAGGGCATTCCATCATCATATGTCTTAATGTGCCCTTTTCCTTATGGCATGACCAGCAGCGGCCATTCTCCTTCTTGTTCCAATTAGCCAGTCTGACCGGGGTAATAAATGCCTGATGAGCAAGGAAATACATGGATTGAGTGAGAGCAGTAGATCTGGAAGCCCGAACAGTAGTCTCCCAGAATAATTTCCATGTCTGTTGTTTTATGCTAGATCCATGTATTCCATGTATTCAACAGACCTTTATTTTGTTGTGAAAAGTGGTCCTTAAACAATGTATAGAATCTTCAACTCAAAGGGGAGGGGATCCAAGATGGCGTTTCTGGTGATGAGCTGAGTAGCACGGCGTTTTGCGTATGGGAAGGAAGCGGAAAGCTAGAGGGGTGAAACAGCCTACTGCCCCTCTAGCTTCAACACCACTACCTGTGGAGGTGGTTGGACCTCTTGTCTCATATTTCTCGCCATTGCCACGGCAGTGGGCTGCGGGGGAGAGTAACCAGGCTAGGTGGTGTTTGGAGGAGGAGTCCTCATCCTCCGCTTCTGGTATAGATCTTTTGTCCCCTGCTCAACTCGAGCCTCGAAGGTGCCTCGACACACCAGCGTCGGACCAGGAAGTCAGCACGGGAGCGGTGAGCCGATGGACTCCGCTAACGGACGGAGCTTGGGAGTGGAGTGTGACCTGGGCTTCGGGACTTCTGGTGTACCGCAGCAGAGGGCTGAGGTTTCGATTCAGATGGCAGAGGCAGGCGCTGTTTCGGCGTCAAGTTTGTATGCCCTCTCTTCCTTGATGCTGGGCGTTGGTGTCTCAACTCCTCCAGTGGAGATTTCCTTGCCTGTATCTATGGATCCCCGGAGTTGGTGACATTGGAGGCGATTTGGGCCGCTATTATGAAGCTCCATGAAGAGTTGTTTCCGCGGATGGCTGCCTTGGCTGTACAGGTTTCTACTAATACTGAGGATGTGAAGGAAGTTATGACCAAAGTTGCTGTTTTACGGAATGGTGACTTTCAGAACCAGGTTAAAGTTGTGGACCTTGAAAACGAAGTTGAATCTTTAAAGAAAGTTTGTTTACCTATTATTTCTAAATTGGAAATGTTGGAAAATGCTGTGCGTATGCCTAATATTCGTTTAGTTAATTTTCCTAGAGTGTCATTAATATCAGCAAGAGATATGTTACGTAATTATTTAATTGAAATTTTAGGTATCGCTCCTGAATCCTATCCCCCATTAGTTAAAGTTTATTATTTGCCTTCTGGTAAAAAAGTATTGGGGCAGGGAAGTATTAGTGGTTTACCTCATATGGATGTATTAAATGTTACTGATATTTTGGAGTCTTCCCAAGAGGAAAAGATTACATCGTCTACTTTATTGATTACTTTAGCATTAATATCAGATAAGGAGTGTTTAATGAAACTGTTCTTTAAAAAACAACATATTTTGTTTAAGGGTCTGGCTGTTCGGATGTTTCCGGATTTATCTAGGGAGACCCAGAGGAGGAGATGCGAATTTCTACTGTTGCGTTCTGGGATACAGCAGTTGGGGGGGTTATTTTTCCTGAAGTTTCCATGTAAATGTTTGATTAAATATCAATCTAATTCTTATATATTTTTGAACCCTCCCAATTGATATGTTTCATTAATGCTCGGGTTTCTGAAGGGGGGTGGTAGATACTCTATCTGTTCCGTTTGAGTGGATTATATATCTCACTGTTTAGCTCGTCCTATTTTTCCACAGTATAATGGATTGTTTTAATTATCGTATTATTGTATCCCCTTATTTATTTATTTAGCTGTATTTATATCCCGCTTTTCACCGGGTCAATGCGGTCAATTGGGGGATACATTTAACACGAGGGGATATGAGACACATATGATAATACTTACAGGGAACATGGGCAATGGAGGGTTAAGTGGCTTGCCCAAGACCACAAGGAGTATAGGACTAGAAATCCCAGTCCCTCCGGCCTGAGATTGCTGTCCCCAGGTGGGGCTTGAACCCCCGGCCCTCCGGCCTGAAGTACCTTGTCCTAACCACTAGACCACTCCTCCCTTATTTTCCCCTTATTTTGAGGGCTAGAGGGAGGTGGATCATTAGCATTATTTCCTTTTGGGGACAATTGTGCTAAGATGTACATATTGTTTCTTAACTAATCTATCGAGTGTTTTCCTGGTATCCATCTCTATTTCTGTTCAAAATGTATTCTTGATTTGTTTTTGTAAATTTCAAAAATTTAAATAAAAAAAACCCAACAATGTATAGAATCTTGATACAATTCTAGCCTTGGAACTTATTTCTTCAATGATTCCTCGTAAACCTCATGTTTGTGAAAAATCCCCAGGACTCATTTTCAGGCTACCAACACAATGCCACAGTTGTATCCATTGAAAGTAACATGCCGATGGTAGGCCAAATTCTTTTTGTAAAACCTCAAAGGGCTTCCAGGTCGATCCATCTACTAATTGACCTAGAGTCCAGATACCAGATCTTTGCCAGTTCAGCCATGCACATGTGGCTTTGTTGATTTTAAATACAGGATTATCATTAGAGAACATCATAAATCAACTACTTGGTCCTTTCTCCATCCCGTCTCTTCACTTTATTGCCTGGACTAGTCTTCAATCATGGAGAGTACTTGCAAGCAGTACTGAGAAAATTGTCTATCTCCAGGAACAAGTAGCAATGTAGTCTTCACATATGGGTGATGTCGGTACCGATGGATCCTGTGTGGGAACGCTCCCCAGCGTTCAATTGGAAAGCTTTTGGGAACACTCCACTGCACCTGCGCGACTGCCTTCCTGCTTTCCCAACTCCCTCTCCTCGGTTCTTTGTTTTCCGTGGAGCCAGTAGGAAGCAAATCCTGTCACCGTAGAAAAATCTTTTTTTGTGGATAGCGCCTCTGCCTTTCTGTCGACACTGGCACTGTCTAGGATATCACTGGTTCTCTTATCCTTTTCTTTCTCTTCTTTCTTTATTTTCTTTAACAATAAAACCCCTTCTTGTTTAGCAGTGTTTAGTGTTGCTTTTAGGCCTTAAGCCTACCATACTCTTCATACTTAGAAAGTATGGAGAAACCAACTAGTGGTTTCAAAAAATACACTAAGTGTGCCAGCACCATTTCGGAGACCCGACACACATGACTGGTGTCTAAAATGTCTCTGCCCAGACCACCAACTAAAGGACTGTTCCCTTTGCCAGAAAGTGACATGGAGAGGCCTCCTAAATTAGGAGCACTCTTTGTGTCGGACGCGGTGTCGTTGGCGTCCACTTCATCGAAGGCCTCATCATCCTCTCATTGATCTCAGGTATCCTCTAAGTCCAAGCACAAGGTTGCATCGGAGTCTGCGGGCACCTCCAGGGGAAGTTCTTGCTCGAAGCACCGAGATCTTTCGGGGGTTGCCTTGGAAGTGGATCAGCCTGCTAAACAGCCCTGGTGGGAGGCCCTGTCCTCCAAAGCTATCGAGGGGCTCCAGGATGCTTCAGAGGCTTCGACCTCTGGAGAGCTACTGGTACCATGTTCTGGGATGGTGACGCAAATACCCATCACCAGTACCCAAGCATCGGCAACCTCAATTAAACCAGCACATACTGGCCATCGAACACAGTTTGGCAGTCCTACTTGCAGCCTTGGTATCCATAAAACCCTTGGCTACAGGTACCACCCCGTCGATACTGGTTCCGGTACCGACATCGACACCAGTTCCCGGTACGACATCGAGGCTGCTGCAGATGTCATCGACATTGCTCCCACCCATACACTCCCTGGAAACTCTTACAGATACCGATGTCAGGCCCAAGTGGCTCACTGAGACTGATACATCGGAACATTGGTACTGGCATCTAGCTTCAGGAGAGCACTGTACCCGTCTATACTTTGAGTCCTCCGATTCAAATTTCCCTGATTCAGATGTGGAGTCACTCGATTCACGGGGATCCCAGAACCTTCCTTCATACCCTACCCTGCCTCAACAGTGGCGCATGTCACTGCTGGAGGGTATGTCCTTCTGGGAATTCATTCAAGACCTAGCCAAAGGTCTCTATCAAAATGCCATCAGAGAATGAGCCAAGGGCAGAGGAATTAGAGATCCTCCAATACCCAACAGCACCTAATGAAGTAACCACCTTACCGGTGCACCGCATCCTTCATGACCTTATGCTCTCTGTATATGGGAGATGCTTCTAACGGCTCACTCCAAAGTAGATGTCTCAATACTATGTATCATGTATCGGAGTGTTCCCGCTTCCAAAAGCACAGCTTCCCCACCACTCTGTGGTGGTGGAATTGACTATGCGCTGAATCAGAAGCTCGAAGACTCACTCCTCTAACCCTCTGAGTAGGAAATCGAGAACCCTTGACGCTTTTGGTCGTTGATGTTTCGAAGCATCAATACTTTCAGCTAGGATTAACTCCTATATATACTCTATATGGGAATTTTCCTGAAGGAGGTCTCCAGGGATCTCGAGGCTTTTATGCCTCTCCTCCCAGATGACAAACGGGCAGATTATCTCGCTCTAGTTAAGCATAGCCAAAATGTATCGAAGTTTGTCAATAGAGCTACCTTTGATGCTTTTGAGTGCATGAGCAAGGCCTCAGCAATTTGAATCAGTGCATGTCGCATTGCATGGCTTCAGGCCTCAGATCTTGAACAATGGGTTAACGATGAGCTGGGCAACATTTCTTTACAGGGGAAAACCTCTTTGGCAAAGACTGACAGGATAAGGCCTCTCAATTAGAGACTGTCCAGAGTAACAGCTGACCGTGCTAGGAAAAAGACTCCTGCAAAAAAGTCTTTCTAGAGTAAGAAGAAATGATTCTTATCTTCCTATCCTCCCGCTTCTCAGTATCAGGGTCAAGCCCCACAGAAGATGCAGCAGCCTCCTAAACAAAAGAAGCCCAGAGCAAATCTCAACCAGCTCCGCAGAGTCACAGCTTGCACCTGGTTTTTGACTCTTTCCTAGAGAACATTGCCACCATGCTTCTGGAGGGGCCTAAACCCTTCCACATAGCAGGCAGACTGTGTCACTATGCCCACAGATGACACCTCATCACCTCAGAGTAGTGGACACTCACCATTGTTCAGGAGGGGCACAGACTTCATCTGCAAACTCTGCCCCCCTCTACATTAACGGGGGAATATCTAACGCAACCTCCACTCACTGCTCCTCCTACAAGTCAAGGTGTCCTCTCTTCTGTCTCAGGGCGCCAGAAACCTCAAGTTTCTAGTCCACGAAAAGTTCAAGATCTCTCTCGGGACTCTTCTTCCTTACCTCCAGAGTTAAGACTGGCTCTGTTCTCTAGAACTAAAAGAAGCATATACACATATCCTCATCCATCCACACAGGAAGTATCTACGTTTCACCTTCCAGGGAAAACCATTATCAATACAGAGTCCTTCCCTTCAGACTCGCCTCTACCCTGAGGCTTTGACCTTACCCAAGAGGTTAAGGAGATCCTTTTGACTTCTAGAAAGCCCTCCACCAGACATTCATATGCTTTCAAGTGGCGTAGATTTTCTGTCTGGTGTTCCCAGAAAGATCTCAATCCCTTTTCTGCTCCAGTGGAGTCATTACTACAGTATCTCCTCCACCTGTCCTCAACAGGACTAAGAACAAACTCATTGAGGGTCCATCTTAGTGCCATTACGGCTTCTCATCATCTGTTTGATGGACAGCCCATCTCCTCACAACCGCTAGTAGTGCGTTTCATGAGAGGTCTCCTACTGTCCAAACTTCCCATTAAGCCACCTCGGGTAGCTTGGGACCTCAATGTCATTCCAGCGCAGCTCCTCAAGCTGCCCTTTGAACGATTAGCCACAACCTCACTTAAATTCCTCTTGTGGAAAGTGATCTTCCTAATTGCCCTCACTTCAACTAGATGCATTAGTGAGCTTCAGGATTTGGTGGTGGATCCACCCTATACCCGCTTCCACCATGACAGAGTCGTCCTTTGGACTTATCCACACTTTATGCCAAAGGTGGTATCTCCCTTCCATCTAAATCAGTCATTTACCTTCCAGTGTTCTTTCCTAAACTGCATGCATCTGGAGCGGAAGCAACTCTGCACACTCTTGACTGCAAGCGTGCATTGGCTTTTTACTTCCAAAGGATCAGGGTCATCGTAAAGCCTCACAGTTATACTTCTCATTTGATCCCAGTCACCTGGGATTACCTGTCTACGCAAATGTTCTCCAGGTGGATAGCGGACTGCATTTTATTTGCCTATGACAAAGCAGGGCTCTCCCTGGAAGGACATGTCACTGCTCAGAGTGTTTGTGCCATAGCCACCTCGATGGCAAACCTGTGCTCAGTAGCCATTGGCAAAATTTGCAAAGCAGCAACTTGGTCTTCTGTCCATAACTGTTTTCAGACTTAGATGCAACTCCTACCTTCCGTCCTGGACTTTGAAGATACCAGAAATCCATTTGGGATCCATGACCTCATCATGCCTACTCTGAGGTGAACCTCCACTGGTCACATTATCTGGGAGCAGGGAGTCCTGTATGTGAAGACTATATTCCTGCTTGTTCCTGGAGATAATGTAGTTACACACCTCTAACAGATGATAACCAGGATCAGCAGGAATTTAGTCTTCACAACTCGCCCTCCTCCCCTAGGAGTTATAGAGTTTCATTTACTCTCTTTTTCTCAGCTACAAACTCAACTGAAGAGAGGGAGTTGGGAAGACGGTCGTTCGGGTGCAGTGGAGTGCTCCCAAAAGCTTTGCAATTGAATGCTGGGGAGCGTCGATACCAACATCACCCATTTGTGAAGACTAAATTCCTGCTGTTTCCGGAGATCACCTGTTACAGGTGAATAGCTACACTTTGTGAGTTATTCAGCTCTCACTTTATCATGTGAACAGGTTGCTCCTCAACATTGAGAGATTGATCTAAGAAAATGGAGTAACCCTAAGCTTGGTGGTCACCCACTTGTGTGCCTAATAAAATCTTGATTGTTGACGAAGAAAGGAAAGTTGCTTACTTGTAATGTGTGTTCTCCGTAAGCGGCAGGATTAATCAGGCACATATTCCTACCTATCCTCCTCCCTGATACTTGTCCACGAGCTTTAAAATAACAGAGGACTGCCGTGCGCGCTAGTTCTGGACTTTAGGAGAGCTGTCCATCCCATGCCATTTACATGCATGATTTATCTGCTGTCTATGGAGAACACCTGCTACAGGTAAGCAGTGTTGTTTTACTCACAAAGAAACATGCCGCTGTAAACGTTATTGTAAACATTGACTTCATCTTTCTACTGGGCCAAGCATATCGGGTGATCGCTTCCTTCATCTCTCCAGCAAGTAGTATTTTGAGTGCTTTAAGCCTTTCTTCGTAGGTTTTTTTTGTTTCTTTTTAGCTGCAGATGGGTATTGGAGTGTTAGCAAAGTTGTTGAATTAGCAAATACTGATGTGGTGTAGGGAGTAAGGGTACAAGTACCTAGTCCCCTTGCTCTAGCCCTGGGAGTTACAGTTGAATGTTCTAAAGTGATATAGTAGCACAGTAGACGAGTGCAAACAAGCAGAAATGGCCTATTCAGTCTGCCCTAAATGGTTTAGGTTTA
Organism: Ichthyophis bannanicus; assembly: GCA_033557465.1. Classification (NCBI taxonomy): domain Eukaryota; kingdom Metazoa; phylum Chordata; class Amphibia; order Gymnophiona; family Ichthyophiidae; genus Ichthyophis; species Ichthyophis bannanicus. The sequence goes on along the minus strand of CM066031.1, from coordinate 1,415,201,753 downwards.
CAATTGCTGCTCCCTGCAGTTTATCCTCCTCCCCTTGCATTTGTTTAGGGCTGTAATTACCTGTTGGCAACTTTTATTTAGTACTTATCTACTCTTGCTTTGCTCCATCTTTGCTCCCTCACTAGAGTGGGAAAAAAATCATGTTTTTACTTTCATCTAATTGAAGGCGGGACTTGTGGAATTTTTTTGCACGTTGAGCAGTCCAAGTGTGAAGGAGGCAGTTGGCTGAACAGATTCACTTTTCCTATGTACCTCAGTCTGTCATTTGTCTAGTACTGTGCAAAGTGACCTTGGAGCATAGGATTTCTGATAAATATTGGTTCTCAGCAGCCTGAAGAGATCTGATAAGATGCATTAAAAAAAAAAGATATATTAACTGCTTTGACTGCAAAATACATACTACTTTCCCCTTAGCAAGAGATAAGGCACCTTGAACTTCTCAGAAGACCTCAGACAGGATGTAAATGAAGCCAGTAATAAAAAAAACACAAATTATATCCAACTACCATGTCTCTGAATTTTGCCTTGCAGTTAACATAGAAGACTTAATTTATAGCCTTTCATACAAGATGAGGAAGTTGCAGGATATGCTATGGTCAAAGGACTGATATAAAAGCAGATCTAAGCTTTCAGAAAAGGGCCTTTATTTCAGAGGCAGTTGGTTATGAGTTCCAGCAAGCCTTCCTGAATGGAAATTGGAAGTCACAGACACAGAATGTTGGCATATACTCTCTTTTCAAAGTTGCGGAAGCTTACTTGCTTTTTTACTTTTGGAATTAATTTTTTATTCTTTCAAATTCTAACAAAACAAAAGTTTTAAATTGAACCATACTACTAGCATTTTTTATGTTTGAAAATGTTGCTTGAAGCTCTTTTTTTCTCTGCTAGGGTAAGTATGAGAACCTTCTGTTATTTGTTCCCGACATAACCATCTTTTTCTCTGTTTAGACATTAATGTCAGACAGACAGTAAGGAGGTAATTTTATAACAAGCTGCATAAACCTGCCATCAACGTGCATAAGTCAAATATTTTTAATGACTTAAGTGCAGGCATGGACACAAGCACGTAGTTTAGGCTGGCGCTATTCTGTAAGACATGCATTAGCGCAATTGTGTGTACTTTCGGAGTGGTAAGTATGGCGTGGAGCGTGGATGCACATAAATTTATAATATGTATGTTTGTTTGTAACAAATCTATGCACAGGCATTTACACCGTGTAGAACTGGTATAAGTGGTTGTGTCTAGATTTGGCAGGCATACCTTACCAAAAAAACCTATGTGCATACTTTATTTTATAAAATAGCTCAAAATTGCACATGTGACTGTGCATTAAACTAGATAACACTTATAAAATTACCCTCTGAAGACGGTTCCTGCCAGGCAAAGGAAGAGAGTGTGTTGAGAAGATGCTGTATTGCAGCTGCCGTCATCTCAGGCTGAAGCAGTAAGGTACTTCAGTATCTGAGGGCATCTGAAGGCCTTAGGCCAAAGGGATTACCTAAACCTCTTGCACTCCAGAAAAGTTTTGAAAAAGCACAAAACTTAAGTAGGAAAAATGAAATTTTATCGAAGCACAGCATCTATAATGTCCATTGTATGAGGCTTCATTATAAATCCATTATTGAAGGAGAAAATTACACGCAATTATAGAAAATCCATCTCAAGCTCCTTTGAGCATTCACTGAATAGGAGATTTGGATATCCCACCGTGCTTTCTGAGTTTTTCTTCCCTCCAACCCTATGAAGACCTAAAGTATCTTTCTTCCTTCTTCTCAAAGACCAAAATCAAGAGAATCCTTTCATGACCAGTGTCCTGGGGTTCACTCCTTCGAATGATTGGGATTTCCATTTTCCTGGCATTACTCCTTGTTCACAGTTTCTTTAAGATACTATGTGGTTGATTCCTCCTAGAATTAGCACCTCCTGACTCCTTCCTGTGGATCAAGGACACCTTGATGACCCTTTAACCTTCCATTTATTAATTCTCTCCCCAATTTGGCAAGGAACACTACACACTGGAACTATCCCATTGCCAGGGCTGGATTTAAGATTTTATTTATTTAACAGGCTTTTTTAACACTGCTTTATCATTTAATCAAATCAGCCTACATTGTAACTTAAACTTGGTAATGTATGTTAAACAAGGACTTTGATAATTTCACAATTTTCAGAGGCAATGGAGGGTTAAGTGACTTGCCCAAGGTCACAAAGTGTACCAGTGGGAATTGAATTTTGGTCTCTTGGTTCCCAAGCCAGTGTTCTAACCATTAGGCTACTAGTCCATTCCATAGTAACATAGTAAACGACGGCAGATAAAGACCAGTATGGTCCATCTAGTCTTCCCAGTAAGAGGGCAAGAGTAGGTGCACCTGCCGCTCAGTGCAGGCCACCCCACGTGTCTTTGTTTTAGGGGTGAATCCACCGCTCCGTGTAGGACACCGCTGTATGTTGAGAAATTAGATAGTTAAGTTTATTTTGATTTTATCCTGTTGCTGTAAAAGGATCCACTGTGTCTCTCCCATGCCATTTTGAATTCTGTCCCTGTATTTCCCCCACCACTTTCATCGGGAGGGCATTCCAAGCATCCACCACCCTTTCAGTGAAAAAGTATATCTCCAGGAACAAGCAGGAATGTAGTCTTCACATATGGGTATCGGCGGTACCGACGGAGCCTGCGCGGGAACGCTCCCCAGCGTCCAATAAGAACGCTTTTGGGAGCATCCCTCAGCACATGCGCGCTGCCTTCCCTCCTTTCCAACTGTCCATCTTCAGTTCTTCGTTTTCCGCAGAGCCGACAGGATCCATACCCTGTCACCGCAGAAAATTCTGTCTTTAAAATTGTTTTCTTGTGGTCGCGTTTGCCTGCCGCACGACACTTAGACCGGTACCGCCGGTTCTTTTCTTTTTCAAAAAAACAAAACATACTTTGAGCTGTTTCTCTTCAGAAACTTTTCTTTTTTGGTGCTAGGCGCCATTTTGGGCACTAGGCCCCATAATCCTAAAACATGGAAAAATGAACTAGTGGTTTTAAAAAAATGTACTAAGTGTGGCGGTACTATTTCTGTCACTGACACCCATGATTGGTGTCTTAAATGTTTAGGGCCTGAACATTCTCCATCTGAATGTCTCTCCTGTATGGGGATGACTAAAAGAGGAAGACAGAACCAGGCTGCAAAGCTCGGTACCCTCTTTTCTTCGGATGCCAGATCCATTGCATCGACATCTTCAAGGGCCTCCTCTTCCTCCCATGGATCTCAGGTAACTAAACATAAAAGCCAGTCCTCAAAGGGTAGCTCTCCTGCTAAGCATCGAGAGGCCATTGGCATTGCCCTTGAGGGAACCACACTGGCAAAGCAGCCCCGGCGGGAGGCTTTGGCTTCCAAAGCATCAATGGGGCTCCAGGATGTTCTCAAGGCCCCGACCCCGCAAGAACTACCTGTGCCATGCTCAGGGTTTCTGGCCGTCTTCTCCAGTACCGATACCCAGGCATCGGCAGCATCGATAGACCACAGGTTCCTCGCTATCGAACGCAGTATCACAGCTCTTCTCTCAGCTGCGGTACCATTGGTCCAACGGGCACCGGTACCGACATTGACACCAATGCTGGTACCTACACCGGCACCGGTACCGACGGTACCAGCCCCGATGGGAAATTCTTCCAAAGCCATCTTTGGCTGGAATCGACAGATCGGTACCGGATCAACTCGGTACCGACTTCGATCGATACCGGGACCATGCTTTGCATGAGCATCATCGTCAGGAATACTTCGAATCCTCCGATTCCGAAGACTCTAACAATTCTGCTGGTACTAGAGGTTTTCTCCCAGAGGATCCCTCTTCTCCCCATCGCAGAATGTCACCTCCAGAGGACATGTCTTTTCAGGATTGTATTCGTGATATGGCCAACGGCCTTTCAATCATGGTAGCTACTGAAGAGGAACCTAGAGCAAAGGAATTGGAAATGCTACAATATCCTAAAGCTCCAAAGGAGGCAGCCACTCTGCCCATCCATGAAATTCTGCATAACTTGATGCTCAGAATGTGGGAGACACCTCTGACTACATCTCCTCACTCTAGGAGACTTGATACCATATATCGAGTTCCTCCATGTCCTGGATTTCAAAAGACAGCTGTCACACCATTCAATGGTGGTGGAGTCAGCCATGCGTAGGATGAAAAGTGCAAAGAGGCATGCATCCAATCCTCCAGGTCGTGAATGCAGGACTCTGGATGCTTTTGGGCGCCGAACCTTTCAGGCTTCCATGCTTTCAGCTAGGATCAGTTCATATATACTGTATATGGGAATGTTCCTCAAGGAAGTTACAGGAGATTTGGAGCTTATGAACCCATTTCTCCCAGATGACAAGAGACAAAACCTTTTTGCTCTAGTTAAGCATGCTCAGAATGTTTCCAAGTTTGTAAATCGTGCAGCCTTTGACTGCTTTGAATGCATCAGCAGAAACTCTGCTATTGCCATTGGCGCACGACGGATTGCCTGGCTTCAGGCATCAGACTTGGAGACTTGGGTACAGGACAAGTTAGGCAACATTCCTTGCATGGGAGAGAATCTCTTCGGCAAGAACTGGCAGGAAAAGGCTAACGAGTTGGATGCTGACAATACTACTCTAGATAGATTGTCGAAATCTACAGGCACTCCAGCCAAAAAGAAGTCTTATAAAAAACCCTCTTTCAGCAAAAAAGAGGAAATTTTATCCTTCCTATACCCAATAGAGTCAATCTCAGGGTCAGGTTGCCCAAAAGGGACAAACTAGACAGCAGAAGAAGCCAAAAGGCCCAAGAGCTCAACCAGCTCTGCAGGTTCAGCCTCCTCAAGGGCTTTGACTCCTTTCTAGAGAGCTTAGCCTTCCTGCCTCTGAGGGGCCCCCAACCTCCCAATATCCCAGGCAGGTTATGCCACTTTGCCAACAGATGGCATCAAATAACAGCAGAAGATTGGACTTTGTCCATTGTAGGAGAAGGGTACAAGCTTTATTTTCACAGCATGCCCCCTCCTACAATTCTAAAGCAATTCATTTCTCAAACCTCCGCAAACAATCTGCTAGATCATGAGGTCTCAGCACTTCTTGCCCAAGGGGCAATAGAGGAGGTACCCATTCTTCAACGGGGTGCAGGGTTCTACTCCCCCTGTTTTCTTATTCCAAAGAAAACAGGAGGACACAGACCCATTTTAGACCTCAGAGAATTGAACAAATACCTGTTTCGAGAGAAGTTCAAAATGATTTCTCTAGGAACTCTTCTGCCATACCTTCAAAGCCAGGATTGGCTTTGCTCTCTAGACTTAAAGGATGCATACACTCACATTCTGATCCATCCAGATCACAGGAAATTCTTATGGTTCCTTTTCAGGGGAAAACATTTCCAGTACAGGGTTCTTCCCTTTGGTCTAGCTTCAGCACCAAGAGTATTCACGAAATGCATGGCAGTAGTAGCTGCATTTCTACAAACCCTGGGGATATTCGTCTTCCCTTACTTAGATGACTTGCTCATTCGAGCCCCTACAGTTGCAGAGGCCAGCACTGCACTGTCTCGCACAATGCGAATCCTCCAATACTTGGGGTTGGTAATAAATTTCCCAAAATCCCAACTTGTTCCTTCCCAATGCCTGGAATTCATAGGGGCCTGTGTAGATACCAGACAGGCAAAGGCTTTCCTTCCACAGGCCCGGTGTCTTCGCATAATGCAACTAGCTTCTCAAGCAGCAGGGAAATACTCACTAACTGCTCGAGAGCTACTACAGTTGCTGGGACATATGGCATCCATAGTTCATGTAGTCTCATATGCTCGCCTCCAAATGCGAGAAACTTTGTGGACCCTATCCACACAGTGGACACAGGCCACAGGTCATTTATCGGACAAAACAACAGACTCTCAATGACTAATTTTGTCCCTCCAATGGTGGCATTTCCTAGAAAATCTGACACTGGGGTCTCCTTTTCATCAACCCCTTTTTCAGGCCACCCTAACAGATGCATCGCAGGTGGGTTGGGGAGCACACCTGAATCATCTCTCTACCCAGCGAACCTGGACTCTACAGGAGGCTGGTCTACAGATAAACCTCCTGGAATAAAGAGCAATCTATTTAGCTCTTTGAGTATTCCACACCCAGCTGAGCTACAAGACAGTAGGGCAGGACAGGCTCTGTGTTGTTAATGCAACGAAACTTTATGACTGTGGGCCCTCGCCAGAGAGTATCAAATTCACCTTCTAGTGGTATATCTTCCAGGCATTCAAAACCTTTGGGCAGACAAACTCAGTCGAGTACTGCTGCCTCACGAGTGGTCCCTCCACCTGGACCAGGTGGCAAAGATATTTCATCTCTGGGGCACTCCAGACAGACCTCTTCGCAAGTCCACTGAATGCCAAACTTCCCAGGTTCTGTTCCAGGATTCCGGCTCACAATTGTCAGACAAGGGATGCTTTCCTCCTTCACTGGGGTTAGGGCTTCCTTTATGCCTTCCTACCCATTCCCCTCATCCCCAAAACACTCTTCAGAGAGACAGGGGTCGCATGATTCTCATAGCGCCACGATGGCCACGCCAACCGTGGTATCCCCTGCTTCTACATCTCTCAGACTGCACCTCTGGAGTTAGGGCATGCTCCAGATCTCCTTTCCCAAGAGAATGGGACGCTATGGCACCCGAATCCCCAGTCCCTGCATCTCACGGCCTGGTTGCTGAAGGCTTAGACCTCCAGGATTTCATCCTGTCCCAACAGGTAAAGGATATCCTTCAGGCTTCTAGGAAACTTTCCACAAGAAGATCTTATGCCTTCAAGTGGAAATGTTTTACGATATGGTGCTCCAAGAAGGGATTAAACCCCCTTGGCATACCCTTAGAATCGATACTAGAGTATCTCCTTCACTTATTGAATTCTGGTCTAAAGACCAATTCAGTAAGAATCCATCTTAGTGCAATTGCAGCTACTTATAAGCCTCTGAATGGACAACCAATTTCCTCTCATCCACTCATAACCAGATTTATGAGAGGTCTTCTATTAACCAAACCTCCCATTAAGTCACCACCGGTGGCATGGGATCTAAATCTAGTTCTCGGGCAGCTCATGAAGCCGCCTTTTGAGCCTTTAGCCACTAGAACCCTTAGGTTTTTCATCTGGAAGGTCATCTTCCCAATTGCAATCACCTCTGCATGTCGCATTAGTGAACTGCAAGCTTTAGTGGCTAATCCTCCTTATACTAGGTTTCACCATGATAAGGTTGTTCTTAGAACTCATCCACACTTTATGCCAAAGGTGGTTTTGCCTTTTTATTTAAATCAATCAATTTATCTTCCTGTATTTTTTCCGAGGCCTCACGCCTCTAATGCAGAAAGAAACCTTCATACTTTGGATTGTAAAAGGGCCTTAGCCTTTTACCTACAGAGAACACAGTAACATAGAAAGAAAGTCCTCGCAACGTTTTATAGCTTTTGACCCTAGTCATTTGGGACAACCAGTCTCCAAAAGAACTTTATCCAAATGGATTGCCCAATGCATATCCTTTGCTTATGAGAGTAAGGGTCTTCCTCTTCAGGACCATGTCACAGCTCATAACGTGAGAGCCATGGCAACTTCCATGGTTAATCTTCACTCTGTGTCTATCGATGACATTTGTCGAGCAGCCACCTGGGCTTCGGTACACACCTTCACAGCCCACTACTGCCTGGATAAAACCTCCCGTCGGGATGCCTTCATTGGCCAAGCTGTTCTTCGAAATCTCTTTCAGACCTAATTCAACTCCTACCCACCAGCCCTGGTGGAATGCCAGAGATCCATGGGAGGAAGGATTCCCACCTTTCCAGAGTGGCACCGTCCTGGGGCTATCTCCCTGACATCTTCAGCTACGGAGCTATGAAGACTACATTCCTGCTTGTTCCTGGAGATAGCAAAGTTACTCACCTGTAACAGGTGATCTCCAGGAACAGCAGGAATTTAGTCTTTACAACCCACCCACCTCCCCTTGGAGTTGTCTCTCTATCTCTTTGTCTCTTTCCTCTCTCCCTCTATCCTTTTCACTCAGCTACAAACTTAACTGAAGAGGCACAGTTGGAAAGGTGGGAAGGCAGCGCACATGTGCTGAGGGATGCTCCCAAAAGCGTTCTTATTGGACGCTGGGGAGCGTTCCCGCGCAGGCTCCGTCGGTACCGACCATATGTGATGACTAAATTCCTGCTGTTCTTGGAGATCACCTGTTACAGGTGAGTAACTACGCTTTCCTGACATTGCCTTTCAATTTACCCCCTTGCAGCATCATATTATGCCCTCTAGTTTTACAGCTTCCCCCATCTTTGAAAGAGGTTTGTTTGTTCATTATTTCTCTTTAAGTATTTAAAGGTCTGAATCATATCTCCCCTGTCCCTCCTCTCCTCCAGAGTGTACATATTTAAGTCTTCAAGTCTCTTCTCATAAGGCTTCTGACGCAGGCTCCAAATCATTTTGGTCGCCTTCCTCTGAACAGTTTCCAGTCTTTTTATATCCTTTGCAAGATATGGTCTCCAAAACTGAACACAGTATTCCAAGTGAGGCCTCACCAGTGACTTATACAGGGGCATTAGTACCTCTTCCTTTCTGCTGGTAATTCCTCTTTGTATGCAACCCATTTCAAGATGTTTGTGCAAATAGGCAGAACCAGAGAGCAGTGAGAAGGGGGAGGTTTCTCTTCCAGAGATCAGAAAACATGGTTCTAAAATAAGTGAAATCAGATTCCTATTTATACCATTATTTGATGCCTACAGATTTTTGGCAGTTACCTGTGTTGCCTGTGCCTAAAGCTGATCCTTCCCATTACTGGAAGGTTTCTTTTTATAGCAGATAAGATAGAAAAATACTACTTTTGGGCCCCAGGGGTTCTTACATAAGCACATTCAAATTCTTTCACAATGCTAACCTTCACTGGTAGGCTCTTCCATACTTTGTCTTCCTCTTTGGTTCTTATTTAACCCAACATACAGGACCCCTCAAATGTAATAGTCCAAACCACCACAAAATTAATGTGAGGCTGCCTTCACCTTATATTGTTAATGATAGGATAATGACTGCTCCATGTAAGTTGCCCAAGTTAGCAGCTCTGACCATGTTAATTGCTTTGAATATTGGGCTCCAGGTGCTTACTGCATGTTCAGCACAAAAAAGTGTAGTGATCATGCCCTGGCATGTCCCCGTGTAGTTAGCATGGGTTCCATGCCACCCCCGTGCTAAGCTGTTTACTGTGATCAATGCGGGCGCACTTAATGCCACGTATTGAAGTGGCGGTCAGTGCATTCACGCTAAGTACAACATTACTGGTTAGCATGCGTTAAAAAAGCTTGCAGTAACCACAGTGTGCATGTTCCACTCCTGAACTGTCCAGTCTCTGTACTGACATGCGCTAATCAACTAGTGTGGCTGCATTTTTGCCATGCACTGCGCTTGCTGCGCAGTAAACCCCGCACTGACTGTTAGCGCCCTTTAGTAAACATGCTCCTTTGTCTGACTAAATATGTTTAAGTTCTGTCTTGGTTTTCTTTGTTACTCTCTCGGCTAGTCCAGGCACTTGCTCCCATCTCAGTAAAGAATATTTTCTCATGCTTCCGCCTTACTTACCTTCCTTGAAAGTTGATCTCATGAATCCTAGTCCTTGAATTTCCTTTTCTGTAGGCAGTTTCATCTTTCTAAATACCTGAAGTCTAGCAAAGATTTGCATGTTTCTGTAATATCCCCACAAACCCATTCTTCCTCTAGGGACTAAATCTTGAGGGCCCGATATTCAGCAGCAGTGGCTAGCATCATTACAGCGGCTAGCCGTCACCACTGAACACTAAGCTGGGTATTCAGTGCCGGGCCATATCCATCCATTGGCATTGAATATCCGGGTTAGCTGCTCTTGCCGATCGCAAACTGGTCAGCAGTGATATTGAGCTGCTGCCCAGTTAGTGATATGTGGCAGAACTTAGGCCAGGGTTTCTTGCATCTCACTTTCACTGCATACTGCTAACTGTGCAGTAGCTCAATAACGCCGCCGACCTGTTTGTGATTGGCTCCGCCGCTGCTCTGTTCCGAAATGCTCCCAACATGCCCTGATGCTAAGCGGTTAGAATTGGGGCATGTAGCAGCGGTACCTGTGGATATTTAGTGACACAAACTGTGTTAGTGTCGCTGAATCTCCCTCTTAGGGGCATTTACACCATTTACAGGTCGGTAAACTGTGTAAATGTCTTTGAATATTGGGCCCTGAGTGTTTTAAGTATTTTATTGTAAGGCTTGTTTGTTTCATTTTTGCCTCTCTTGTATTATTTTAGTAGCTTTTATTTATTTATTTTATTTTATTTATTTATTTAGACAGTTTTGTATACCGCCTTATCCTTCAATCAAAGCGGTCACAACACAATTGGGGGATACATTTAACACGCGGGGATATGAGACACATACACTAATACTTACATGGGCTATGGAGGGTTAAGTGGCTTGCCCAAGACCACAAGTAGCACCTGTGGGACTAGAAACCCCAGTCCTTCCGGCCCAAGGTTGCTGTCCTCTAGTGGGATTTGAACCCCTGACCTTCCGGCCTGAAGTACCTTGCCCCAACCACTAGGCTACTCCTTGCCCCAACCACTAGGCTACTCCTTGCCCCAACCACTAGGCTACTCCTCCCTCCTCCCTCCCTTACTGTCCTGCTTCCATCTTAACGTCTTTGAGGGTAACTCTCAAGAACTGAACACAATTACTGGTGTCTCGCTAGAGATCCGTACAAGGACTGTTGCTTTTTTTTTCCTGCTAATGATACTTTCATTTAAACAACCAAGTAGACACTTAACAGACATATTCAAAGGTATTTATCTAGATAAATGCTTGGCTGCTGCTATTCATGGATTCTAAGCAGCACTGATCTTTGCAGTTTTTTGAGTCATCCCGTCAAAATTCAAAATGGAAATTTCCTGCCTGTAAGCCAATGAATTTCCTCTTCAAAATTCAAATTTCCCACCTTTTATCCAAAGGTCTTTCCTGCCAAAATTCAAATTTCCCATCATTATATATAAGAAAAGACCATTACATAACCACTTCACCCTGAAGAAAACTACAGCACTATGGCTGAAACGGCTGAAAACTGCACAAATCATGATACTAGCCGTGGAAGCCTAATAGAACATTCAGCAGCACTGTATGGGTAGCGCTACTGAATGCCATTATAGATCACCTCAGCATTGTCTAGATCAGGGGTCTCCAAGTCCGGTCCTGGAGGGCCGCGAACCAGTCAGGTTTTCCAGATGTCCCCAATGAATATGCATACACCAAACAGAAACTCTCAGACCAAAACAGTCTAGATAATTCCTAACTCAGCTAAACTTAACTCCAGTAGCTTAAGAGTCACAACAACTAAACCACCTAAAAGGAGAAAATTATTTCAAACAGCAATGGCAGCAACAATTTAGGGGAGAAAAAGCCTCAGGACCTCATCACGTCCCACTATGCGGCAACAAAAGCCATAGGGGAGATCAAGAGCTCTTCATCATAGGCATTAAAAAAACTCCATCTTCTTTTATTATAATTTGGGCAGAAGGGTAGAAAGAAGTTTTGTCGCCATAAGGCAGCAAATTCTGTGTGGCTGCTTTAGCAGTGAAGTTTGTTTAGCATGTGTTTCAGCAGTGCAGCCTGTTCAATCAGCATTCCCTGAGAGCTGTTTTGAAGTTCTTCAGTGACAGCTTTAAGATACGTTGACCAGCTGTGCTTTTTGTGAAGGTTTTGAACTTTACTAGGGTTTCTTGCTTGCAGAGTTTGTCCTAGTTCTGAGGTGCTTTTACCATTATAATTGAGCTCAGGCCGGCACTGCTGTGTAATTGGTTAATTTGTAATAGGCATTGCTATGCTAAAATATATACTAAGTATACTATGAGGTGCCATGTAAGTACTTTCTCTGCCCCATCCCCCTCTATTGGTGTTTTGAGTTTTGAACTTTAAATGTGTGATATAAGCTGAGATATTAATGTGAGTGTCTATGAAGCGTATTATTTAGTAAAGGATTTTAATGTTGATTAGGGTTGTTTGGTAGCTCTGTAAGACTGGTTTTAGAAGTTTTGGCAGATTGATTGAGTAATGTTTTGATGTAGATGGTGGGTATAGAGAGTGTATCTTTTAGGCACCTTTGTTTATTGAACTATTGAATAAAAATTATAATAAAAGAAGGGGGCGTTTTTTAATGCCTATGATATAGAGCTCTTGATCTCCCCTAAGGCTTTTGTTGCCGCACAGTGGGACGTGATAAGGTCCTCAGGCTTTGTCTCCCCTAAATTGTTGCTGCCATTGTGGTGTGACATAATTTTCTCCTTTTTAGGTGGTTTAGTTATTGTGACTCTCTTGAGCTATTGGAGTAAGTTTAGCTGAGTTAGGAATTATACTGGTCAACAAATTTTTACAAAAGTCATGTTACTGAAATAAATAGTCATTTCTTATGAATTTTTATATGCTGAACACGAATATGACAGTGAAATTGCAAAGTTGGCTCTAGGTTTTTTTGTAATCTACAAGAATTAATGTTTACATCACGAAATGCATGTCAATAGTAAATATAATAGACCTTCGGTTAATACCTGTAAAAAAACAAGTCATAGACTACTTCTTAGATTTTTTTCGCCTGTCTCTTGTACAGCTGTTCGGGAGCTTCTCTGGGGAGTGTCCAGCAGTAGACAGCCAGCATTGTAGTGGACCATTTTCCCTGGTATCTTTGCTCCATCGTTGCGATATCCTGGTGAAAACGTTTGCCCTGTTCATCACTGACCATACCACAGTTCTCAGGAAAGAAATCGAGATGGGAATCTAGGAAATGGATCTTTACAGACATATTGCAGTCAAGTTTCTGATACTGCATCAGCATGTCTTCTACTAGTTCGTTGTAGTTTTCTGCCCTAACATTCCTGAGAAAGTTTGTTGACACTAGGCGAAAAGCATTCCATGCTTGTTTCGCATCACCCTGCAACATACATGTATGTTGAAGATTGAACGCATCCTTGCTATATAATAATCTATTATGTTCAAGAAGAAGACCAATTTTGTTATTTGTCGCATCACCCTGCAGCAAGTTGTTGAACCGGTCATCTTTGAAGAGCTCTCGAATCTAAGGACCCACAAAAACTCCCTCTTTAATCTTTGCTATGCTGAGTCAAGGGAATTTTTCATGCAGGTATCGGAAAGCTGGCGAAGTGCGGTCCATGGCTTTCACGAAGTTTTTCATCAAACCTAGTTTGATGTGAAGGGGTGGTAGCAGGATTTTGTGAGCCTCAACCTGAGCTGGGTGCTGGATATTCTTCTCTCCAACTGTTACATTTTGTCTGCGATTCCATTCCTTCCACAAGTAGTGCCAATCCCTTGCTCAGCTATCCCACTCACATAAGAAACATATGTATTTTATATATCCCTGCTGCAGTCCCATTAAAAGGGCAACTACCTTCAAGTCACCACAGAGGTGCTAGCTGTACTTGTTATATTTAGGGGAAGTCAGTAGATGCTTTAAGTTATCATATGTCTCTTTCATGTGGACGGCATGCGCTACTGGAATAGATGGAAGACGGTTTCCATTGTTCAAAAGCACAGCCTTCAGACTCAGTTTCAAAGAGTCTATAAATAGTCTCCAGTCTTGTGGGTCATGAGTGATTTTTAAGGCATTCATGAGGCTTTCAATATCGGAACAGAATACCAGATTACTTTCCTTTCTGAAGAAAGGCTCCAACTGCTTTTGGCGCTTTCGATATGAAGTAATGTTGACATCTTCTTCTAGAAGATTCCATTGTTGGAATCTTGATCCTAGCAATTCTGCCTTGTTCTTGGAGAAGTCCAAATCACGAACCAGGTCATTTAGTTCTTCCTGTGTTATTTTGTGTGGAGTTGATATGCATCCCAGTGAAAATCTGGGTCACTGAATGCTGACGGACCAGGAGAAGAACAGATCAGCTCACCCTTGTTCTCATCAGATGAATCAAGAGAATATTCTGATGGAGGTTCTGGAATAGGAAGTCCCTCACCATGTGGAACTGGTCTCAATGCAGACAGAATGTTTGGTTAGACTATGCTCGACTTCTTTTGCTTCGTTATTCTGCTGGAAAGAGAAGGAACCAAGCAGAAGTAACAGTCATTTATGTGGTTGCTTGGCTCTCTCCACACCATGGGGACTGCAAACGGCATTGATGGTCTTTTGCAATTCAACCATTGTGAAAGCTGTGTTGTACATGTAGCACTGCATATATGCGGGGCCCAAGGCTTGTCTTGGTCACCAATCTTGCATCCGAAGTAAAGATTATATGCCTTCTTCAGTTGAGAAGTGATACTTTTCTTCTGGTTGGCAAATGTCACTTCCCCACAAATGTAGCAGAAATTGTCAACGGTATTAACGCACTTTCGCGGCATTACTGTTCTGTATTGTACCTAAATGGCTAAAATGATATGATTAATAAAAGTTACATGTAACAGTAGCTTAAACTGTCTCGCACACAGTCTGAAATATTTTAAATGCTCAACCTTTCCGACTGCGTATAGTACACTGCTGACGTCAGATGGCTTCAGCAGCCGTCTGGCAGTAGTATTGCATTGCATCAGAAAATGATGCAATCAACTCTGGATGATGTGTGCATGCTGGTATAATGCAATGTGATGCAATAATACATCATTCAAGGCTTATTTGGGATGTTGATGTCCTACTGGATAAATTTACAGGGTGAAACGTCAACAATGAACTACATGCAATATCTTCAAAATGAGAGCCAATAAAACTTTTTAAAATGTTACATTCGTGTTCAGCTCACCAAGATACTACAGATGAGGGCCTTTTAAAGTCAGTAACGATTTCAGTGTTGACCAGTGTTATCTAGCTTTTATTTATTATTTATCAGGTTTTATATACTGCTTTATCATTTCCATCAAAGCGGTTTACATTGAAACTTAAACTTGGTAATGTACATTAAACAGGGACATTGATAACCTGGATTTTTCTGAGGCAATGGTGTGTTAAGTGACTTGCCCAAGGCCACAAGGAGTGCTAGTGGGACTCGAACGCTGGTTCTGGGTTCCCAAGCCACTCTTCTTAACCATTAGGCTACTCCTCCACTTGTTTTGGTCTGAGAGTTTGTTTGGTGTATGTAATACTCTGTGTGGATTTTCTTGTTAATGAATATGCATGAGATATATTTGCATGCACTGCCCCCATTGAATTAAAATTTATTTCATGTTTATGTTTATTCAATTTCTTGATATACCACCTAGGCTGAAGGGCATCGGAGCGGTTTACAATCACTACAAGCAGGTATTGGATACATTCCCTCATCCCCAAAGGGCTCACAATCTATGTGTACCTGAGGCAATGGAGGGTTAAGTGGCTTGCCCAAGGCCACAAGAAGTGCCTATAGGACTAGAAACCCCAGTCTCTCCGGCCTGAGTTGCTATCCCCAGGATGGAATTGAACCCCCGGCCTGAGGTACCTTGTCTTAACCACTAGGCCATTAAGGAGATCCTGAAAACCTGACTGGTTTGCGGCCTTCCAGGGCCAGAATTGGAGACCCCTGGTCTAGATAACGCTGCGGCGGTACATAGGCAGAGCAATGAGTTTTCTGGATAACGGGCTGAATAGCACTGCTATCCAGATAACGCCTGTGGTCACCTCGCTGCAGGGATATTGCGCACTGGCTGCAATCCGAATAGCTGTGCTGAGTATCCATCAATTATTTAAATGCCATGCACACATTTAAAATAAACACCGTGGGTGGTTAGTTTTTCTAGTTTCTTGATTACAAGCTGATTAGTTATTTTCAGATAATCTGAAATAATTGCTCCTAGATCTCTTTCTAGGGATCTGCACTGCCAAAAAAACTTTGGTTCCTGTTTGAATTTTTCTGAAAATTTCCTGATTTTCAGGTGTTTTTAAGTTCGTTACACATACTCTCTAATATTTTTTTGTATGTGTGTTAGAACTTAGCAGTGCAGGTAAATTGATTGAATATACGTTAATTCATAGGTTTATGTGTGTAAATTCGATTTTACATGCATTAAAAATTTTAAGATGCTCAAATGAATTGAATTAGTGCCATTTTTTTCCTCTTTGACCATTTCCAATTGTCCTTTTATTTGCTATATGGCTGCTGGACGTTTGTGCCCCAAATGCATGATTTTACACTTTCTAGCACTGAAACTCATTTTCTAAACCCTTGACCAGTTCTCCACGTTTTTCAAGTTTCACGTTAACTTTCATTTTTGTCACCCCTTCTAAATTTCTACTCTTAGGGTTTGCATATCACCTGCAAATTAGCATATTTTTCCTGTGTTTTTGCCAGATTGGAGGGCCTTTACCATCACTCTCTGTCTTGCCATTGAACTAGTTCCTCACCTAATTTACATCTTTATAGCTGTCTCTCATCCCATCTAGTTTGCTTACCAGGCTTCTATTGAATAGTGTAAAAGCTTTACTGAAATCCACATAGACTATTTTTAATGTACCCGCCTGATCCATTTTTGCTCCAACTTAGAAGAATGCAATTTATTTATCTGACAGGGTTTTTCCTGTTGTGAAACCATGCTGCCTGGTGTCCTGTAATCTACTTATTTCATGATGTTGCACTGTAGTTTTCTTTGGTATTGTTTTCATAATTATTTCCACTACTGATGTTAGACTAAATGGTTTGTAGTTGCCTGCCTCCTGCTTGGCACAACCTTTATGTAACTGAACCAAATATGTTGAGTTTACTCCTTCAGAACTTCCCTGTCTTCAAGACGTTCAACCGAATTGTTTGACAATTTTACTGTATTGGTTTGTACACTATCAGATCCCTTATTCACTCTTATTTTTGGAAGTACTCTTGCTCTGTAATTTGGTTTCTAATAATTTTACAAGTATCAATTCCATTTATATTCTTTGATCTGAGCATGTTCATTTGTTAGTGCATATTTGACTTGTTTTGGTGTCTTAAAATATTACTCCGTGCAAAATTGATTATATGCGTGTAAATCAACAAATTAATGAGCGTATAATCAATTTGTGCATGTTAAGTGCTAACAAGCATTAAAAAACTTGTATCAAATGAAACAAAACGAAACACCTGAAAAGAGGGAAAAATTCAGAAAAATCCAAATTCTGCCTGTACAGAATTCTGGATTGCACATGGCCATGCCCATCCCTATTTTGATCCATTGCCTTTGCTGCCTTCAGCAACTGCTGAGCAAAAGCGTTTTGCTGATCCTTTTTTTTTGCAAATCGTATTTTCTTGCCTTGCCTTGCCTCTTTCTCCAGGGTCACCAATCTACAGTTAATGGGTTAGATGCAGCCCACGTTGTTCATTCTCCAGTCCATATACTTTTCCTAACTGTAACCGGATCTGATCCATGGAGGAAATTTTTTTGGATGCAACAGTAGCAAAGAAAGGAAGGTTGGTTGGGTTCCTGAACTTGACCTACTGAAGAAGACTATCTGTATGGCAAAAGGTGACATACTTGGCAAATTTTGGGGACCCCCTCCCCCATCAGACTTCTCACTGATTTGAAATATTGTATGTAGCCTTTCTCTTGAACAGTGTGGGGACCCTTGTATTACCCAATTAGATTTTACTCCTGGGGAAATTCTGCACACTATTTTTTTTTTAATCCTTTATTTATGAACCATCAAAAACATAACTTTCGATACAGTTCAAACAGTAAGCCGCAGCAGAGTGGAATCTTATCTCCGCTGCAGCGAGTACAGCATACAGTTATGTAACTACATCAAAGCACAAAGCACATTTATTTTTTAGTTTTTAACAATCATGATTAAACTATTTTTTCCCTTTTCTAACCCAGCCTCCCCACCCCACCCCCCTTCATCCCCACTCGTCGTCGCAACCCCTAACTCCGTCCGGATAGCAACAATGAACCCCTCTGAGGTCCTCCCTCCCTCCATCCCCTCTCGGTACCCTTAAACCTCAATATCCCACATTTACTATGTCATTCTGGCAGCGGGACCCCAAACTCTGAATGTAGGGTTCCCATATCAACATAAAAGTGGACCACCGCTTCACTGAACCCCGAGCCCTCCAGCGCTCTGCTAGCATCAGCTGATGGAAGTTATTGCGCCATTCCGAGAACGTGGGCGGGTGCCGATCTCTCCACCTATGTAAAATTGGACCCTTCCCCACCAAACATGCTTTACGCACCAATAACCGCTCCCATCTCCCAATGGGGTAGGGTGCGGTGCAGTTGATCAAGTATAACTAAAGCTCCAGTCTACGGAAACCTCTGTTGTAACAACCTCATAATGTATCTACGAATATGGGACCAGTAAGGAAAGATACGCCTGCACTGCCACCACATATGGGTTAGGGAGGCCAATGGTAAAGAACATCTAGGGCAAGACCCATCTTGCGTAATATGACTCCTCAACGCTCGACGAGGTGAAAAATATACTCGAGTCAGGGCTTTATATTGGATTTCCCTCCATCGTGCTCCCTCCACCAATTCCACTATCCGCCCCACCGCCATGCAAATAGTGCCTGGCGGCACTGCCCACCCCCAATTCGTCCGCCCAGGCCGTCTCAGCCCTCCCATAATCCGGCTGCGCCCCAAAGCACTCCAGCTGCGTCTTCAACCCAGCTATCGTCGGGGGCGTATCGCCCCCAAGGTCAAAATATTCAAGAATCTGTACCGACCTGTCCACCCCCAGGTCCTCTCTGGGCAGCGTTGCCACATAATGAGAGAGCTGGATATATGCAAAGTATTGGGTGGGAGGCAACTGAAACTCCTCACGAAGTTCAGAAAACGACTTGCATTTACCAGTGAGGTCTACTACATGCCCTAAATGTCTCAGTCCCTGCCTGTGCCATGACTGAAACGCCTTGGAGTCAGAACCTGGCAAGAAATGCACATTTCCGCGAATAGGCAGCCAACTGGACACCTGCCAATTCCGTTGCCAGAAACGTTTTAATTGTTGCCAAGTACGTTGCATCGCATTTAACATGATATTACGTGTAAGTCGCGTTGGTAGTTGCGCACTGTCAACGTGCAAAACCCCCTCCAGCGAGAAAGGAGCCACGAATGCCGCCTCTAGGTCCCGTGGCGTATATATTTCTGTACCCCCCAGGCAGTCCCCAACATGTCGTGCTTGACATGCCAAAGCATAAAGTCTTAAGTCAGGCAGCCCAAGGCCACCTCTGCACCATTTACCAATCATACGGGACATCGGGATACGCGCTCTGGCCCCCCTCCACAGAAAACGTTGAAACTCCCTTTCCAACCTAAGCAAATCCCGCCGGAGTAACCACACGGGTAAGGTTTGCAGCCAATAAAGTATGCGTGGCAAAACCACCATTTTGACTGCTGCAATTCTCCCCATTAGTGACAAGGGTAGCGGGTTCCAAGCTCTCAACTGACTCCGCACCCCCGACAAAACTTTCTCAAAATTGTTATAATATAAATCCTGCGGTACCCTCGTCAGGACAATACCCAAATATTTGAATGTCTGGTCCGACCATTTCAGGGGAACCCCCCCCCCCCCAGCCTCCCCGCAACCTCCCCGAGACATCCAAGGCCTCAGATTTATCTGCATTTATCCTAAGGCCCGCAAAACTACCAAACATCCGATACTCCGCTAACAATTTAGGCAAAGATTCTCTCGGGGCCAGCAAGTGTACCAGCATGTCATCGGCAAAGGCCGACATCTTAAACCCTTGTGTTCCCACCTCAATCCCACAGATCTGTCGGTCCAGTTCTATACACCGTATTAAAGGATCCAAAGACAAAACAAACAATAAAGGGGATAATGGACAACCCTGCCTAGTGCCCCTATGCAAGGTGAAGGGAGCCGATAAAACCCCATTACAAAGCACTCTAGCTGTCGGAGTATCATAGAGACTCTTGACCATGCCACAAAAAGCCTGTCCCAAGCCGTACCGAGGTAACAAATAGTGCAAATATGTCCAATTAACCCTATCAAACGCTTTTTCCGCGTCAAAACTCACCAGAAGGGATTGCAGCTGATGGCCATGCACCCACTCCAAGGATGTTAATATTCTGCGTATGTTACGGACCGCATAACGGCCACGCACAAACCCCACCTGTGATTCATGAACAACGTCACCTAATATTCCCGCTAATCTCTCCGCCAAAATTTTTGCCATCAACTTCATGTCAAAATTCAGCAGGGAGATCGGCCTATAAGAGGCCGCCTGCAGCGGATTTTTGCCCGGCTTCGGTATCAGCGTGATGTAGGCCTGGTTCTCTCCCCATCTCCTACCATTCCCCTCTATTCTTTGACGGTAAGTATTCTGCACAATATTTTAAAATTCTTCAAAATTCTGCATACTGGATTTACGGTTTTTGGGCCGAATCCATCATAAGGCCTGACTCCAACTCCAGGCCTAAAATCCACCCCTCTGCTTTTTCCCTTCTCAGGCTTGACCCTTTCAAGCAATACTGCTGTGCAGGTTCCATCCTTCCCAGCCTTTTGTTACACCTACTTAACTTGAACATTTTCCTCCTGTAGTAGATTTAGCCTCCCACAGGGGGAGCGGAGGGCAAGGACCACAGCCCACACAAAAATGATTAAAAAACTTTTATTGGGTCTCCAATAAAAGTTTTTAAAAAAGTTTTAAAATTATTTTTGTGTGGGCTGTGGTCCTTGCCCTCCGCTCCCCTTGTGTGTATTTTTTGCGGAAGGCATCCTTCTCCCCTTTGTAGATTTAGCCTCCAGCTTTGATTGCTTTTTCTCAAGGGTGAACACCTTCCAGCTTTCTCTTTCTGCCCTGTAGTTATTTCAATGTCTGCCCCAGATTTCCTCCCCAAGAACAGACCCCCCCCACCTCTTTCTTTTTTTCTCCTCCTCAAGGTGCATATTCTGACCTTGTTCTTCCCCCCCTGCCTCCATGGTACACAAACTGTACCTCTCATTCCTTTTCCATTCTTGGACACATACCCCCACCTCACATTGTTTCTCTCCTGACATACTCCCAGCTTGCGGTGACCCCATTCTTCTAGCATATCCCTTAGCTTGCTGCAACTCTTCATCCCCATGGTAAATACCCCCCAGCTTGCTCTCTCTTCCACCCAATTGTGCATCAAGAGGAGGAAGTGCATGGCTGCCACCCTGGTCCTGATTGATGGCTGATTTGAAGAGCGCAGGACGGAAGAGCAGGATGACATGTCCTGGTGCAGCTGTTCATGGTTTCCTCTTGCTCTAAGGCTGCTAATGCTGTCTGTACAGAATTCTGGATTGCACAATTGTGCAGAATTCCCCTAGAAGTAAGTTTTTCATCTCTCCCTCTGTTAACTTTCTTTAGATAAAGAAGATATGTTTCTCCTCTGTCTGGGCCTTTGCTAACCACCCTGCCTTCCTTTGATTTTCCTGATAATTCAGCTGCTTTATATAAAGGCTAATTTCTCTACTCTTACCATTTCTGCGGCCTTATTCAAGTATCATATTGGCCTCGCGTGCTCTCTCTCCTTGTCTGTTGATCTGTTTTATACAGAGATTTCAATGCTTCCTTTTATTACTGATCAAAGTTCCTCCATCCCCTTCAGCTCTTGGATTCCCAGTAGGGTCTTTGGCACGCTATCACTCATCATCTTGAAGTGTGCTGTCCTGAAGTCCAGGACCCTAGCATTAATATAGTTCAGTTCATGTCACAGTTTAATACTGGACCATATAATACAGTGATCACTAGGTCCTAAATTTTCCCTTAGCATGAGGTCAAACATACGGTCACTCTGTGTCAGTAAAATATAAAATTGCCAGTGGATACCACACATATAGCTGACCTCAAGAAAATTCTGTTCATCGGTACACTTTAAAATCTGCTATTCTATACAATCTTAGAAGCAGAGTTTGACTATTTTTATTGCTTGTCGTGGTCTCATAAATATCACGAAAGGCTGGGTAATTAAAGAAAGGCATTCCTTTCACTGCTCTCAATTAGAAAATTACAGGTATTGTCACTTAACGTAGGTCTACTTTCATTTTCAAATATTTCTTTCATCAGCAAAACTAGGCTGCAGCAATGCTGTGTTAGGAAAGGCTGAGTATTGCTAACAATTTCAAATAGCAGTTACATTTGCATATTTGGTGTAGGTGCCTCGTCTAGCCCTTGGTGAAAGCTGGCTGTGAAAAAACGAGGGAAATCTGTATATACTTGCCTTTTAAACTAACAGTAGAAATTTAATATTGGTCTTAAGGAACCTGATGGTTCTTCTCTTTTGCTTTTCATTCTGTTGATCCCTGGTGGAAAACTTATGAAAAAAAGGTTTTGCAAGATACATTTATGACGCAGCATGAGAAGGTGCTGGTGGTCTCGCTCATGGGTGAGAATTAAAAGAATATTTAGGATAAGGAACACAACTACAGAGTTCAATTTGGTGGCATTAGCCAAAATTGTGGTTTGATCCAAAGTCTGCTGATAGTTTTATCTGTGACTTTTGTATTGATTGTCAAAGGAAAACATTTGTGTGTATTTTTCTTTGTAAATTGCCCAGGAAGAAGAGTGTGCAGAGATTTACACCATTTTTTTTTCTGCAGGTAAATTTTCTGTGAATAATACTGAGTGCAAATGTGAAGGTGCAAGACTAGGCAGATTATTGCCTTCTCCAATCTAACCCTGCGTCAGAAATGCTTTCACAAAAATGCAATTAAAAATGCATGCATTGTGGACCATTAAGACTTTTGAAAATTGTCCCTTTTAATTAAGCAAGCTCATTTGGCGGTTAATACACAGATCATTAAAGTCCCTTTTTTCTGATTTTAATTACTTGTGAGGTCATATTGGTGTTTCAGTGTATCATAGATAACTGAAGAGTGAGCTCAGAGGTGGAAGAGGGAGCAAGGGGGTAAATTTTATTCTCTGTGAACAAGCAGGAAGTAAGTCCTCATGTATGGGTGACATCACTGACAGAGCCCACACGGACGCTCCCCAGCTTCCAAAGGAAGCCTTTTGGTGATACACTGCGTAAGCACGTCTGCCTTCCCACCTGCCGTGGTGCTGTCTTCTTTTTTTCACCGAACCCCTAGGATGTGTTCCTACAGACCAGAAAAAAGTTTATTCTTCTGGCCCTTGTAGACTGTTTTTTTTCTGTGTTTTGCTTTCTGCCTGTCACCGGTTAATCGGTTTTGCCGATTTAGTGTTTTTCTTTTATTCTCTCTTAGCGTGTTTTACACCTTTGAGGTTGTTTTCCCACCCACAGTGGCTCTCTGGTTTAATTTTGCCAAGGTGGTATTTTTCAGCATGTCTAAGCCAGGTAGTGGCTTTAAGAAATGCACTAAGTATGACGACCATTTCTGCCACCTACTACCACAACTGGTGCTTGCAATGCCTTGGACCTGATCACCTACCAGCATCCTGCGAGCTTTGCTTGCAGATGATGCGCTTCGGTCTGAAGGGTCGGGCAAAACAGGAGGAATCCCTCTTCAGCTCATCAGATTCAGTACCCTCAGCCCCGACCCCCTCATCAACGCATGTCAAGAGTTCTGAAGCATCCAAGGGAAAGGAGCTGCATGCCCAGTCAGAGCAGAGGGGCCTGAGCACCGAGAGGAGGCTCTCTGACGAGACCTCATTGACATTGAAGGGTGAGCACTAGGAGAATTCCTGGTGCAGCGTCATTGCAGCCCTTCTCGATGTGTTGTGGAGAGCGATGGCTGGGAGTGACCAGCCAAGCTTCCCCAGCGGGCAGACTCAAACCCAGACAGAGAAGTCAACTCCTATTGCCCAGGAGGGCAGCCGATGTCTCCTGATGCACCTACCCTAGTGGATCCCCGCCCAAGGTATTGTTGCCAGTGTCCATGGTTGCGGCATCGCTCCCCCCCCCCCCCTCACAGGTGGTGGTTCTGGAGCCCTCGAAGCTCACTTAGCAGCGTTGGAAGCCTTGCAGAACACAGGCTTTGCGGTATGCAGAGCATCATCACCGCGCTCCTTCCAGCCTAT
The DNA here is from genome assembly GCA_033557465.1 of Ichthyophis bannanicus. Classification (NCBI taxonomy): domain Eukaryota; kingdom Metazoa; phylum Chordata; class Amphibia; order Gymnophiona; family Ichthyophiidae; genus Ichthyophis; species Ichthyophis bannanicus. Next base: position 1,415,177,852 of record CM066031.1, on the reverse strand, counting down.
CCTGGAGACCCATACCCTGTCCGTTGAGGTGGGGATATCAGATGGGAGATCGGAATTTGCTCTGGGAACCGGAGTCATCTCCCTCTCCTGCATGTCGGTGTCCGAGGCCCATGGACATCAACATTGGTGCGGCAGGCAACAGGGAGGCCATTCTTTGGCTAAGGGCTTCTGGAGGCAGGTACATCTGCATCCTGAATCAAACCATTGGATGTTACCATTGCATGAAAGCTGGGACTCTCTCTATGCTATGAATGCTGCCTCCATAGCAGCCCAATCCCTAACTAAGGATCAGAAGCTTAGGAACTGAACACTGATCAACTGGAAGACAGGGACCAGCATTGCTGCGAAGTTAACCCAGGAAGGATGAATATTTTTTTTAACTAGACGAGGTATACGTTTTTTTTGTTTTTTGCTTTCTTTAAAAATACATTATGAATTAGACCACCAGAATTAAAAGAATCAAGTCATAGAGAAGTTAATATATTGAAGAATCTATGAAGGAGTTTGTCTGAATGCTGTCATAGCTTTTAAATTTGACTGTACGAATGTTCCTTTTCCACTTTACATTTGCTTAGAAATTTCATATTTCAGTATATATCTTTGTGCTTTTCTGGAAGATTTAATTTGTGTCACTCTTCATAGCAGAGCTAACTTGGCCACAGACCTTTGCTGCAAACGTTTGGCTGCTGAGAGAAAGATGGAAATAACAGGCTGATAATCTGATTTCGGTGGTGGTGAGATTTAATGGAGAGTACTGAAGGAAAGAATATGAATTATCTAGGAGTCCATGTTTTGCAGGACTCAAAGCATCATGATTTTACTAGTGAGACATTGTGTCAGGTTGATGAATTTAGTTGACTGGGCGACTAATGAATTAGATCAAAGATTTCAGCAGAGCTTTGGATACTGTTCCACATAGGACGCTCATAAATAAACCAAGCAGTCTAGGGGTAGATTAGATAAGAAAATTGTTGAGGGATAGCCAATACTCAACATCCCCTTCTCCAAAATCCTCCTGAATCCACCAAAGGATCCTCTCCAGCCTTCCCCCTCCCCCTTCTCCTGGCTCCTACCTGGAGTCTCTGTGGTGGCTAGTGGGGCCCTGATTGCTCCTATCCCATTAATACCTGCATTCAAGATGGTACTTAAATCCTTCTAACAGTAGTCTCATAGTACTGCAGTTAGGGATTGTAGTATTATTATTTGTATTGGCATGCTGTATGGAATACAATTGTTGATAGTTCAGGCATGACAAGAGATCGCTTCGTGCCCTCTGCCCTCCCAACAAGCCACCACAGAGACCCTTGGTAGGTGCCGAGTGGAGGATGGCTGGAGAGAGTCTTTGAGTGATTTGGGAGAGTGAGGAGATTTCAGAGAAGAGTTTTCGAGAGAGCAAGAGGGTGAGGGCATTTTGACAAAGGGGCTGCTGGAGGGTGGGTGGAAAGCATATTGATTTCACCATGGCCCCTTTGAGAGAGTAATTTTATAAGGAGGCATCTACTTTCTTTATAAAATACTAGCATAAGTGGAAAGCAATCGAGCCTTAAATTAAGGTGCAATCCTTATACCAGTCCTAAAATTGGTATAAATGACTGTGCATATGTTTTGCAAGTATGTGCATTAATAATTGCAGTTATATATTCAAAATGTGTACTTGCTTGCACCACCTCTGCTTCATCCTAACTCCACCCATGTGCACACCCACCAGCAAATTAATGCACATACTTTTATGCTGGTTGGTATTTATAAAATATTATTTATTCGAGGTGTGAAGATTGGTGGAAGACTCATCGACAGCCTTCGCTATGCTGATGATACCACATTACTGGCTGAAAGTGAAGATGATCTGAAACATTTGCTTCTCACAATCAAAGAACATAGTCTCAAAATGGGCCTGCACCTTAATGTCAAGAAGACAAAGATTATGACAACTGGCATAATCAACAGGTTCATCATTGAAGGAGAAGAAATTGAAATCGTGAACAACTTTAACCTACTTGGATCAACTATCAATAAAGAAGCAACAAGCAGTCAAGAAATCAGACGACACATTGCTCTTGGCAGAATGGCTATGAAAGACCTAGATAAGATTCTCAAGAGCAGAGATGTCTCTCTCCATACAAAGATTTGACTTGTTCATGCCATGGTATTTTCAATAACCAGAATAAATCCTAAATTTTTTTGTTGGACCGGCCAGCACTCTCTCTACTTGGCTGGCCGGTCCAACAAAAAAATTTAGGATTTATTCTGGTTATTTTCACTGAGTTCTGGGGTTATTTGGATGATATTGTACTCAGGGTGAAGGTGTTTTGGTTTTTACTATGGTATTTTCAATAACATCATATGGATGTGAAAGCTGGACAGGGAAAAGATAGACAGGAAGAAAATTGATGCCTTTGAATTATGGTGCTGGCGGCGAATACTGTGTATACCATGAACTGCCCGAAGAACAAACCAGTCGGTACTAGAGGAGATCAAACCTAAGCTTTCTTTAGAAGCTCAAATGACAAGACTTTGGCTTTCATACTTTGGACACATCATGCGAAGAGAGAGATCATTAGAGAAAGACATCATGCTTGGCAAGATAGGTCAACGCAAAAGAGGAAGGCCAGCAATGAGATGGATCAATACAATAACAGCAGCTACGGGTACCAGTCTGTCAACAATGAGCCGCCTGACTGAAGACCAAACACAATTTAGGACAGCTATCCAGAGGGTCGCCATGAGTCGACTCCGACTCGACGGCACTTAACAACAACAACATTTATTCGCATATGTTGCCACTTAATATGCATTAATAACTACAGTAGCAGCATTTACACACTTTCTTATCTGCTAATATAGGTGCCTTTTTATAAAAGTACCGCCTAAGTAGCTTCCCAGAAGCATAAACCCATTCATTTCAAATAATGATAAGTTGCTTTGCATGCATTTGCATGCTTTGTATATCATTATTACTTAACTTGCAGTGCACTGAAAATATCATGCATTAAGGGAAAATAACTAACAATTTAGTCATTTAATGTGTGTGATTTGATAAAAAAATGTGTTATGTCCTTAATGTGTGACTGACTGCCCCTCTCGATGTGCATAAGATCCAAGAGAGCAGTGCATAATTCTGGGTGAGATACTGATCTGTACCAGTAGAGAGAATCTTGGGGTAATAGTGACTCATGATCTCAGGGTAGCATAACAGTGTTATAAGATGGTGGCCACAGTCAGAAGAATGCTAAAACCTATAGGAAGTAGTACAACTAGTTGAAAAAGAGGTAATATTAAAGCCTTTGTACAGGGCATTGGTGAGCAGGGGGGGTTCTTTCATATTAGGCAAGTTGAGGCCCCCAAATTATGCCGCTGGTGGCCTCCTCACACTGCCTAAGAAAAAAAGGAAGATCGACAATTTGGTAGCATCTCCTGCATGCTGCTGTTGCTGCTGATGCTTGTCCTGTTTTGGTGCTGGCAGCGGCAGCAGCAGGCCTCCGAAGTTCAGACTGAAAATAAAAAAAGAAGCGCAGATTGGTGCTTCATTCCACTCCTGTGCACTACCTGGCCGGTCCTGCTCCCTCTGATGTTGCATCAAGGGGATGGGACCGGCAGCCTATGTGCAGGAGCAGAATGATGCACAGGCAAGTGGTTTTTTTCCAGTCTCAGAGGCCTGTTGCTGACACAGGAGAAGCAGTAGTGGATGGTGGCAGGGACTGGGGCGGAGATGGTAGACAGATGTGGAGGACACATTTGAACACAAGTTGAGGAATTGAGGCAGATGGACATAACTGGAGGAGCAGAGGGCAAAAGTTAGACACGGTGGGAGGGGTAGAGAGAAGATAGTGGACCCATTTTGGGGATGGGGCAGATGTTTGGCCACAAGTGGGGGGACGGAGAGCAGATGCTGAACACAAGTGGAGGGTGGTGGGCTGATGCTGGACATGGAGTGAGGGGCATAAGGTATGAAATGCAGGTGGTCGATACGGGGTGGGAGAGTGGGGGAACAGAGGCTGAATAGGGGCTAGGGGATAGAGGGAAGATACTATACAATATGGTAGGAGTCAGGAATGAAGGGCACATAGGATGGGGGCTTAGGGGTATGAAGGGAAGATGCTGGACATGAACTGGGGCATAGGGGGTGGAGGGCAGAGGATGTACACAGGATAGGATTGGAAGACAGATGCTGGACATGGGGTGAGAGAGAGGAGATGCTGGACATGGAATATAGGAGAGAGGAGATGCTGGATATGGAGTGGGGAAAGATGGGGATATGTTGGACATGAACGGGCATAGGGGATGGAGGGCAGAGGATGTACACAGGGTAGGTTTGATCTCCAGGAACAAGCAGGAATGAGTCTTCACACATGGGTACGTCAGCGCCGACGGAGCCTGCACGGGAATGCTCCCCAGCATCCAATCAGAAAGCCTTTAGGAGCATCCCTCGTGCCTGCGCGGTGACTTCCCGCCTTTCCCACTGCCTCTCCTCAGTTTTCGTTTTTCCGCAGAGCCAACAGGACGTACCTCCTGTCACCGCAGAAACGTTTTCTTTAAAATCCTTATTTTCTTGTTTTCTTGTGGTCGCGGCTGTCTTTCCCGCCGATACCAGTACCGCCGGTGCTTTATTCTTTTCTTTTCCAACTTAGAGAAATAACTTCTCCTCAGTTTTTTCTTTTATCTTTTTGAGGCCTAACAGGCCTTTCCAACATGGAGCCTTCTTCCCCTAAGAAGTGCCTTCACTGCGGAAACTTAGTTTTCTTTTTAGACTCCAGTGCCTGGTGTCTAATCTGTTTGGGTCCTGACCCCTTTTCCCCTGGTCCACCAGGCTTTAGTATCGGGAGAAGACCTTCTCTTTTTCGGGTATCCCTCGATGCCGTTTTTCCTCCGGAGGTGAGGACATCGGTTTATTCTTCTTTCCAGGATCAGATAACCCACAAACAGTCTGTTAAGACTAGCCAATTCTTGATGGGTAGGTCTCATGCCCAGCATGATGACGGCTCCGGTCTTGCCCTCAAGACCCCATTGGCAATAAGACCCCGGCGGGAGTCTTCGGGCTCCAAAGCATTTACGGGGTTTCAGGTTGTTCCTGGGGTTCACTCCTCACAGAACATACCTGAGCCATGCTCGGGGGTGGTATCCGCTTCGAGCGGTACCAATCCCCTGGCATCGGCACCGGTGTCGAGTGCTCCACTCTTCACCGAGAATCGTCAGCTGGTGTCCTCGGTACCTTCGGGGCCGATCGACTCGACCCAGACTGGCTTTCCTGCGTTCCCGCCATGCGTGGGGTTGGTACCGGCTTCGAGCGGTACCGCTCCCCCGGCATCGGCACCGGTGTCGAGTGCTCCACTCTTCACCAGGGGTCGTCATCTGGTGTCCTCGGTACCTTCGGGACCGATCGACCCGACCCAGACTGGTTTTCCTGCTTCCCAGCCATGCGCGGGGTTGGTGCCGGCTTCGAACGGTGCCGATCCCCCGGCATCGGCACCGGTGTCAAGTGCTTCGCTCTTCACCAGGGATCGTCGTCGGGAGTCCTTGGTGCCTTCTGGGCCGATCGATACGACCCAGTCTAGATTTCCTGTATCCCAGCCAACCGCGGGGTCGATACCGGCGTCGAGCGGTACCGATGCCCCGGCATCGGTGTCGAGTGTTCCACTCTTCACCGGGGCTCGTCATCTGGTGCCCTGGGTATCTTCGGGGCCGATCGATGCGCCCCGGATGGGCTTTCCTCTATCTACGCCATGCTTGGGGGGGTACCGGCTTCGAGCGGTATCGGTACCCCGACATCGGCGCCGGTGTCGAGTGTTCCTCTCTTCACCGGGCATCGTCCTCGGACATCCTCGGTGCTTTCGGTACCGATCAATACGATTCCGATTGACCTTCAGGTAGCGGCATCGCCGATTCCACCACCGACGCTCGTTTCGATGCCCAGTCTGGAATCCATATCCAGTCTAGATGACTTGGTTCCGACGCGTTTCGGAGCCGATCCATGTCACCTCCGACTACGTCGTACCGGGGATAATCACCAAAGCTCTCTGGTTACCTCGGTACCATTTCGGCAACCTCCGATACCTGCTACGATGGCATTACCGTCCCCGATGCCGGTGCCAGTGTCGGCGTCGTTTCCTGCAGTTCCATCGGTGCCATCGATCCTTTCTATGCCTAGCTTGGAATCGATACCGGGAACCGACGACGCAGTACTAACTGCCTCGAATCAGAACTGTCAGTATCGTTCTCCATCTAGCAGGATTCTTTTTATGCACCAGTCCAGTAGGTCTTCTGGTGTTCACGCTGCTCATTCAGCCTACCCTGGAATAGTTCCTCTGGGAGATCCTTCTTTTCAGAAATTTCTCCTTGACATGGCAGCCTTTCTTGCCATTCCTATTCCTGGTCCTACTCTTGACCAAGATCCTGCAGAAAAGGAAACCATAATGCTTCCCTTGCATCAGTCTTTGCAGGACCTTCTTCTGAGGATTTGGGAATCACCTTTAAAGGTTCCTGCGCCTTCTACACCATGAATGTTCTGTATCAGGTGCCTCCCTCTCCGGGGTTTCAGAAAAGCCAACTTCCGCATCATTCCATTGTAGTGGAATCAGCAATGAGGAAGGTCAGAAGCAAGAAGAAGCATTCTTCTTTCCCACCAGGTCTTGCATCTAAAGCACTTGATGCCTTTGGACGTCAAACCTTCCAAACTTCTATGTTGGCTTCAAGAATTATTTCATATATTTTTTATATGAGTCTCACACTTCAGGAGGTCACAGAGAAGTTATCTCTTTTGTCTCCTTTTTTGTCAGAACCTAAGGCCTCTGACTATTCCTTGCTTCTTAATCATAGCAGAATATCTCTTGGTTTCTTTCCCGGGCTTCTCTAGACTCTTTTGAGTCTGTTAGCAGATCCTCTGCTATTGCCATTGGAGCGCGTCGTACAGCGTGGCTGCAGGCTTCAGACTTGAGCAGATGGGCACAACATACACTGGGTAATTCTCCTTCTACTGGAGAAAACCTTTTCAATAGAGAAGCTTTACGTCAGGTTGCTCGTTGCTCCACTGACTTTCCTGGTTCTGGAAACCATCCTAAGCCTTCGTTTTCCCCAGGACGTAGGAAATGTCCTACCAAACCCTCTTTCCCGAAGAAGAGAAAGTTTCATCCTTCTTCTGCCCATCCTCCCGGTGTACCCAAGCAAGGGACATCTCATCCTGGTCTGAAGTCTCCCGACTCTACCCAGTCTACTCATAACCAGCACCCATAGGTTCCTGTGTATTGCATCTACAGTTAACTTCTCCTTAGCGGAAGTTTATTCTTCAAACTCTACACTGGTTTTCTTTTCCAGTATGCTATGCTCTTGGGATACTTTTGTCCATGGGTTACAGACTTCTCCCTTCTTACTACCACGAAGGGAGGTTACAACTATCCCATGATAGTTCTGTCCCCATATGGACATCTTTTCCCTCAGCTGACTTACCACATGGTAAGTCGCTTTCCAACCCCCTCTCTTCCAGGGTATCCCCTGCTTGAGTTGGTGCCATACTGAAACACTTCCTTTTCTTCCAGTGTAGACTGTTTGTTTTTCCTTCAACGCGTGCTCTGAACAACTCATCAGACTGGAACGGAAATCATCTCCGCTGCCTTTGCCTGTTTTCTCTCTGTTTTCATACAGGAGAATCCCCTCTGTTGTTTGGTTCAGTTGCTGTATATGCAGGAGTTCCAGTGATTACTTTAGTGCTCATTGCAAGCTACTTGCAACTATCTTGCATAATACTATTCACTGCAGCTTATCTTCTTCTAGCCATATCCTTTCCCAGGGTATGGCAACACACCTGACTTCTGTCAGTTTTATCTTATAATTCTCCTGCACACTGCTCTCTGCAACCTTCAGAGAAGCTTTCTGCTATGGGCCCTTGCTACAGAGTATTGAACTTGTCTCTGAGGGTCCCTCATATACAGAGGACAAGTTTTTTCTACGTGAATGTCCACGGAGTTTCCAATCTGGCCGGAAAATTCTCCTGTTCCTTCCAGCTTGGCATTAGGTTTTCTACTCCACTGGACAACGCATACTCTTTTACCGTACATGATGCCCCTGAACCCCTTGGCTGGGTCACTTTGGTATCTCCGTCTCTGCGTTCTTCTTGTCCTTTGGACATATCAGAGTCCTAAGGTACTGCTAACATACTCTTGCCAGACTGCTGTTATCCTCTGTGTTTCACGCAACCATGCTGGTTCTTCCACTGACCTACATTCCTGCTCCACAGAAATAGTTTCTCTATATTTCTTCAGATGGGTTTCACCCCCTATTATTGGATGGATTTTTTTTTTCCATCACATTCCCCATGTGAATGTTTTTCTGTGGCTCGGTTGCAGGCATGTATTTTTAAAATTATTTTCCTGTATGTATGTACATACATGTTTTTATATCCTGGGTGGGCATCAGCCATCCCGTCTCTACCTATACATATATCTATCTACATTCTATGTGTAGATATATATATCACGCTTGTCTAGGCATATATATATTCCCATATGTATAGATATGTATGTTTTTCCATACATATATATATATATATATATATATATATATATATATATATATATATATATATATATAGGTATGCGCATATTGGGAGATGTCCATAGCACCCTATGTCTAACCTATCTCCCTGAATGTCGGTGCTTAGGTTTTTATTTCCTTATGGGGTCCAGACAGTAAACTGCCTATTATCATACGGCTCAGTAACTGGGACTGGTTATACTAACAATTACTGCTGTGACGTCAAGAGCTTCTATTTTTGTTATACATCTCCTTTTTTCTATGCAGTCTCAAACTTCGATGTCTTCCTATCTCTTACCAGCTAGGAAAGACAGTGTACATCTTCAGACAACAATGGTAACAGAGCATGAGATATGCACAGATAATGCCTAATTGTAAAGAAGAGAGGGGGAAGGGCAGAGATCAACTGAGGTCTGTAACATTCACCAAGAATAAAACTGGACAGACTAGAAGCACCTTATGGTCCTCATTTGTCATATTTTGTGCTTCTCTGACTATGGATTAATTGATGACTCTATCTTCTACTTCTGCAATTACAGCTTAAGCCTTCTGAGAACAATCTATGGCATGTTGGCCTCCCTGTTTGAAAGTAGAAAAAAAAGAATGAGGGGTCATATCGAATTGGGTGTCAGAAATATTTAATTGTAATCTGAAGACCAGAAACAACCTTCTTGCTGCTTGAAGCAAGTTCATAAACTACACTCTCTGTACTACAGAGAAATTCCAAAGGCATTCTTTGTGAATGTGATGTCATGGATGAATGCAGCTTGAAATGGCTTTAAATCTCTTCTTGCAGCTAGTTCCAAACTAAGTCCATCTGCTTTGTTGTTTTACCGTGCTGGAAGTTGACTTACATGTGGACCAGACGGATAGACACTGTCTTCTCCCCTTCGTGATTTCTTTACTACTTCTACAAAAAACATGACTATGTTTATCTAAATGAGCTGGGTAGCAATTTGATTTCTAAGTTGGTTCTGTATCAGCTTTTCTCTCTGATTTGAGAGCTGCAGTTGAAACACGAGCTGCTTATGAATGCATGGTTTTCTGTTTAATTTGGCTGTGGAAGATGGAATTCATTGAGCTCCGTCTGTTCAAGTGAACCTTAAGCAACAGCAAGCAAAACATTTGTGCTCCTTTCTGTATGCCTAATGGCGGTGCAGCTGCCAGAGGATGCAGTATGGTGCTGGAGACTTCTGTTGTCTCAAGAGGGCAGTGCAGCCATGCTGGCCACTTCGACAAGATCATCCTAGTGCTGCTAATAACACGTTCCCCTGCTTTCAGTCCCACTATCCCCTCCAAATAAAAACAGAGTTGTGATTTTCCTAGATTATTGAAACCATTGCATAGAATGTTTAAGCAGTTGCATCTAAGTTATGTCCTTAGTCTTGTAATGGTGAACCAACCCCCAACTCTGGCTGCTATTGTAGATATACAGAAGCTTCAGGTCTCGTCCTTTGTTTCTTCCCTTGCCCAGGATCAGATTTAGCTCTTTCTCATCCATTGGCATTTTCTTTAGCAGCCCTGCCCAGAGCTTCCTCTTTCAGCAGCCCCTTCTCATGGTCTCTTCCTGGGTTGTTTCCTTCTCTCCTTCAATTGGCTTTGGTTCTGGTCCACATTCCAGGCCTCAAATCTTTAGGTGGAAATAAGAAATACATATCAGTGCTGTCCCTGTCAACTAGGGCATGCGTATTAGCGCTGAGTTGGTCATATCTCTATCTTCCTGCATGGGCTTCCTGTTACTAAAGACATTCATGTGAGGGCCAGGACTCCCACAGGGCCTGTTAGTGTAAGCTGGGTCACAGGTTCTGCTGCTCTGACTTTTCTTTTGGTTTTAATGCTGTCATAGAGAGGTGCCACCTGGATCTCAGCTGATATGCTGTGAACTTGGGGCTAGGGTTGACTACAGGACAGGGTGGCATCTTGAAATTTTCACAGCATAAGCATGCTACCAAATTGTGAAGGTGGACATCCAGAGGAGTTTGGAGGGGTAAGTGTGTGGAAATCCAGGTTTGCTTCTCTAAAATAATTCAACTATTAATGCATGTCATTGGTTCTCCCTGAGCTAATTGGAAACATTGGTATGCTTTTAAAACTAAATTTCAGGGGCTCAATATTCAGCGGCTTGTGTTTATAAAGTGCCCAGGCGTCGCTGCTGAAAACTAACCCCAGATATTCAATGCCGGGACCATATCTGGCCACTGGCATTGGATATCTGGGTAGCCGCTGCCCAGTTAACAATGGGTGCCACCTCCGCTTTGCCTTGATGCTAACCGTGTAGCATCAGGGTGTGTAGTGGCCCCATCCACACATATCCAGCAGCACTAAACATGTTAATGCCATTGCATATCCCACTAACCAACATTTGCACAGTTTGCATGTCTGCAGACTGTGTAAATACCTTTGAATATCCCCCTATGTCTTTTGTACAGTGATATTAGTTTTCAAGCTGTTTAAGAAGTGATGAGATTATTTTTTTTTTGCATCAATGGTTACACTCAAACAGAATGGCTGCTCAACTTGCAGGTCTTCCAGAACTGTTTATATGACTCCATTGAACAGCGTGAAGATTTTGTTCTAACTGGCTAATTCCATAAGAACATAAGATATGCCATACTGGGTCAGACCAAGGTCCATCAAGCCCAGTATTCTGTTTCCAACAGTGGCCAATCTAGGTCATACGTACCTAGCAGTTTCCCCAAGGGACACAGGTTCCACAATGCTTGTATTGGTTCAAGCATTGATATCCTGGGTCCCTTCTTAATAATGGTTTATGGACCTTTCCTCCAGGAACTTGTCCAAACCTTTTTTAAACCCAGCTACACTAACAGCCTTTACTACATCCTCCGGTAACAAATTCCAGAGTTTGATTACACGTTGAGTGAAAAAAATATTTTCTTTTATTAGTCTTAAATAGTTTACCCTGTAGCTTCATTGCATGTCCCCTAGTCTTTCTATATTCTGATAAGGTAAACAATCGATCTACGTTTACCCGTTCCACTCCGTACATTAATTTATAGACTTCTATCATATCTCCCCTCAGCCGTCTCTTTTCCAGGTTAAAGAGCCCCAACCTTTTTAGCCTTTCTTCATAGGAGTAGCCTTCCATCCCCTTTACCATTTTGGTGGCTCTTCTCTGAACCTTTTCTAAAATCGCTATATCCTTTTTAAGATACGGCGACCAGAATTGCACACAATATTCAAGGTGCGGTCTCACCATGGAACGATATAGAGGCATTATAATATCTTTTGTTTTATTTTCCATTCCTTTCCTTATCATACCTAGCATTCTATTTGCTCTCTTGGCCGCCGCTGCACACTGGGCCGAGGGTTTTAACATGGTATCCACAAGGACGCCTAAATCTTTTTCTTGGGTGGTGGTTCCTAATGTGGAACCTTGCATCGTGTAACCATAGTTTGGGTTGTTCTTCCCTAGGTGCATAACCTTGCACTTCTCCACATTAAATTTCATCTGCCATTTTGATGCCCAGTCTTCCAATTTATCAAGATCCTCTTGCAATTTTCCACAATCCTCCTGGGTTTTAACAACTTTAAATAGTTTTGTGTCATCAGCAAATTTGATAACCTCACTCGTTATTCCACTTTCCAGGTCATTTATGAATATGTCAAAAAGCAGCGGACCCAGAACAGATCCCTGGGGTACACCACTATTCACCTTTCTCCATTGGGAAAATTGGCCATTTAGCCCTACCCTCTGCTTTCTATCTTTTAACCAGTTCCTGATCCACAGTAGTACACTGCCTCCTATCCCATGACTCTTTAGTTTTGCCAAAAGTCTCTCATGAGGGACCTTGTCAAAGGCTTTCTGAAAGTCCAGATACACAATATCAACCGACTCACCTTTGTCCACCTGTTTATTCACTCCTTCAAAAAAACATAACAGATTAGTAAGACAAGATCTTCCTTGTCTAAAGCCATGTTGGCTGTCTCCCATTAGGTCATGACTATCTATATGCTGAGTAATTTTATTCTTTATGATGGTTTCTACCATTTTTCCCGGTACTGATGTCAGGCTCACTGGTCTGTAGTTTCCCGGATCACCCCTCGAACCCTTTTTAAAAATTGGTGTTACATTGGCGATCCTCCAATCCTCAGGTATTAGAGATGATTTTAATGATAGTTCACAGATTACTGATAGCAGGTCTGCAATCTCATATTTCAGTTCTTTCAACACCCTTGGATGTATACCATCCGGCCCAGGTGATTTGCTACTCTTCAGTTTATCTAATAGTTGTAAGACATCTTCCCGATGTATCGATATTTCCTTCAATTCTTCCACACCTTTAAATACCACTTCAGTCAAGGGTAACATCCCTACATCTTCCTCAGTAAAGACCGAAGCAAAGAATTCATTCAGTCTCTCCGCTATCGCCTTGTCGCCTCTTAGTGCTCCTTTAACCCCTTTATCATCTAATGGACCAACTGACTCTCTCACGGTTTTTTGCTACGAATGTACTTGAAAAGGTCTTTATTTCGCGTTTTTGCTTCCGCAGCAAGCTTCTTCTCAAATTCTCTCTTTGCCTGCCTTATCAATGCCTTGCATTTGACTTGCCAGTGCTTGTGCTGTTTCCAGGTTTCATCATTTGGCTCTTTTTTCCATTTCTTGAAAGATGCTTTTTTGGCAACAACAGCCTCTCTGACCTCAGCTTTAAACCATGCTGGCAATTTTTTAGACTTCCTTCCACTTTTCTTAAAGCGTGGAATACAGCTGGTCTGGGCTTCCAAGATAGTATTTTTCAACAACACCCAAGCTTGATGTACGTCTTTAACCTTTGCAACTGCTCCTTTTAGTTTTTTCTTAACTGTTTTCCTCATTCTATCATAGTCTCCCTTTCGAAAGTTAAAGGGTAGTACTGTGGATTTCCTTACTATCCCTCCTCCACTAATTAAATCAAAGGCGATCATGCTATGATCACTATTGCCAAGTGGCCCCAACACCCTTATCTCTTGCACTACATCTGGTGTTCCACTAAGGACTAGGTCTAATATTGCTTCCCCTCTGGTCGGTTCATGAACCAGCTGCTCCAAGAAGCAGTCATTTATTTCATCTAGGAACTTTATCTCCCTAGCATGTCCTGTTGTGACACTGACCCAGTCGATGCCGGGGTAATTGAAATCACCCATTATTATTACTGCACTGTAACTTTTGCTAGCTTCCTTGATTTCTTTGAGCATTTCATCATCCATTTGTTCATTCTGGCCAGGTGGACGATAGTACACCCCCACTGCCATCGCCTTCCCCTTTTTACATGGAATTTCAATCCATAGAGATTCTACAGCAAATTTTGTTTCTTGCAAAACTTTAATCCTTTCTGATTCAATGCCCTCTCTAACATAGAGCGCAACCCCTCCACCAATTTGATCAGCTCTATCATTTCGATATAGTTTGTACCCAGGTATCACAGTGTCCCACTGGTTGTCCTCCTTCCACCATGTCTCTGATATTCCAATCATATCTAACCTCTCGTTTAGTGCTATATATTCTAACTCTCCCATCTTGTTTTGTAGACTTCTAGCATTTGCATACAAGCATTTTAGAGACTGTATTTTATTCATATTAATTTGGCTATTGGTAGACATGGGTAATTTGGGATCTTTAAGTTCTGTCTGCTCCATACTCGAGGGCATTTGGGCTACTTTACTCTTTTTTGGAACCTCTCTGCTTTTTGTAGTATCCTTCAAGGATACATTCTTCCGAACCATGCGCTCTTGGGCGACTGTCGGCTTTCCCCTATTATCTAGTTTAAAAGCTGCTCTATCTCCTTTTTAAAGGTTAATGCCAGCAGCCTGGTTCCATCCCGGTTAAGGTGAAGCCCATCCCTTCGGAAGAGCCCCTCCTTTCCCCAGAATGTTCCCCAGTTCCTAACAAATCCGAACCCCTCATCTCTGCACCATTGTCTCATCCACGCATTGAGACTCCGGAGCTCTGCCTGCCTATTGGGTCCTGCGCGTGGAACGGGAAGCATTTCGGAGAACGCTACCCTGGAAGTTCTGGATTTCAACTTCCTACCTAAAAGCCTAAATTTAGCTTCCAGAACCTCCCTACCACATTTTCCTATGTCATTGGTACCAACATGTACCAAGACAGCAGACTCCTCCCCAGCACTATCTAAGACCTTATCTAGGTGGCGTGTGAGGCATAGAAAGAAGGAATGCTACCCACAACCTGGGAAGATTTAGGGCGTCTTTTCCTAAAGAGTGCTATGGTGTTTAACCTAACACACCAAAGCCCTGAAACTCTGTGGCGCTAGGTGCAATACCAGTGCATTAACTGTCGGGTGTGGAAAGCATTTCCCCAGCATTTAATGCGGAGCAGGCCATGTTAGTGCAGGTGCACTTAACTCCACCTATCGAGGTGAACCCACACTAATGTAATTAGTGCACGGTGTGAACCCAGTGCTAACTGCTCTGAGTTCACCATGTCTACTCTCCACCCCTAACCTGCCCACTCGCGATCCTAACACAGGTTGCAGAGTTAACATGGGAATCGTCCCGAGCTAACTGTTATGGCCCAATGCTAGCTGGCAACATGTTCCCCAGCGCACCTTCAGCGTGCACCAGAATACGCTTTGACAGCTAGCGCCCTTTGGTAAAAGACCCCCTTAATGTATATCATAGGTCATGCTTCATAGTGAGCCAAACTGTGTCATGAAAGGTGAAATTAGACTTACCTGCTAATTGTTGTTCCTAGAGGAACTTCAGTCTAGTCCCGAACCTCTGGGGTTAAGCACCTCCTCCAGCAGCTTTGGAGACTGAGAAATGTCATTCTTCTGATGACACTGGTACAAATACTCCTGGGACCGCCGCCTCTGTCCAGTAATCTATTGACAAAGCAGACTCACCAGAGCAACAATCAAGTAGCAATATGATAACAAACTGTCAACTAAGCTAACTTTAACTAAACAATTGGAAAGAATTGCTCCTGTTATCCCGCCTTCGAAAAATGAAGGTACGTATTTTAACCTGTGCTAAGGAAGTCCGCCCTTCCCCGCTCCCCGAAGGATTATGACCGCCCCTGATCCCCTTCTTCTCAAAAACCCTCCCTTCTTATGGCCTGCACTCTCATAGTAGATTGTTCTTCTTACCTCTTGACATAATATCGTGCTTCAGGCAAAATTCTCAGAATAAACGAGGGAGGGATGTGGGACTAGACTGGAGTTCCTCAAGGAACAACAATTAGCAGGTAAGTCTAATTTCACCTTCCTTATCGCCCCTCCAGTCTAGTCCCGTACCTCTGGGGATGTAACAGAGCAGTGAAAAAACTTTCTTAACGGGAGGGACCTGCCAGGCTAGCCTGAAGCACCGCTGAGCCAAACATATTATCCCTTTCCGCTTGCACATCTAGACGGTAATGCTTTACAAACATATTGAAAGATGACCAAGTAGCCGCCTTACAGATCTCAATAGCCGGCACTAGATTGTACTCTGCCCATGACGCTGCCTGTGCCCTAGTCGAATGAGCACTAATGCCTTCTGGCACTGACTTTCCTTTCAGAATATAAGCTGATGCTATAGCCTCTTTAAGCCACCTCGCAATGGAAGCTTTACTGGCTGCTTCACCCTTTCTTGCTCCTCCAAACAGGACAAAAAGTCTATCCGTTTTTCTGAAACTCGCTGTCCTCCGAATATACTTCTTTAATGCTCGACGAATGTCTAGATACTGCAAGGATCCCGAGTTTGACTTTCCATCAGGCTCCTCAAAAACTGGAAGAGAAACCACCTGATTCACATGAAAAGCTGAAACTACGTTTGGCAAGAAAGACGGAACTGGCCTCAATACTACCACCTTATCATAAAAGGACAAAAGGGGCTTCCGACAAGACAACACCTGCAACTCCGAAATTCTGCGAGCTGAACATATCGCCACTAGAAATACTACCTTGAGCATAAGATCTTTAACCGACGCCTTAGACAAAGGCTGAAAAGGCTCGCTTACTAACTCGTCCAACACCAAAGCAAGATCCCACTGAGGAACCGGAGATCTACATGGAGGCCTCAAAAGAGACACTGCCCTTAAAAAGCGCTTAATATCGGAATGCGCTCCCAGCGTCTCTCCTCTTATCTTTCCCCTATAACATGCCAAAGCTGCCACCTGCACTCGCCAATCCTTTGTCAAATCCGTCTTGCAAAAAAGCCAACACGTGTGACACTGAAGCACTCAATGCCTGTACCGTCTTGTCCTCACACCATGCCTCAAACACTCGCCAGATACGAACATACGCCAATGAAGTAGACCTCCTCCAAGCCTTCAAAATGGTGGAAATAACTGCCAAAGAGTATCCTCTCGCTCTCAGCCTCGCCCTTTCAAGAGCCAAGCCGTAAGCGAGAATCGATCTACCTGAGGCATGAGAATGGGACCCTGGAACAACAGATCCTTCCGACCTGGTAGACGCCAGGGCCACTCCACCAGAAGTCTGGTCAGATCCGCGTACCCTGGCCTTCTCAGCCAATCCGGTGCTATCAGAATTACCTGTCCCTTGTGAACCTCTATTCTTTGTAGCACCTGACCTATTAAGACCCAGGGGGGAAAAACGTAAAGGAGCTGCTGCTCTGGCCACTTCTGAATGAGAGCATCGAGACCCTCCGACATCCTTTCCTTTCTTCTGCTGAAGAATCTGCCGGCCTTTGCTGACTCGAATGTCACCATTAGATCCTTCACCAGCTCTCCCCAGCGGTTCACTATCATTTCGAAGACCTCTGGATGGAGAACCAATTCTGCTGGGTCCACTCTGACTCGACTCAGAAAATCGGCCGCCACATTGTCTACTCCTGCCACATGTGCCATCGACACCGCTACCAAATGTGCTTCGGCCCACTCTAACAGTTGTTCAGCCTCGGATTCCAGTGGCGCACTGCTGGTGCCGCCTTGCCGATTGATGTAGGCCACTGCGGTTTGTCAGACGGCTGCCTAGGGTGAGAACTTACACAATCTTGACGATGCATATATTCATATGATTCTTGCAAGGTATTGTGGGTATTGTAGTTCATTCACTCCCAAACACAGCTGAAGACAATAATTGAGTTGTGAAACCAGTGGTAAGGCCAATAAAATACTTCTTTTATTGATGGGGTTTAATTCACCCAGCACAAATATGCTTGGTAGCAATATAAATGAGGTTACTTGCTTGCAGTGTTTAAATGGATAACATAAAGTCACAAAGCAAATCAGAAAACAACCTTCAGCTTGTCAGGCAATTAGCTAATGTTTTCTTAGCAAATAATTACCAAATAAAAAGGCACAAAGAAATGAATAAACTTTGCTTGTTAGGTTAACTTCTGCTTATTTTCCACGCAGATCCCAGCAGTGATTCTCCCTTGCTCACACACACAATCAGGTGCAGCTTTAATTACTATCAATTGACCAGCTGAAACCCTTTAGCTGGCTGGCTGCTACTGTGTGAACCCAAATCCTGCTTTAAGAGCTGTTTGCAGTGGAAATAAAGAACAAAGTTAGGTTTCTTTGTGATGGCTGATGTGTTTGCTCACAGAAAGCTAGCAATAGCACTTGGATAAAGAACAGTCCATGTAAACAATAGTTTCATCTGCTGTATCTCCCCCTTCATCAATCAGCATAGGGTCACTATCATACATTGGCAGAGACGAGTCTTTCCATAAGGCACTATCATGAGAATGCTTATTCCCTTGCTGCCATTCACTATTATAGATAGGGTCTGGATCAGTGTTCATACCTGAGCCTCTCCTGCTATCATAATTCCTCTCTGTATAGCCTGGCCAGTATGTAATCCAGTTCTGATGTCCAGCCTTCCAATCTTGATCCCTGGACACTGGATCTTTCCTCACATGCCTTCTGGCATAGGTCTGAAAGTCCTTTCCACGTGCAGTCTTCTCTCTTCCAGGTAGCCACTGGTGATTCCTATCTCTGCCATTCCATTCCTCTGGCTGACTCCAGTCCAATGGACTCTGCTGGCACTTGGAATACCTCCCAGTATGGGTACTGCCTTGGACTCTCCCAGACCTTCCAATGGGCTTTCTTCTCTTCCTTCCAGAGAATTTCCTTCTTTCTCTATCCGCTTGGCTTGGCTTCTGTTTCTCCAGGTGATACTGGTGCTTGAGCTTGTAGCCGTTGCTGTATCTGTGTCTGAAGCTCTTTCTGTAGCTTTTGCTGAAGCTGGGCTGGAGCTTGTAGCCGTTGCTGTCGCTCCCCCTGAAGCTGTTATCAGTAGAATAAGCTCTATTCTTATTCTGTCCTAATGTGTGCTCCTCCCTAACACAGCGCAGCTGTGTTGAATCAGGTCCTGCCCCTTGAGATGAGTGCTTAGGGATTACCTCATAGCTCTCTTGATTGCACACACGTTTTCTCACTTCAGCCCCTCTCATGGCTGCTGGAAACCTGGTGCATTCTGGGACTGGTAGTCTTTTATGTGAAAACTCTGTTTTCTTACTTCTACCAGAACTGACAGGTTGCTTGTTCAGAGTCACATCATCTTTTCTATAGCTCCTACCTGAGCTATGATAAGCTTCCTTATCACAGGTTGCATTGTCGGAGAATATGCGCACTGCCTTTCTCCTTAAACAACTCTGAAAAGCCCTCAGCACCAGAGTGACCGCCCTCAATTCCAATCTGTTGATGGACCATGTCCTCTCCACGTCGGTCAACTGTCCTTGGGCAAAATTTCCATCAATGTGTGCCCCCCAACCCAAAAGACTGGCGTCCATCGTAAGGGGTATCCAGGTGGGAGCCTCCAGAGGCATGCTCTCTTCCAGCACTCCTGGCCTCAACCACCACTGCAGCGCCTGCCTTGTCTCCAGCCGACATGGCAGTCTCTGAGACAAGGAATCGCTCTGGTGCGACCATCTTCTTAGCAATGCCCTCTGCAACGGCCGCATATGAGCCCACGCCCACGGCACTAACTCGAGTGTCACCGCCATTGTACCTAGCAACTGCAGATAATGCCACGCTGTGGGAATCTTTCAGTTTAGAAAGGCGAGGACTAGCTTTCTCAAACCTTGTGCCCGAAACGCGCCCCCAGATACTCCAGGCTCTGTGAAGGCTCTAATCTGCTCTTTGCCATGTTGACCACCCAGCCTAGGCTCTGAAGAAACTCCACCACTCTGGTTGTCTCTGACTCGCTCTCTCTTTTGGACTTTGCTTGAATTAAGCAATCGTCTAGATAAGGGTGCACCAAAATCCCTTCTTTTCTCAATGTCACTGCCACGACCACCATGACCTTGAAAGTCCGTGGAGCCGCTGCCAACCCAAAAGGTAATGCTCGGAATTGAAAGTGCCCCATTGGAACTGCAAATCTGAGGAATTTCTGATGCTCCTGGCGAATCGGAATGTGAAGATAAGCTTCCAACAAATCCAGAGAAGTAAGGAATTCTCCTGCTCTTACTGCCACAATCACCGATTGCAGGGTTTGCATATGAAAGTGCAACACTCGCAGACAGCGATTTACCTTTTTGAGATCAACAATTGGGCTAAAGGATCCCTCTTTCTTTGGTACCACGAAATATATGGAGTATTGACTGTGCACTGGTCTCTTGGTACTGGCACCACCGCATTGAGGTTCAGTAGTCTTTCCAACGTCTCTTTCACCGCCTTGACCTTGAGAGGCGCCCTGCATGGCGACTGAATGTAAGCATCGACCACTGGGTGTTGGAGCTCGAGAGCATAGCCTTCTCGAATGACTTCCAACACCCACTGGTTGGAAGTAATTTGGACCCAAGCAGGATAAAAGTCCCGTAACTGCCCTCCTATGGCTACCAATCCCACCTGGGTCCTCCTTGCTTCATTGTGGTTTTCTAAGATTTGAGGAAGAGGGAGCAGTGAATCCTCTGCTTGCCCCTCTAAAACCTCAAAACCCCTGATTTCGATAGGAGAAACGGGCCCTTTGAAATTGCCCAAACTGTGCTGGGCAGAAACAGCGAAATTCTTTCTGCTGATTCTTGTTTGCCGGAGATGGCCGCCCCTGTTTTTGTTTGTCCTCTGGGAGTCTCCCTTCCTTAGACTCTCCTAAATCCTTTACCAACTTATCCAAATCCTCACCAAAAAGCAGCTTACCCCTAAAAGGTAGCTTTCCTAATCTTGTCTTAGAGGAACTATCTGCCGCCCAATTACGCAGCCAAAGATACCGCCTAGCTGCTATCACTGACGCCATACTTTTAGACAGACTCCTAATAAGGTCATAATGAATGTCAGGTAGGTAAGCCGTCCCAGATTCTAACCTGGACGCTTTCCCCTCTCTCTCTCTTCCAGTTGGTCTCCCTGAATATGCTGAGACCATCGAAGACAGGATCTAGCCACCCAGGTCCTACAAACAGACGCCTGAATGGAGAGTGCATTGATGTCGAATACCTGTTTCAACAAGGTATCTAGTTTCCTATCTTGAGCATTCTTGAGAGCGGCACTACCTTCCACCGGGATGGTAGTATTCTTGGTCACTGCCGAGACCGCTGCATCTACCTTAGGTGACTTAAACAACTCCCGATCTTGATCAACTATCGGGTAAAGGTGAGACATTATCCTGGAGCCCTTAAGCCCTGCTTCGGGCATGTCCCATTCTTCCTGAATCATTTCCTGCACCACTCTGTGTACCGGGAAAACTCTCTGTAACAAGGGATCTTCTAAAGATGCATCCTCCGCAGGCCCTGCAGAAGGTATATTTAGTGCTTTTAGTATTTCTGCTATGAGAGCAGGTAACTCGTCACGTCGGAAAACCTGGATCACCCTCGCCTGATCTTCGTGTTCCGCTAACTCTCCTTCCTCTATCTCATCCTCCATCTCCAAGTCCTGTTCTCCGTCCTCCGAGAGAGGGCCCTCCGAAGACACTGACTGCTCATGCCTATTCTTTCCCTTCCTAGACTTCTTTGAAGGAACGTCAATAACACCCAATCCTAGAGGGGTCTCCGGACGCTTTACGCCCAGCCCCGCTTCCACTGAAGCCGTCTCTGGTCCCTTCTTACTGCTACTGAAGGCTTGTTGAAGCAGAGCCACAAAATCCTGAGAAAATATTACCGCCAGTTCTCCTGGCAATGCCGTCTGAGAAGGCGGTATATACGGAGCCCAGGAAGGCTCCGCCACCGGCTCCAGTAAGGGTACTGAAGGAGAGACAAGTTCTGGGAAAAGTACCGATGCTCCTTTCTGGCTCTCCCCACCAACCAAAGCACAGCCCTTTTATCCTCCGTTTGAATCCTTCCTCCCCTGCCCCCTGCACTGAAAAGAGGGGGAGGGAGAGAAGAAGGGGGCCCCAGCACAACTTCTTTCTTTCTTTCTTTTTTTTTTTTTTTAACTCTTTAACTCCCAAATTGAGCCTAGAATAATAATAGCCTATACTTTGCCTAATTCCACTCTCCTTAAATGTTTCCCCAGTGAGCCTTGAACCTCCAGGCTCACAACCCTCCAGCTGCTATGGAGACTGAGATTACTGGATAGAGGCGGCGGTCCCAGGAGTATTTGTACCAGTGTCATCAGAAGAATGACATTTCTCAGTCTCCAAAGCTGCTGGAGGAGGTACTTAACTCCAGAGGTTCGGGACTAGACTGGAGGGACGATAAGGAAGCAGCTTTAAAGACTACTTCCTCAGCCTTGTCCAAATGCTCCATTAGATATATGTGTGCATGTATAGATAATACCTTTCATGCCAGAGTGCTCCCATAATGTTTTATAGCTCATTTGTGAGGTTGTCCTGCAGTCTGCAAGTATGATCTCCCAATTGATCATATTTTGTATACAGTAATATTTGCCATGAAACCATCGCAAGTAAACTGTGTGAAATACCTCCTATGCATAATTACTACATCCTTACTGAAGCATGAAAGATTAAAACAGTGCAAATCTATAATGTTCTTGTTCATTATATCTTGTAAAATTATCCGGCTGATACATATTCTACCACTATGAAACTAATTTTTATGTTCAGTTTCTCACAGCTAATGCAGATTTGTTTAAATGGAACATCAGCAAGGTGTTCTTGGTTTGTTTTTGTGAGCTTCTCACAAGGAATGTGAAGAAAATAAGAAATCAATATGTATTTCTGCTGTTCCTTTTTTGCCATGAAGAGATGAGGATTGGATAGAGCTAGCTCTGTAATGTTCTTTACTATTTTTTACTCTTACCCTTAATTTATTTTTTCCTTTTTAGTATTACTATAAAACAGTAGCTCTTCAAGAAAAGCTTCATTGTTTCCTGTAGCAAATATATGACGGCCATGACAGTTTCTGAAAGAATTTGGTTCTCACTTGCTTTCACCAAAAACCAAAATTATTCTGGTACAGGATGCAGTGGATTACCTAAGTCAATTGTTAATTAGAAAGCTCATTCTACTTTTAAGGAACCCTTGCTGTGCTGTGTTACACAAAACACTGTGCAGTTGTCCCCAAGGGACAGTTAGGCAACCCTTCCGTTGTTGCAGAGACTACTTTGGGAAGGAGGTATATGAACTAAGATTTTGTTTTCTTCCTGTGTGCAAGTCCTCTCTTTTGAAGGGCTTGCCAAATAGTAGCCCTGCTGTGAGTCATCTTTTTCATGCTGGTTCCCAACATCTCTGCAGATCCCGCTGAAATCCATTCAAAGTAAATGGGTAGAGCATTTTGTTGCATGCACAATGCAATACTCTAAAAAGTTTGAGAAGATATAAAATAGGCATAATCTTGCATGGAGCAGTGACAGAAGCAGAGCCATGAAACATCGCCATCCCCACAGGAGGAGTAACCTATTAGAGCAGCAGGCAGAGAACCAAAAACATCGAGGTTCAAGTCCTGCTAACATTCCTTGTAACCTTGAACTAGTCTCTTCACTCCCCAGTGCCTCAGCTGTAAGCTTAGAGCTAGATTTGCTAACTTATGATAATGCATGAATGCATGTTATAGCAATGTAATGTGTCAGAGAATGGGCACCATGGACTGTAATGGGTCCTGCAATAAATAATGTGCATGGAAGTGTAATACATGGATCAGTAAATCCAGCCCTTTGATTTTAAATCCTCTGGGGATGGAAATATCTACCAAATCTGAATGCAGCTCACTTTGAGCTATGAAAGGCGTGAACTTTAGATCACAATAAAAAGATGCATGTAGTGTACATTTTTTAACGAACAAATGCCGTTCATTCTAAAAGAAGCCTGGGGAGGCTAAGCCTTCTCAAGGCCAAGGCCAAGGCAAGAGATTAAGTGAGTGGCGAGAGAAGAGAGCACGAGGAGGAGTAATTTTTATTTATTTATTTAACAGGTTTTTTATAGTGCTTTATCATTTCAATCAAAGTGGTTTACATTGTAACTTAAACTTGGTAAATGTACATTATACAGCAGCATTGATAGCTTGGATTTTTCTGAGCAATGGAGGGTTAAGTGACTTGCCCAAGGCCACAAAGAGTGCTAGAGGGAATTGAACCCTGGTCTCTTGGTTCCCAAGCCAGAGCACTAACCACTAGGCTACTCCTTCACTCCACAGAGTAAGAGTGCGAGTGTGTAGAGGGGGAGACAGGTAAGAGACTGATAGAAGGTATCTACTCCATGGTCTTCCTCCACTCCTTGTTTGTGTAGAGGGGAGAGACAGGAGAGAGCAAGAAAATGAGGGAGGTGGGGCACAGAGGGGAGAAGGCAGAGATGGTGTGAGTGAATGGTGTGGGGTGGGAAGTAAGAGAGCAAAAGCGAGGGGAGCAGAGAGGAGAAAGCAAGAATGAGAGATGATGGCAGATACAAAGGAGAGAGCAAGCGAGTATGTTGAATGAGAGGGAGATCAAAAGTGGGAGGAGCAATAGTGTGGGAGGGAGGTGTGGAGGAAACAAGAGTATGTGGGGGAGCAGTGAAAGGAGATAGCAAGTGCATGTGAGGGGCAGTCAGAGGAGGGAGCGAGAATGTGCATATATTTGAAAAGCATCTTCAGCTTATTCCGAATATGGTTGTCAAGATACTTGCTCACGCCTCGCGATTTGACTACGTGACCCCCCCCCCCCCTTCTCATTCACTTCATTAGCTCCCAGTTTCCTGCCCCATTCAATAGAAACTCCTCACCTTGGTTCACAAGGACCTCCACACTGGCACTCCTCTTTATCTTTCCACTGTCCTCATTTTGCACTCTCCACATCGGGTTCTCCGCTCCATTCATGCCAATCACCTTCGCCTCCCTCCTGTTACACGGGTCAGGCTAGAAATCACTCACCATGCTGCCTTTTATTTCCTAACTCCATCCCTCTGGAATAATCTGCCTCCTGGAACTATTCTGTGCCAGGTTTAAATCACAACTTAAAACTCACCTTTTTCAGAAAGCATTTGACCTACCAGATTCTTAACTCCCCCATATTCTCACCCTCCTGACCTTGGTCCCCTGCCCAGTACGAAGGCTCCTACCTTTCCTATCAGACATGGTGCTCCTTTCTTTACGATTGTACACAGCCCTGCTGCGAATGTGAAGGGCGATATATCAAACTCAGTAAACATAACAGAAAGATAGTTTGAGGAGAAAGCAAGAGAGGGTGGGTGAGCAGAGAGGAGAGAGATTGTATGAATGAGGGATCGATCGAATGGGAGGTGATTATGAACTATGTTTGGGAAGGCAGTTGAAAAAGAGAAAGAGGAGAGTGAATGAAAGTGTGGCATAGAGAAGAGAGCAAGAAATGGTGTGTGTGTGTGTGAGAGAGAGCAAGGGTGGGGGAAGAACCAAAAGTATGGTATATGCAGGGAGGAGACAGAGAAGAACGAGCAAAAGTGTGTGCATGGGTACTCAGT
Source organism: Ichthyophis bannanicus (assembly GCA_033557465.1). Classification (NCBI taxonomy): domain Eukaryota; kingdom Metazoa; phylum Chordata; class Amphibia; order Gymnophiona; family Ichthyophiidae; genus Ichthyophis; species Ichthyophis bannanicus. Next base: position 1,415,152,626 of record CM066031.1, on the reverse strand, counting down.
GAGAGGGGCTAAGCAAGAGAGTATGTGTAAGAGAAGGAGGGTAGGGCAAGAGTATTTGGAAGAAAGAGAAGAGGGACGGAATGAGTAAGTGTGTGGGGGGATGATAAAGTAAGAATAGGAAGAGAGGTGAGTAAGGGGAGGGAGGAACCGTGGAAAGAGGGATGAATGGAGAGTGAGATAGTAAGGCGGTGGGAAAAGAGGAAGACAGATGAGAGGGAAAAGAGAGATCAGGGGTGGCAGGAAATGGACCCTGGGTTGGGTGGGGGGAGGAAAGGAATCAATCTATGATTATAATAGAGGTTAAAGAAGAGGAGGAATGGTAAAAATAGAAAAGGTAGGAGAGAAGAAAAAAAGCAGGAAAAGAGAGGGGAAAAAAAAGAGGAGGAAGAATTTAAGTATCTGCCGCTAAAGGAAGGAAATGAAGAAGGAAGAGAGAACTGAAGCATAAAATAGAAAGAAATGATGCCAGATTGGAAGGAAGAACAGAGACAAGGGCAAAGAATATGAAAGATGTTAAACCAGAAAATCAAGCGAGACAAGGCTGGCATAAGGAGATAAGGCACTCTAGGTGAGCCTCATCCCTTGCGCCCCCCCCCTCCCCAGATGTGTCCATTGCCACCGTTGCCGCCCCTCTTTGGCACCGACAATGGTGGCAATAGCTACAAAGATCCCCATGGTGCTTACCTTCAAGCTTTGGCGCTGTGGGGCTGTTTGCAGCTATTGCTGTCACTGTGTGTCCCGGAGAGGGGTGACAGTGGGTGCCCCTGGAGGGCTAGAACTCTAGGAGATCACCTATTTCACCTAATGGTAGCACCAGCCTTAAGCCAGAACCACCAAAGGTTGAAAACTATTTTTTATATTTTTATTCTGATAGGGAATTACTATTTCTCAAATGATATTCTCTGGGGGGGCAGTTAGAGAAGAAAGGGAGCCTGCCCTGTCCCTCCTTGCCCAACCACCCCTTCTCCAGCTCCTCTGTTTCTGCCTCTCCAGATAAGTGAGTCAGTAGCTGCCAGTGGCCTCCGTTTTAAACTGAGTCAGGCACACGATCAGGAGCCACAAGGAATAAGGTCACGTTGAGACTACTGACTTTGGCAAACAAATGGCTAAGTGCGCTTTCTACAGAAGTGCTTTGTGCTCCTGCAGCTTTTCTTTTTTATAGCAAACTGTCTCCTCCTGTGTTGCTTCAGGTTTTTGTCTGCTAGCAAGTAGTTTTCCCATAAATATGGCTGAGCAGGTGTTGCTCTGCTACTAACTGAGTTTCCAGCTGTTGTCTTCCAGCGCTGATTCTGTTGCTGAATCTTAGGAAGCAGACTAGAGAACTATCAGGCCTGAGATGGAGGCTATCCTTGCAGGATATGGCAGTTTTGTTTCCAGAAGATGGTCAGGAAGGCCTGGCTAGCTAACAAAGACGGCCCTTCAGCTGCTGGGTGTAGTTCCAATTTTGTATCCCCTTTGGCAGCAGCACAGAGACTGCTGCAGTGTGGCCAGCCAGCAAAATTAGGAAATAAGGACCTCTTTTATTTACTCAGGCTGCTGAATCATGGACATTCCTGTCTGCCTGGAGTCAGGCAGTTCTACTTTCCACTGGAAATCTCAGGAGTGTTTTGTTGCTTTCATCTCCGTGTTCACACACTTGTTTTAGTGTTCTTTATGGAAATGGTGAAACTGAGCAAGTACAGTGGCAGTACGAAACACATCTGCACTAGCTATTTCACACACTTCGGTACTTTTAAATAACCTTTTGTTAACCTTCCTGTTGATTTTGATTAAAAAAAAACAAAACGCACCAGCTTGTGAGTGGAAACTCTCTCCGAATAAACAAGTGTGAATTGGCTGGGCACAAAAATTAAAAATTTACGTGGACATGTTAAGTGCATTAAATGTAGGCAGCTTATGACATAGAAAATGCATTTACAGTAAGCAGCACTTATTGGATGGAGAAGGAATAAGGATTTACGTCAGTAGCCCAAAATAGCATAGCATACAGGTATGTGCAAAATGAGGACAGTTCAATTTAAACCTCCCCTGATCTTTGGAAGGGGCGGTATAGAAAAGCTGTCCAAATAAAGAAATAAAGCAGCAGATGTGTAAACGAGCCTTCGTTTCTGTACAGGGGCTTATATTTGGTAGCAACATGGAGGAAGTTTACTGCTGAAGACAAAAAAAAAATAGAAAAACTTGAGCATCAGAAGAAAACCAGTTTCATGCAATTTATGCTAATGTCAAATGGGCATGCTTGAAATCAAGTTGAGACTTGCTGGCTAAAGGGAAACAGTTATTTAATAGGTACTTGGGCAAGCAGTGGTCATGAAAGTTGATTTAGCAGGATGCCACTGCTCCATTATTTATAGCTCTTCATTATTACATGAAGCTACTTCTCTGCGTATGTGTGTGTCTGTATATATATGTATATGTAATTATTCACAGATAAAGATACAGTGTTAACTCTGCCAAAGATGTTTGTCTCCACTAAACTCTTAACAAAATCTGTTAGCATATAGGCCATATTAAGCAGGACAAAACAGAGCACACTGGGGCATGCTGTTCAGTATCAGCTGGAAAACCCAGATCTCGGGTCATAGTAGTATAAAAGCAGAATCACACTTTAGGTGTGTGCTTACATGGACAGCCTATTTGTATGGATTTGTGTGCTTTCTGTCAAAATGGCACTGGCTTCTACCTACCAGAGCAAAATAAGGGACAATTGTTTCATCCTCCTGTATACCACTGTTTTTACTGGCTAATTCAATTACACTGGCTACCCATAACAGCTCGCACAAAATACAAAATACTAACAACCACCTTCAAACTCATCCACAACTTAGCACCTTCCTTCCTCAACAACCTAGTAAGATTGCAACCTCCTACCCGAAACAGAAGAACCCACAATTCCAACATCCTTCACACTCCAACAGATATAAGATCTGCCAAAACTAACACCAGCCACAGGGCTTTCTCATATGTGGCGCCAACACTGTGGAACCAACTCCCACCAGAACTACGAGCTAGCAATGACCTTCTAGACTTCAGAAAGAAACTCAAAACGCACATTTTCCAATCACATTTCAACCTGAACTAAACCCACAGATGGAGCAGCCCCTGACCACTGTGTCCAAGAAGATATCCTGTATATATGTATTTATGTATATCTGTAAATGAACTCCCCCATAGCTAAGAGTGTTAACTCGGTATGATGTGCTTTTCTGACAATCTGTATGTAAGCAAAATTTGTACCTGCCTTGATTCGACAGTCCAAGAAGATTATCCTGTATATATGTATTTATGTATATATGTAAATGAACTCCCCCATAGCTAAGAAGTGTTAACTCTGTATGATGTGCTTTTCTGACAATCTGTATGTAAACAAAATTTGTACCTGCCTTGATTCGGCAGTTTCACAATAGTAATCCTACCCGCTTCTGATCGCTGGAAGGAGCGGGCTACAAATGCTTGCTAAATAAAATAAATAAATAAATAAATAAAATGTATGTGTGTGTGCGTATGTATGTATGTATATGACAAACATACATATACATATATAGGGTTGGTATCACTCTGTGAAACATAGACATTGTGCATCAAGAGAAAAGGCTGAATAGTTTCTACATGCATAACCTACACCTTATTCTGACCATCTCTTGTAAGCATGATAATATAAACTGCAAAATCCAATAGCAGACTCAAGATTTCTGCTCTATTCACCTTGCTCAGACATAGCCCGGGCATGTCTTTTACAATGGCAATGGCAGAATTCCCACCAGCATCTTATACAGAGAGCTAGCCTCTAGCAAAAAACAATTTACCATCTTACTCTCCAGTCCATAGGGATGTACATTTGTGAGCACACATTTAGTTCATGTGTCAAGTGCAAATTACTTGTATGTATGTAACATAGTAAGATACAGTAACATAGTATATGACAGCAGATAAAGACCAGTATCGTTCATCTAGTCTGCCCAGGAAGGCGGCAAGAATAGGTGCACTTGCCGCTCCATTCAGGTCACCTCTCCCCTTGCCTTTGTTTAGGGGTGTACCCACTGTTCCGTGTAGATCATCCCTCTTTGTTCAGATATAAGAGATAGTTATGCTTATTTTGATGTTATCCTGTTGCTTTAAAGGGATCCACTGTGTCTGTCTCATGCCATTTTAAAGTCCGACACTGTTGCCTCCACCACTTCCATCAGGAGGGCATTCCAAGCATCCACCACCCATCGATTTAACACGTGTTCAACTGATTTGTGTGTTTAAAGTTCTAGAGAACTTACAATGAATATGTGAAACAAATATGAAAAGATGCCTAAAGATTGGGGAGAAATCAGTTTGAGTGAGCATGAGTCAAACCATTTTGTGGCCATTCACATGGCAGCTCAAGGGTGTCTGAAGTGAGACCTCAAGCTTATGGACCTTACCACTTAGGAACAATGGGGATAAATCAAATAATGCTGTTAGCAGACCTGATGACCATGTTAATAGCAGTGACCAGGCTAGTCAGCAGCAATAACATGGTTAGTGCCTCAGAATATCTGCAAGTGCCACTACTGCTAACATTGGGGCGTTCTGTGCGCAGCACCCAGTGATAACTGGGTAGCGACGATATTGAGCTGCTGCCTGGTTATCGCAAAGCGGCGAAAGTTAGGTACCTGAAAGGGTGGCCTATCTTTCACCGCTGAAGCTATCCAGGCAGAGGCTTAATATCACTGCTGCCCAGTTAGCTGGTTTGCTATGCAGCCAACCCGGATATTAAATGTCAGTATCCGGATATGGCCCCGGCACTGAATATTTGCGTCTTAGCTTCAGCAACAATGGGTAGCTGCCACAGAATATCCCTCCCAATCTGCTCAAAACGGCGCTCACTAGCAGCTCACTGACTCCATATGCTACAATACCACATACATACCATCTTTCCAAAAACACAAGGTTTCTCATCTAGCCTGTCTCCACAGGCACAGTCTGATCTAGCAGCTATTCTAGCAGAAACAGACAAGCATGGAACCCATCTTATATGCACAGCCAGGACACACTTAACCTGTCTTCTAGAATCTCAGTTTCTGCCATTGCTCCAAGATGTTTTGCATAATTGCATTCATCCATTCTGCATGAGGGGATTCATACGAGGCTTGGAGATTTCCTGTTTGGGATAAAGACAAGGAAACTGTGAATACCAGTAAGGATCACTGCTCTATAACCCTCTTTGCTGTACAGCTGGTTGCATTATTCTGTAAATGAACAAGCACATCCCGATGTTGTAGAAGTTGTTATCATAGAAGCTCCTTTTTCCCCTCCATCAAATAATTTAGTACATATAAATTCAGTGTCCTGCTTTTGCTAAGCCATGTCAGTGAGAAAGCGGTCAAGCAAAGCAACAACCTACTATTTTTTGACTGTCTTCTACAGCAGTGGTTCTTGAACCTGTCCTGGGGGATCATCAGTGAGCAAGAAATAGTATGTGAGAGAGAGAGAGAGGGTGGGGGAAGAACCAAAAGTATGGTATGTGCAGGGAGGAGACAGAGGAGAACGAGCAAAAGTGTGTGCATGGGTACTCAGTGAGAGGGGCTAAGCAAGAGAGTATGTGTAAGAGAAGGATGGTAGGGCAAGAGTATTTGGGAGAAAGGGAAGAGGGAGAGGATGAGTAAGTATTGAGGGGATATCCTGACTGGCTGGTGATCTTCCAGGACAGGTTTGAGAACCGCTGTTCTACAGCAGTGCTTCTCAACTCTCTTCTGGAGACACATCTAGCCAGTCAGGTTGTCAGGATTAAACACAATGAATATGCATGAAATAAATCTTCATATTTTGGATACCCACTTTATGCAAATCTATCTCATGCATATTCATTTTGACAGCCCTGAAAACCCAACAGGAGGCTTACATCAAATATTAGACTCAGAGATCTCAACCACCTCTTCTGCAAGGAAATTTCAGAATACTCTTCCCTCTCTTATGTGAAGAAGGGAGAGTGCACACTGAATCTCAAAGATGTTTAGATTAGTATCCCGATCTAGCCATATTGTGAAGATAACTGGTACTTTCTGCATAAGGAACATTATCATGCAAAGTCTTGCTTTTGGCCTCTCTTCAGCCCCCAGAATTCTCACAAAATGCCTTGTAGTAGAAGCTACTCATCTGCGCAGGCAGGGCCACCGAGTCTTTATATGCCTCAACAACTGGCTTCTAGCAGTCTCCTCAGAGAACCTGCTTCTAACCCTCAATGACAAAATAATTTTCTGCCTTCAGACCTGGGGTTCATTATTATCTTCAATAGATTAACGCTTCAGCCCTCTGAAGGGCATCATAGGAGCCAATCTGGATACAGTTCAAGGAAGAATTTTTCTACCAATGGACAGAATGCAAACTCTAATGTTTCATGTCCATAATTTTCAGTCCTCGACTGCTGTCTCAGCCAAGGCTTAGTTAGAGATGTTAGATCATATGACCACTGTGGTACATCTGATGCCCTAAGCCGCCTAAAAATGAGAGCGCATCAATGGGATCTCTAGTTCAGGGTATCCAGCATACACATCATCTTTCCACTACACTTTGGCCATCAACTTTACTACAAACTATGCTGCAATGGTGGATATTAAAATGCAACCTGATAAGAGGTGCTCTATTTGCATCTCTGGAATATCAGTTTGTCCTAACCACAGATGGTCTCCAACACTGATTGGGGGAGCCCAATTCCACACCCATCTTATTCAAGGAATCTGGTTGCAGTCTGAAATGCTGCTCCATATAAACCATCTGGAGCTCCAAGTGGTATATTTTATATCCAGTAAACCTGACTTCGAACCACCTCCAACAATAACATTGTGCAACAATACTTACAACACTAAAAATGAAATTAAATATCTAGGAGTCACAATCGATAGCAAACTAAAGATGGAAAAACACCTCAGCAACACCAACAAAGCCATCTTTCACAAGCTTAGAGTACTACGACCCCTGCGGAATATACTTGATCCATGTGACTTCCGGTCGGTTGCACAAGCGCTCATCATGCCTCACCTAGACTACTGTAACGCCATCTTACAGGGTCTACCAAAGAAAACGACCAATATATTACAATTGGCACAACACGTAGTGGCCAGGATCATCATGAAATCAAGCGTCACGGAACATATCACACCTGTATTGATGGAACTGCACTGGCTACCAGTCGTTGCCAGGATTCAATACAAAACATTGGTAACTACATTCAAACTAATACACAACTTAGCCCCCTCATTCCTATCCACCCTTATCTCCACGCAACAAACCACCAGAAGCAGGAGAACCATCAATTCAGACACACTAATAGTTCCAAACGACATCAGACATGTAAAAGTCAGTACCAGCCGCAGAGCGTTCTCTTTCTCCGCCCCCACTTTATGGAACCGCCTACCACACGAGCTGAGAGCAATTCCAAGCATAGTTGACTTCAGGAAGAAATTGAAAACGCATCTGTTCAATTGTCACTACGACCAGATGTAAATCCAAAAAGATAAAAGATGAAGTGAGTAGCTGTATGTAAAAATGTAAATAGATGAAGGACAATCTCTTTTGTAAATGTATGTTGGTACATTAAGGTCTATATTTAGACCCTATTATGTGTGCTGTGTATTACCCCTATTCTCTCTATCTATGCCCCAAATTTTCTGTCTTGATTTGTGACAAATCCCAAAATTATAATCAAACCGCTTCTGATCGCTGGAAGTAGCAGTATATAAATGTTTACTAAATAATAAATAAATAAAATATTACACCCTTTGAGTGTTCATCCATCTTACTTTAGATAGACAACCAAGTTGTCATATTTTATGTCAAAATACTGTACAAGAGGGAACATGTTCCCTCTGCCTATATCATGAAACAGCACATTTGGGAGTTTGTCATTGCCAATTGCATATAAATTCAGGCCCCTTATCTCCTCAGCATTCAGAACCAGATAACTGAGAGACTCCACAGTGCTCTTCGGCCTCATGATGGGTCCCTGAGCCAACAAACTCTGTGGAACATCTTTCAAGCTTGAGGAAAACTCCCCTCTCACAAACGATCCTCTTTGCAGGGCAAAAATGCAAAGCCCCCTCTCTAATGCTCATCCCCATTGACTGAGAAGGCAAGCTCCCACCATAGAGTGGGCTTGGACTTTTTTTTTTTTTTTTACCTTATCTCCATAACCTTTTCATAGGAAAGACCCTGCACATGTTCCAACAGAGGCCTGGCACAGTGGTTCTCCTAGTATTATATTGGCCTCAACAGAATTGGTTCCCTCTTCTCAAAAGCTCTCAGTTCTTCTCCGAATCAAGTTTCAAATATTTCCATCATTGATTACACAGAGAAAAAACTTCCCCCTTCATTCAAACCTCAAGTGTCTGGTCCTGACAGCATGAAAATTGAGCACCATTTATTTCCCACTTTAGGCCTATTGAAGGCATATTGATTGCTGCAAAAAAAATCATAAATTAGGTGTACCCACACTTTCAAGCAGAAGAGATTCTCTGTCTGATGGGCACAGCACACTTATTGCTTGGACCAGTGCACAGTTCAAGATAGTGCATATGGTTGAGCTGTGCTGGCCACCCTGTCTTTGTAACATTAGCAAACCTCGTATTTTTCTTTGGCTGGGCTGCTCCTGGACAATAGAAACATTATAGCTAAATGAACAGTCCTGGTCATCCTCTTGTATGGCTTACTTAATCCTGCTTGTTGATGGAAAAAGCATTGTATCTCACCTGTAACAGGTGTTTTTCATAGACAACAGGCACACAATCTCTTCCACCACCCTAAGAACTGAATTCCTTGAGGTATGGAACTAAGTGAAGCAGTGAGGAGACCATACTGTGCGAGAAGGTCCAAATTTACTTGCAACTTTATACTCTGTTCTGAGCTCAGAGCAGCAGTTCCGTCCTAGCGACACATGACGATGTCACCCACTTGTGTGCTTCATCAATCCTGCTGTCTATGGAAAATGCCTGTTACTGATGGAGAAATAATGCTTTCCACCCAGGAATCCATATCTGCACTATTCTAGCTCTGGATTCTGCCATTCCATACTTTCAGCATCATTCGCTGTGTTGAGGATATTTTTCCAGCCCTACAGTTTCTCCTTCTTTTGACTTTAACAGGAGAAGGTAATCGAGTAGCCCTGCTGCTCCTATTAGGTGACCTGCCACCTCCTTCAATTCTATTTGAGATTTTATCAAAGCCCTACTGTGTCTGCATGCTGATTAACCTTGTCACCTCTCTTTGGGATCTCAGATATAATTGGCACAGATAAATTGGTCAGAGAAATCCATCTAGTTTGAATCTATAGTTTTTTAAACACATTTGAATTACTTCCAGTGTACCAGAGACTTACTCCCACTGTCTTAACTTCTCTGCACATGGAATGACTTAGAGTTTAATGCAGTACCTTTTTGTTATACATTTTTATTTTACCTTTCTCCTAGGAATTCAGCAGAAGCAGAGATTCTCTGTTCCTCCCTTCTAAGCTAATTAAAACGTTCCTCTTAGCGCCACACTATACCACACAGTATGGTATCTGAGAAGCTTACATCTTTCAAGTAAGATGTAACCAGGTGCACACCCTATCTGCCCTGCGTTTGCTTGTGTCCTGTAGAAGAAGGCCTCAGATACCTTCAGCTGCTGGAGTTTGATGTGCTTTGGTTAATGTCTCCAGTACCTGGATTCGGGGTTCTGAAACTTATGCCTGCTAACATGAGGATGGCTGTATTAACTGAGACGGTAAATCCCTGAGACCTGTAATAACGCTCTTTTTTGGCCTAGAATGTACAAAAGAACAGGTGCTGTTCAAACACCATTCTGCTTTACTGGCATAAACTTAGCAACAATGCATTACATAATAGAACATACCAATGAAAACACTTGGAGAATTCAGTAACAAACAACGTGCACAGCAGTGGCAATTTTAAAAAAAAAACAACAACCTGGCCTGATAGCGCTATGCAAGACTTCAGATAGTCCCCAGGCTACAGTGCAAAAAATGGGATCAAAAATAAAGAGGTAAACAGTTCAGGATACAAAAAAGCTCTGTAGGGTGTGCATGCCGGTCAAAGGATATTTCTGTTTAACTGAAGGTAGTTTATCAAATCCTCTTTTGTTTATTCCAGCAGGGGTAAATTTGTGAATGTAGGTGCAGGTTATTATAAATAACAGTTTATATACTGTATAGTCCTGCTGGGACAACTTCTCAGAGCACCTCTTGTCTGGGTTCTAGTTCTAGGCTTAGTATTTGTTTCAGAGTTGAAAACAAAATCACACTAAACACAGCTGAAGCACAGGAACCATGATGTATTACATCAGAAGGTCAAAGGTAGCAACAACAAAGAAGTAGGAAAATAATAAGATTGTAACAATGAGCCACTAGATGGCATCAATGTAAGTTAGCATCTGTAACAGCTCCTTTTTTTTCCTTTCAGCATATGTGCAACTTCCTATTATGAATGTCCTACATATATAATTACTGAGGTGGCTTTGATTGCCAGCCACTGTGATAGGACTTTTCTGCACATGCGGCTGTTGATCTTGGTCATCAATGGGCTGTTACCCCACGTGGCAGGCATACTTGGGATCAAACTCCTGACAGGTGTGCCCACTGGCTTGGGATTCTTGTCACTGCCATTCCCGCAGCACTTGTGTTCTCCTTGTTCCAGAAGAGTTTTTCTGATACACCTTTTGCCACACAGGGCTCAAGAAGCTATTGACAGAGATGTCTTTAGTCTCCTTGACATCAGACACTGCACAGAGCTGCTATGCAGGCGCTCTGTTGGTATGTTCTTCCAATGCAGAATGACTTTCCATGGGTCTTCACAATCCATGTTTGCTTTCTTGCACAAGTTCTCCACTATCTTTACAGCTGATCCAGCTTTGCCATTAGCTTGTGAGTGCCTTGGTGATATAGTAACATGTTTATACCCACATTCAGAAAAATCTGTTTAAATTGCGTGCAAGTAAATTGAGGGCCGTTATCTGAGATCACTTGATCAATTTGACCATAGTGTGCAAACTGTACTTTGCAACATTTGATTGTGGTTTCCACAGACATATTTGGGATCATTCCTATTTCTTAGATGTCTGAAACTCTTTCCCAGTAAATTTAAATAAGTCAATGCTGACAATCTGCCAAGGCCATACCAAAAAACCATATGATATCATTGTTTCGTCCTTCTGCTCACGTGCATATTCATTGCAGGTGGAACAATTGCTCACAAAGTTCTTGAACTTGCCTTGCATGTTAGGCTAGTAAAGGATATCGCGTACCAGCCAGTAACGCACTTCACCACTGATGCTGCTTGAATATATGTGTGTTAGCATCTCTTATCACAGTGATTTGAGTATAATAACCTTTGATCCTATGTATAGAATGCTATTTTGTATGATGATTTCATCCCTCAATGATCAGTATTCACTAATTTCAGCTGATACTGACTCCTTTGAGTCTGGCCATCCAATAAGGACTATAGACTTAAGTATCTGTAAGTGTGCTCTATGATTGGTTACAGCTTCTGGTATGTGACATGTCACAGATCAGAAGCTGTAACCAATGTCAGTTCTTGTTGTATCTACTAAACCTTGAGGTGTTCAGTACTGCTGCAATCGCTCTGCTGAGTATGTCGGTAATAAACATTTCAGGGCCCAGCTTATAAACAGCATGGAGGATGTAGAGTTGTAAAATTAGCTACTTACTCTGAAGTCACTTGATAGACACAATAGGAGCTTTTTGAAGATTGCTATCAGTGGCTTGTGGCCATAGAGGTAATGATGAAAGAACTGGCAGGCAAACACGATGCTGAGACATTCCTTTTTGATTAATGCATAATTTTGCTTAGCTGGGGTAAGCGCCCTGGATGTAGAAGCTACTTGCTGACCCTCCTGCATTAAGCAGCAGCCAAGCCAAGTCACTCTGTATCACAATGGACTTAGTGACATCTTAGAACCAACAGTACAATGGCATCTGTGACAATGTGCTTTATTTCCTGTAATCTCCAGGAACAAGCAGGAATGAGTCTTCACATATGGGTACGTCGGTACCGACGGAGTCTGCGCGGGAACGCTTCCCAGCGTCCAATCAAAGAGCTTTTGGAAGCATCCCACCACGCCTGCGTGCTGCCTTCCCGCCTTTCCCAACTGCCTCTCCTCAGTTTTCATTTTCCGCGGAGCCGGCAGGACGTCCTCTTGTCACCGCAGAAAATTCTTGTTTTATTTCTTTAGTTTTCTTGTGGTCGCGACTGTCTTCCCGACGCCACTGGCAAGGCCGGTGTTTTCTTTTCTTTTCTTGTAAAATTTCCTTTTTCACGGGATATTTTTTCTTCATAGTGTCCCACGGTTCCTTAGGCCTTTTAGGCCTCTTCTTTTTCCTTCATGGAACACCGCCAGCCACTTTCTCCAAGAAATGTTCAGACTGTGGCGGTACAACTTTATTTTTAGACCCTCGAAGTTGGTGTCTAACCGGCTTGGGTCCTGACAACAGTTTGGTGAGAAGAGGTCTTCAACATCGAGGTTCCCTCGATACACGGTTTCCCTCCAACTTCGGGGCACCGTCCCCTCCTCCTTCTACACAGGATCAGGTAACCCACAAACAGTCTGTTAAGACTAGCCAGCCCTCGAGTGCTAGGTCTCATGCACAGCATGTAGACGGCTCCGGCCTTGCCCTCGAGGGGCCACTGGTTTCAAAACCCCGGCGGGAGTCTTCGGTCTCCAAAGCCTTTCAGGGGTTTCAGGTTGTTCCTGGGGTTCTCCCCTCACAAAACATACCTGAGCCGTGTCCGGTGGTGGCAGCCGCTTCGAGCGGTACCGATACCCCGGCATCAGCACTGGTGTTGGATGAAACACTCCTCACCAGGGATGGTCATCTGGCGTCCTCGGTGCCTTCAGGACCGGTGGATTCTCTCCAGACTGACTTTCCTTTATCGGTACCAGCACCGATACTACCACCGACGTCGGTACCCTCCAGACGTGCATTGATAGCCTCGCTTTTTTCGATGCTGAGTCTCGAATCGATCTCCAGTCTGGAGGACTGGGTACCAACTCGCCTTGGTACCGGCTCTCGGCGGTACCGAAGGCTCGGTTCCGATGATTCGGATCCGCAACTCTTGGTTCCCTCGGGGCCGATTGAGCTGCCCTCGATGCCGAGTTTGGAATCGATCTCTAGTCTGGAAGACTGGGTACCAATACGCTTTGGTACCGACACCGATCGATACCGCTGCCTCGGTACCGAGGATAGCGGCCGAAGGTTTTCGGTTACCCCGGTACCGATTGAACGGTCACTGATTACTGCTCCGATGTCTCTGTCGGGCTCGACTCTGACATCGGTACTCACCGATGGTTCTCACCGGGGTTCCCTCTTACCTTTCAGGAATTTGACCTCCACTCTTTTTCCTACAGGTTTATTACCTTCACTTCACAGTGAGGTCATCCTTGAGGTTCCTCTACTGAGTTCCCCAGTAGATCCCATGAACCTCCTTACTGCTTTGTAATCCTGTTAGGGGAGGTCCATATTGCAATATTCCTTCAATATCATTGATGATAATTATCATCCACAAATGGACGACTCCTCTGCAGTCCTATGCTAGGTTAGCTGTTCCACAGCATCTTTCTTTCTTCAGCTCCTACCCTTCATCCTCAGGATGCCTGGTGTTGTGCGGGATAGCATGTTCCAACCTATAACATGCTGGGACTCTAGGCATCTTAGCTTGGGAGTCCCCATATTTGAAGACTCATTCCTGCTTGTTCCTGGAGATAGCACAGTTACTTACCTGTAACAGGTGATCTCTGGGAACAGCAGGAATAAGTCTTCACAACCCACCCACCTCCCCAGGAGTTGTATCTCTATCTATCTTTCCTTTCCTCTCTCTCTCTTTGTCTCAGCTTTAAAACTTAACTGAGGAGAGGCAGTTGGGAAAGGCGGGAAGGCAGCACGCAGGCGTGGTGGGATGCTTCCAAAAGCTCTTTGATTGGACGCTGGGAAGCGTTCCCGCGCAGACTCAGTCGGTACCGACGTACCCATATGTGAAGACTTATTCCTGCTGTTCCCAGAGATCACCTGTTACAGGTAAGTAACTGTGCTCTGTCTGATCATGTTTTAGAAGCCAGCCCCAAACTTTCCTAATCCTCTCACATATCTCAAACAGATTTGGCATGAATTTTGCTGGGTAAATTGCAAACCCAATGAAGCACTGCACAGATTTTATATCTTCAGGCAGTGGTATATCCTGTATGACTTGTTTTCAGACCCCATGAAGACAAGATATATTTTTGTAAGCAGATCTTCTTCACCCTGAGTTGTAATTTCTTCACACTAAACTGTAGCTGCCTACAGTGATTCATAAGGGATAAGAACTTGTTGTCATGGATCATATAGACACCTCAGCTCCACTGGATCCGGCTCAACATGGTTTCAGAGAGTCACATGGAGTAGAAACGCTACTCACAACTCTCCTCAACAACATAATCTCAGGTGTGGATAACATACGCCAGGGTTTCGCTCTTGTCTTTCTAGACATAGCAGCGGCTTTTGACTCGGTATGCCACGAAATTCTCATCTGCCGGCTAAGGGAAAAGGCATCTGTGGAACAGCACTCGAATGGTGCAAATCTTACCTGTCCGATAGATGGCAGCATGTCAGAGTCGACGGGGATACATCTGAACCTTTCCAACAAAGTCAAGGTGTACCTCAAGGATCCTCTTTATCTGCATTGATGTTTAATATATACATTCAACCCATCTGCGACATCATCAAATCCTTTAATGTCAGTTACATGATATATGCAGACGACGTGCTACTATATATGCCAATATCATTGGATTGCCTAGACCTTACCCCGCTGACTAACTGCTTTGACACCATATCAGAGTGGCTCCTATCACAAAACCTGAGAGTACAACACAAAAAGACAGAAGTCCTGTTCGTCTCTAGGAACACCAACTTCACCCCTCCTAGTTGTATTAACGTAAAGGATGCCCAACTCCAAGTTAAACCGGCGATACGCTACCTGGGAGTAACGCTGGACCAAAACCTTGACATGAAGAACCACATAGCCAACACAGTCAAGGCAATCTACTTTAAAATCAGATCCCTCAGACACCTACGCATGCTACTTGAACCGGATGATTTCCGTACCATTTATCAAGCCCTTATACTCCCCCATTTCGACTTCTCAAACTCCATACTACAAGGACTCCCCCGGTCCACCCTGAACCCCCTGCAATTAGCCATGAATAGTGCAGCGAGGGTACTCCTCGGGGCATCCAGGAGAGATCACTTAACACCCCTTCTAAAACAGCTACACTGGCTCCCCATTCAAGCAAGGATCAGTTTCAAGACCTTACTGCTAACATTCAAAGCGGCTAAGGGGCTCACCTCTTCCTCTCTCTCCAACCTCATACAACCACTTGCACCAAACAGGCCACGAAGAACAGCAGAATTAAACACACTAGTTATCCCAAATGACACCACAAGATGCACTAGATCAACAGCCAACAGAGCCTTCCGACTCTGCGCCCCGACTTTATGGAACAACTTACCAGCACAAATCAGAGCAGTACCTAATCTAAGTCAGTTCAGAAAGGCACTAAAACATTTCCTCTTCCTTAAATATCTCAATGACAGCTCCGAACATAACCCCCAGGCGAATAGCTTGAGTGGTCAAACAAACAGACCCTCATAACAGGCCAACTTCTCAATGAAATAACAAGCAGTTTCAAGTACTATTGTACCACCTTTGTATATAGTTAACCATGATATCCCTTATCAGATAACCCTCCATTGTATTTAGTTTCCCCTATTTCGCCAAGTTATACTTCCTGTTAAATGTAACTGACCAGACATATGTAAACTGTCGGATGTTTTCTGTTCAATGTAAACCGCGCTGATGTCTAATAGTGCGGTATATAAGAATTGTTAATAAATAAAATAAATAAAATAAAATAAATAAATGGTCCTGCTCCACCGTCTCATCAGAGTCACCGCAACCAATAATGAGAATGTCATTTGCTAATGATTCAATGGCACGAGACCAGTCAAACGTTCATGCTGCTTCTGCTGATACAAAGACTCCAAATGGTAGTGTGAGCCGTCGTTTCATATTATAGGGGGTCCAGTATGTGATCATGAGACTGCTTTTCTCATGTAGCTCACATTGCAGGAATGCATTACATGCATCAAGTGTAAACAAGTATAAGGCAGTTTGTGTAAGACATCCCTTGAGTTTTGGCATGATAAAGTGTGATCTCTTCAGCAAAAGGTTTATGAACTTTGTATCAATACAAATTCTTAGCTTCTCAGGCCTCTGGCCAGATCCAATCAGATGATTCAGTCACAGGTGCAATATGACCATCAGCTTCCTACTTTTCTAGCTAGGCTTTCACATCTGGTTTTACATAAGAACATAAGAAATACCATTCTGGGTCAGACCAAGGTTCATCAAGCCCACTACCCTGTTTCCAACAATGGCCAATACAGGTCACAAGTACCTGTCAGGTTCCCAAAAAGGTACACAGGTTCCACAATGCTTATTTCAAGGGTAAGCATTGGATTTCCCAGGTCCTTTTTAATAATGGATTATGGACTTTTCCTCTAGGAACTTGTCCAAACCTTTTTTAAACCACATCCTTCGGTAACAAATTCCAGAGTTTGATTACATGTTTAGTGAAAAAATATTTTCTCTTATTAGACTTAAATGGGTTATATTGTAGCTTCATTGCATGTCCCCTAGTCCTTCTACCTTTTGATGGACTAAACAAATGATCTACATTTACCCGTTCTACTCTATTCATTAATTTATAGATCTTATTCATCTCCCCTCAGCTGTCTCTTTTCCAAGTTAGAAAGCCCTAACCTTTTAAGCCTTTCCTCATAAGGGTATGCTTCTATCCCCTTTAATATTTTCATCACTCTTCTCTGTACCTTTTCTAATTCTGCTATAACCTTTTTAAGATATTGCGACCAGAATTGCACACAATATTCAAGGTGCGGTCGCCCCATGGTACAATACAGAGGCATTATAATATCCTTGGTTTTATTCTTCATTCCTTTCCTTATGATTCCTAGCATTTTATTTGCACACTGGACAGAGGGTTTCAATGTATTATCCACCGTGGTAACTAAATTCTTTTCCTGGGTGGTGGTTCCTAATGTGGAACCTTGCATCGTGTAACTGTAGTTTGGGTTGTTGTTTCCTAGATGCATAACTTTGCACTTGTTCACAATTAAATGTCATCTTTTTTATTTATTTATTTAATTCACATTTATATACTGCATCTTCCAAAGTTCAGTTGCGGTTTACAGGTAACAATAATTTACAAATCAAGTTTGTTTTACATGGAACAATGAAATATAACAGAACTTATTTACAAGGAATATCATATGAAATATAGAACAAATAATGTGGTATAATACCGAACAGTGTGAAAAACTATATACAAGTTATCTATGAATATATATATATGGAATACTTTGAATAATTTTGTGTCATATGCAAGTTTGATCACCTTACTCATTATTCACATTTCCAGGTCATTTATGAATATGTTAAAAAGCAGCAGACCCAACACAGATCCCTGGGGTACTCCACTATTCACCTTTCTCCATTGTGAAAATTGGCCATTTAGCCCTGCTCTCTGTATTCTGTCTTTAAACTAGTTTCTGATTCATAATAGTACACTGTCTCCTATCCCATGACTTTTTAATTTCACCAAGAGTCTCTCTTGAGGGACCTTGTCAAAGGCTTTTTGAAAATCCAGATACTGTATCAACCTGCTCACCTTTATTTACCTGTTTATTCACACCTTCAAAAAAATATAACAGATTAGTAAGACAAGATCTTTCTTGGCTAAATCCATGTAGGCTTTCTCCCATTAAACCTTGACTACCTACATGTTCAGTAATTTTATTCCTTATAATGCTTTCTGCTATTTTACCCAGTACCAACATCAGGCTAACTGGTCTGTAATTTCCCAAATCATCCTTCGAACCTTTTTTAAAAATTGGTGTTACACTGGCCATTCTCCAATCTTCAGTTAGTAGAGGTGATGTTAATGATAATTCATAGATTACTAATATTAGGTCTACAATCTCATATTTCAGTTCTTTCAGCATTCTCAGATGTATACCATCCAGTTCAGGTGATTTGCTGCTCTTTAGTTTATCAAATAGTTGTAATACATCTTTCTGGTTTATCAAAATTTCTTTCAGTTCTTCTGATACATCGCCTTTAAATACCATTTCAGACAAGGGTAACTTCCCTACATCATCTTCAGTAAAGACCGAAGCAAAGAATTCATTCAGTCTCTCCTCAATGGCCTTGTCCTCCCTTAGAGAAGTAAAAGGAACACTATTATCTAATGGTCCAACTGACACTCTCATAGGTCTTTTTGCTATGAAGAACATGTTTTTATTGTGCATTTTTGCTTCCATAGCAAGCTTTTTTTCAAATTCTCTCATTGCTTTCCTTATCAATGCCTTGCATCTTACTTGCCAGTAGTTATGTTGTTTCCTGTTTTCATCATTTGGCTCTTTTTTCCATTTCCTAAGAGGATGCTTTTTTGGCTACAGCAGCCTCTCTGACCTTTAAACCATGCTGGCAGTTTTTTTGGCCTTCCATCCACCTTTCTTAAAAGGTGGAGTACATGTGGTCTGGGTCTCCAAGATAGTATTTTTAAACAACATCCATGCTTGATGAAAATCTTTAACCTTTGCAGCTGCTTTTTAGTTTTTTCTTTAACTATTTTCCTCATTTTGCCATAGTCTCTATTTTGAAAATTAAAAGTTAGTACTGTGAATTTCCTTGCCGTCTTTTTTCCATTTATGAAATCAGATGTGGTTGTGCTATGATCACTGTTGCCAAGTGGCCCCAACAACCTTATCTCTTGCACCAGATCCTGTGTTGTACTAAGGACTATGTCCAAAATAGCTTTCCTTCTTGTCAGTTCATGAACCAGCTGCTCCAAGAAACAATTATTTTTGTAATCTAGAAACTATCTCCCTAGCATGTCCTGTTGTGACACTGACCCATTTGATACCAGGATCATTGAAATCAGCTATTATTACTATATTGTAACTTTTGTTAGCTTCCCTGATTTCTTTTAGCATTTCATCATCCATCTGTGGAGGAGTGGCCTAGTGGTTGGGGCAAGGTACTTCAGGCCGGAAGGTCGGAGGTTCAAATCCCACTAGAGGACAGCAACCTTGGGCTAGAAGGACTGGGGTTTCTAGTCCCACAGGTGCTCCTTGTGGTCTTGAGCAAGCCACTTAACCCTCCATTGCCCATGTTCCCTGTAAAATAGTTATCACCAAGTTATAATGCCCTGTTCAGTGTAATTTCAGTTTGTTCAATGTAAACCGCACTGATGCAGAATAGCGTGGTATATAAGAGAATGTAAATAAATAAATAAATAAATCTGTAATTCTGGCCAGGCGGACAATGGTACACCCCCACTGACATTGCCTTCCTCTTTTTTACATGAAATTTCTATCCATAGAGATTCTGTAGTGTGTTTTGTTTGCTGCAAACTTTTATCCTGTGTGACTCAATGCCCTCTCTAACATAGAGTGCAACCCCTCTACCAAATTTGATCTACCATATCATTGTGATATAGTTTGTACTCAGGTATCACGGTATCCCATTGGTTGTCCTCCTTCCACCAAGTCTCTGAGATGCCAATTATATCTAGCCTTTCTTTTAGTGCTGTAAAACAGGTATTCTAGTTCTCCATCTTATTTTTTAGACTTTTCGCATTTGCATACAGGCATTTTAGAAGTTGTATTTTATTCATATTAACAATCTGGTTATCAGTGACAAAGGTAATTTGGAATCTTTCAGCTTTGTCTGCTTTATACTTAAAGGCATCTGGGTTACATTTATTTTTATTGGAAACTCCCTATCCAAATGACCTAACTTCCCTCTTTTGCTAGTTTCCTTCAAGGTACCTCCTTCCGAACCATGCATTCTTTGGGCAACTGTTGGCTTTCCCCTATTATCTAGTATCATAGCTGCTCTGTCTTCTTTTTAAGGGTTAATGCCAACAGCCTGGTTCCACCCCAGTTAAGATGGAGCCCATCCTTTTGGAAAAGCCGCTCCCTTTCCCAGAATATTACCCAGTTCCTAACAAGCCCAAAACCCTCTTCCTTGCACAATCATCTCATCCATGCATTGAGACTCTAAAGCTCTGCCTGCCATTTGGGTTTTGCATGTGGAATGGAAAGCATTTCTGAGAGTACTACCCTGGAAGTTCTGGATTTCATCTTCCTACCTAAAAGTCTAAATTTGGCCTCCAGAACTTCTCTCCCACATTTTCCTATGTCATTGGTACGAACATTTACTAAGACAGCAGGCTCCTCCCCACTACTATCTAACACCTTGTCTAGGTGGCACATGAGGTCTGTTACCTTCATACCAGGCAGGCATGTTACCAGGCTATCTTCACATTCACCAGCCACCCAACTATCTACAAGCTTGATGATCAAATTGGCAACTATAATGACCATCTTAATTCTTCCCTTAGGGGCACATGGCCCTGGAGAAACCTCCTCTGTGCATGAGGATTTTATCACCTGAAGAACAGGTCCTAGCTACAGGATCACTTCCTGTCATACCAAGGTGATGCTTTCCTTTCAGGTGACCTCTCTTCTCCTTGGCAACAAAGTGGCTGCCAGACTGGAGGTGGGACTTAAGTACTTTGTCCCTGAAGGTCTCGTCTATATGCCTCTCTGTCTTCCTTAGCTCCTTCAAGTCTGCTACTCTAGCTTCCAGAATAACTTGTGTCAATTAGGAGTGAAGAAAGCACACACCAATGCCCCAAAGCACCAGGGGTAACTGCATCCAATTTATTAAGAACAACCTGACACAGCCGTGTTTCAGCAGGGGTAAAAACTATAAAAGCAAAAAATATAAAAATAAAATCATATAAACAGAAATTGCCATAAGACATGTCACAGGCACTAATCAACTGTTGTCTTGACAACAGTCTGGTGCACTGATTTTCTCTCTGGTTCAGCTCTGCAGGAATGGTGAACTGGATCAGCCTAAGGCACTCGCATGTTGAGCCAGACAGCAATGGTTTCTGATTTGCTTTCACTATCTCAAATTCAAGTTTATGAATATATGCACGTATGCTGCATTGTGTGTGGAAAAAGTCCCAAGGATGGCATAAGCTTCCCTGAATATAGTTTCGTTCCACTCAGCTGCAGGGGTCTGATCATTGCCATATTATTCAGTCTGAGGTTCACTAACTATTTTTGTCCTTTTGTTTGCTTAGGACCCTCTTTGGAGAAAATTGGAGCAGTACTAGGGAAGTCTACAACATCTGACTCTCTCTTCCAGCTTATGCTGCTTACTAACTGCTCGATCGTTACCGCTTTGTAAAGTTATTTGGACCACCACATAGACAACATTTATTTTATTTAATTTGTGTATTTATTTAACCAATTTATATCCCGCTTTATCACTTAGAGGTCAAAGCAGGTAACAATCAACATATACAGTATCATAGAGAGTACAGTGACGTATATATACAAAATATTCAGTCATATCAGCATATACCTATATTGGTACATAACTATACCCTCTATTTTGCATCATAATATTCAACAAACATATTTTTATTTTTCTTGGACAGTCTTGCAAATCCTTGGGCCACCACATAGACAACATTTATTTTATTTTATTTGTGTATTTGTTTAATCAATTTCTATCCCGCTTTATCACTTGTATATGTTGATTATTACCTCCTTTAACATCATAAAAAGTACAGTAATATATAAAATATTCAGTCACATCAGCATATACCTATATTGGTACATAACTGTACCCTCTATTTTTACCATAATATTCAACTGTCAATTTTCTTTGACAGTCTTGCAAATCCTCGGTCATGTGTAACTCATCTGGAAGGGAATTCCACAACCTGGGGCATTAAGTGAAAATGCCCTGGCACGAGCAGACTTATTGTTATAGTCATTCACAGAAGGGACAAAATAGCCTGCGAACAAGCATGCATGGAATGATTGGTACCATACTTAACACAGTTTCAAGTTTAGACTCTTAGCTGAGAGATTATAATACATGACCTTGAATGTGGTTAGCAAACTGTATATTTTACCCTAACTGTAACAAGGAGCTAGTGAAGCTGTTTTATGAGAGGAGTAATAGATACCAACCTTGGTTGCTTCAGAACCAAGTCTGAAGGCAACCAAAGTTGATACTATTACTCTTCTCGTAAAACCTCTTCATTGGTTCCTTGTTACAGTTTGGGTAAAATATATGGCTTTGCTAAATGCATTCAAGGTCATGCATAATAATCTCTCAACTGAGAGTCTAAGCTGTGTCTTCTTCCTTCCCCCACCCCCACCACCCTGCCGATTAAATAAAATATAGGAAACCCTGAAACAGTGATGGGGATATCCATTGAACAAAAAGGAGTATATTAAATTTAAAAAATAGAAACATACAAGCTGATCTATTCAGTTTCTCTTTATAATTTGGAGCGCCTTAGGGATATGGGCCTAAGGCGCTCCAAATTATAGGCGTCCTTCAAGCTCCTAAATGAAATCGCCCCATCACATCTATCAACACTACTACAGACCCCATCTGAATCAAGAGCTCGCAGACAAAATGCAGCCCACTCACTTGATATGCCAAAATCATTCACGAAGACCAAAAAATCCTCAAGTGACAGAGCCTTCACGTTCACTGCCCCCATGCTATGGAATGATCTCCCACTAGACCTCTGCACCATAAAAGACCTCTCCCAATTTCGGAAGGAACTTAAAACATACCTATTCTCCGAATATTTCCAAATTCCCTACCCCCCATGCTCTGTCCCACAACATCCACAGACACACCAACTCAGAACCCCCAAAACCACAATTAAATAACCCCACACAGTCCCCCTTCACACACACAAAACCTATGATAATAATGGAAATAAATTCCACCACCTACACATGACACACCATTATTCTGTAACACATTGTACGATTACTCTGTAACACATTTGTATAGAACCACTTGTAAATAACTTATGTAAATAGTTTGGACAGTTTTTATTTCTACATCTGTTATTATATGTAAAAAGTTGGAAAGTTTCTTTCTGTTCAATGTAATGTATACGGAAGTATACTTAATTTGTTAACTTGTTCCATGTAAACCGCCCTTGATCACTGGAAGGGGCGGTATAGAATAAATAAATAAATAAATTGGCCCTTCTACCCTCTTTTTCTTGGGAATCAACAGAGTGTGCTGTGTTGCTGCTGAGGCGTCTACAGTGCAGGATGACGATGCCAACAGCAGCAGCTGTGAAGGGGACCCGCAGAGTATGCAGAGAGAGTTGCTGGAGGCTGGGGCCGATATCCTCAATCCTAAAAATACTGGGTAATTGTTTCTCCTCCCTACCAGCCTCTAATCAGCTACTTTGATTGGCGGGGAAGCTCTTTCCATCTCTGGTTGACTGCAACATGGGTCTGGCCCATTTCAAATTTATTCTTAACCAATATGGCTCCTCACTGAAACATTTGACTCCCCTGATCTAAAGAAAAGACCTAACATTCATCCAGATAGTAATATAGTAAATGACGGCAGATAAAGATGGCAAGAGTAGGTGCACCTGCCGCTCCGTGCAGGCCACCCCTCCCCATGTCTTTATTTTAGGGGTGAACCCTCCCCATGTCTTTGTTTTAGGGGTGAACCCACCGCTCTGTGTAGGACACCCTGTATGTTGAGAAATTAGTTCATTTTGATTTTATCCTGTTGCTGTAAAGGGATCCACTGTGTCTGTCCCATGCCATTTTGAATTCTGTCACTGTATTTGCCCCCACCACTTCCATCGGGAGGGCATTCCAAGCATCCACCACCCTTTCCGTGAAAAAGTATTTCCTGACATTGCCTTTCAATTTACCCCCTTGCAGCTTCATGTTATGCCCTCTAGTATTACAGCTTCCCCGACTTTGGAAGAGGTCTGTTTGTTCATTATTTCTCTTTGAGTATTTAAAGGTCTGAATCATACCTCCCCTGTCCCTCCTCTCCTCCAGAGGGTACATATTTAGGTCTTCAAGTCTCTTCTCATAAGGCTTCTGACGCAGGCTCCAAATCATTTTGGTCGCCTTCCTCTGAACAGTTTCCAGTCTTTTTATATCCTTTGCAAGATATGGTCTCCAAAACTGAACACAGTATTCCAAGTGAGGCCTCACCAGTGACTTATACAGTGGCATTAGTACCTCTTCCTTTCTGCTGGTAATACATTGAACTGTGCCGGGCCTAAGACCGAACCATGGGGCACCCCACTAATCACCCTCCTTTCATCCGAGTGAGCTCCATTTACCATCACTTTCTGTCGTCTGTCAGTCAGCCAATTTCTGAACCAGTTCACCACCTTGAGACCC
The DNA here is from genome assembly GCA_033557465.1 of Ichthyophis bannanicus. Taxonomy (NCBI): domain Eukaryota; kingdom Metazoa; phylum Chordata; class Amphibia; order Gymnophiona; family Ichthyophiidae; genus Ichthyophis; species Ichthyophis bannanicus. Next base: position 1,415,128,250 of record CM066031.1, on the reverse strand, counting down.
ATCCCCAAACTACTGAGTTTATTGACAAGCCTCCTATGAGGAACAGTATCAAAGGCTTTGCTGAAATCCAGGTAGATGACATCCATCGCATGCCCCTGATCTAGTTCTCTGGTCACCCCGTCAAAGAACTCAATCATATTTGTTTGGCAACGTCATCCTTTGGTAAAACCATGTTGCCTCGGATCATGCAACCTGTTGGTTTTGAGAAAGTCCACTATTCACTCTTTCATGAGCGCCTCCATTATTTTTCCCGCCACCGAGGTAAGGCTCACCTGCCTGTAGTTTGTCATTTCTTCCCTGTCACCACTTTTGTGAAGAGGTACCACATCCGTCCTTCTCCAGTCCTGAGGAACTATTCCTGTTTCCAAGGATCTTTTGAAAACATCCTTTAACGGCCCTGCAAGAACCTCTTTGAGCTCTTTCAGTAGCCTTGTTCACTTTCAGTTTTGCAAGTTATTCTAACACGTCATCTTCAGTGAATGGTGTGGTAGCTACTTCATTCCCATTTTTATATTTGGGAGTCACAGATGGTCCTTCTCCAGGATTTTCTTTAGTAAAAACAGAGCAGAAGTATTTGTTTAGCAATTTTGCTTTTTTAATGTCACTTTCCACAAATCTGTTCCCAGCACTTCTGAGTCCTGCAATTCCATCTCTGATTTTCCTCCTCTCCCGAATATACCTGAAGAAAGTTTTGTCGCCACACTTCACATCTTTAGCCATCTTTTCCTCTGGTCAAGACATTTCTTAAGGAGATCCAATAAAGATACGGAAATCCACAAAGAATCCACTTGGCAGTTTAAAGAATTGATAATCAGTTTGGCCTTTAACAACATATTGGGCAAACAATTCATGGATTAAATGGTTCTAAATGTATTCTAGTCTTTGTAGTTAATATTATCTGAATTCGTAAGACTTGTGTTACATAAACTTGTAGCCATATAAACAGAGTGCCAAAGTGTAATATATTATTTTTCAATTCACTGCAATAATTAGGAAAAGAAATCTACAAATCCTGCAGTTTTAAGCTTTTTACTTTGACGAGTATTGTTGCCATGGGCAGAAATCCAGAAATGGTATTTGGTTGTTTTAACAGAGTTCGATGGTTGCCATCTGGCATTGATAGTGAGATGGTATTGTCATCAGTTTCCAAGTGCAGGAAAGAAATGGATTCTCATCTGTTTCCTGTGGATAAGCAGAAGTTTGAAAATCCTAGTAAAATGTAGTTACCTTAAAGAAAGCAAACTTGGACATTGTTTACACAGTGTCTGCCTGCCCTAACTTTCACGCTGTTAAATAATAACCTCTTCTTTGCTAGAGATCGACAGTTGTTAAATTCCTGTGTTTGACCTCAAAAAATGATCAGAAATATTTTTTTTTATAAAAGCTTTCCTTGAAACATTTTGTAGGTTTTCTTTAATATAATAGTGTCCTAACTCTTTCTTATTGTGACAGCACTACCAGACTTTATCCATCAGACTCCTTGCATATTGAAACCTTGTTAGAATAAGCTTACTTTTTACAATTCATGGTTCAGATTCCCCTTGATCACCTTGTGACATTATACAGAAGGTTTTGTCTTTAGATTTAATACTACGTTTCACAAACAGAAGTGTTGCAGATAACGTACTTTAATCCTACAATGCAGAGGTAATCTCAGACCTGTTTGCTTGTATTTACAGAACGTAAAGGGGATGTTGTAGGTATTAGCATAAAAGTTATTCAGTGTATGAGTAACATAATAGAGTGTGTGCCTCTATTTTGAGTTGGCCTTTGACATACATCAGGAAAGATAGCAGCTTATCTGACATCGCCACCTGGATGTCTCACTACCACCTAAAATTGAATATGGCTTAAAACTGAACTCCTTATTTACCCCCTAAACCCTCCTCCCCCCTTCCTCCTTTCTCTATCACTGTTGACAACACTCTTCTTCTTCCTGTTTCCTCGGCCTGCAATCTTGGGGTCATCTTTGACTCCTCCCTTTCCTTCTCCACACATATTTAACATATAGCTAAAACCTGTCTTTTTTTTTTTCTACAACATTAGCAAAATCCGTTCCTTCCTTTCTGAACACACTACTAAGGCTCTTGTTCACTCTGGTTATCTCCTGTCTTGACTATTGCAACCTCCTCCTTGCTGGTCTCCCTCAGTGTCATCTCTCTCCTCTTCAATCTATCCAGAATTCTGCTGTGCAGCTAATCTTCTGCCGGCCCCAATACACTCATATAACCTCGCTTCTAAAATCACTTCACTGGCTCCCCTTCCATTTCCGTATCCAATTCAAACTTCTCCTTCTAACATATAAATTGCAGTCACTCTACTGCCCCTCATTACCTTTCCTCTCTTTTCTCTCCCTACACCCCTCCTCGTGAACTCTGCTCCTCCTCTGGCTTTCTTCTCTCTATGCCCTTTTCTTCTGCTGCAAACTCCAGACTTCGATCTTTTCACCTTGCTGCTCCTTATGCATGGAACAAACTTTCTTTGTCTTTACGTCAAGTCTCTTCTCTCCCCCTCTTCAAATCCATGCTAAAGGCTTATCTCTTTGAGGCCGCATTTGGGTCCTAATCCCTTGTTCTCCTTGTGTCTCCTTCCCTATTTGAACCCCCCTTGTTTCTCTTGTATTGTTCTGTCTTGATTAGATTGTAAGCTCTATGAGCAGGGACTGTCTTTGTTTGTGCAGCGCTGTGTAGATCTTCTAGCGCTATATAAATGATTAATAGTAGTGGTAGCAGCAATGCTCTCAGAAGACAGTTTTTCGGTTCCATGGCATGAATTGCCTGTGAATTAAATGTTTTTGAAGTGGATAGCTAGGAGTGAAAGTTATTTAATAGTATTCTATTCGTCTTATTGAAACGATTAAATATTTTACTTTTTTTTAATACTGCTTTTTGCATGTGCATAGATATAAAATGTGTTCTTGCAAAAGGTAGGGAGGTGCAGTCTAGGACTGGTGTAAGTTATCGTGTCTTAAATTAATATTTGTATTTCTGCCTGATGCCTGTTGCCTTAATTTAGAAAGTTAAGTATGTGCGTACTTGACTTAATAAAGTAAGGGTAAATATGCATGGAAAAACGCATATTAATCAGGCCACGTTATAAAATTACCTTTCATATTTTTGGTGCTGTATTTTGTAAAGTTCCATGTCCATTTTTTCAGTGCTCTTATTGGTAAATACTACTTATATTCTGGAAATCATAAATACATATCCATAGTTAGACACCTATGGATTTCAACTTAACAGTGGTTAAGGGAAGTTCTTGTAATTTATAATCATAAACATCTCCTACTTATTTACAATTAGAAAGGATCCAAAGATCCCGATTAGTTTAAAAAGAAAATTATTATTCCTGCCCCCCTCCCCCACTCCTCACTCTTCCTTTTCTCTTCCATCCTTTCTACCTGATGCTACCTGGTGTGTTCTCTCTAACAGGCAGTCGTATTCCTTGCAATCTCCCACTGTTGTGAGCAGCTTCTAATAGGTCCAGTTCATAACACCAAGCAAGCACTATTTGCAATTTGGATGTCGGAAAGCAGCCATTCAGACATCCCAATCACATTTATATCCCAAGAGTCATTTCAGAACACCCTGAAATTAGTTGTGTCCAGGGCTTTGCAGAGGCAGGTCTGGGGCATTCTAGAAAAGATTCATATGTGCGCTTGATGCCAGAATGGGACGTGCGTGTAAAACCGGTGGCAGATCTGTCCTTGTCTATACTTGCTCCTATACACAAATAGACCTGTGAAAAGTGCTCATTTCTGCCAACTAACAACAATAAGAATGCCCACTCTCTCTATCTATATTTTTCGCCAACTCAAAAAATCCTAGTTAGGTACATGGTGAGGCCTTATTGTCTGCTGCTGCCCCACTGCATGTCCCTCTTTCTAACATGGCAGGTCAGGACATGTATATGATGATGTATACATTGTCACAACCCAAAATAACGACGCTAGCATGTTTATGTGACTGATACTGCAAATATCTGTATATCGCATGTGCACGTTTCTGAAATTGGCTGTTTTTCTCCACCTGTCTGGCTCCTTATTCTGTACCTCTATGTCCTGCTCTATATCATGGTGGACAGACGTATCTTTTGTGGCAAAGATGGGGAGATTTTAGATGGGCTATTACACATGTCCACCTTCACTGCTGCCCTTCCAACAGAAATTCATATGTTTTGACATGGGCATCCAAGATTCATCCTAAATGGCCTTTCTAAAATGTGCCTTCACACCTTTACAACTGTTCCATTTAATTTTTCTTAACTATTTTCCTCATTTTATCATAGTCTCCCTTTTGAGAGTAAAATGCTAGTGCAGTAGATTTCTTTGCTGTTCTCCCTCAATTTATTCAATCAAATTTTATCATGTTATGATCATTATTTCAAAGTAGTCCCAACACCATTGCCTCTCATACCAGATTTTGTGTTCCACTAAGGATTAGGTCCAAACTTATCTCCCCCTTGTGTCAGTTCCTGAAACATCTGCTCCATGAAGCAGTCATTTATTTCATCTAGAAACTTTGGGGTATGTCTACTAAACTGTGTTAGATTTGGCTGCTAATGCAGTGCATTAGTAGCCAATACTGGGCAGTATGGGGAAAACCTCAACGTTGTATGCAGGGGGTGTACCCAGGGGAGGTCATACAGATTCTGCAGGGGGTTGGATTTCCCACAGAAAAGTCCCTTGGTAAATACTTGGGGAGGGAAGGCATCTTTGATTGGGCCTATGAGCTCTGCTTTCCTGCCCTTCTCATAGGCCCAATCAAAGATGGCCATAATCTCATGGTGCTGCCTCCTAGAAAGAGGCTAGAGAGCAGCATCTCATGATGGTGGCCATTTTGATTTGGCCGTTGGACAGGACAAGAGCATATAGGATCGCTTCTGCCCCATTCTTACCCTAAACCACCATTGATTTTAAGGTAAATATGGGGGAGGGGGAGTCAAGGGGTCATAGGGCCCCTTTGCTGGCTAGCTAAACAGGATTAACCTTTTTGTAAGGGAAGGTGGGGGGGGGGGCCCGAGAGCCCCCACTCTTTTCAATCTGCATTGGGAAGTGAGGGAGGGGGCTTAGCCGAATGACTAGCTAGGACATTTTATTTATTTATTTATTTTTTACACTTTTTGCAACAGGTACAAAAAGAACAGTATCAACAACCAAATAATCAGCCATTTATCATACAGCTTTCCCTTCCTGCTCTTCTCCCGCCTCCCCTCCATCCCCTCTCCCCCCCCCGGGACAGGCTGACCATAGCTCTCTTCCCACCAGTTAGGTTTGACACATTCCATAGCAGGGATGAGGCTAACTATTATCATCCTCCTTTGGTTCCCAATCATGCCACTGTTGCTCTCCCTTTCCCACCTGGGTCCCCTGACCAAGGATGGGCCTCTCTCCATCTTAAATAGGCTCCCCCACATTTTGGTAAAGCGCAAGAGGTGACCTTGGCGCATGGCAGTAAGCCACATCATCTTGTGTATCATTTGTAGTTTATTCAGTACCAGCTCAAGAGGCGGGATATCTCTCTTCCTCCACCACTGGGCGATGGCCAGTCTAGTAGTGACACACATATATCTAATCCAAACGCCCTCATCTTCGATACTGGGTGCATCCTGGTAGTTTAATAAAGCAAAAGTAGGGGATGGCTCAACCTGTCACCCCTGAATCTGAGAGGCCAAGCTAAACACCTTCTTCCAAATAATCTGGACTTTGGGGCATTCCCACCACATATGGAGATATGTCCCTTCCTGTCCACCTTCTCTCCAGCATAAGCCTTCACCCATCCCCATCTCCTTCAACCATCCAGGGGTGCAATACCAACGGTAATACACCTTTAATTATTCTCAAGTAGGTATGTTGCCTGAATCCCCTTATACAGTCCTCGGGTAATTGTATTCCATATTTCCTGGCTCCATTGGACCCCAAATTCTGATTCCTACTTGTTAAGGTGTGCTGCTTTTGCCTGGTTCGTCCCCACCAGTATTTTATGTAGCCCAGAAAGACACCCCTTCAATTTTTTTGTTGAGAAACACCTTCTCTATTTCCCCTGAATGCCAAGTCATTCCCCGTTTTCTACTTTCACCGAGGAAATGGTAGACCTGATAGAACTGAAATTTATCCCGATCCTTTAAATGATAGTGCTGTTTCAGTTCTTCAAAGGTATGACAACCACTGTCCGCCCAGATTTGTCCCATTGCTCAGAAGCCTCTGGCTTCCCACCTCTTTTTATTTTTTTGAAAAACTTTTATATACCGCCACTTCCCAAGATCAGTGGTGGTTTACAGAAGAACAAAGGTAATTAGGATCTTCTAATTAGGATCTAAAAGGCCTGGGATGAACAACTAATTGTCTCAAAGGGACAGGGAGCAAATTGGGCCCAATCCCAGTATCTTCTGTTGTGCAGACTCCCAAAGCCACAGCGTCAGAGAGGTCCTCTGGTTCCCCGCTTTAGCGCGCTCCGTGACTCCTCCTCCGCCCCAAACTAGATAATGTAGTGGCCATGCCCCCCACTCCCTCCTGCTCTATATCAGTCCACCCCTTCCAAGGACAAATTTACCATTCCACTACAGCTCGGATTTGTGCCATCTTTGAAGATCCGAGGCGCCCGTACCCCCTTCCCATCTCAGCCTTCTCATTACTACACCAGCTACATGGTGCCATTTATTAGACCAAATAAAATTGTCCATACCCTTCTGCCACTTCCTAAATGTCTTAACAGGCATCTCAATTGGCAGGGCGTTGAATAAGTACAAGAATCTGGGTACCGCTGTCATTTTGATACTATTAATTCTTCCTCACCCACGAAAGAGACATCTTTGTCCACTATAGTAGGTCATAGTTTATATTTTTCCAGAGGGGTTCAAAGTTAAATTTAAATAACCTAGAGGAGTCGGCCGGGAGATTTATCCCAGGTATCGAATATGCAGGGTGGCCCATCTAAAGGGGAGCGCCCTAGATATTGCTGCTCTAAGCCCCGGCATAGAAACAGTTCCAACAGCTCAGATTTTCCAGCATTCATTTTAAAGCCCGAAACCCTTCCAAAGTTTGCCAATTCTTCCTCTACTGCTTTCGGGGATGCCAGGCTCGTGACAGTAAACAAGAGATTGTGAATAGGAAAAGTTTGTATTGATTACCCCCTACCTTTATTCCTTTTATCTCCTCCCGGGCCCGCACTTGTTGTGCTAGGGGCTCTGTAGCAAGGGCAACGAAGAGGGGGAACAGGGAGTATCAATTAGGTTCCATTAACCTGTACCCAGCCCATAGGGTGGGAGTATCTATCCATTTTTTAAAGGAGCCCCCCATTCCCATTCCCTCCAGAACCTGGAAAAGGTAGGACCAACAGACCCGATGAAATGCCTTCTTGGCGTTCACTGTTAAAATGACTGCTGGGATGTGAGTCTGGCGGGCCTGCTGTATCAGATTAGGCACCTTTCGGAGATTGTCCTCGCATTGTCTCCTGGGTTGGGTTGGATTGGGTTGGATCAGTCCCGCCCATCAATGGCTGCAGGCGATCGGGTAGAACCCGGGCCATAATCTTTTGGTCAATCCCTAGTATGAAATTGATCCACAGACTGTGGGATCTGTCCCCTCTTTTAGTATAACTGTTAGCCCCACTTCTCTCCTGGACGGTGGAAGGGCAATTTCTTCAAGAGTACAGTTATATACTCGGGCTAACAATTCGCTAATCTGGGAACAGAAATTTTTGTATAATAGATTGGTATATCCATTGAACCCTGGGACTTTTTATTTGGGTAGTGCTTTAATCACATGCTGGATCTCTAACACTGTAATTGGTCTATTTAGAGAATCCCTCTGCTCATCCATTATTTTGGGAAGAGTGCACTCCTGTAGGTAGTCCCCTGTCTGTTATCCTTCACTAAACCCCTCAGGGGTGTACATTAGGCCCCCGTTTATGAAGCTTCCCATCTTTGTGTCCAATTTATCATAGAAGTCTCCCTGATTAGTACTGGGGCCATTGATGCTACCTATCGTAACTGTCTGCCCTTCCAGAGAAACTTTTATAAACAAAAAATGGCCCCCTCGATGTTTCAACCCACCAACGAAGTTAAAGGGTAAGTCAACAGCTAGAGCAATTGCCACCCCTCCTCTTTTTTTATGGGTCATGTTGTATTGCAAATACTGACTGGCCCAAAATGGGAATAAGGGGGGTCGATTACTATCCTCATTGGTGAAGCGCTGGTGGGGCTCACCAGGATTTCAGCACTCTGAGGGGTTAGCAGTGGTGACAGATGAGGGCAAAATTCTGGAGCCTTTCAGGCAATTGTATCGCAGCCTATATGCAGAGGGAGGGGGCCCATGGTTGGTGGACCTGAGTTATCTGTGAGACGTTCCCCTGCCTCGCCTGATGGAGGCCCACTTGATCCATTTGAATGGCTCCATTACTGTAGAGGAGGTAGAGCGCGCAATAAGGCAGACTGCATGGTATAAGGCCCCTGGCCCAGATAGCTTTAGTAATGAGTGGTACAGGTTGATGTGGGATAGGGTGGTGCAACCCTTGCAGCAATACTATACCTTGCTGGTGCAGCAGCAGGACTTTCCTTTTGATAGGAATTTAGCACACATTATCATACTCCCCAAGCTGGGCCATGACCCTTTGTTTATGGCTTCATACCTCCCGATCTCGCTTTTGAACTATGACAACAAGCTATTGCCAAAATTCTTGGCTCAGAGACTGGGCCTGATCATGATGGAGCTGATACAGGATGGCCAAGTAGAGTTTGTGCAGGGTTGTCACCCGACTCTTAATCTCCAAAGGGTGATTGCTTCTATGGAAGTGGGTGGGCCTGGCCAGCAGGATGGCCTGTTGGTTAGCTTTGATGCTGAAAAGACATTCGAGCCAGTCAACTGGGAATTTCTCTTTGGTGTTATGGATATATGGATTTTAAGGGTTTCTACTCTAGGGCCCTCTGCCTGCTCTACACATCTGCCAAGATGGCTGTGGTGGTTAATGGCCGAGTATCAAAGGCTTTTGGTTTGTGATGGGGGACACAGCAGGGTTGCCATTATGGCATCTCTTGTTCTTACTGTTCATGGAACCCTTTTTGTGCAAGGTGCGGGGGACCCTGAGATAGTGTGTGTGTGTGTGTGGGGGGGGGGGGTGTCATGATCAGGGATGCGTCATTCAAGATTGTGACCTTTGCAGATAGCATTCTTATGCATCTGGGAAGCTCGCATTCCTTATCGCCCCGCCACCTTAACAAGTTTCAAACCTTTGGTGGTTGCTCTGAGTTGAAATTGAACAGGGAAAATTTGGAAGCTTTCCCCCTTGATACGAGCTTGCCAGAGTGCTGGAGGAAGGGATTTCCCTTGAAATGGATGGTTGGGTCCTTCAAATATATGGGAGTGCATCTCACTGTTGACTTGTCCCAGCAATACCGGCAGAACATCCTCTCTATGATCCATCGAGAAGGGGAACAACTTTGCGCTGTGAGGGGCTGCCTCTATTTCTGCTAGGTCGGGTGGCGCTGCATAAAATGGCCCTGCTAATGCGGCGACTTTATTTGTTACAAGTGTTGCCCCTGTGCCTTCTAAAGCACAACCTTCATGTGTGACAGTGGCAGCTATGTTGCTTCTTGTGTCAGGGACGTAGCTCTCATATCCCCTTCAGATGCTTGCAATGTGAAGTAGAGCAGGGGGGACTAGGGGTCTCCGATCTGGGCTGCTACAATTTGAATTGCATAATTTGCCATGTGCAGGACTGGTTGTACCAGTCCTCGATCTGCATACTGCTGAACATCGAGGATGGATTTGTGGGGGCTCTTCACCCAGCCTGCGCGCTCTGATCATGTGCCATCCAGCATGTGGGGAAGTATCCTGTTTTGCTCCTTACAGGGGACCTGGCAGTCATTGTGCCATAGACTGGGGCAGCACCCAGAGAAGACCGGTCTCCTGCCACGGTGGGTTAATCCTGACTTCTCAGTCAGGGACTCGAGCTGCACATTCCAGAGCTGGGAACACCAGGGGTTTGGTGAAGATCGTACAGTTCTTAACAGTCAACAAACAATTCAAGGCACTCACAGATTTAGTGATGGAATTTGCAGTGTCCCCGTGAGACCATTTTGCGCTGTTGCAGGTTCAATACTACATCTCCTATTGGGTGCCCAGTTTGTCGACTGGCTGTGACTCTTCTTTGAATTCGATAGTTGAAAGTGCATGTCCCTTTCACTGATGCACAACGCGTTGACCTCATTGGACAAGCTTGACCGGTATGCACAGTTAGCCCAGTGTTGGAGCGCCAAGCTGGGGCTTGACTGAACAGCTACGGACATCGCTAGGGCAATTAGCTACTACCAACCTACAAAACGATGTAAACATTAGCTCAACCCAAATAAATCAGAACTGAAATAAAGTACTGTATGTATTTAAAACCCCTCACGTTAAGGTCATTGTACAGAGTTGTAAACAGTTGCCTTTTGCCAGCCTATGTAACCAGTTAATTGTTCTTTCTATAATTCTGTATTGTACATAGTTAAATGTTTTAAGTAATTGAATATGTACCGTTCTATACAATTCAATGTAAACCGCATTTGATCATTGGAAAATGTGGTATAAAATTTTTAAATAAATAAAAATAAATGTTGGAGGTAGTGCTTCGGCAGATTTAGTATAAGACCATGCTGAGGGCCTATTTCCTTCCAGCTTGCGCCCGTGTGGCGGATTTGGTGTTCTTTGGCATATGCCCAAAATGCAAGGTGCAACAGGGAATGCTGGCAAATATGTTTTGGGTGTGTCCCAGGATTCAGGACTTCTGGATATAGGTCACTCGATACCTGAGTGGAGTAGTGAGACAATGGGTGACTCTGAGCACAGGAGGAGTGGTATTGGGGGATCCTGCGGGTGTCCGGGATAAGTAGATGTGTGCCAAATTATTTGTAAGGAAGGCTTGTCTGGTGGGCCTGCAGGGTATCCTGAAGGTTTGGCTGGTTTTGGAGCCCCAGGGCTACTGGGCATGGAGGTACTGCCTGCACAAGTTAATGCAAATGGAAAATATCCATGCCCGGGTTCCGATGCCCACTGAGCCCATTTCATGGCTATTTGGGAGCCATACATTCAAGCCTTGTTGCCCCAGGCACGTAACATGGAACTCAACTATCTCTTTGTTTAGTAATCATGTCTTTTGTTCAGATATGCCTCCATGCTTAGTAAAGTTTGTTCAGTTGTCTACTGGTTGTTAATAACTCTCTAATACGTGGGAAATGTTGCCATGTCTCCCTCTTGTTTCCCATCTTTTAGGGGTTCTTTCCTTTGAGTTTGCACCTAATGTTTGCACTTGAAGTGCTTCTGTGGGTTTCTAGTGTGGGGGTTGGTAGAGGAGTGGGCAGGTAGGTTATAGTGGGAGCCATTTGTCGAGTTAGTGGGCCCCAGTATTCCTTGAGGTGGGGGTGGGGAGGGAAGGGTAGCAAAGTCTCTTTGTACTAAAACAAAATAAAACTGTTCTGTCTGTATTGATATGGCTTGGCCTTTGGCACGTGTAAGAGCACCCGCGTGCTGGTGGCTTTGTTAGTTTTGTTTGTTGCAATAAAGACAATTTAAACATAAAAGGATAGTATGACGTCTGTGCTGTGGCCTTTCTGGAATTTGGCTTGCTTATGGTGCAGTATCATTGATCTTTCAAAAAGATTGATTATTTATAAAAACACAGATTTTTCAACAATATTTGAAAGAAAAAAAAGTTTGGAAGTAGGCCTATAGTTGGAAATCATAGTTGGATCTAAAGAAGAATTTATCAGAAATGGTTTTGCAAGTGCCACCTATCAGGAAACAGGCACTTGAAAGACCATTTCTGATAAATTGAACTGATAGATAATACCATTGGTTGCAGTTCAAGAGTTGCAAGCTTAAGCATGGAAGAGGGTAACTGATTTAGGCCATAAATAATGTACAAAGTTGATAAACTTGAGTGATATCAATGGTCTAATGTTTAGAGTGAATTCGCTATACATTCAAAGGAGTTAGTGTCTAAAGTGGAGTTTAAAACGATGTTCCAAGTAGCAATATGTTCCGGTAAAGGCATTGAAGAAAAAATCTGACAAAAATAGTGGGCAATTGGATAACAGTGTCTTTGGCTTAACATTTGCTAATTTCTTAAAGATTCTTGAAAAAGATGGTGTGGGCCGATGAGTCCAAGAAATTAAGTCCAAAAGTGCTCTGTAATGATCAGTCCAAGAGAATGTACTGGTTAAAAACAAATATTTGGAGAGAGCCAATGAAAAGTTTCTTGTGAAGACCAAATTTCTGGTGTAACCTTCTGAATGAGTTGGCAAAGAAACATACTGGTGAAAACCTAAATTGTCCATAATCAATAAAAACTTTGTATCTATAGATTTTTGTGGGTCATCAGCATGCACGTTAAGGTCACACAAAATAATTAGGTTGTCATAAGGTGAAGCCAACTCAGTGATAAAAGAAAAGCAATGTTCCCAATGGGATGCAATTAATGATGTGTGTGTGTGTGTGGGGGGTGGCGGGGGGGGGGCATTAAATAAATTGTATGTACTGAGGTACAGGGTTAATTATGCAAGAGTAATGCATCAATAAGATGTAGTCAAAGTCAGTAATATAACTAGGATGTGAAAAGGTTTGGACAAGGTTCTGGAGGATAGGTCCATTAGGAATTCTTAACCACTTAAATGTGTCATCAAAATTCAGTGATGCAGAGAGCAATCATGAGACTACAACCAATGAAGAGGAAGTTGGAGCAGCACTTGATTTTATCATGAATTCCATTCTCATTGTAAAGCTCAGAAGGATTTTAAAAAATTAGAAACTGATCTTGCATCTGAGAAATCAAAATGCAACTTCCATGAATCCATATGGTCTGTGTGTCCACAGACTCACCAGGGACCAGTGAAGCATTACATATACCCAGGACTGTACCAAGCAAGAAACGTGCCCTGTACGACTAAAGAATCTGGTGCCCCCCTATGCCCCAGCTGCATGCGGTAACTCACTCTTTTTGAGTTCTTGGAAGCCCAGTGACGATATCAGAGCTCCTCCTGTACTTTGTGCTGTGTGCAGCCGCATCACTCGCACGGCCCTTGGTACAGCCTTCATGTACCCTGTCTGTGGAGAACAATTTGCTTCACTTTTATCTCTAACTGAACGTATGCATACATACACACGTGTGTATGTATGCATGCAGACACACACGTGTGTTTTTATGTATGCATATTTATAGTATTGGATGTCATAACGAACACCTGCTTCCATATAGTAAAAAATTAGTCAGCATTTAGCGTTGAACTGGCACAGCGCAGGATGAATAACTAGCTTAGGTTTTTCTGTTTGGCTTAAGATTTTGTTTGTCTTTCTTTGTCACTCATAAAATCATTCAGCTGCTACATGACTGTTTACCATTTTCCTGTTTCCAGTTTTTTACGAGTTGCTTTGTCTGTGGCCACCAAATAGTACTGGTGAGGTTTAACCGAGGAAGTTCAGCTGATTGAGTAGGAAGCCATGGCAAGCAACCTCTTGAACTTTTTTTTTCCTTTCTCTGACCCCCCACAAGACGGTCATTTTTCTTGGATCATTTTGCATGTTGCATATAACAATTCATTTTTAGCAACTAAGGCAATTTTTGGTTGTTGCAATTATTTGCTCCCTGCTGTTGCAAAAGGCATGGTTATTTGTGTGCTATCAGGTTCCAGGGTGGTCTTTTAAAAATATTTTGAAAATGTTAAGGCTTATATAACGATTAAATTTACAACGGATTTATGTTTTGACAGAATAAACCATATTATAGAAAATGAACAAACTATGAAAACACGTTATTTAATAAATGTTAGACATCTGCATTTACTGCATTCATTTGAATCTTGTCTGTAACATTTCATCTTTTCATTTGATTCTTCAGATGCTCCCACAATATGCAAATCATGTTATACTGAATACCGAAGACACATTGAATATATTACAATTTTCATTTTAATAAAGTTGTCAATGTATAATACATGCTGTACAACTATGGAAGACTTACAAAAAGGTAATAAAAGGGTAATTTAGACATAGAGCTAGTTAATAGCTTTTCATATTTCACAATCTAATAAAAGTAAATGTGTAGAAACACTTAGATATAGGATATAAAAAGGTTAAATTTTTTTTCTGCGCTTTTGCTTCAGCACTAGGAATAATAATTTTAAGTAAATGATTTACCTAAAAGCGTTTGTTCAGTGCAAACATTTTCAAGTGGAAGAAAATCTAAGATAATGAACTGCAGGCTCAGGTTCTGAAGCACTTCTTGATCTTTGCTCACTACGTCCATTTTGCAAGAAGTAGAAGTCTTGGTGCACTATGGTGAATCGAGTAAGAACTTACAAATATCTAATTCCATTGGAAGGATTCTTAATTCCTAAACATATGACCCATTTTTTCTGTGTTAATAGTTGTCGTCATTGGATTATAAAGGTAGAAGACTGCCTTACGCAATTCTGTTCTTTCTTTTGCAGATGGAGTAGATATTGAGGATGACCCTACCTGTTCATGGCCAGCTTCTTCACCTTCTAGCAAAGATCAGACTTCGCCGAGCCATGGAGAAGGTTGTGATTTTGGTGAAGAAGAAGGGGGTCCAGGATTGCCTTACCCGTGCCAATTTTGTGATAAGTCATTCAGTCGCCTCAGCTACTTAAAACATCATGAGCAGAGTCATAGTGATAAACTCCCTTTCAAGTGTACCTACTGCAGCAGACTTTTCAAGCATAAGCGTAGCAGAGACCGCCACATAAAGCTGCACACTGGAGACAAAAAGTACCATTGTAGTGAGTGTGATGCAGCCTTTTCGAGAAGTGACCATCTTAAGATTCACTTAAAGACTCATACTTCCAACAAGCCATATAAGTGTGCCATTTGTAGACGTGGGTTCCTTTCATCTAGTTCTTTGCATGGTCACATGCAGGTTCATGAGAGAAACAAAGATGGCTCTCATTCAGGATCGAGGCTGGAAGACTGGAAAATGAAAGACACTCAGAAGTGTAGTCAGTGTGAAGAAGGGTTTGATTTTCCTGAAGACCTTCAAAAACACATAGCTGAATGCCACCCTGAGTGTTCACCTAATGAAGATAGGGCTGCATTGCAGTGTGTGTACTGCCATGAACTTTTTGTTGAGGAAAGCTCCCTTTTAAGTCACATAGAACAAGTCCATAGCAATGAAAAGAAAAACTCTTGCAACATTTGCTCTGAAAATTTCCATACTGTTGAAGAACTGTATAGCCACATGGATAGTCACCAGCAACCGGAATCATGCAATCACAGCAACAGCCCATCTTTGGTTACTGTCGGCTACACCTCCGTGTCTAGCACTACCCCCGATTCAAACCTCTCTGTAGACAGTTCAACAATGGTTGAGGTGGCTCCTCCTTTGACAAAGAGTCGTGGAAGAAAACGGGCTGCCCAGCAAGTAAGCGACATTACTGCGCCATCAAATAAACAAGCAAAAGTTACCTACAGTTGCATTTATTGCAGCAAACAGTTGTTTTCAAGCCTTGCAGTCTTACAGATACACCTGAAAACTATGCATTTAGATAAGCCAGAGCAAGCCCATATTTGTCAGTATTGTTTAGAAGTGTTGCCTTCACTCTACAATCTAAATGAACATCTCAAGCAAGTGCATGAATCTCAGGATCCAGCGCTGATTGTTTCTTCCATGCCTGCCATGGTCTACCAGTGCAATTTCTGTGCTGAAGTATTTAATGACCTCAATACCCTTCAGGAGCATATCAGATACTCTCATGGATTTGCAAATCCTGCTGCTAAAGACAGTAATGCATTCTTTTGCCCACATTGCTATATGGGATTTCTAACAGATTCTTCCCTGGAAGAGCACATTCGACAAGTCCATTGTGAACTCAGCAATTCACGGTTTGGTTCTCCTGTACTGGGAACACCAAAAGATCCTGTAGTAGAAGTATATTCTTGTTCATATTGTACAAATTCGCCAATATTCAACAGTGTTCTCAAACTGAACAAGCATATCAAAGAAAATCATAAGAATATTCCTTTGGCGCTGAATTACATTCACAATGGTAAGAAATCCAGGGCCTTGAGCCCATTGTCTCCTGTGTCTTTAGAGCAGACCTCTCTGAAGATGGTGCAGACAGGCGGTGTGCCCGCACGCCCTGCAGGCGAATATATTTGCAATCAGTGTGGTGCTAAGTATACTTCCCTTGACAGTTTTCAGACCCATTTAAAAACTCATCTTGACACTGTTTTGCCAAAACTGACATGCCCACAGTGTAACAAGGAGTTTCCAAACCAAGAGTCCCTACTGAAGCATGTCACAATTCATTTCATGATAACATCTACATACTATATCTGTGAAAGTTGTGATAAACAGTTTACTTCAGTGGATGACTTGCAGAAACACCTACTGGACATGCACACTTTTGTCTTTTTCCGTTGTACCTTGTGTCAGGAGGTGTTTGACTCCAAAGTCTCCATTCAGCTGCATCTTGCTGTGAAACACAGCAATGAAAAAAAGGTGTACCGGTGTACGTCCTGCAACTGGGACTTCCGCAATGAAACTGATCTACAGCTTCATGTTAAACACAACCATCTAGAGAATCAAGGGAAAGTTCACAAATGCATATTCTGTGGGGAATCGTTTGGTACAGAAGTGGAGCTGCAGTGCCATATCACCACTCATAGCAAAAAATACAACTGCAAGTTTTGCAGCAAAGCCTTTCATGCTATCATTTTGTTAGAAAAACATTTGAGGGAAAAACACTGCATCTTTGAAGCAAAAACTCCGAACTGTGGAACCAATGGAGCTTCTGAGCAAGTTCAAAAAGAGGAAGCTGAGCTTCAGACTTTGTTGACAAACAGCCAAGATGCACACAATAGTCATGATGGCAGTGAAGAAGACATTGAAACAGCTGAGCCAATGTATGGCTGCGACATTTGTGGTGCTGCCTATACCATGGAATCCCTTCTGCAGAATCATCAGCTGCGAGATCACAATATCAGACCTGGAGAGAGTGCCATAATCAAGAAGAAAGCAGAGTTTATTAAAGGGAATTACAAGTGCAATGTGTGTTCTCGAACATTCTTTTCTGAAGGTGGGCTTCGAGAACACATGCAGACCCACTTGGGACCAGTGAAGCATTACATGTGCCCTATCTGTGGAGAGCGATTTCCTTCACTTTTAACTCTAACAGAACATAAAGTCACCCATAGTAAGAGCTTGGACACTGGAACGTGCAGAATCTGCAAACTGCCCCTCCAATGTGAGGAGGAATTTTTAGAGCATTGTCAAATGCATCCTGATCTTAGAAATTCACTCACAGGTTTCCGCTGTGTGGTGTGTATGCAGACGGTGACATCTACTTTGGAACTGAAAATCCATGGGACATTCCACATGCAGAAAACAGGCAATGGTTCTGCAGTGCAGAATGTGGGCCGTGTTCAACATCTACAGAAATTCTACAAATGTGCCTCTTGCCTGAAAGAGTTTCGTTCAAAGCAGGATTTAGTGAAGCTTGATATCAATGGTTTGCCATACGGTCTGTGTGCTATTTGTGTTAATCTCAGCAAAAGTGCTAGTCCAAGTGTCAACATTGCTCTGAGCAGTAATAGGCAAGGCCTGAGCCAAAATGAGGTCTTTACTTCTGCTGAGAACAAAAGTAAACCATCTGTGCTGAAGACACGATGTTCTAGTTGCAACGTAAAATTTGAATCGGAAAGTGAACTTCAGAATCATATTCAGTCAATCCACAGAGATCTCGCTCCTGATAGCAACACTGCACAGCTGAAAACACCACAAGTATCACCCATGTCCAGAATCAGCCCCTCTCAGTCTGAAGAGGTAACCTTTGTTTTATTTATTGTTAGGGCGCTCATTGAACCAGATCCATTGTGCGTTCCATTAGCATATGGCTTGTTACTTATAAATGCAACAATTTTAATTTTTTTGTAGCCTTTAAAGGCTACTTCTTGCTCAAGTACGTTATTCTGAATGGTAGAAACTGTAGATAGTTCCTTCCTCCTTAAGAGAGGGATGGCTGATTTTTAGATCTATAAGAGTTGCAAGTGACTGCTGTTTCTGGTACTCTCTTAGTGCATATAAATTTGATGTATTTTAAGTACTAGGCTAATTTATATGCTTATGATTTACTTTGTAAACCTGAAAGCTTGTAGCCCATGAGAATTATAGTTGGCTATCCCTAAGAATGCTATTCTGTCTTTAAGAGGAGTTTCATGCCAGCACAATCAAGAGAGAGAATCTGTGCATGTTTACTTTGAATTAGAAGCCTTAGCAATTTGGTACTGTAATTGCAGTGTCATACCAACAAAATACATTGATGATCCTTGAGCAAAGTTTCCAAAAATCACCGGTGCTAACTTTTATAAACCGAAGGGGCCCTTTTACTAAAGTGCACTAAGTAGTTAATGTGTGTTTTTATGAGCAACAACTGTGCGCAAGAGCTCATGGTAACTGTTTATCACGGAGGCATGACATCACACACTGATTCATACGCAAAGTGCCAGTTGCGCATTGGGGTGATGACTAGGTGGGTTAGAGGCAGAGAAAGGGAGTGGAGAGTACATTGAAGTAAGCATTGGAGGACATAGTATGCGCTGTCAATGTTGCAATTAGTCTGGGTACAACTAACATCATCTCAATAGGCAGCGATAGGTGCACCCATGGTAATTGTGCTGTATATTAGTGAACGCATCTACACATTAACTGCCAGGGATTGGCCACACCCCTGAATGCAGGGCACAACGAACCAGTCACATTACCCCAATTCTTCATAGCCTACACTGGTTGCAAATTGGAACAAGGATAAAATATAAATACTTAATGATTGTTTTTCCAAACACCACAATAAAATAGCCACTACGCCACTTTCTTTGTTACTTATGGCCCCCGCATACTCCAGAATAAGAAGGCACTGCTCTCAAACCACCTTGACCATACCTCATCACTTCCATACCACAAACCAATCTACCAACCAATCTACCAGCTCAAGGGCATTCTCATACGCTGCCCCGGTGCTATGGAATGCTCTACCGGTTAATCTAAGAGCTATAAAAGGTTTAGGAAAGAGCTAAAAACTCACTTATTCATTGAATATTATAGCACAACCCATGAGCATTTCCAAGATCAACCGAATCAATGACTCCCAGCTGAATTTTATCCCCAAGCTTAGACCTACTATAACATTGTACATAGTTGTTGATAACAGGATGATATATCCCGACATGATGTATATAGCTGTTGTAATATAGTTCTCATAAGTTAAATGTACCTAAGTTATAGAAGTTTCAGTGTAAAGTTCCTTTGATGTTCGCTGTAAACCACCCCTGATCCTGGAAAGGAGCGATATATAAAAGCATGTTAAATAAATAAATATCATGGAGGCTTTGCTCTTAACTCATGTTAGTTTTAGTGCTAATTGCACATTAAGTGCAAAAACCTAATTCACTTTCATAAAAGAGCTCCATAGCATTTTCCCCGCTTTAGGAATACTATTCTTTGTAATACGCCTTAAGTAATAATTAAAGGCCATTAATTAATATCTGAAGTATCTAGATATCATGCACAAGGCAAGGAATTTCTTTTTATGACGAATTGCTCTAGAACAATGGACATAACATCAAAGGGAGGGAAGCGGTGTCAGAGGATACTTCACTGGAAGCTTGGTGAAGGTCTGCAAAAGCCATTCTGTGAAGAGAATTCAAAATGCATATGGCAGGATGAGAGGAAAAGACAAATATAAAATAGAATTTGTGATGATGCAGTAGGTAAATGGACAGATTAGATGAGCCTCGTGGTTTTTATTTGTTCTCAGTTTCTCTGTGCCTGGCAACAATTTTGATACTATTGAAGAACAAATTGAATCATCCTTGATAACAAAAATGAATGGATTTAGTTTTATATCTTGCTTTGTTTTTATGTCTATAAATTGGCTTAGTTATAATTTGAATGAAAGTTCTCCTGGGATTGGGTCAGGAAGCTCCTTTCCTGTATTGTTCGTGCCTACACACCTCTGGTACAACATTGAATCATATGTTCCTTAAAAGTAATTATTTTCTGTTAAACAGGTGATGACCACCTTATAGTAGAGCAGAGCTACTCAATTCCGGTCCTGGAGGTCTGCAACCCTGCAGGTTTTTGGGATATCCCTAATGAATATGCATGAGATATATATGCATTAGAGAGAGCCTGCCAACCTGACTGGTTTGTGGCCCTCCAGGGCTGGATTTGGAGACCCCTGCCTTACACCTCTGTCATTTAAGATTGTGAGTGGGCAAGGTACAGATGTTCTAGACATCAAAAGGGTAGATAGAATGTGTCACATTCCTCCTAGATTCTCACCACCACCAAAAAGTTGTCTAATAGACAATATTTTGGTGGTGGTGACAAGCAAGGAGGAATGTGACAAATTCTAACCTTTTTGATGTCTTGGACATCTGCACCTTGCCCACTTACAATCTTAAATGACAGAGGTGTAAGGCAGGGGTCTCCAAATCCAGCCCTGGAGGACCAAAAACCAGTCAGGTTGGCAGGCTATATCTAATGCATATATATCTCATGCATATCATTAGGGATATCCCGAAAACCTGCAGGTTTGAGGACCTCCAGGACTGGAATTGAGTAGCTCTGTAGTAGAGAGATTTTAAGAAGAAGCACAACAGATATAAAACATGGTGCGTTGAAATTTAGCCATAGGGGTCAGTTGTTTGTAAAGTGGCTGGCCACCGCAGCTGAAACTGAAATTGGATATTCAGTGCTGGAACCTATTCACTATCCAATGCTGAATATCTGGTTTCACCATCTACCAAATTTGCTACTCAGTTTGCTACCCAATTAGTGACTTTATTCAGCTGCTAATGATTGTAAATCCACTTAGGACAACCACTGACCTGTCCTAGCTTAGGCAGGAACTAATCTAGTCTCTAACCAGATTAGTGCTGGGGCTGTCTTCTCCCCCTCCCATGGACCACCCTAGCACTGTCCAGACCTTGCTTTGGAGGTCAGAAGGGATATTCGGCGGCACTGTGTGGTTAAGCTGCTGGATATCCCTCTCAGCGGAGTTTATCTGGTTATCAAGTCTTGTTAGCTGGATAATCCCCTTTGAATATTGGTCCCCTGGTCTTTCTTGGACTTGTAGACAAACTAGGTCTTTGAACTTGTGATGAACGTCTTGCCTAGACAGAGAACCTCCATCATACCTCTAGTTGACTCTACCACAGTTGCTATGCAAATAGATCCCTTTACAAATAGGTGTTCATGTCCATTAATATACAATTACCTAAAGCCCATGGTTTGTGTGATTTATAAGCAGTGCATTCTGAAGCATTGGTGGGAGGTGGAGCCTCTTTCATACTGGGAGATGCAAAATTCACTTTACAGCCTTATGTTATTGGAGCAGATGGCTTCAGAAAGAAAGCAAAGATGAATAAAGCTGTTTTGGCTGTGTGGGGAGTATATATATCCACCCTGACCCCCAAGGTGTGGAATGAGTTAGTAACCTTTTAGGAGGAGGCCCTCAAGACTGGGGTAATGTTTTGTTTGTTTGGGTAGAGTGGTGGTGGTTGGGTTGAACCATAGGGAGAGAGAGCTAGAGGAGAAATGTAGGGGAGGAATAGTTTGGGAGGAGGGAAAGGAAAGGGGTTAGGAATACAAGAAAAATATTAAATGTTGATTGTATGGTTCTCAACCAGGTATTGTGTAAGTGTGTCAACATGCCGGGATAGTTTGTTTATCCTTTGTGAAGTGAATAAAGATGATTTGAACTAAATTTATAAATCACTTTTTATGATCACAAAGTGAAGTACAACAAATTAAAACAAATCAATATAAATTAATAGAAACCAATATAAAATAGTGAAATAGTATAACAAGCAGTTATTTTGGAAGGCTTGCATGGTATTTGCTTATATCAGTAGTGGTATTTACATGTGTAAGAGGCCCTTTTACTAAAGTGCACCAAGCAGTTAACACTGGAATTAATGCATGTTCCTTATCGTTCCTCCAGTTTAGTCCTCAACCTCTGGGTAGTGACTGGGCTTGTCAAAAACTCATGACATCACTGGATATAGCCTGCTGGTCTCTCCCATCAGCCCCCAGTGTGTCCAGTCTCCATGCAGCAGGAGGACGTAGTGAGCCTAGCTTCTGGGCTCACTTGGGGGAACAGATAAGGAACATTTAGTGTGACAAATTCTATTCTGATTTTACTTTTGATTTTTACCTTTAATTTATTTTAATTTTACTTTTAATTCTGTTACCTTTGGTTAATTGGCAATCAGTGATTAGTTCCCTTTAGTTGTTAGGAGCAAATTTCCTTATATTTACAGTAATTTAAAATTTGAGCCTGGCTCTTTAAATTAATAGCAGCTCCCGCCTTCCCTCCTTCTCAGTTATTTTCACTTGCTGCAGGCATTCGCCGGTGTGGATCTCTCTCCCTTGACGGTACGGGAGAGAGCTCCAGGACCCGTACAGCCACACTGAAGCTGTGTGAGACAGAGCCTCTCCGTTGCTGCGGGATTTTAATGTTACTCTGTGGAACCGGCTGAGCGGTCCTCGCCGCGGCTGCCAGGCGCATCAGCGCGGCTTGAGGATCGGATGAATTCAAGGCGGTAGGAGCAGGCTGCGTGGCTTTCAGCCCTGCAGATAAGGCCTTCGGGCTCTGTCGGTCTGCTGAGGCCTCCTTTTTGCAGCAGCGGCTGTTCTCGGCGCCATAATTCGTTGGCAAAGGGGCAGCCATTTTATTTCTAGGTATTTGGACCGCATGGCGAGAGTTGCAGTGAGCTGCCTGTGTGAGGAAGATGACAGGAAGAATAGCTAGATATTTAGGTCTAGTGTTTCTTTCTTTTGTTTGTAGGTTTTTTGAGGCTCGGGGGGTTCCTCAGCCTTAAGGGGGCTGTTGTCAGTCCTCTTTATTTTTAAGTTTATTCTTAGTTTTATAGGACAGCAGTTTTGCCATTGATCTCTGATGCCACATGTTCTCTCCCTCCTAATCATGTCTCTGAGGAGCATCTGTTAAGTCCCGGGATATTAGGCAAATTGCCAGCTTTTAGGTTCTTCAAGAGTAGAGCCCTAACTTGTAGTTGGAAGGAGGGACAGGCTGGAAGTGTGCTTTTGTGTATTCTATAGTGAAAGTTACCCAAATGCCTGTGGTTTCACAGGGACAGGTTTAGGAAACCTTAGGATATAAAAAAATATATAATAATAATGACAGTTAAACTGTCAACCAAGAAGTGCCTGTGCTACAGTCTATGGCCACCAGAGGGCAGCTGGTACACTCAATAGTGCCTTTCTGTGACCGTGTGTATGCAGCCATCATCAGATTGATCATTCTCTGCAAGTCAGGGAAGAAATAACCACAGGGCCACCTCATGGGCACTCAGGGGTTAGTGACTAAAGCAACTGTAATGTTCTGCAAATCAAGATTATATGGCCAAGATTTAAAGCTCTTAACTTCTGTATCGTTTGTTGGGCTCTGGTGCCCTAAAGGCCACCGGATGGCAGCGCTGCTCATGAATCACATATAGTATTCAGTGCCCCATCCCTGGGGGGGGGGGGGGTGTGGTAAAATACAAAATCGTATTCCTCATCAGGTTCACACAGGCAGCAACCTCTAAGATCTCCACTTGCAAGGTTGTCGGTGTATCCCACTGCTATTTCTCTGACTGCAGGCCGGGGGGGGGGGGGGGTGCCTGTGTGTTTCATAGCTCCACTTAGCATGCCCTTCCTAGGAAATTCTCATCTATTTCTAGAACCTGTGCTGTCAGAGCAGGGCTTTAAGCACTTAGCAGGGGCACTGACCCGTTTGTGCCATCTTGTTAAAGGGCCCGTGCTGAGGGTGAAGAGAAGGGACGTCTAGGTAGCAAAGTCTGGGACTTAACGCTCCAGGGCACTGGAAGGTTTCATAGAGGAAGTCAATACTCTGTGTATGCTCCATGCATTCAGCCTATGTTCAAGCATGCTCACTGCACTGTGTTTGGGTGACAGGTGCTGGGTCACCCATATATGTAGATGTGCATTTTGTATGTGCTCACAATTGCTTAGGCATGATTTTTGGGTGCACTCTTTGCAGAGTGAGACTGCATTTCTTTGCTCAGACTGTATTATCAGATTAAGGTAATTTCTCCAATAATGGGGGGATGTCGATTGTAATAAAGTGTGTGAGGTCCTCATGGTGTTACATGGGGTTGGAGATGCAGTCGTGGGATCTGCTGTGGAGTGAGCCGTCCGGAGGAGCTACAGTGTCACAGTCACCAGTTTCCCTTTCTCTCTGGGCTTTGCTCCCAGATCCTAGCCCCTCTTTCTCTCTGATGTCCAGGACGCAAGGTTCCCGGCCCACTGGACAATCTATTCTCAGCCTTTTCTCAATGCTGGCAGAAGGACTGGGAAAGCGAGAAAGGAAGACCAGGAACCAGCACCAGCTCTGATGTCTCTCCACTGCCAGTGTTTGCTACGGTCACATATTCCCAGTCAGTTATTTATTTGAGTATACTGATTGACTACAGGTCAGGGTGGCATACAGTAGATTACAGTATTTCTATTTCCCTTTAGTTTTCAATTTATGTTTTGGTACCTGAGGCAGAGGGTTAAGTCGCTTAACGAAGGCCAGAAGGACCACCTGTGGGACCAGAAACTCCAGTTTTTATGGCCCAAGGTTGGTTGTCTCGATTGTTAATTCAAACCCTTGGTCCTCTGGCAACTTGCTTCAACCACTAGGCCGCACTGCTCCGTGTGAGCTAGCCACAGGGTCATAGGGCCAGGCGCAGCCTGTTACTTCCAAGGCAGAGACCTTGGGGAGGTGTTCCGTTCATAAGGATACAAGAAATGCCATACTGGGTCAGACCAAACTCTTTCAGATCCAGTATCCTGTTTCCTAGGGTAGCCAATCCAGGTCTTAAGGACCTGGCTGGTTTCCAAAAAGACGAATAGGCTACTCAATGCTTGTATCGGGGCAAGCGGTGGATTCATGTATGCTCATATTTTAAGGGTTCCATTGCATGTACAACAGATGTGACGCTCTGTTGGGTTGTGTGCCTTGTAGAACATCTTGAATTGGTGAAATTTGGTATTAAAAAAAAAAGTTATGGACCTTTCCTCCGGGAGCTTGGCCAAAACCTTTGTTAAACTCCGCTACGTTCGGCGATCGTTTCGCGCAAGGCTTTTGGAGTACACAGGAAACCCAGTGATCAATCAACCGACTGGAAATGCGAGCGATACACTGGGCGTTGCAGGCGTTCGAAGCTACGGTGACAGGTCGAGCGGTGCGAGTACTGTCCAACTCCGGCGGTGGCCTACATCAATTGGCAGGGCAGAACCGGAAGTGTGGCCATAGAGGCTGTGGCAGAGGGCGTGTGTGTGTGTGTGGATAGAGCTTTGGCCGCCAGTGTTTTCGGTGGCGCATGTTGCGGGTAAGGACATTGTGACGGCGGGTTTCCTCAGCTGGGTCCGAGTAGATGCCGGAGAATGGGAGTGGCATCCGGAGGTGTTCGCACAGATCGGTCGCATATGGGGACAGCCAGTAATGGACCTCATGGCGGCGTTTCACTCTGTGTAAACGGGTCGCATCTTCAGCAGATGACACGAAAGGAGGTCGGAAGGCATCAGCGCACTGTTTCAACAGTGGATGTCATCCAGTCTTCTCTGTCTTTCCACCGGGGGCACTCATAGGTCGAGTGGTTCTGCATATCGAAGAGCTTCGGGGAAACGTGCGGTTGGGGGCCTCAGGCTGGCTGAGGCGCCCGTGGTATGCCTGCCTCATACAGTTGCTCGACAGGAATCCATGGAGGTTTCCGACATTGGAGATTCTGTTGCTACGGAGTTCCCTTTGAATGCCTCAGGTGCATTGGTTTTCGCTTATGGGGTGGCCATTGAAAGGGCAGCTTAAGGAAAAAGAGTTGCTTGGCAGCAGTCTTTGCCACCTTGCAGGAAAAAAAAAAAAAGTCTCCATCCCTTGCATATATGTGTATATGGCGCATCTTTGAGGACGGGCGCTTGCAGAGGCACGCTCGCACGACAACAGTATCAGTTCCCTTGGTATTAAGTTTTCTGCAGGACGGGTTTGGTAGAGGCAGGTCCTGGAGAGTTCAGTTAGCAGCTCTGTCTTGCTATAGGGGCAAAGGACAGGGAGTGGCTCATGCACAGGTTGATGTGGTATGCTTTCTCAGGCAGTTACCAGACTGTAGCCCTCTCTTAGGATATTAATTCCACTGGGGAAGCTGAAGTTGGTTTTAGGAGCATTAGCTAGCACGCCATTGGGGCCTTGCAACAGGTGTAGGTTAAGGGTTTTGCCTTGAATATGGTATGTTTGATGGTTATCTGTTTGGCGAGGCGTTTTTCGGAGTTGCAGGCGTTGACCTGTCAGGAATCGTTTTTTGTCTGTCTCCAGACAGAAGGTGGCCTGGCGGCTGGTTCCGTCATTGTTGCCAAAGGTGGCTTCTACGTTCACCTAACTAAAATGATCTCTCTTCCAGCACTAGGTGCGGCGGAGGGGAGCGTATTGACCCATAGCTTGCGCGGTTTGGATGTCAAGAGAGCGCTGCGGCAGTGTTTAAATGTTTCAGAAACTTTCGCAAGGCGGATCTTCTCTCTTTGGGGTGTTCAGAGGGCCCCACAAAGGGAAGCGGCGGCGAAGGAGTCCATTTCTGGATGGGTTGGAGCGGCGAGTGCGTCGGCTTATCTTCTACGGGACCGTAAGTCCCAGGGAGCTTACGAGCTCACTCTACCAGAGTGCAAGCGTCTTCTTAGAAGGAGCACAGTTTGGTTCCGCCAGTGGAAATCTGTAGGGAGGCCTTTTGGTTCTCTCTACATACTTTCAGTAAGCACTACTGCCTAGATGTTCTGGAGGCTAAGGATGCCGTTTTCAGGGAGGCGGTGTTGAGATCCGGCTGGAAAGGTCCCTTCCAATGATTACTGCTCTGATACATCCCAGAGGTTGAGGACTAAACTGGAGGAATGATAAGGAAATAGGAATTACACTTACCCGGTAATTGTGGTTCCTTGAGAGACTCCAGTTTAGTCCTCATTCCCGCCTGGGGATGGGGTCTTAGCAGTGGTTTTTCTGTTGGGGGAAGTGCAAGGTTAAAAGTGGATATAGGCTTTCACTGGTGTTCAGTCGTTTTGATGCTTCCATTTGTTTTTTGCTATATTGTTATATTATTATATTATGATATTGTTATATATTGTTATATATATTACTATATTGCTCTGGATTGTTTAGGGCTAGGCATTCGACGGAAAGGGGAGCATGCAGGAAGCAGTCCCTTTCCTTCTGGAAGGGAGTAGTAGTTAGATAGGTTATATGTTCTGTGTGCCCTTGAATATAATAAGTTTACAAAAAATTACAGATTTTTTGCTCCTTTGAGTCTGCTTTGTCAATAGTTCATTGGGGGCTGATGAGAGAGACCAGCAGGCTGTATCCAGTGATGTCATGAGTTTTTGACATGCCCAGTCTCCAAGCTGCAGGGGGAGGTTCACTACCCAGAGGTTGAGGACTAAACGAGTCATTCAAGGAACCACAATTACCAGGTAAGTGTAATTCCTATCTAATAGCTACCACAGGACTGCCAAAACTTACCATGCGTATTCCTTGACTGATCTGAGCCTTGAGGGTCATGGCATGGCACTCAATGCGATAGCGTTCAGTTACCACTAACACTCCTTGTGGCCTTGGGCACATCACTTTACCCTCCATTGCCTCAGAAGAATCCAAGTTATCAATCTCCCTGTTTAATGTACATTATCAAGTTTAAATTGGAATGTAAACCACTTTGACTAAATGATAAAGCGGTATAAAAAAATAGTTAAATAAATAATTACTGCCTGGATGGGGATTCCCAAAAGGATGGCAGTTTTGGCCAGGCCGTACTCTGGCACCTCTTTGGGGCTTGAGGGTCAACTCCTGTCCATCGACCCTTCTGTCCATCCAGGTTATCTGTTCAGAATTCCCTTTGTCGACATTGATAATGGATATTGCATGAGATGAGTCCCTCTATGGGACTGTCTCTCTGGTCTTCCTAGCTTCTCCAGTTCTCGATGCCCGGTTGGGCTATTTTTCTCCTCATGTTCCAGTAGCCGGGAGCTTTGGAGTCCCATATGTGAGAACTTCTTTTCCTGCTCGTTCACAGAGAAAGTGTAGTTACTCACCTCTAGCAGGTGTTTTCCATGAATAGCAGTAATAAGTCCTCACAGCACGCTCATCTCCCTGGAGAGTTGCCTTTTGGCTCCTGCTATATTGTACTAGAGGATATGGTGCTGCGGCGGGCGGGAAAGGCAAGTGTGCATGCATAGCATACCTCTCAAAAGCTTCCTTTGAAAGCCAGGGAGCATTCCATGTGGGGCTCTTTCAGTGATGTCACGCATACGTGAGGACTTATTCCTGCTATTCACAGTGTACACCTGCTACAGGTGAGTAACTACACTTTCTCTGAAAAAGTTCTCATATTTTTCCTGGGAAAGTACACACAGGGGGGTCAACAAAACATATCCTACTGCAGAACCCAGAAGCTAACCGGGCAGCAGCGATATTGAGCCAATGTTAGGCCAGCCTTTTCCGCACTTGACTTTATCTGCTTGTTGTAAACTGGGCCAGTGGCTCAATATCACTGCTGTCCAGTTAGCAATGGGTGCTGCTTCCGCTGCACCTCAAAACACCCACGACATGCCCCTATGCTAAGTGATTAACATCGGGGCATGTAGTGGCAGCACCCATCGATATCCAGCGGCAGTAATCATATTAGCGCCACTGAATTTCACATTCAGCGTCATTTACATGGTTTGCAGGTCTGCAGACCATGTAAATGCCTTTGAATACCCCCTCCCCCCATATCCATACATTCCTTTTGATAGCTGGTGCAAAGTCCATAGTTATAAGTACCCATGGTATTTGCAACTATATGGGCCCAGGGATTATTGTTCATCTAAATAGATAAAACATTTTCAAACGGGAAACATCTCCTTAAATTGATCACTGCTTCACTTTCCTCTTGTTTTCAAATACAGTCGTGGTTGACATTATTTTCACCCTTGCATTTTAGGTATGTTGTATACAATATCTTGAGAAATAATTGGAAATATTCCATCTGTATGTCATCATATTTTAATAGTATGTTCAAAGGTATACAACAAAAAAAGATGTCTTTGCGACTTAAACATAGTAATTTTGAGAAAAAAAACAAAATACAACCTGGACAGGATTAATGGCACCTTTCACTAATACTTGGTTGCACAACCCTTGGCAGTTTTAACATCCTCCATATGTTTCTTGTAGCCATCTAGAGGTTTCCTAAATCTCTCTGCTATGATTTGTTCCAGCTCATGATTGTTTCCAGAATTCCTTTTACCAATGGCAGATTTCAGCTGTTTCCAAAGGTTCTCAATTGGATTGAAATCAGGACTCATTGCTGGCCAGTTAAAACAGTCAATATTTTTTCCTTTTGGATGTACATTTCGGGTCATTGTCTTGCTGGAGGACCCATGACCTTCAACCCAGAGCTAGCTTTCTGATACATTTCACGCCAAAATACCTTGGTAGTTCTCTGACTTCATGAGTCCTTTAATATGTTCCAGGTCTCTAGTTCTGAGGTAGCAAAACAACCCCACAACATTATGGAACGTCTACCATATTTAATTGTAGGAAGGGTGCTTTTTCCCTTATAAGCTTCATTTCTTCACCTGTAAATGTATCACTAGTCTGCATTGCCAAAGAGCTCAAGTTTTATTTCATCTGTCCACAGAACATTTTCCCAGAAGGATTGTGGTTTTTCAAGGTGGGTTTGGGCAAAGGTCACACATGCTTTTTTTATGTTTGTCTATGAACAGTAGGGTCCTCCTTGACCTTCATCCATTAAGTCTTTCTTTGTTTACTGCGCGGCATATGGTGCGGGTTGAAACTACTACTCCAGATTGCTCAAGGTCAGCCTTAAGTTCTTTGGATGTTGTGCATGGTGTTTTTCCAACAGCTCACGCTAACCTTTGCAGATTTTTTTGATTAATTTTCCTCTTCCCACCAGGTCCTGGGAGATTCTTGACAGTTCCATGAACAGAAAACTTCTTAATAACATTGCAAATTGTAGACACAGGAATCCCAAGATATTTAGAGATGGCTTGTACACCTTTAAAGTCTGATGTTAGTTGATAATAGCTTTTCTGATGGTCTCAGAAACTGTCTTGTCTTCACCATTGTGAAAATGGAACAGGGAGTGAATGTGACCATTTTAAACATTAGAGCCTTCATTCATTGGTTGATTCAAGTTCTGACAATTGATTGCAGGTGCATCTAATTTACTGCAGTGGGAATGTGATTCTTCTGTTCAAACTGATTTGAAGGGTGGCAATAACCATATCCTGGCAATGTCCCAGTTTTTATATTATTTCCTACTATTTCCTTTTTTAATTGTTCTTGTTTTGTTTGATTCCTTACGTGTCAAATATGTGTGCATATATAGTCCAAAGCCATTTCACTGGACACTTTTTTTTAGGAGATAATGGACATTAAGGGCTTGAACTGCAAGAATGCCAATAATGTTGACCAGAACTGTATTTAGGCTAATGGGAAAATCATTTATATTAGTCAAGTTTCTGGAATCGTCTGGTTTACTATATTTGTAAATGAAGAACTAATCCAACTTTGTGTTACATGATTATGGTATGTGAGCAAAAATAGTTTGTGATGTCACGTGATTTGAAGTCATTGTAAAAAGATGTTGAATCATTGGCGCCAGTGCAACCACAGTTCTGAATTTTCTGGTATGTGTTTACTTGAGTCCCGTAAAGTGACCTTAACATTTTATTTTCTGATGTGAGGTATTTTAAAGTCTGTAATGTTTCTTGTATTGCAGATTTGAGAGGTTAAATGACCCATATTGTTCTTCAGTTGGTATCTATGTTTTTTCATGCTCTTATCATACAGTTAAAGACACTGGCTGTCAAAATTAGTGCCTTCCATATGGGCGTATCATGTTGTCCATTCTCATCTGTGCCTGTTCTCCTACCGGTAGAAGCTGAGCAGGCAGAAGGATGGTCAGTGAAGTTTTCTGTGAAGAAGTGAAGGTGATCCGTTGGGTGTCCCAAGGCTCGGTCCAGCAGATGGTACTTAATTGTAAACTTCTTGTCTCTGTCAACAAGTAGTATTAATCAAGTACCACAAAAGGATGACATCTTATAGTGTTGGGGCAAAAGTCTCCCAGAGCTCAGAACTCTAGTATAAAGTTCTGAGCATGTTGGCCCTTTCTGTCCTCAGCGGTCCCCTTATTTTTGTTTTGTTCTGTGCTGCTGAATGAACAAAATTACCAAAGCTGTACCAATCAAGTTTGTTTAAAGAGGCAAGATGTGGCAACCTCGAAGAGTACATCCTTATTCTTCATTTGCATCCTTTTGATTATTAGTGTAAAGTATGGCACTAAATTATTTAGATTATTGTAATATAGTCTTATTAAACTGTTCAAAACAAATTAAGAAACTACAAATCTGTCAAAATACAGCGGCAAGGCTGATTTTCGCAGCGTGAAAATTTGATCATATATCGCCACTCTTGGAGAAGATCCATTGGTTGCGGATTAGGGAAAGAATACAGTTTAAGTTGTATGTGATGATCTATAAATTTTTCTTTGGATGATGTTATGGGCTAAATTACCTGCAACCGTAAAGGGGATTTCTTTGATTACTATGTTTCGTAAAAAGCTCAAATCTTGGTTGTTCTCTTAATACCTGATTTCTAACTGCTTGTAGTGTCTTTTATTGTAAACCATGCTGAACTGATTTTTAATTGGGCTTTCAGCAGTATAGAAATGTTTTATTTTAATAATGATAATAGTAATAACAATAACAATAATAATAATAATCTGTTAAAGCCTTAAAAAGGGGTTAAAGTGGTATTTCCAGGGAAATTGCATCAGGCAGTAATTACTCTGCTGCTTAAGAAGTCCGAGTTAGAACCTAGGCCTTTGGTTAACTATAGCTCAGAATCCATCTTTTTTTTTCATGGTGGTTCTGATCCAGTTGAGCACTCATGTAGAACAGTGGTTCTCAAACCTGTCTTCAGACACACCCATTCAGTCAGGTTTTCAAGATATCCACAAATATGCATTGAAAGATTTGCATGCACTGCCTTCTAGGTATGCAAATCTGTCTCATGCATATTCAATGTAAACCGCTTTGATTGAAATGATAAAGCAATATATAAAACCTGTTAAATAAAATAAATAAATAAATTCTGAAAACCCGACTGGATGGGTGTTCTCCAAGGACTAGTTTGAGAATCTCTGATGGACATTGGAGGGGCTTGTGGCAATCAAGCATCCGGCCTGTACACAGTACTGCTCACAGTCCAAGACGACATTCTGCCCTGTATGGATGGGGGGATTAGGCCCTTCTGGTTTTGTTATATCTCTTCTGGGGCACACCACTAATCATTTCTTTTACTAAGATACAGGGATTTAGGAGTTATTGGTAAGGCAAATCATTGTTTCAGTCATTTCTGAAAGATCAGACAGCAAGTGTTGTGGTAGAGGGCAAGCTGCATTTTCCCCACCGAGTTCTGCTTTGGTGTCCCTCAGAATTCACGTCTTCCCCTTCCCCTCCATTTAATATTTTTCTTCATCTTGGTTGATGCATGCTGGTGATACTCAGCTGCTTCTTCCCTTGGAAAAGAACAGGATGGATTCATTTGCCCTTTTTAATACTGGTTTGGGCTTTATCTCCAATTGACTGGTGGTTAATAAATTGTAATGAACACTGCTGAGATTTTGCTGGTGGAGTTGGAGAACCCTGCTCAGTCTCCAGTAGAGTTGAATTTAGAGTCTAGAGCTTTGTCTTCCATGGAGGAAGTTAGAGATTTGGGTTTTTATTTGGATCAGGAGTAAACGGGGAAGGTACACGTATCTAAGGTGATTAGAAAAGTCTGGTACAAGTTAGACACTGAGAAGATTGGGGGTTATTCTGAGTCATGAATAACTTCCCCGCCAGTTGTGCAGGGAAGTTAGATGGTTCCGGGGAATGGGCGGTACGGGGGCAGAGAGTGGACAGGCAGTGGGCGGTCGCTGGCCCCAGACGTATAGGCCGATTCTAGTGCCAGCCCTGTACATCCGGGGCTGGCGAAATGTCCGGGGAAGTTATTCCACCTCCGAGGTGGAATAACTTCCCTTGATGTTTGTTTTTCTGCTGCCGGGGTGCGGATGGAGCAGGGGGGCTAGGGTTTATTCTGCACATCTAGCCCCACGGGATCAGGATCTCAAACAGTCCTGTATGTGCAGGGCTGCACATTCAGGACCTTCCCAGCTAATTCAGTCAAGGCTCTTCAATGGAGCCATGGCGTCATGTTGCCATGGCGCCACAGCTCCATTGAAGAGCTGCAATGCTGGCTGCCGGACTTCAGGGCTTCATTCCCCGCAGCTTGACCCCCGATCTGGCCTCCTAAGGCCAGGGTCGGGCTGCGGGGAATGCCTTCAGGCCCCCCCCCCCGTGTCCCATCTGTGTCCCGGGCCACTGAAAAAGAGCCGTGCAAGGAAGTTATTCCACCTCGAAGGTGGAATAACATTCCCGCAAAAGTCGCTAGCCCTGGACATACAGGGCCGACATTAGAATCAGCCCTGTAGTCCAGGGCTGGCGCCCACCCAGACTCCACCCCCAAGCCTGCCCCTTCCCCACCTTCCCAGTGGGGAAGTTAGACGCAGCCAAAGAAGACACGAATAGCGGGGATGGATGTCCTGTCCCTCTATTCGTGGCACAGAATCGGGCCCTAAGTGTTTACACACAATTGAAGTGATTTGTTTGTCTAAGGTCACAAGAAGCATCAGTGGGATTTGAGACGTAGTTTTCCTGGTTCACAGGCTGTTCTAACCACTAGGCTGCTCCACCACTATTTGTCAAATTTTTATACTGACTTTCCCCGAGGGCTATGAGACGGTTTACAAAACTCACAATTACAAATGATAACATGGATAAAATAATAAAATCTATAACATAACCTTAGTTAAAAACAGCCGTAAACAG
Source organism: Ichthyophis bannanicus (assembly GCA_033557465.1). NCBI lineage: Eukaryota > Metazoa > Chordata > Amphibia > Gymnophiona > Ichthyophiidae > Ichthyophis > Ichthyophis bannanicus. The sequence continues at coordinate 1,415,094,285 of CM066031.1, read as the reverse complement.
CCAAGCCTTACAATGTTTGTGAAACACAGAGATACCTGCAGGTAAATCATAATGCAACAGCCAAGAATAACTTTGAGATGCCCAAAGTGAATGCCAGCTTCTCCTTTCTTGAAGATCTTGCACGGGTTGGCAGTGGAAGCCAGGATGCACTTTAAGCTGTTGACCTTTACATTTTTTTAGTGCAGAGGGCAAATGGGCTGGGTTGCTTATGTACCAAGCACAAGTGGTATGTGACTGGTTGAGCATTAACATCCAGACAGGTGGCAAATTTGATAGTTCCTAGGGTGAAAGAGAGAAAGCGGATTAGACTTAAAGCTGTAATTTCTGTGTTTGTTCCTGAGTTGTAGAACGTTTTTTAGAAGAGCTTAAGTTTAGACCAGGATTGCAGACTATTCCAAAGGAAATAAAAAAACGTTTTTTTTCCTAAATGCTGCACGCAAACTGCATTAGCACAGGATCACCTAACGCCACCTCAATAAATGTCGTAAAGTGCACCTGTGCTAATGTGGTATGCGTTCAGGGTCAGGGCTCTGCATTCATTGCCGGGGAAATGCTTTCCGACAGTTAACGCAGTGGTGTTGCACCTAACGCAGCATAATTTCAGTGGTGTTGGTGCATTTGGTGCAACACCCTAGCACCTTTTAGTAAAAGGGCCCCTCTGTGAGAGCTGTGGAACTCTGAAGAAAAAGAAACAGAAACACATTTCCTGCTGAATGATAAGCAGTGCACATTTTCAGAGCTGACATATTTCATTCTCTAAAAAATGACATTTTGTCTGACCATTTTGCAGCTGGGTTAGTTCTGGTAGGGGGAAAGTATTCAGCCTTGCTGTACACCTTTTCTGATTTTAAACCATTCTGTTTTTCCTTGTTCTTTTCGAACTGTTGCTTCTTGATCAACGTAAAGGTTGTGCAAAAGAACTATCAGGTGTTCTGGTTATACCCGTTTTTCTTAATGAGGAGCAGAGTTTCCCATGATTTACACAATCAAAAGCCTTGCTGTACTCAATAAAACACATATAGGTATCCTTTTGGTATTCTTTTCAAGGATCTTTCTCACATCCACAATGATTGTCTCTCGTTCCTTGCCTTTTCCTGAACACTGCTTGCACTCCAGGCTGTTCCCGCTCCAGGTATGGTTCTAGTCTCTGCTGAATAATCTTAAGTATAATCTTACTGGCATATGGGATTAGAGCGATTATTTTATTAATTTTTTTATTTATTTATTGTTTTTCTATACCGCACTATTCATCATCAGTGCGGTTCACAAGTAACAAGAGTTGAGCAATGTAGAACAGTCTAACATTGAATTTACAATGAACAGGGAAATTAACATGGTGAACAGGTGAACTATATACACTATATACAAACTAGTATGAGGGTTGTAAATGAGGTTTGGCAATATTTACAACTGGACAGGGTGGCTATATACATATACATATTTGTGGTGTTAATCCGGGGTTGTTAGGGGCAGATAGTCGTTGGAGGATAGTTTAAGCGCACTGGTTGTAGTGCCGGAGATGTTACCCTGTGGGAGCTGCTATGGGTTGGGTAAGGATGGCTAGGTGATGTTGTCAGAATTGGAAAAGTGTTGCAGGAATAGATGATGTTTGAGTGCCTTTCTGAACTGGGGGAGGTTGTTTATGGTGCGGACGTCTGCTGGGAGAGAGTTCCAGCAAGAGGGTGCATATAGTGCAAAGGCACGCTTTCTCGTAGTCTTGGAGCATTTGGTGATGGCTTTTGGGAGAAGTATGGTGTTGCAGGCTATTGATCTCCTTGATCTATTGAGGGGGGTGGGGTGAACAAGGTCTGAGAGGGTGGTGGACGTGCTTCCGTTGACTGCCTTGAATGTCATAGTTAGGACCTTAAAGGTGGTCCTGCAGTGGACGGGGAGCCAGTGTAGACATTTTAGGATAGGGGTGATATGGTCTTTTTGTGATGCTCCATAGAGGGTTCTGGCTGCAGTGTTCATCACGAGCTGCAAGGGGTTTAGCGAGCTCTTTGGGAGGCCGAGCAGGATGGAGTTGACGTAATCAAAATGAGGCATTATTAGGGCTTGAAAGACTGTTCGGAAGTCATTTGGTTCTAGAATATGTTTCATGTGGCGTAGTATCCGAACTTTGTGGTAAATTGCCCTCACAGTATTGCCTATCTGGGCGTGCATGTCGAGGCGCTGGTCAAGTGTTATGCCTAGGTATCTAATTGTCGTCTTGGAGATGAGTTCTGCATTGCGTACCTTGAGTGACGAAGGAGGGGTGAATGTCTGATCTCTGCTGATGAAGAGAACCTCTGTCTTTTTGAAATTTATTTTGAGCTTTTGAGTTTGTAGCCAGTCTATGACAGCGTCGAAGCATGTAGACAGCTGGGAAAGGTCTGGGTGATCTGTGGATACTGGGGTGAACATTAGGACATCAGCAGCATATACTAGGCAGTTAATATTGAATGACTGGATGAGGTTGCAGATGGGTTGCATATAGACGTTGAACAATAGGGCTGAGAGTGACGATCCTTGCAGGACCCCTTTCTCTTGCGGGAAAGGGATGGATATGGAGGGGCCAGAGCGGACATGTTGCCATCTGTCGTTCAGATATGAAGCACACCAAGCGAGTGCATTTCCATGGACGCCCTTATCGGCAAGGCGGGACAAGAGTAGTTTGTGGTTGACGGAGTCGAAGGCCGCTGCGATGTCAAGGAAGATGAGGGCAAAGCCCTGTCTGATATTGTCAAGCCCAATGGTAAGGGTGTTAAATAAGATTGTCAGCAAGGTTTCAACTCAATGTGACTCCCTGAATACGTGCTGGCAAGGGTCAAGGGGTGCATTTGTTTCGATATGATGGGTCAGCTGCTGTTGGACTATTTTCTCTATGATTTTGGCTAGGAGCGGGATGCTCAATATTGGCCTGTAGGAGTCCATCTTTGTGGGGTCAAGCTTATTGTTTTTCAGCAACAGTCTTATTGATGTTTGCTTTAGGTTCCGGGGGAATGTCCCAGACAGGAATGAAGTGCCTATCAGTTTGGATAGGAAAGGACTAAGTTCGGTCCGTAGGGCTTTTATCCAGTGTGCGGGGCAGGGGTTGTTTGGTGCTGTGGTGGTGTTTATAGTCGTGATAATGTCTTGGATATCCTTTACAGTTGGGGGGGAGAAGGAGGTAATAATATGTTGGGTATCTACTGGGACTGATAATGGGGAGGATGAGGGGGGAAGTAGGGGAGATTGGTCTGGGGGGTGAGTGCTTGATGGAGTGGTAGGTTGGCTTGTTTTGGCTCGTAGATAATCTGCATATTCCTGTGGGTCTGGGAGGTTAGATTGGCTGGGGGAAGGTTCCTTTGCCAAGTTTTTGACAAGATTGAAGAGCTCATGTGGTTTGTTTATGGTTCGTTGCAGGACTTCTGTATGGTACTGCTTCATTCTTGCAGAAACAGCTGTTCTGTGGGCATCTAGATGGGCAGTGTAGGCGTCGTGGTTCTCGGTTGTCCTTGATCGGCGCCATCATCTTTCAAGATGTCTAAGTTGACGGAGGGATGCCGTTACATCGGGTGAAAACCAGGGTGCCTTCTTCCTTTTACCAGAAGTTTTATTGCTGTATGGAGTGTCGATTACAGCATTGAGACTCTTGTTCCATAAGGACAGCATGTCATCTAGGTTTTGTTCGGGTGATTCTAGGAGAGGCTGGGCTCTTTCAAGGATCTCTTCTTTGTTGAATGGACGGTAGCGTAGATTATGTAGATTATATGATCATTTCCAGTCAGTTGGATCACTTTTCTTTAGTATTGGTATAAATACAGATCTTTTCCAGTCAGTTGGCCATGATGATGTCTTCCAAATTTCCTGGCAGAGCCTTGTAAGTATGGTAACAGCTGCATCCAGTTGCTGTAATACTTCAGTAGGCATGCCATCAATTCCTGGTGCTTTGTTCTTTGATAAGGCTTTCAATGCTGCTTCATAACAACATAGTAGCATAGTATATGATGGAAGATAAATACCAGTATGGTCCATCTAGTCTGCCCACCAAGGAAGCAAGAGAAAATGCATCTGCCTCTCCATGCAGGTCACCCCTCCCCATACTTTTGTTTAGGGGTGTACCCACCGCACTATGTAGGTCACCCCTATTTGTTCAGATATAAGAGATAGTTATGTTTATTTTGATTTTATCCTGTTGTTATAAAGGGATATACTGTGTCTGTCCCATGCCATTTTGAATTCTGTCACTATATTTTCCCCCACCACTTCCATTGGGAGGGCATTCCAAGCATCCACCACCCTTTAAGTGAAAAAGTATTTCCTGACATTGCCTTTCAGTTTACCCCCTTGCAGCTTCATATTATGCCCTCTAGTTTTACAGCTTCCCCGTCTTTGGAAGATGTATGTTTGTTCATTAATACTCTAAGTATTTAAAGGTCTGAATTATATCTCCCCTGTCCCTCCTCTCCTCTAGAGTGAGCATATGTAGGTCTTCAAGTCTCTTCTCATAAGTCTTCTGATGCAGGCTCGGAATCATTTTGGTCGCCTTCCTCCGAACTGCTTCCGACCCTTTTATATCTGCAAAACTGAACACAATATTCCTAGTGAGTCTTCATCAGCGACTTGTATAGTGGAATTAATATCTCTTCCTTTCTGCTTTAATTCCTCTCTGTATGCAACCCAGCATCCTTCTGGCTTTTGCCACTGCCTTGTCACACTGTTTCGCCACCTTGAGATCCTCAGAAGCAATAACTTTGATGTCCTTCTCCTGGTCCGGCACACCAATCTCTCGCCCCCTATCACATACAATTTCCTGGGATTTCTGCTTCCCAAGTTCATTAAATCTTAATTGCCAAGCATTAGACGATTCTTCCAGATTTTGTAGATCTTTCCTCATGTTATCCACTCCCTCGGGGGCGTCCACTCTGTTGCAAATTTTTGTGTCATCTGCAAAAAGATAGACTTTTCCATTCAGTCCTTCAGCAATATCATTCACAAATATATTGAACAGAACCGGCCCCAGGATGAACCCTGGGGCACACCACTAATCATCTTCCTTTCATCCAAATGAGTTCCGTTTACCATCACTTTTTGTCATCTGTCAGTCAATCAATTTCTGATCCAGTTCATTACCTTTCCCAAGCTGTTGAGTTTGATAAGCCTCCTATGAGGAACAGTATCAAAGGCTTTGCTGAAATCTAGGTAGATCACATCCATCGCATGCCCTTGATCTAGTTCTCTGCTCACTCAGTCAAAGAAATCAATCAGATTTGTTTGGAAAGATCATCTTTTGGTAAAACCACATTGCCTTGGATCATGCAACCTGTTGGTTTCGAGGAAGTTCACTATTTGCTCTTTCAGGAGCGTCTCCATTACTTTTCCCGCCACCGAGGTAAGGATTACTGGACTGTAGTTTGTCACTTTTTCCCAATTGCCACTTTTGTGAAGAGGTACCACATCAGTCCTTTTCCAGTCCTGTGGAACTTCTCCTTTCTCCAAGGATCTATTAAAAAATATGCTTTAATGGCCCTGCAGGAACCTCACTGAGCTATTTCAGTATCCTGGGATCAATGTTCCCTCTAATTTTCTGTAGGCTGTGTGCGCATAAAATATCAGCTGTGTGCAGCTTTTGAAGGAAGGTTAAATTTTTGTGCGCCACATGACGACACTTGGAGTTATATACTTTAAAATTTGACTACACGTCAGAATACAGTATGTACACCACATTGATTTTAATCAAATTAAATGAAAATAGACGATTACTAAATGAAGCGGGAAATTTCTAGTAATTACAATCATAACTTTTAAATTTTAAGACGTCTGTGTTGTTTTCTATCAGAATCGGAGCCGTAATTTTTGTGCGCTCTGTTGTAAAGTATGTGCGCTCGCTCGGCGAGGTGTGTGCGCACACACACGCACACAGCTTAGAGGGAATAGTGCCTGGGATGTATCCCATCTGGTCCCATAGCCTTGTCCACTTTCAGTTTTGCAAGCTATTCTAACACATCATCTTTTGTGAATGGTGTAGTATCTACTCCATTCCCATTTGTATATTTGTCAATCACAGGTGGTCCTTCTCCAGGATTTTTTCTAGTAAAAACAGAGCAGAAATATTTGTTTAGCATTTTCACTTTTCCAATGTCACTTTTCATGAATCCCTTCCCAGCACTTTTGAGTCCTGCAATTCTACCTCTGATTTTCCTCCTCTCCCGAATATACCTGAAAAAAAGTTTTGTCGCCACACTTCACATCTTTAGCCATCTTTTCTTCTGCCTTTGATTTTGCTGTCCTTAATTCTTTTTGTGTTTTAGTTTGATTTTGTATTCTTTTCTGTGTTCCTCTGTTTGCGAATTTCAGAATTTCGTGAAAGCTGCGTTTTTTTACTTTATTTGTGCAGCCACTTCTTTGGAAAACCAAATGGGTTTCCTTTTCCTCTTGTTTTTATTTACTTTCCTTATGTGTGCATCTGTTGCACCTTTTATTGCCTCCTTCAATTTAGCCCATTGCAATTCCACTTTCCTTATCCCCTCCCACCCTGCCAACTCCTCCTTCAGGTACTTGGCCATTTTACTGAAGTCTGTGTTCTTGAAGTCTAGGACTTTGAGCTTGCTGTGATTGGATTCTACCTTGGCGTTTATCTCAAACCACACTGTGTGATGATTGCTGTTGCTCACATGGGCACCCATCTGGATATTCGACATGCTATCTCCATTGGTGAGCACTAAATCCACTACGGAGCTCTCCCTGGTTGGTTCCGTCACCATTTGTTTAAGTAATGCATCTTGGAAGACATCTGCAATTTTTTTACTTCTTTCCAGATTTGCAGAAGGAACACTCCAATCCACATCAGGTAGATTAAAGTCACCCAGTATTATCACTTCCCCCTTCATGGCTATCTTTGCAATATCAACAATCAATTCGCTGTCTATTTCTCCGGTTTGAGTTGGAGGCCTTTAGACTACACCAGTATGGATGACAGTGCCTTCTCCTTTTTAATATTGCTTTTGACATATAGGACTACTCCTTCTCCATTTCTATCCTCTCTATCTCTTCTAAATAGATTACATCCCATTCATGCGACTCATTAAACCATGTTTTGTAATGGCCACAATGTCCAAGTCCATTAGGGCTTCCAGATCAGGAACTTTGTTGGCTAGGCTTCAAGCATTTGTGCTCCTTGCTTTCCAGCATTTGTTGACTGACTTGCCTGCATTTTGCATGGATTTTGTTCTACATACCCCTTTGCGCTTGCCATTGATCTGTGGTTCAAAAATGTGGCCGTTTCAAATGTTTTGCTTTTGCTGGGAGTGATGTATTGAACTTGTCCTTCTCCATCTGTCACCCCCATTTCCCTAGTTTAAATGCCTGTCCACATACTGCCAGAAATTTTCACTTGGGATCCATTTTCTCTGCGACGGAGAGATGTAGTTCATCAGCACAGTATAGTCTCTTGTTGTTCCATCTGTTTCCCCAATCACCTGTATATCTAAATCTTTCTTTTTTGCACCAGGTTTGGAGCCATGTATTAAAGTTGTTTGTGATGCAGCCTTTCTGCTCCCTTTCCATGAACAGGTAGAACTTCTGAGAATGCTATAGTGTTAGCAATGGGCTTGAGTTTCTCTCCCAGAGACTGGAAGTCCCTTTGAACTGCAGAGGCACTGTTTCTAGCCAGGTCATTTGTACCCAAATGGATAACAATATCAGTTTTGGAGTTCTCACTTTCTGCACTAACTATACCAACAATTTGAAGAGGGTGTCTGAGATGAATAGATCATTGGTCTTGCAGAAATCTGTCAGTCTTTCTCCAGCTTCATTTCTGTTGCCAAGTCCATATTTTTCAACTACTTTGTGTTCTTCTCTGTTGCCAACGTTTGCATTCCGGTCACCCATGACTATCAGGATGTCCTGTTTGCATGATCTATCAATTTCAGCTTGTATTTGTTCATAGAACTCATCAACATCATCCTTTTCTGCAGCTGTTGTTGGGGTATATATATTTGAATTATAGTTGTTGATGGGCATTCCTCGTAGGTAAATGGAAATTAAGTGTTCACTGATTGCATTGTATTTCATTACAGTTCTTGCAAGTTTCTTCTTGATTATAAATGCAACACCATTTCTTCTTTGTCTTTCATTTGTAGCATAGTATATATGTGATTCTCAGAATCAAAGTGCCCAATGTCAGTCCATTTCAGTTCACTGACATTCAACAGATCAAGTTGTACACGTTCCATTTCATTCTTGACCACCTCCTACTTCCCTAGCTCTCCAGCTGAATATTGAGGCTAACTGCACAGTGACCATCACTGCCCCTGATCCATCCACAGTATACCCTGGTTTTAACCAGGCATTTTTCATGCGGTCTGTGGGAATATGAAGCGGCGCTAACTGGTTACTGCTCCTGAATATTGGCTGAGTGTGTTTTACCCAGTTAGTAGGTCTGCTAACTACCTAAAATGCTTTGAATATCCCCCTCAGTGATTACAATGTATTAGTCTGACAACTAGAGTTGCAGAATTTAAATTTTTTTGTGCAGAATTTTCTTTTGTTTAAAATTCCCCAGAAACATTGATCATGTCTACGTATGATGCAGTATCAAAATATACCTCTCTCCAGACAACAGATGCAAAGATGGATGCCTACGGAAACGTGGAACTACTACCAATATCTGTTCTATTTATTGCTTCTTTTATTTTCAGTGGTATTTATTTTACTGTTCTACTATAGCACAACTGGGAAAGTGCGTTAACAATGTGAGGTTTAACATGCAGTAAGAGCACTACACTAAAAGCATTGGAGCCCTGGGCTAAAACTCCCACTCTAACCAGTTTATTTATTTATTTATTTATTTATTTATTTACATCTCTTATATACCGCACTCTTTGTCATCAGCGCGGTTTACATCAAACAAAAATTCAGCACCATAAGCAAGCGTCTGAGTTACAGTAAACAGGGGAATAAAACTTGGATAACAGGGTAAAATCAGTAAATGGGGTCATACAACCTGGTTAACAATGTGATTAAGAATAACGGAAATATAACAGTGAATTATTAACATCTTAAGAGATAGCGCAGATGAGATAGAAGACAGGCACGTAGAAACCTTCTACCAAAGGTCTGTGGAACCTTTCTATGTGGGGAATTCTGGTTCAATAGGTGAATCGGTGTGTCCATGATTCACAGAGAGGGGTCGTGCCTCTGCACTCACTGAGAAGTATTTAAGGAATAGGTAGTGTTTGAGGGCTTTTCTAAATTGCAGTAGCTGTTGATTGCTCTGATTTCTGGCGGTAGTGCATTCCAGAGTTTAGGGGCACGAAGGCTGAAAGCCCGGTTTGCTGTTGCTGAGGTGCTTCTAGTAAGTTCGCGGGGAACCATTAGCGAATTTACTGCAGTAGATCTCCTTGATCTATTCGGGGCTATGGGTTTGATGAGTTCAGTTAATGATGTGGGGGAGAGACTATTTACTGCTTTGAATGTGAGTAGTAATGTTTGGTAGGGACTAGGCAGGTTAGAGGCAGATTTATTTATTTATTTATTTTTTATTTATTTAATTTTCTTATATACCGCGCTCTTTATCATCATTGCGGTTTACATACAACATAACTGTGCAGTGCAGGATGTCTGCACTGGACTTACAATATAACAGTGTAGTAACAGTATTATGAGCATTGATGGCATGTTGCAGTTAGTAGGGGCATCTTAAGAACATAAGAACATAAGATATGCCATACTGGGTCAGACCAAGGTCCATCAAGCTCAGTATTCTGTTTCCAACAGTGGCCAATCTAGGTCATATGTACCTAGCAGTTTCTCCAAGGGACACAGGTTCCACAATGCTTGTATTGGTTCAAGCATTGATATCCTGGGTCCCTTCTTAATAATGGTTTATGGACCTTTCCTCCAGGAACTTGTCCAAACCTTTTTTAAACCCAGCTACACTAGCAGCCTTTACTACATCATCCGGTAACAAATTCCAGAGTTTGATTACACATTGAGTGAAAAAATATTTTCTTTTATTAGTCTTAAATAGTTTACCCTGTAGCTTCATTGCATGTCCCCTAGTCTTCCTATATTCTGATAACGTAAACAGTCGATCTACGTTTACCCGTTCCACTCCGTTCATTAATTTATAGACTTCTATCATATCTCCCCTCAGCTGTCTCTTTTCCAGGTTAAAGAGCCCTAACCTTTTTAGCCTTTCTTCATAGGAGTATCCTTCCATCACCTTTACCATTTTGGTGGCTCTTCTTTGAACCTTTTCTAATAACTCTATATCCTTTTTAAGATACGGCGACCAGAATTGCACACAATATTCAAGGTGCGGTCTCACCATGGAACGATATAGAGGCATTATAATATCTTTTGTTTTATTTTCCATTCCTTTCCTTATGATACCTAGCATTCTATTTGCTCTCTTGGCTGCCGCTGCACACTGGGCCGAGGGTTTTAACATGATCTCCAGGAACAAGCAGGAATGAGTCTTCACATATGGGTATCGTCGGTACCGACGGAGCCTGCGCGGGAACGCTCCCCAGCGTCCAGTAAGAAAGCTTTTGGGAGCATCCCACAGCGCCTGCGCGCTGCCTTCCCGCCTTTTCCAACCGCCTCTCTCCAGTTCTTCTTTTCCGCGGAGCCAGCAGGTCGTGTTCCTGTCACCGCAGAAGAAGTTCTTTATTTTTTTCTTTATTTTTCTGTGTCGCGTCTGCCTTCGACGTCAGACCGGTACCGCCGGTCTTTTCTTTTCTTTCTTTCTTCAAAAAAACCCAAAACTTATTTTCTTCAACTGTGCATTTTCAGTTTGGGCCTTAGGCCTAAATATTTTCTCCTCATGGAGAAGCCCGCTTCAGGGTTTAAAGAGTGCTCAAAATGTGGCGGTACTATCTCTGTCACCGACACCCATGATTGGTGTCTTAAATGTTTGGGTCCTGACCATTCTATCACGGATTGTGTGTCCTGCACCATGATGTCTAAAAGAGGTCGGCAGAACCGAGCAGCCAAGTTCAGTACCCTGTTTCCCTCTGATGCAGCCTCGGTGGCATCGAAGTCTTCCAGGGCTGCTTCTTCCTCCCATGGATCTCAGGTAACCAAACATAAATCTAGCCAGTCCTCGAAGGGCAAATCTCCCTTCAAGCATTGAGATGCCTCCGGGCTTGCCCTCGAGGATTCCGCTCCGGCAAAATTACCTCGGCGGGAAGTTCCGGCTTCCAAAGCATTACCTATGGGGTAACAGGTTGACATCGATGGCGCGGCCTCGATCAATCACCTGTTGCCGTGTTCTGGGGTACGGTGGCCTCCACTGGTACCAACATTCAGACTCTATCCATACAGCGCACCCTTACGGCATTTATGCAGGCTTCGACGCCTTCGGTACCGCAACAATCTCCGTTGCCGGTACCGACTCCGGCATCGGCACCGTTCCCGGTGCTGGTACCAATTGCATCGACATCGGCTTTGGTGTCGGCTGCAATGGTACCCTGTCCTATGATGCCCATCGGTACCGAACCGGTACCGCTTACTCCCGATGTCGATCCCACTCGGTATGCGTATCGGGCTTTACAGGAGCATCCGGACAGGCGATACTTCGATTCCTCCGCAGACTTTGATGAGTCGGAGGTTTCTGTCGATGCACCGGTGCTTCTTCCTCAGGAGTCTGATTCTCCAAAACGAAGAATGTCTCCTCCAGAGGATTTTGTCTTTTCAAGACTTCATTAGGGAAGTGGCTAGAGGCCTCTCCATTACAGTGGCCTCTGAGTCAGAGCCTAGAGCCAAGCAATTAGATATTTTGCAATATCCTAAGGCTCCTAAGGAAGCAGCTACCTACCTATTCATGAGATTCTCTATGATCTCATGTTGGGAATGTGGGAGACTCCTCTCACCACCTCTCCTCATTCTCGCAGGTAGACACCATGTACCGTGTCCCTCCCTGTCCTGGTTTTCATAAGACTCAGCTTCCTCACCACTCTATTGTGGTTGAGTCTGCTATGAAGAAAATAAAGAGTGCAAAGAGACACTCATCTAACCCTCCAGGATGTGAAGGTAGGACTCTAGATGCTTTTGGCCGAAGGATTTTCCAGGCCAATATGCTTGCTGCCAGAATCAACTCCTATAGTCTCTATATGGGGATGTTTCTAAAAGAAGTCACAGATCATCTGCAGACTTTAGCTCCTTTTATTTCAGAAGATAAAAGGCAGGAATTTCTTTCCCGGGTGCATGGGAGGGTATAGGGCTGGGGAATTGTGTTAGCCAGATTCGCCTTTTAGAGGGCCGTCTGGTTAGGTTTTCTTCTTTATTAATGTGGTTTGGATACCCCGAGACGTGGGCTAGAGTACTTCTTGTAGGGATTCTTGTATTGTTAATTATTGTTGTTATATTGTATTTCTATGGTTCTTTTATTCTGATAATTGTATTGTCAGGAAAAAACTCAATAAATATAAATGTTAAAAAAAAAAAAAAAAAGGCAGGAATTTCTCACTTGGCTCAAACATGCCCAAGATGTTTCCAAATTCTCCAACCGTGCAGCCTTTGACTCTTTTGAGTGTGTAAGCAGAGCCACGGCTATTGCCATAGGTGCACGCAGAATTGCTTGGTTACAAGCCTCTGATTTGGAACTCTGGGTCCAGGATGAGTTGGGAAACCTTCTTTGTACAGGTGAAAACCTGTTTGGCAGGGATTGGCAAGCAAAGGCCACTCAGATGGATGCTGAGAACTCTGCTTTGGATCGACTTTCAAAGTCTACCTCTGCCCCTGTTAAGAAAAGATTGTTCAAAAAGACATCTTTTTCTAAAAAGGGAAGATATTATCCTGCTCATGGGCAGGCATCTTCTGCAGGTCGTTTTGCTGCAAAACGTCAGCAACCACCTAAACAGGCCAAGTCAAAGGCTGCCAAGCCTACCACAGCCCAGCAGCCTCAGCCTCCTCAAGGCCTTTGACTTGCAACTAGAGAACTTAGCCTTTCTAGCTCTGGGAAACCCAGAGCCCCTCACCATTCCAGGAAGGTTGACTGACTTTGCTCCCAGATGGGAGAAAATCACAGCAGAGCAATGGACCCTCTCCATCATAAAGGAAGGGTACAAGCTTCAATTTTTAAACCTTCCTCCTCACACCATGGTGAAACAGTTCAATTCTCCAACATCTGTCCTCAACCTTCTAGGTCAGAAGATTGCTACCATTCTTGACCAAGGGGCAATAGAAGAAGTACCTCTTCTTCAACAGGGCTCAGGGTTCTACTCCCCTTATTTTCTTATCCCAAAGAAAACAGGGGGCTACAGACCCATATTAGATCTCAGAGAATTGAACAAGTTTCTATTCAAGGAGAAATTCAAAATGATATCTCTAGGGGCTCTGCTTCCATACCTTCAGTGTCAGGATTGACTTTGTTCTCTAGATCTCAAGGATGCGTACACCCATGTCCTCATCCATCCCACACACAGAAGGTTCCTTTGGTTCCTTTTTCAAGGAAAGCACTACCAATACAGGGTGCTTCCTTTCGGTCTGGCCTCTGCACCAAGGGTGTTCACGAAACGCATGGCAGTAGTAGCTGCATTTCTCCGCACTCTAGGAATATTCGTATTCCCATATCTGGACGACTGGCTCATTCGAGCCTCATACCAGTCAGAGGCCCAGACTTGTCTAACCTGCACAATGCGTATCCTTCAGTATTTGGGACTAGTAATAAACATCCCAAAATCCAATCTCACCCCTACTCAGTCTCTGGAGTTCATAGGGGCCTTGCTGGATACCACAACTGCAAGGGCCTATCTTCCTCAGGCCCGTTGCCTACGTCTAGTGCAGTTAGCCTCCCAGATTCAGTTAAAGTCCCAATTAACTGCTCGAGAGATGTTACAACTATTAGGCCACATGGCATCCACCATGCATGTGGTTCCATATGCTCGCCTTCACATGAGGGCAGCTCAATGGACTTTGTCCACCCAATGGACTCAGGCATCAGGTTGCCTGTCAGACAAAATAGCAAACTCCAGCCGTCTATTTTGGTCTCTCCAGTGGTGGAAGTCCTCTCAGAACCTGTTGCTGGGGTCCCCTTTTCAGCAACCGTTACCCCAAGCAACTCTCACAACAGATGCTTCTCCAAAGGGTTGGGGAGCTCATCTGCAAGATCTCTCCACCCAGGGCATCTGGTCTCCACAGGAGACTTCTCTGCATATCAATCTCTTGGAACTCAGAGCAATATTCTTAGCTCTCAGAGTGTTCCATTCCCTGCTCAGCTACAGGACAGTCCTTATCCATACGGACAATCAAGTAGCCATGTTCTATGTAAACAAGCAGGGAGGGACTGGCTCTCTGTCACTTTGCAACAAAGCTTTGCGACTGTGGGCCTTCGCCAGAGAGCATCACATCCATCTTCTGGCAGTATATCTTCCAGGTATTCAAAACTCTTGGGCGGACAGACTCAGTCGAGTTATGCTCCCACACGAGTGGTCCCTCCACATGGACCAGGTAGCCAGGATTTTTCGAATTTGGGGAACCCCGGACATAGACCTCTTTGCAAGTCCGTGGAATGCCAAACTTCCCCGATTCTGTTCCAGAATTCTGTGTCAGGGAGTTCAGGCCAAGTATGCCTTCCTCCTTCACTGGGGTCAAGACTTCCTTTATGCCTTTCCACCAATTCCCCTATTTCCCAAAACACTATTCAAGCTTCAGAGAGATCGAGGGACCATGATCCTCATAGCACCACATTGGCCACGCCAAGTGTGGTACCCTCTACTTCTGCATCTCTCTCAAGCTCCTTCCCTGGACTTAGGCTCTGCACCAGACCTTCTGTCCCAGGAAGACGGAACATTGTGGCACCCAAACCCCCAGTCGCTCCATCTCAGGGCTTGGTTGCTGAGGGCCTAGACCTTCAAGATTTTCATCTCTCTCAACAAGTCAGAGATGTTATTCATGCCTCTAGGAAGCCTTCTACTTGACGTTCCTATGCTTTCAAATGGAAAAGATTCACCATTTGGTGTTCAGAGAAGGGTCTAAACCCTCTTGCAATACCTCTGAATTCTCTACTAGAGTATCTCCTGCATCTATCCCATGCAGGCCTAAAAACAAATTCAGTAAGAGTCCATTTGAGTACTATTGCAGCGTCCCTCAAGCCTCTCAATGGACAACCTATCTGCTCTCACCCTCTTATAGCAAGATTCATGAGAGGCCTTCTTTTAACTAAACCTCCCATTAGACCATCTCCAGTGGCATGGGACTTAAACCTGGTTCTTGGCCAGCTTATGAAGCCACCCTTTGAACCTTTAGCCACCACCTCCTTGAAATTTCTTTCTTGGAAAGTTGTTTTTCTCATTGCAGTCACCTCAGCACGCCGCATCAGTGAGCTGCAAGCTTTGGTGGCTAATCCACCTTATACAAGGTTCCATCATGATAAGGTAGTCCTCAGGACCAATCCACACTTTATGCCTAAAGTGGTCTCGCCTTTTCATCTGAACCAGGAGGTATATTTACCTGTCTTTTTTCCAGGACCTCATGCATCAAATGCAGAGAGGAATCTTCATACCTTGGATTGTAAGAGAGCTCTCGCTTTCTACTTACAAAGAACACAGCAACATAGAAAGTCTTCTCAACTCTTTGTTGCTTTTGATCCTTCTCATTTAGGACTTCCAGTCTCTAAGAGAACACTATCCAGCTGGATTGCTCAGTGTATTTCTTTCGCCTACCAGAGTAAGAACATTTCTCTGGAGGGCCATGTCACAGCTCACAATGTGAGAGCCATGGCAGCCTCAATGGCTCATCTAAACTCGATGTCCATCGACCAGATCTGTCGAGCGGCCACCTGGGCCTCGGTTCACACCTTCACAGCCCATTACTGTTTGGACAAGGACTCCCGCCGGGATGCCTCGTTTGGTCAGGCTGTCCTCAAACACCTGTTCCATTCCTAATCAACTCCTACCCACCTACCCTGGTTGGATGCCAGAGATCCATGGGGAGGAAGTGGAGCCCTCTGCAAGGGCACACAACCATGGGGTCTCTCCCTGGCATCTTCAGCTAGGGAGTCCCCATATGTGAAGACTCATTCCTGCTTGTTCCTGGAGATAGCACAGTTACTTACCTGTAACAGGTGATCTCTGGGAACAGCAGGAATAAGTCTTCACAACCCACCCACCTCCCCTAGGAGTTGTATCTCTCTATCTGTCTTTCCTTTCCTCTCTCTCTCTTTGTCTCGCCTTTAAAACTCAAACTGGAGAGAGGCGGTTGGGAAAGGCGGGAAGGCAGCGCGCAGGCGCTGTGGGATGCTCCCAAAAGCTTTCTTACTGGACGCTGGGGAGCGTTCCCGCTCAGGCTCCGTCGGTACCGACGATACCCATATGTGAAGACTTATTCCTGCTGTTCCCAGAGATCACCTGTTACAGGTAAGTAACTGTGCTTTATCCACAATGACGCCTAAATCTTTTTCCTGGGTGGTGGTTCCTAATGTGGAACCTTGCATCGTGTAACCATAGTTTGGGTTGTTCTTCCCTAAGTGCATAACTTTGCACTTGTCCACATTAAATTTCATCTGCCATTTTGATGCCCAGTCGTCCAATTTATCAAGATCCTTAGGCATGTTCTTTCCATAGTTGCAACACTAAACTGATGCACATGCCCCCTGAGGTTAGCCCAGGCCTCCCTGCTATATTCATAGCCCAATCACATGCTAACAATTCATTTAGGTAAATATACCCCCTAGTTTGTTAACTGATAATTCGAAATATGTGAGTAAATAGATTAGACCAACTCCTTAATGCCCATCAGAGTATATTCACAGAATGGACAAGCTAAAAGGAGGGTGAGTGAAACAACACAGCTGTGTTACTATCTAACTGGTGACTCTGCCATATCAGTCTATCCTATTTTCATATTAGACAATGGATTAAAAGAGAGTTGTCCTGCCTGGAAGGAAGCTGATGTTAGAAGAGCAGAGAATCCCACACAAAAGAGGCCTTCAATGATATTGACTTATAAGTGAAAGCCACCTGAAAAAATTCAGATATATATTGCCATATACATGTACCAAACTGTGCGTTAAATATGAATGAAGCATTCTTATTACTGTGGTTAACATCAATGCCAACCTGAGTAGAGAACAGATATTTTTCAAGATGCTAAGGGATACCAACAACTTGAGCTTTAGCTGCTTTTATAACTCATTTGGTCCTACACCCATATAAATACTAGTTTCGAGATTTCAGCTTTAGAAATCTTTCTGTATAATATCTATGTGGTGGTTTTTGGGCTCCCTAGAGCTATCTGGATGAGTGATACTAATATATTTAGTGTATTTGATGAATATAATTTTTGACTCACGGTAGTGTTGCGATTTCATGACCACTAACACCCCATGACACTAAACCCCCCAGACTATGGCTGTCATTTTAGAAGCCCTTTTCATGATTTGTATGTCTAAAATTACCTATTCAGACAGAGCCACATCCCAAGAGCCATTTTAGAAAGCCCCAAATTTACATATATCCAGCACGATCACATCTATGTCATATGGGAGGGAAAGCGGAGGCATATTCAGGGTGTTCGAAAAGAGATACACATAGGCACCTGATTTTAGAATGGTGCTATACTTCTCAACCTGCCAGTGGGCATGTCCAAGTCTACACCTGCTCCTGGGAATGAATAGCCATCTGAAAAGTCCTAGTTTCAGCAACCTAACAACTGTACAGAGAAGAGGATGCCCTCTCACTACCTCAATAATTTACACTCCTGTAAAAAAGCATGGCTTCCATGCTACTGCACGTCTCCGTTTGCAAAATGACAGGCCGGGACATGTATGTGGTGAGATATATCCATGCACGGTCTGAAATAGCATTGTGGACATGTCTAGGTTCCTGGATCCACCCCATTCATATCTGACATGTGCACGTTTCTTAAACCAGTCAAAAACCTGTGCATGTCTAACCCATTATATGTGCATCCCTGTTTCTTTTTCTCTGGCTGGAGATATTTATCTTTTAGGGTTGAGATGGGTCAAATTTAGATAGCGTTCAAAATAGCCTATCTTCTTCTGCTGGGTCTCCCATGGAATTTCAAATGTTTTGACTTGGATATCCCAGATTATACCAAAACAGCCTTTCTAAAATGTGCCTTCATGAGTACAGCAAACACAGGTTAGGATTTTTCAGCTATTTTACAAAGATAGGGTTTAGCAGATTTTAAGAAAATGCTGGATGTACAAAATGCTTCTGTGCTCGCAAATCCAGCAGAAGAGTAGCAAATCATCAAAACCTCATAGTATTTACCCTAGAGTTCAAGGCTGAAATTGTAGATTTACTAATACCAATCCACAACCCATCATTCAAATCTGCCATTGTCCCTGAGGACTGGAGAGCAATCAACATAATGGGCTCACAGCATAATACAGAAAAGTATAGATCAATAAGTGTTGACATTAGTGCCAGGTAAAATGGTAGAATAAAATTGCTGGGCATGTGGATAAACAAGGTTTATTTGGGAAGAGTCAGCATGGAGTTTGCAAGGGAAAGTTATGCCGTATTGCACTATTTTAATTATCTGAAGATGTAAATATGCAGTAAGCAGATTGATTAGAATATATTAGTAAACACAGTGTAGATGGATTCTGAGAAGAAATTTGAGGCTCTTCCAAAAATTAAAGTCATGGGATAGGAGACAGTGCCCTATGTGGATTGGTGGTGGTTGTAGTTAAGTGCTGTCGAGTCGGTGTTGACTCATGGCAACCCTCTGGATAGTTGTCCTAAATTGTGTTCGGTCTTCAGTTAGGCGGCTCTTTGTTGATAGACTGGCACCCGTAGCTGCTGTTATTGTATCAATCCATCTCATTGCTGGCCGCCTTCTTTTGTGTTGACTTTCTACCTTGCCAAGCATGATGTCTTTCTCTAATAATCTCTCTCTTCGCATGATGTGTCCAAAGTATGAAAGTTGAAGTTTTGTCATCCGAGCTTCTAAAGACAGCTTAGATTTGAACTCCTCTAGTACCAACTGGTTTGTTCGGGCAGTCCATGGTATATACAGTATTCGTTGCCAGCACCATAATTCAAAGGCATCAATTTTCTTCCTGTCTATCTTTTTCACTGTCCAACTTTCGCATCCATAGAGCACAACTAAGATGGTCAGTTTCCTCAGTGGAGAGCGAGGTGAATAATGGAGTGATCCAGGGATCTATACTCTGATTAGTGTTTAACATATGCATTAATGATCTGAAAACAAAACCATTAAGTAATCAGATTTGAATTTGTGTATATGCTTGTAACTTGCTTTGAGCTCAGATGTGGTGAGAAGTGAATAATTATAGCTAAAATCTTAAAAATCCCAAATACTACCATTTAGATACCCAGTTCTTCAATTATGCAAGATCCTACTGCAATTCCTTCATTTCAATTAATCCCTAAGTGAACAGAAGCTGACACAATCTCTACATGGTACAAAGCTAAATATGAAATAAGATTAAAGAAAAGTGGAAATATCCCACATTCATCATATCTACAGAAAAAAAGTGGGCAAGTAGACAAAATCTTTTTAATTAACCCATGTGTGTTATAAACATATAAATGAGTCCCAAAACAACAAAAAATCTCAGTATAGAAAATGAGGTATCATACAGTTGAACAATCTATGCTGCAATTATTTCAGCGGTAGGTTACAATAATGCACCTTTATAGTCTCTTTTTTGATTGATCATAGATTCCAAATCCATGCATTTCAACAAAATTGTTCAAAAATGAACAAGTGCTCAAAAAACAAGGGGAAAGAATAAATAAGCAATATTGGTGACTGATTAAGCACTCCCGCAATAAACAGAGCAGTCGTCAAAGAAGCTTCACTAAAAGCCATAACAACTGTTCACCAGTTACTCACTGCGAGAGCTCTAATAGATTAACCCCATCTCTCCAGAAATAATCCTGATGTCACTGTTTTGTTATTTACAATTGCCCTTCTCAGGGGAATACCATTTAGCTTCCAATTCATGTCGCCATCTTAAGACGTCATAGTCACAAATGTCTTAAGCTTTATACATAGTAAATGCAGCAGATGAAGACCAGCAGAGCCCATCCAGTTGCCCAGTAAAGTGCTTTTACTTTGGGCTGATCCGTACAGGTTACCCCCGGTCTGTGCATTTTTTGAAGTGTGTCATTTAAGTTTAGCTTTGAGAAGGAATGCTCCTCTTACTATACAGTTGTGGTCAACATTATTGGCACCCTTGAATTTTAGGTATATTGTGTATAATATCTTGAGAAATAATTTGAAATATTCCAACTATATGTTATCATAATATTTTAATAGTATGTTTAAAGGTATATAACCACAACAAAAGGTATGTACAACTTAGATGTATCAATTTCTGAGAAAAAAAAGAACATGACTGGACAAGATTAATGGCATCTTCCATTAATATTTGGTCTCACAATCCTTGGCAGTGATGACAGCTTCCAAATGTTTCTTGTAGCTATCTGTAAGCTATCTATAAGATTCATACATCTGTCTGCTGGTAGTTTCTCCCACTCTTCAACTGTGATTTGTTCCAAGTCATGAATGATTTCAGGATTCCTTTTACCAATGGCAGATTTCAGGTCTTTCTAAAGGTTCTCAATTAAATTGAGATCAGGACTCATTGTAAGCCAGTTTAAAACAGTCCATTTGTTCCTTTTTAACCATTCTTTTGTATTTGTGGATGCATGTTTTAGGTCATTGTCCTACTGGAGGATCCATGACCTTCGACCCAGACCTAGCTTTCTGACACCAAGTAGCACATTTCACGTCAAAAGATGTGGTAGTCCTCTGATTTCATGATTCCTTTAATAGATTCTAGACCTCTAGTTCCTGAGGCAGCAAAACAGTCCCATAACATTATGGGACCTCCACCATTTTAACTGTAGGACAGGTGTTTTTTTTCCTTATAAGCTTCATTTCTTCATCTGTAAATGTATCGCTGGTCTGCATTGCCAAAGAGCTCAAATTTGGTTTCATCTGTCCACAGAACATTTTCCTAGAAGGATTGTGGTTTCTCAAGATGGGTTTGGGAAAAGATCAGGCATGCCTTTTTATGTCTGTCTTTGAGCAGTGGGGTTGTCCTTGGCCTTTGCCCATGAAGTCCTTCTCGGTTTAGTGTGCGGCATATGGCATAACCTGTTTAAACCACTACTCCGGATAGCTTTAGGTCAGCTTTAAGCTCTTTGGATGTTGTACATGGTGTTTTTGCAACAGTTTTAATTAACCTTTGAAGACCTCTTGGATTAATTTTCCTTTTCCCACCTTATCCTGGGAAGTTCTTGACAGTTTCATGAGCAGAAAACTTCTTAATAGCATAGTGAACTATAGACACAGGAATTCCAAAGTCTTTGGAGATGACCGTGTATGCCTTTGAGGCTCTCTTGTCTTCACCATTGTGAAGATGGAACAGAGAGCGAATGTGCCCATTTTATGTTTAGATAATTTTTATTAGGCACAAACCAACAATAAACAGTTATACCGGAGGCATCCCCGACCGACGTGGACACTTACGCAGTCAGGAGGTTCCAGCACTCTCATGCATGATTACAGATCTTTCCATTTTGTTGTTCCCTTACATTTATATATACCAATCCCCTCATTCCACCCAGTCCCTCCCTCCAGCTTATAACCAACATCAACAGGTTCAGAAAATACAATATTGCAGAGGATAGCAAATCGGTCTCGCTCCCCCAACGCACCTCTGCGTGTGGTGGAGCCCCAAAAAGAGCAAGTACATTAACCATATCAAATCAGCTCAGGCAGGTCAAACAAGGGCCCCTTGGCAAGGAGAGAGACTTGAAGGCAGCATACATACCACAATCTATATAAAAACGCAGTTCAAGGCCATGATGCGCCCCTGGGGCGAGAGCGGCTGAATATAGGGTTCCTAGATGGCCATGAACTTCATATGGCAAAGGACTGATCCCTGAGCAAAAATGTTCTCTATCTGCATTAATTTATGAAGATTGTTCCGCCAAGCCCAATAAGCTGGGGGTTCTGGATCCAGCCATGACTTCAGCACACCCTAGAGTCCCAGCTCTGCTGCCCTAGCCCTTACCAGAGAGAAGAAGGTACATAGAATTACCTTGTTTAAAAGCTCATGGAGCACCACCGCCGTAGTGGCCTGCGGTATCCACCAGAGAGCCTGCACCAGGATGTTGCCAGTACACTCCATACCTAGCTCCATATTCCATCATTGCACCAGCTCATGATGTTGTTGCTTTATAAATGTCACCCATGTCTTCCACATACGAGAAAGCGACATCAGTTTTCTATCAACTATTTCAAAGAAGGTGTCCGCCCTCTCTATAAATGACTGTCCCAAAGCTTCCTGTTGCATTGACACTATATAATGGAGGACTTGCATGAGCACAAAGGTGTTGCTGGAAACTATCTGGAATTTCTTCATCAAGTCTTCTTGAGACTTAAACTGACTCTCCCTGGTTAGAAATTGTGATAGTTGAACTAAACCTTGTTGTTACCATTTCCGGAAGATTTGCGACATACCTCCTGCTGGAAACTCCCAAGTTACCCCTTAAGGGCAGGAGATCTGAAAATTGGGGATTTTGTTTCAATTGACGACACAGCGTTCGTCAAGCCTCCTGTAAAGACTGCACCACTGGACTTGTCTGCAGGTGCCGGTCCAGGCGGTCCAGAGGAGCGTGAAGCACAAACAGTGGGTGCATCGCCAAAAGAAGCTGCCTCTCTAATGTGGGTGTGCAGGTAGAAGTCTGGTATATCCAATCGCAGGCATGTCTCAGCATGCAGCTTAAATTATACTGAGCCAAATCAGGCACTCCCATGCCCCCCTAATCCGCATCCCCAAGTAAACACTTGAATGATATCCATGGTCGATGTCCTCACCACAGAAAGTGACACAATTGCCGTTGCCAGATCCTCAGATCTTTTTTCCACAGTCACAGGGGCAAGGCCTGAAAGTATAGCCACTTAGGGAGAAGTGTCATCTTATATAGCACTTTGCATCCCACTGAAGCAACTGTTCTCGCTCCTTGTGTAACATAGGGTGAACATTCAATTTGTAAAGGTGCTGCAAATCTTCCGTCACCTGTACCCCATGGTATTTAAAAGAGCCTATTGTCCATTTCAATGGGAAGGGGCCCGGCCAGTGGTCCTGCAGTTGTTGATCGATTGTCATTGCCTCCGATTTATCCATATTCAGCTTTAGCCCTGAGTGTGCTCCGAAATCTCAAAAGGCAGCCAGCAATAACGGTAACGATTGTTGCAGATTTTGTAAGTGCACTAATATGTCATCTGCATAGACTGCTATTTTAAAGGTGGCCCGCCCCACCTGTACTCCCTCAATCCTTGGGTCTGTCTGGATGACTTACAATACTGGCTCTAGAAATTGAAGAAAGAGTAGAGGGGAGAGAGGGCAGCCTTGCCGAGTGCCGCAGCCTAGCCCAAATTTCTCTGAGCTTTGACCATTGACTACCACCGCCGCATAAGGTGAATGATAAAGAAGTCCAATTGACTACATAAATAAGCCGGGAACCCCATTTATTCCATAACCCCAAATAGGAATCATCAGTTTACCAAATCAAAAGCTTTCTGGACATTGAAACTTATTAATAATGTGTCCTGCCTTTTTACATGGGCTGCCGTAATTGACGTTATCACGATGCAAGTTAAGAACAGGATGCCAATCCCTCATGAACCCAACCTGTCCCTCTTGCACCAGAAAAGGCATAATTCGAGCCAACCGGTTAGCCATGATCTTCGCAAGAAGTTTATCATCGCAGTTGAGGAGGGAAATAGGACAGTAGGATGCCGTAAGAAAGGGATCACGACCCAGCCTTGGCAGGACCACAATATGTGCCATATTAGTCTCATAGGGAAAGGCCTGTATTTGAATGAGATGGTCATATAGCTTTTGTAAAGGGCCTCATACCCGTTATCGCATCAGTTTATACTACTCATTCCCAAACCCATCTGGGCAAAGGGCTTTGTAGGCTTTAGACTGCATAATAGCGCCCTCCACTTCATCCTCTGTAATGGGTTGGTTTAAGATCTCACGATGTTTAACTGTGAATACTGGGAGTTTCACTGTGTCTAGATATGTCATATCACCCAGCAGGGAGCCACCCTCATCCACATAGAGCGTCTGATAGAAATCATGAAACAGCGCTAAAATACGGCATTAATGAGTCATCACCCCTTTCCTGTCTCGTAGTGCTGATACACCCCCCCAATCCCTTCCAGCATTTCACAAGAGATGACATGTCTTTCTACCCGATTCCCATACCGATGCAATTGACATTGATAATACATCTGGGATTTATAAGCACGCTGGTGGAGGAGTGTGTTCAACCCCACCTGCGTGGTTACCAACTCCCCCTGCCACACTGATGTGAACTGCTGTCCTAAGGCTCGTCTAAGTTCTTGGGTCCATTTAGTATAATGAAGAATTTGTGTATCAATACTTTTCCTTCTGCTATGTTCATAACTAATAATCTCGCCATGGAGGACTGCCTTGGCTGTCTCCCAATACAGCGCGGGATCGTCCCGGTGAGCAGCATTTGTGGTTGCAAAAGTGTCCCACTTTTCTTGTAAAAAGCATAGAAACACAGAGTCGCGATATAGATGCATAGGAAAATGCTATCTCTGGGCCCCAGTATTGCCTCCCCCCCCCCCGAGTCATCCAGACTGGCGCGTGGTCCAAAATTACCATGGCTGCAATACCCACTTCACGTACCCTGGGTAGGGAGGTGGATGGTATTAACCAGTAATCCAAGCGGGGTGAAGTGCCATAGGCCCGCGACAGGTAGTAAAATCCCATTCCTGAGTGTGGCGGGTCTGCCACATGTCAACTAGATTTAACACCTCGCATAACTGTTCAACCCCGCACCTTGAGCCTGTCTGTCCTGAACAACCCGAAGGCGCCCTGACCATGGCTGGATCCAGAACACAGTTAAAATCTTCCCCCACAACAAGGGAATGCCGGCGATATTCACCTTGGGCTTTACCCATTTGAAAAAAAAGGTACAGACAGGAGTGTTGGGACCATAAATATTAAAAAATGTGTAAGATGCATTACCAATTTTCCGCCCCACAATTATATAACAACCCTGCAGGCCAACTTCTTGCCGGTTTAGCACGAAATCCAGGCCCATCCGAAATAAAATCACTACACCGGTTCTCTGGGGGCCCACCAAGGCCCCAGAAGCTTGATCTATCCACCACTGCTGCATTTTAGCATGTTCCTACCCATCCATGTGAGTTTCCTGCAGCAAGGCCACATCCGCCTTCAAGTCTCTCATGCGTTTTAAAACTTTATATCTTTTAATAGGGGAACCTAGCTCGCAGACATTCCAAGTTACACAGCGAATACACGACTCACCCTGGGTCAATGTTCAATAAAATTAGCATCATCACATCATATTTGCTGAAACTTATGATTTGATATATAATCAATAGTTTTTACCAATAGGTCCATTTTATTACATTTTTAGTTTGTTTGTTAATGTCTTATCTACCCTATGTTATTTGTAACCTTCCATTTGTATTGTGACCACTTTGATTGAAGGGTAAGGTGGGATACAAATCTGTCGAAATAAATAAATAAATTAAGTAATAGTGCAACTATAATTTTAGCAGGGTACCCCCCAGCCTGAGTACCCCACTCCAACTCCTGAGCCCCCTCTCACACTCAGCTCCACATCTCTCCTAACCGTTATTTTCTGAACCATGTACCTTCCCTCGCTAAAACTCCCCAAACCCCTCCCCCCAAAAAATTCCTCCTCCCTCCTTGCCCACTTTTCCCCCAGGACCGTACAGTCTGCATATCCTCCCTACCACATAGTGAAGGCACTTGATGTCGGAATATCTCCCCCATGAACCCCCATGTGCCCTGGATTCCCGAATACTAATCTGGTATCCCCAATCTACCCTTTTTTCCACAACCATCCCTGGTGTGGGTGCTCACAACAATCAACCACACTTACACTCCCACCATTGTTCATGGCCCCATTCATATTATCCCTGTTGTCTTTAAATCAATTATGGTAAGGTCTCATCGTTTGCAGGTAATTCAGTTGGTCTCTGGTAAATGCCATGCTCAACCTTTTTTTCCCCAAGGGTGTAGCTTGATGGCTTCATTTGGAAGGGCAAAGTATGGGTGATATATTTGTGCATTCATTTGCACATTTGCATATTCATTATGGTTACCTTAAAAATGATACTAGATGGATAGGAAGCCAGTGTATCAAACAGGCAAGGAATGAGCTGGCATGCTAAGATACTCCGAGGAAGCAGAGGTTCTCATTTAGTGGGTTTGACAAAAAAAAAGGAAAGGAAGACATTCCCAGGCTATATAATTGAAATTCAGCAAAAATTGTATGGTTTAGCCTGGCACTCTTAAGATTAAAAAAAATACACCTGTAAACATATAATCACCAAAAAACAGAGGAAATTTAAGATGCTCACACGCCAAGGGAAAAAAAGAAAAAGAGAACCATAGCGCAGTTTCTAACACCAAAATAAATTATAACTAATTTTATTTTGGCGTTAGAAACTGCACTATGGTGCTCTTTTTCTTTTTGAACTTTTGAGTCCAATGAAGCCAATCTTCCAAAAGTAGGTGCAGAGAAGAACTAGGACATTTCACCAAGGAACCCAACATACTGTCATCTCATTAATAGCCTCTCCAGTACCAAGCAGATTGTAACACAAAACCCTACAAAAGTCGCTAAAGATCTATAATGCAAATCTACCATACCATATAATGACATCAGCTTCTAAAATTAACACAATAAGAAGCCTACCCAAAAAAGAGCAGCACCATAAATATTGCAGTGGCATCTTATGAGCCAGTGTTTGTGACCTCCTTGTCCCCCCTTCATTGTCGCGCTGGTTTCATGTTCTCATCTCACAAGACCAATGCCAGATTTCCTATACCGTAGGTAATTGTTGGAAAAGGATACACAACAGTTGTAGCTTCAGATATTAAGCAGTATGTGGTTGTGGTGCAATGGTGGTGTACCTGTCTGTGCATGGGCTGTAGATCATTCACAATGGTTGCCTTTGTGGTGGTGGAGTGTAGGGCTGTGTTGCATATTTGTGTGTGTTGCAGAGCTAGGGAGGCTCCCTGGTGCAGAGGTGAGGTGATGGCATCCACACAGGCAGAAGAGAATGGGGAGGCAGCAACTGCGGCCCAGAGATCTCTTCTCTTCTGCCCGTGGGACATTGGATCCCCACAGGCAGACAAAGGATCGCGGCCACTGAGGCAACTCATTTGGGGAGGAATGACCCTCTCGCCCTCCCAAACTACGGCCATATTTTATCCCCAAGGGAGCCTTGAGGCTGCAGGGCTGACAGCAAATGCTGAATCGTTTCCTCTTGAACTCTGACTTAGAGCTGGGAAAGATAAATTCTTGTTTTTTTAGGTTTGAGTCCAAGGTTTGAAACTCTGGATGAGAACTGAAATCCAACTCTGTCATTCAAAGCCAGCAGCAGTCCCTTGATGCTTCTAAACCAGAAGCTAGCCAGCTGCCAACTAACTAATTTCAAAAACAACTCAGGAAGGTCTCATTCAGTCACAGAGGGCTGCAGTTCAATGCATCCATCCTGGGTACTCTCTTTGGGGTTTGCTGTTAGAAGGCTGCTTTTCATAAGTTTGTAATTTCCAAAGCTGGTAACAAACATCCATGCCAGGATTTGCTTTTCCTTAAAACAGAAACTTCTGTAAGGGGGTAAGAATTTATCAGTCAATTTTGAATATACACAAGGGCTGGCATGTCTGTTTTAGTGAAGTCCTCACATACAGTAGGATTTTATAAATCTCTATCATATCTCTCCTCAACTGTCTTTCCAAGCTGAAGAGCTCTAAGCTGTTTAGCCTTTCCTCATAGGACAGTCATTCCATCCCCTTCTCTCTAACTTTTCTAATTCTACTATATCTTCTTTGAGACACAGAGGCCAGAATTGCCCACAGTACTCAAGATGCAGTATGCACCATGGTTGACACAAAGACATTATGCTATTCTTTGTTTTATTGTCTGTTCCTTTCTTAATGATTACTAGCATTCTACTTCCTTATTTGACCACTGCCACAAACTGAATGGAAGAGTTCCATATATTGTCTACTATCACACCTTGATCCTTTTCCTGAGTGGTGACTCCAAATGTGGAACCTAGCATTGTTTAGCTATGATTTGGGTTGTTATTCCCTATGTGCATCCAATTGCACTTGTCATTGTCGCCTATTTCCCAGTTTCGCAGGATCATCCTGCAATCTCTAACAATCTGCATACCGTTTAACAACAGGGAATAATTTGATATCATCTGCAAATTTAATGACCTTGCTCATTGTTCCTGTTTCTAGAAACATAGAAACATGATTGCAGAAAAAGTCCATATGGCCTCACTGGTCCTGTCTTTCCATATCAACTACAATAGTCCCCTTTTTTCCATTAGAGATCTGTTGTTGTCCCATGCTTTCTTGAATTCAGATATTGTCCTTGTCTGTACTACCTATACTTGGAGACTATTCCATGCATCTACCACTCTTTCCGTAAAGAAATATTTCCATATATTACTCCTGAGTCCATCTTCTTTCACCCTCATCCTATGTCCCCTCATAGCAGAGCTTGCTTTCAGTTGAAATAGACTCTCCTCTTGTGCATTTATGCCACGGAGGTATTTAAATGTCTCTATCATATCTCCTCTATCCTGCCTTTCCTCTAATGTATATATATTAAAATCATTAAGTCTGTCCCTATATGCTTTATAATGAAGACCACTAACCATTTTAGTAGCCACCCTCTGCACTGACTCCATCCTGTTTATAACGTTTTGAAGTTATGATCTCCAGAACTGCATACAATACTCCAAATATGGTCGCACCAGAGACTTATACAGAGACACTATCACCTCCTTATTTCTGCTGGCCATTCCTCTCTATAGGCACCCAGGTATCCTCTTGGCTTTTACCATCGCCTTTTCTACCTGTTTAGCCACTTTAAGATCATCAGAAACAATCACACCCAGGTCTCGCTCTTTTTTCGTGGACAGAAGAACTTTGCCCCCTACGCTCTACTGCTGCCTTGGATTTTTGCAGCCCAAATGCATGACCCTGCATTTTTTAGCATTAAATCTCAGTTGCTAAATTTTTGATCATTCTTCAAGCTTAGCTAGATCCCTTCTCATGTTATCTACTCCTTCCTGTGTGTCTACTCTGTTGCAGATTTTGGTATCATCCAAAAAGAGGCAAACCTTTCCCAACAGCCCTTCCACAATATCACTAACAAAGATGTTAAAAAGAATCGGACCAAGGACAGATCCCTGCAGCACACCACTGGAAACATCCTTCACCTCAGAGTGAGCTCCATTTACCTGTACCCTTTGTTGCCTCCCACACAATCTATTTCTAACCCAAGCAGTAACTTTAGGGTCCATCCCTAGGGTGCTCAATTTGTTTATAAGTCGCCTGTGCAGAATGGTTTCAAAGGCTTTACTGAAATTTAAGTATACCACATCTAGCGCTCTCCCTCGGTCCAACTCCCAGGTCACCCAGTCAAAGAAATCAATCAGATTTGTCTGACGAGACCTGCCTCTGATAAATCTATTGTACCTCAGATGCTGCAATCCATTGGACTCCAGAAAACTTACTATCCTCTATTTTAGCAGCGTTTCCAATAATTTACTCATCACAGAGCTTAAACGAACCAGCCTATAGTTCTCAACCGTATCCTTACTTCTGCTTTTGTGTAAAGGGACACATGTACCTTTCTCCAGTCCTCTGTGACCACTCCCGACTCTAAAGAAGCATTGAAAAGGTCATCAGTGGAGATTCTAGAATGTCCAAGTTCCTTCAGTATGTTTAGATGTATCCATCTGGTCCCATCACTTTGTCTATTTTTAGCTTAGTTAGTTCCTTGACAGTCTTCTGAAAATCGTTCGAGATCTGCATCAATTCTTTTCCTGTTTTTGGGTGTTTTTTGAGATCCTGCTCCTGGACCTTCATCTGTGAGCACAGAACAAAACTATCTGTTAAGCAATTCCGCTTTATCCTCATTGGCTTCTACATATTCCTCACCTTCACCTATGTGTCTAGAAATACCACTTTTGACCTTCCTCCTTTCATTAACTTATCTGAAAAATGTCTTATCCCCCCATTTTATTACATTGGTTATTTCTTCTTCTTTTGTATCTTTGCTTTCCTGACTTCTTTCCTAGCTTCTTTAAGTTTTTCCAAATATTGATGCTTGTCTTTCTCTCTCTGTTATCTCTTGTATTTTATGAAGGCCATCCTCTTTTTTTTTTTTTTTTGTCACCTTTTCAACTACTTCTTTTCAAAACCATAGTGGTTTCCTTTTCCTTTTACGTTTATTTTCTAGATCATTTATAAATATTAAAAAGCATTGGTTCCAATACAGATACTTGGGATACTCCACTATTCACCTTCTTCCATTGAGAAAATTGACCATTTAATCTCCGTTCCATATCCAAAATAGGAAATTCATCTTATTCCATGGCTTTTTAATTTCCTCAGGAGTCTTTTATGACGTACATTTACAAAGACTTTGTGAAAATCTAAGTGCACTATATTAGCCAGCTCACCCTTATCGCAGATTGGTGTGGCAAGAATTTCCTTGGTTAAATCCATGTTGACTTTGTCCCATTAAACCACATTGGTGTATGTGTTCAGTAATTATTTTCTTAAAATATTTTCTACTTTTTTTCCTGGCACTGATAACGAGTTCACCAATCTTTAGTTTCCAGAATCATCCCTGGATCCCTTTTAAAAACTATTGAAAACCCTCAAGACATCAGAGATCATTTAATTAAAGCTGCAATTTTCTTTAAGTTCTTTCAGTATTCTGGGGTGTATACCATCCGGGCCAATTAAATTGCTGCTGTTTAGTTTGCCTGGCCTATTATATCTTTTCAGTTCACTATTTGTTTCAATTCTTCCAAATCGGCACCATTAAATACCATTTCTGACATAGGAAGATCTCTCACGTTTCATTAAAGTCCGAGGACAAAGAACGATGAGATGCATCCTTGACAAGTAAAAAAAACAAAAACAAAATACCAAAAGGATATCTATGTGTGTTTTATTGACTACAGCAAGGCTTTTGACTGTGTAAACCATGAGAAACTTTGGGCCACATTAAGCATGGGTATACCAGAACACCTGATAGTTCTCTTGCACAAACTTTACATTGATTAAGAAGCAACAGTTCGAACAGAACAAGGAGAAACAGGATGGTTTAAAATCAGCAAAGGTGTACGACAAGGCTTCATACTTTCCACCCTGCCTGTTTAATTTATATGCAGAACAAATCGTCAAAGAAGCAGGACTTTATGAAGACAACCGAGGTATGAAGATTGGTGGAAGACTTATCAAGAACCTCCGCTATGCTGATATGACAATACTGGCTGAAAGTGAAGATGATCTGAAACATTTGCTTCTCAAGATCAAGGAACATAGTCTTAAAATGGGCCTGCACCTTAACTTAAAGAAGACAAAGAGCCTGACAACTGGAAAAATGAATAAGAACATAAGATATGCCATATTGGGTCAGACCAAGGTCCATCAAGCCCAGTATTCTGTTTCCAACAGTGGCCAATCTAGGTCATATGTACCTAGCAGTTTCCCCAAGGGACACAGGTTCCACAATGCTTGTATTCGTTCAAGCATTGATATCCTGGGTCCCTTCTTAATAATGGTTTATGGACCTTTCCTCCAGGAACTTGTCCAAACCTTTTTTAAACCCAGCTACACTAACAGCCTTTACTACATCCTCCGGTAACAAATTCCAGAGTTTGATTATATGTTGAGTGAAAAAATATTTTCTTTTATTAGTCTTAAATAGTTTACCCTGTAGCTTCATTGCATGTCCCCTAGTCTTTCTATATTCTGATAAGGTAAACAATCGATCTACGTTTACCCGTTCCACTCCGTTCATTAATTTATAGACTTTTATCATATCTCCCCTCAGCCGTCTCTTTTCCAGGTTAAAGAGCCCTAACCTTTTTAGCCTTTCTTCATAGGAGTATCCTTCCATCCCCTTTACCATTTTGGTGGCTCTTCTCTGAACCTTTTCTAAAATCGCTATATCCTTTTTAAGATACGGCGACCAGAATTGCACACAATATTCAAGGTGCGGTCTCACCATGGAACAATATAGAGGCATTATAATATCTTTTGTTTTATTTTCCATTCCTTTCCTTATCATACCTAGCATTCTATTTGCTCTCTTGGCCGCTGCTGCACACTGGGCCGAGGGTTTTAACATGGTATCCACAATGATGCTTAAATCTTTTTCCTGGGTGGTGGTTCCTAATGTGGAACCTTGCATCGTGTAACCATAGTTTGGGTTGTTCTTCCCTAGGTGCATAATCTTGCACTTGTCCACATTAAATTTCATCTGCCATTTTGATGCCCAGTCTTCCAATTTATCAAGATCCTCTTGCAATTTTCCACAATCCTCTTGGGTTTTAACAACTTTAAATAGTTTTGTGTCATCTGCAAATTTGATAACCACTCGTTATTCCACTTTCCAGGTCATTTATGAATATGTCAAAAAGCAGCGGACCCAGCACAGATCCCTGGGGTACACCACTATTCACTTTTCTCCATTGGGAAAATTGGCCATTTAGCCCTACCCTCTGCTTTCTATCTTTTAACCAGTTCCTGATCCACAATAGTACACTGCCTCGTATCCCATGACTCTTTAGTTTTGCCAAAAGTCTCTCATGAGGGACCTTGTCAAAGGCTTTCTGAAAGTCCAGATACACAATATCAACCGACTCACCTTTGTCCACCTGATTATTCACTGCCTTAAAAAAAACATAACAGATTAGTAAGACAAGATCTTCCTTGTCTAAAGCCATGTTGGCTGTCTCCCATTAGGTCATGACTATCTACATGCTGAGTAATTTTATTCTTTATGATGGTTTCTACCATTTTTCCCGGTACTGACGTCAGGCTCACCGGTCTGTAGTTTCCCGGATCACCCCTGGAACCCTTTTTAAAAATTGGTGTTACATTGGCGATCCTTCAATCTTCAGGTATTAGAGATGATTTTAATGATAGTTCACAGATTACTAATGGCAGGTCTGCAATCTCGTATTTCAGTTCTTTCAACACCCTTGGATGTATACCATCCGGCCCAGGTGATTTGCTACTCTTCAGCTTATCTAATAGTTGTAATACATCTTCCCGATGTATCGATATTTCCTTCAATTCTTCCGCACCTTTAAATACCACTTCAGTCATGGGTAACATCCCTACATCTTCCTCAGTAAAGACTGAAGCAAAGAATTCATTCAATCTCTCCGCTATCGCCTTGTCGCCTCTTAGTGCTCCTTTAACCCCTTTATCATCTAATGGACCAGCTGACTTTCTCACAGGTTTTTTGCTACGAATGTACTTGAAAAGGTCTTTACTTCACGTTTTTGCTTCCGCAGCAAGCTTCTTCTCAAATTCTCCCTTTGCCTGCCTTATCAATGCCTTGCATTTGACTTGCCAGTGCTTGTGCTGTTTCCAGGTTTCGTTGTTTGGCTCTTTTTTCCATTTCCTGAAAGATGCTTTTTTGGCAACAACAGCCTCTCTGACCTCACCTTTAAACCATGCTGGCAGTTTTTTGGACTTCCTTTCAATTTTCTTAAAGCGTGGAATACAGCTGGTCTGGGCTTCCAGGATAGTATTTTTCAACAACAGCCAAGCCTGATGTACGTCTTTAACCTTTGAAACTGCTCCTTTTAGTTTTTTCTTAACTGTGTTCCTCATTTTATCATAGTCTCCCTTTCAGAAGTTAAAAGGTAGTACTGTGGATTTCCTTACTATCCCTCCTCCACTAATTAAATCAAAGGCGATCATGCTATGATCACTATTGCCAAGTGGCCCCAACAACCTTATCTCTTGCACTAGATCTGGTGTTCCACTAAGGATTAGGTCTAATATGGCTTCCCCTCTGGTTGGTTCATGAACCAGCTGCTCCAAGAAGCAGTCATTTATTTCATCTAGGAACTTTATCTCCCTAGCATGTCCTGACGTGACACTGACCCAGTCGATACCGGGGTAGTTGAAATCACCCATTATTATTACTGTGCTTTAACTTTTGTTAGCTTCCTTGATTTCTTTGAGCATTTCATCATCCATTTGGTCATTCTGGCCAGGCGCTCGATAGGTGAAGACATTGATGGAGAAGACATTGAAATAGTAGACAACTTTAATCTACTTGGATCAATAATCAATAAAGAAATGACAAGCAATCAAGAAATCCAATGACACATTGCTCTTGGCAAAATGACTATGAAGAACCTAGATAAGATTCTCAAGAGCAGAGATGTCTTTCTCCATACAAAGATTTGGCTTGTCCAAACCATGGTATTTTCAGTAACTGCATATGGATGAGAAAGTTGGACAGTGAAAAAGACAGAAAGAAAATTGATGCTTTTGAATTATGGTGCTGGCGAGGAATACTGTGTATGCCATTAACTTCACAAAGAATAAACCAGTCAGTACTAGAAGAGATCAGTACATTCATTCCATTATTAAAATAGCGTCTGTAAAACAAATTGCAATGTAATAGCAGCGGGGCTGAACGCAGCCAGAACAGCTTTAAGAACGTAGGACTTCGGTCGTCCCGTTAATGAATGGCAGAAATATCGATTGTTGATATCTTTACTTCCCGCGTTGGAGGTCAGAATTGACCTATTGAGGAGCGTCTATCTCGAGGGCTGTGGACCCAGCTGGCTGCAAGACTACTGTTAAGAGAGAAGTTTTTTGAACTTCTATGTTGGTGTATCTCAGTTGGTTACTTCACCTTTTGTTATTGCTTTTGCAGGTGTCGTTCTTAAAGCTGTTCCGGCTGCGTTCAGCCCCGCTGCTATTATATTGCAATTTGTTTTACAGACGCTATTTTAAGAATGGAATGAATGTACTGATTGAGTGTGCTGTTTGTACTTTTGTGTGAGTGTTGTAGTTGATTTATAGGTTTGTATAAGTTTCTAAGGATTTTTCCCAGAGTTAGATTTATTTTTATTTATTTATTTGCAGTCTCTTTTATACCGCGCTATTCGACATCAGTGCGGTTTACAATGAACATAAGAGTTGCACATCTCAATTTCGTGATTTGTGCTTACAGTGAAACAGGTATAATAACTTGGGTATACATTAAACAGGAAAATTAAACTTGGGTATGCATTAAGATTTGTGGTTGTTTTGGAAATAGTATAAGATTTTTGTATATTTTGTTGGAGAGGTTAAGGGAGGCAGTGACCGGTGATGTGAGCGTCTATCAACACCCTATGGTGATTTTTTCACTAAATGTGGGGTTGTGCCATCTGAGGTCATTTTTGCCTGAAATGATTTTTTGGTTATTGGTTGTAATCTTTGGTAGTATTTGTATTTATTATTAAGAGCTTTTGAACAACACCCATGCCTCTTGTAAAGTTTTAACCTTTGTAGCTGCTCATTTTTTTCTCTTTTTATCATAGTTTCCCTTTTGAAAATTAAATCCTAGCATAGTGAAGGTGCATTTTACAAATGACATCCCAAGTGCATTCTGGGATTTCCAAACCACAACATCTGGAAAAACAAAAGCAGGTATTTCCAAGTTCAAGCATGATTTCACAAACATGGACATGACCGATATTGGACATCTGCAGGGTTTCTATATAGACGTCCCCAGAATAGTATTAAAGACCAGGGACATCTAGGAATAGCCTAATGGTTAGATTAGTGGGTTAGGACCAGGAAAGCCAGGGTTCTAATCTCTGTGCTTCTATCATTCTGATTGTCGAGAGTACTGGGGATGCTGAAGTGTCATCTTCTATATCCTCTGGATGTTTTATGACCAAAATGAGCACTTTTCCAATGCCTATTCATGCCTGGAGCAGGTCTAAACTTAGACGGGGTCACAGACATCCTTGACGTTTCTGAAATCTAGTAGTGACGTCTTAGTCCACTGCACTGCTCCAGACATGCCTCCGTCACGTTGCCTGCCTACTTGGCCATCCTCACACCAGGGGGGGGATCAGGAGTGTTGGTGTTCCTTCAGGAAGGAGGTGGCCTAGGGATGTGGTTATTTGGTGTCGTATACCTAAGAGAATGGTGGCTAATCATATTGGAATTGCTAGGGCTATGTTTATTGATAGTTGAGTGGTTGGGGTGAACGTGTATGGTAAGAGGCCTAACAGGTTTGTTAGAATAAGGAATGTTATTAGGGAGGTTAATAGAAGTGCCCATTTTTGGCCTTTTATGTTCTTAGTGGCTATTAGCTGTTTTGTGAAGTAAAATAGGAACCAGGATTGAATGGTTGTCAGACGATTTTCTGTTCATTTTTTGTGCTGATTTGTAATTAAAATTCATGGCAGAGTTATTGATAATAAAATTAGTGGGATGTATAGGAATGTCGGGCTTATAAATTGATCAAAGAGTGCTAATGTCATGGTCAGTTTCACGGGGATGGTGTTTTGGTTTGATTTTCTGTTAAAATATCATTTATAGGTTGGTGTTTTATTGTTTTTATGGTAATAGTGGTTGTTAGGATTACTCATGAAAGTAGGAAAATTGGAAATCATGGGGATGGATTTAATTGTGGCATATCACTAAGGGTGGTTGGTAGACACCCGTGCTAGCTTAAAAGGCTAGTGCTGTCCGTGTTAGCTTCTTAGTGAGATTTCTACTAGTGTAGTTCAGGTTAGGAATTCAAAGTATGGTGTAGATTCAACAACGATAGGTATAAAGCTATGGTTTTCCCTGCAAATTTCAGAGCATTGTCCTTAATAGATGCCCGGTCGTGAAGTTGTAAGTGTAGTTTGGTTTAAGCGTCCTGGAATAGCATCTGTTTTTACACCGAGGGATGGGACGGCTCATGAGTGTAGTACGTCTTCTGCTGAGACTATTATTCGAACTGGTAGTTCTATTGGAATTACTATACGATTATCTACTTCTAGTAGTCGGAATTCTCCAGGGCAGAGGTAGTCGGATAGGGTTATATACGAATTAAATGATAATATATTAAAATCAGTAAATTCATATGTTCAATATCATTGATGGCCAGTTGCTTTTACTGTAACGTGTGGGTTATTAATTTCGTCTATGAGGTATAGGATTCGCAGTGAGGGCAGGGCGATTATAATAATTGCTGGCAGGACTGTTCAAATTATTTCTACTTCTTGAGCGTCTATTGTATTAGTATTGGTTAGTTTTGTTGTCATTATGATTGTAATTGTATAGAGGACTAGAGTACTAATTAGGAATACAGTTATTAGGGTATGGTCGTGAAAATTAAGTAGTACTTCTATAACTGGTGATGCTGCATCTTGGAATCCTAGTTGTCATGGCTGTGTCATGAAGATGTACGTGGGTTTAACTCGTGATTTCATTTTGACAAAATAATGTAAATGCTTTACTAATATCTTATGAAAAAGGAGGCGTAGTGGTTGTGTGATTGGCTTGAAACTAATTAAATGTGGGTTCGATTCCTACCCTTTTTGTACTTGTACAAATGCTGGTTCTTCATATGTGTGGTAAGGTGGAGGGCAGCCATGTAGTCACTCTACATTAGTTATTGTTCTGTAGTTAGAACTTCTCGTTTAGCTGAGAATGCTTCTCAGATGATGAATATTATTATAATGACAGCGACCAGTGAAATTAGTGATCCGACTGATGAGACAGAATTTCATAGTGTATATGCATCCGGGTAATCTGAGTATCGTTGCGGCATTCCTGCAAGGCCTAAGAAATGCTGTGGGAAGAAGGTTATGTTTACTCCAGCAAATATAACTCCAAAATGGATTTTTGTTCATGTGTTGTGTAGAGTGTAGCCAGAGAATAACGGGAATCGGTGGATAAAACCGCCTAAAATTGCAAATACTGCACCCATGGATAAGACATAGTGGAAGTGGGCTACTACGTAGTATGTGTCGTGGAGTACAATGTCTAAGGACGAGTTGGCTAGAACGATTCCGGTTAGTCCGCTGACAGTAAATAGAAAGATGAAGCCTAATGATCAAAGTATAGCTGCGTCTCATTTGATTGCTCCTCCGTGCAGGGTTGCTAGTCAGCTGAATACTTTTACTCCGTTGGGGATGGCAATAATTATTGTTGCTGTTGTAAAATATGCTCGAGTATCAACATTATGCCAACTGTAAATATATGGTGAGCCCATACGATAAATCCAAGAAGTCCGATGGATATCATAGCTCAGACTATACCTATGTAACCGAAAGGTTCTTTCTTGCCAGAGTAGTATGTAACAATGTGTGAGATCATACCAAACCCAGGAAGAATTAAAATATATACTTCAGAGTGACCAAAGAATCAAAACAGGTGTTGGTAAAGGATTGGGTCCACACCGCCAGCCAGGTCGAAGAAGGTGGTATTTAAGTTAAAAGCCATTTGTAAAATAGTTTCGGGGATGTGATTTGGATGTCCAAATGCATGTTTTTGGACATCAATATCGCAGTTAAGTCTTTTAAAATAACCCCCTTAGTGTCTTCAAGCCATATATTAGGTCAGATTTGATCATGTTATGATTAATAGTACCAAATAACCCCGACAATGTTACCTCTTGCACTGAGGACTAGGACTAAACTAGCTCCCCTTCTTGGTTCCTAAATTAGCTTTTTCATGAAGAAGTAATTTATTTAATCTAGGAACTTTATCTCCCTAGCAGGCCCTGATGTGGCATTTGTCCATTTAATACTGGGGTAATTGTATTGTGTTGCCAAATTTGTTAGCTTCTCTAATTTCTGCTAATATGTCATCATCTGTCCATTCTGTCTAGCCAGGAAGATGGTAGTATACCCCCTCCACTATTCTCTTTCTCTTCCCACATGTGATTTCTATTCATAAATATCCCACAGTGCATTCTGTTTCCTGAAGAATTTTTATTCTGCTTGACTCGATGCTCTCTTTAAAATATAGTGCCATCTGTATACCAATTTGATCTGCCGTATCATTGCAGTACAATTTTAACCCTGGTAGCAGTGTCCCAGGTCTCAGATGCCAGCCGCCAGCCTCCAGCCCTGCGGCAGCTCTCCCATCCGGGATCGAGCAGCCAGGGCCAACACAGACCGGCCATTCCCACCTCTTCTTCGGCCCAATCGGGACCCACGCCGCCAGGCTTAAGGAGTGCCATCGGGCGCTGAGCAGCACACGCTGCCAGCCTCCAGCCCTGCGTCAACTCTCCCTTCCGGGATCGAGCAGCCAGGGCCAACACAGACTGGCCATTCCCGCCTCTTCTTCGGCCCTATCGGAGCCCACGCTGCCAGACTTAAGGAGTGCCATCGGGCACTGAGCAGCACATGCTGCCAGCCTCCAGCCCTGCGGCAGCTCTCCCGTCCGGGATTGAGCAGCAAGGGCCAACACAGACTGGCCGCTCCCATCTCTTCTTCAGCCCAATCGGGGCCCACGCCGCCAGACTTAAGGAGCACCATTGGGCGCGCCTGCGGGCCTCGCCAGAGGGCCCTTTGGCATGGCCATTAGGTGGGGACCTCAACAAAAAGCCACCGCTACCCCGGAAGAGACAGGCAGGTCCGAGGACAACGCCCCACCGACTTCGGAAGGATACCTACCCTGCAGAACCCTGGTGAAAACGTTTATTACTGACCAGATCCTCACCTATTTAGCTGTTGGATTGTCCTAGTAGACTTATGTACCATATAACTCTTGCCTGATATACAGGATAATTGACTATCCCTCTAGACCTGTATACTTTATATCTCTTGCATGATATACAGACTAGTATCCCATCTAGCGTTTTTACACTAAGCTGAGCCTGTACTATCTGCTTGAACCCTGCTTGATGTACAAGACCACCATGTTAAAACCCACGATGACTCCTTACCCCTGTGCCCTAGCCAGCTGCTGCATTATCTTAGCTCTGTCACATAGCGCCCTCGCCCTCACTTCCTCCCACAATCCCATTCCGGTCCTACAGGGTTCATGGAGGAGGTGGTCTGGGTCCCCCTACCACCAGATAGGTGGGACCGGGTGCATGCCATGCCCACACCTAATCTATGTCACCCTCCCACAGGCCAAGCCTCCCCAGCAGGGAAAACACACCCATCCCCGCAACCTGAAGTGCGCCCTTATAAATGCACGATCGATTCGAAAGAAATGGCCCGCCGTGGCTGACTTGGTATCCGCCTATGACCTGGACATCCTATTTATCACTGAGACATGGTTGTCCACCTCAGACACTGTCCTTCTGCACCAATTTGTCCTCTCCAACTTCGCCATCCACTCCTGCCACAGGGCCGACCGAAGAGGTGGAAGAGCACTCATCCTGACTAAGATGGAATTACGATTCCAGCTGACCGTCTCCAGCAGTACTACAAACCTCGACTCCATCACCATAGCGAATAAACACAGCACTATCAACCTGTTCTACAGAGCTCCCTCCCCTTCCCCGGAAGACTTATCAACAATAATAGACCTTGCCTGCAACCCCAAGACCCTCGTACATCAAACTGGGTGCTGGGCGATTTCAACCTCCCGGCTCTCCAAGACACCCATACCAAGGCCTTCATCAAGGCCCTTAAAGTGCTAGGATATACTCAGATGATCAATGCCCCTACTCACATTAAGGGAAACAAGCTGGACCTGATCTTCGCTCCACAGGCTGTCCTCGACCCCACGCACAAGCTTGATCTATCCATTAGCCTAGTGCCATGGTCCGACCATAGCCTGATAAGATTCCACATGCCCCTGCACCCCGACAACAATAGAGCCCAGCCCTCAAGTAAATCCGCCATAGCGTCATCAAAATGCTTCTGACATTAATAAGCCACCAGGAAGAAGAAAGAATGCTCTCTGGTACTCCTCTGAGCTATGGATGTCACTTCTCCACCTTAGAAAGCTCGAAAGACGTTGGCGTCGCTCACAATCAACCCGAGAACCATGAAGCATACACTGCTCATTTGGCAAGACACCATTCAGCAGTTACAAAGAGAATGAAGCAATTCCATGCAGAGATATTACAGTGCTCCCTAAATAAACCACACAAGCTTTTCAGCCTAATAAAGGCCCTAACGAAGGAGCCTTCCCCGCAACCAAGCCTTCCTGACCCACAGGAATATAAAGACTACCTGCAGGCCAAAACAAGCCAGACCAGCATGTCTACAAACCTCCCTACTTCGTACGGGGCACCCCACCCAACCCCTTCACTCACCTTGACGCCAGCCACGAAGAACACCCAGCACATCATCACCGCCTTCTCTACCCCAACCGAACAAGGCATCCAAGACATCATCACCGCCATAAACACCACCACAGCACCTAATACCCTTGTCCAGCATTTTGGATAAAATCCCTGCGTGCTGACCTCAGCCCTTTTCTGACCAAACTCATAGGACTATCATTCTCGACTGGGACCTTCCCCCGAAGCCTGAGGCAAACAGCCATCAGACCGCTACTAAAAAAACCAACAAGTTGGACCCAGCAAAGATGGATTCCTACAGGCTAATCTCAAGCATCCCTCTTCTGGCAAAAATTATTGAAAAGGTCGTACAACGCCAACTTCACCACCACATCGAGACCAGCACACCCCTCAACCCCTGCCAGCATGGATTCCAGGAGCCACATGGTGTGGAGATGCTGTTGACCACCCTATTCAGCACATTAACCATCAGGTTGGGCAACATCAGACAAGGGTTTTCCCTGATCTTCATGGACATTGCTGCAGCCTTTGACTCTGTTAGCCACGAAATACTCCTGACACGCCTCAGGGAGAAGAGCGTCCATGGTACTGCGCTAACCTGGTGTGCGTTGTACTTAACAGACAGATGGCAGCATGTTCGTACTGGCTCCTCCACCTCCACACCTTTCCCGCAAGAGAAAGGCGTGCCACAGGGATCCTCACTCTCAGCCCTACTGTTCAACGTTTACATGCAGCCCTTTTGTGAGCTCATCCGCTCTTTCAATATCAATTGCCTGATCTACTCCGACGTTTTGCTATACATGCTTATCTCGACAGATCATCCAGACCTCTCACCACTATCCACCTGTTTCGATGCTGTCACAGATTGGCTACACATGCAGAGGCTCAGAATAAATTTCAACAAAATTGAAGTCCTCTTTATCACCAGGAACCCAGCATTCACTCCGCCCACCTCGCTGAAGGTATGTGATGCAGAGCTCCTCAGCAAGCCCACGGTACGGTACCTAGGGGTCATGCGGGACCAACAGCTAAATATGACGTCCCAGATAAGCAACATGGTCAAGGCGATCTATCACAAAATTCGGATGCTTCGCCACTTGCGACAGCTGCTTGAGCCAGAAGACTTCCGGACAGTCTAGCAAGCACTAGTAATTCCACATTTTGACTATGCGAACGCAATACTACACGGTCTCCTGAAGAACACACTGAACCCTCTGCAGCTGGCAATGAATGCAGCCGCCAGAATCGTGCATGGAGCCTCCAGGAGGGAACATGTAACCCCGATTATGAAACATCTGCACTGGCTGCCGGTCCACTGCAGGATCTCCTTTAAAATTCTAATGATGACCTACAAAGCCATCAACAAGTGCTCCTCCACCTCCCTCACAGATCTCATCCAGACCACCCCCCTCAACAGAGTAAGGAGATCAGCCGCCGCCAATACTCTGAAACTCCTGAAGGTGATCACAAAATGCTCTCAGTCAACTAGAAATAGAGCCTTCGCACTGTATGCACCCACATGCTGGAACGCCCTGCCACCTGCCATCTGTGCCATCAGTGACCTCGCCCAGTTTAGGAAGGCTCTGAAGCACTATCTGTTCCTCCAGCACTATACCGAACCAGAGGACATCTCGCAGCCAGTCACACTCAGGACCCAGGTTTGACATCCCCAACGCAGCCTCTCCACAGGTCTGCAGCCCAGCCCTCTAGATCCCGATCCCCTCGACAGATGGAGGTATACACACCCTACCTTGTTACCCTGTATATAGTTGAGTCAATATGTAAATAGTATCGAGCTGTCCACATAGCATGTGACAGCCAGTTAAATTGTACATAGTTACCCTGTTAGCCCTGTATAGAAACCCCTGTTTATTGTACGTCCAGTGTAGGCCCTGCCTGCAGTGCACAGATTTGTTACCTGTAAACCGCACTGATTCTAAAGAGCGCAGTATAAAAGAGACATTAAATAAATAATAAATAAAATCTGCCTCTTCATTCAATGCTATATAGTCTGTGTCTCCCATTTTATTTATTTTAGGCTTCTAGCATTTGTAGACAAATATTTCAAAATATGATTTTGTGTATATTTATAACCTTCTTAATATGTGACAGAGATACTTTGCCATCCTTTAAAACTGCCCTTTACTTAAGGGCACCTAGACTATTTTTGCGTTTATTGCAATCTCACTATCGGGATGCCTCTATCTTCTTGGTTTTGATTGCTTCCCTCAAGAGACCTCACTCTGAACAATGTGCTCTTAAATGATTGTTGGCTTTCCCCGAGTTTCTAGTTTAAAAACTGTGATATCTCCTTTTTAAGTATTAGCACAGCAGCTTGGTTCTTCCCTGGTTAAAGTGCAGGCACAAAGAGAGCAGAAAAAACACATGGGAGCTTTATGGTATCTACAGGTTAGCCCAACACTCGTTTCGGCCAATGGCCTTCTTCAGGGGACAGTGACCTTAAAAAAAAAAATAAATAAAGTTAATATAACATAGAGACATACAATGTAAAATAAATATACATGATAAAAATAATTAAAAGCAAAAGACAATGCTAAGTGACCAATCAATAAAAAATAAATAAATAAATATATACAA
This sequence comes from Ichthyophis bannanicus, assembly GCA_033557465.1. Taxonomy (NCBI): domain Eukaryota; kingdom Metazoa; phylum Chordata; class Amphibia; order Gymnophiona; family Ichthyophiidae; genus Ichthyophis; species Ichthyophis bannanicus. The sequence goes on along the minus strand of CM066031.1, from coordinate 1,415,050,621 downwards.
CTGAGTGTACAGTGGGCTTTTCTAGCACTTTCTTCCCTCTTCCTACCATGATACGGGTTGAATGGTCTGTGTTCTGAATTCCTGCATACTTTGAACCATTATATTCCTGACATCCCTTGTCCTACTTCCCTTATAGTGCCCCCTCCCTCACAGTGTTATGCGCTAATGGTCTTCTTAATGAGATATTGTCCTCCCTCAAGCTATTCAGCAATTGCCTTTAGTTTTAGAGAGCGCTCCTTGGGTGTGTTTTTTCAGATTGGTGAATTTTTTGTCATGTACTAAGTCTACTGGCATTTCATCACTAGTATTTTGCCAGTAATGTCACTTTTTGATATTACCTTTTATCCACTCACTTTCGTGAAGTCGTCATGTTTTTAATTTGTTGATGTATTTATTTACTATTGACCAGATGGTTATTGTAACAATTATAGTATGTTTTTTATTTTTCATTGTTTATCATTCTAGTATGTGCTTGGTTCTTTTATATCTATATCTATCTATATCTATATCTATATCTATATATATATATATATATCTATATCTATCTATATCTATCTATATATATATATATATATACACACACATACATACATACATTTTTATTTATTTTCTATTGATTGGTCACTTAGCATTGTCTTTTGCTTTTAATTGTTTTATTATTTATATGTATTTAACATTCTCTGTCTGTATGTTATATTTTGTATATATTTTTTTAGGTCATTGCCCCTGAAGAAGGCCATTGGCTGAAACGCGTTTTGGGCTGACCTGTAGACACCAATAAAGCTCCCGTTCATCCAATGGCGTGTAGTTCTCCTGCTCTCTTTGTGCCTGGTCTTAATACAGGTGGGGTGTTCCCCTTATGCAGTCCATCTTTTCAATGTAGGTTCACCTTTTCCCAGAATGTTGCCCAGTTCCTAACAAATCTCATGCACTCTTCCTGCACCATTTTTTTAATTCACACATTGAGGTTCCAGAGCATTGCCTGCCATTTGGATCCTACATATGGAACATGGCGCATTTTGGTCAATGCTATCCTAGAAATTGTGAATTTAAACACTTTGTCTAAAATAATAAATTTGGTTTCCAAACCTCCCTCCCAACACTTTCCTTTGTCATTGATGCCCATATGTACCAAGACAGTTGGTACCTCCCCAGCACTGTCTAAAATCCTATCTAGGTGGTGCATGAGGTCTAGTATGTTTGTACTAGGCAGGCAAGTTACCAAGTGATTCTTATGTTCACCAGCCACCCAGCTATCTACATGCCTAATGAATAAATTGCCAACTACAATGGCCATCTAACCCTTCCCTCCTGTGTACTTTTATTTATATAGCAAGTTTTATATACCGTCTTATCATAAAATCAAAGTGGTTTACAGTATAATTCAACAAACTTTACAGAGAACTTGCGGTAGGTAAGGGTGGCATGTGGGACATGCTAGAAAGCATAACTTATTTACACTGTGACATATCTTTTCAATGCCTCGTTGGAGTCGGGAGTGGTGCCAAAGGACTGGAGAGAGGCTCATGTGGTGCCTTTACACAAAAGCGGAAGTAAGGATGTGGTTGAAAACTACAGGCCGGTTAGTTTAACTTCGGTGGTGAGTAAATTATTGGAATCACTGCTGAAAGAGAAAATAGTGAGGTTTCTGGAGTCCAGCGGATTACAGGATCCGAGGCAGCATGGATTCACGAGAGGCAGGTCTTGTCAGACAAATCTGATTGATTCCTTTGACTGGGTGACCAGGGAGTTGGACCGAGTGAGAGCCCTAGATGTGGTGTATTTAGATTTCATTAAAGCCTTTGACACTGTTCCTCACAGGCGACTTATAAACAAACTGAGCACCCTAGGGATGGACCTTAAAGTTACTGCTTGGGTTAGAAATTGGTTGGGTGGGAGGCGACAAAGAGTACAGGTAAATGGGGCTCACTCTGAGGAGAAGGATGTTACCAGTGGTGTGCCCCAGGGATCTGTCCTTGGTCCGATTCTTTTTAACATCTTTATTAGTGATATAGCGGAAGGGCTGTTGGGTAAGGTTTGCCTTTTTGCGTATGATACCAAAATCTGCAATAGAGTAGACACCCAGGAAGGTGTAGATAACATGAGGAGGGATCTAGCTAAGCTTGAAGAATGGTCTAGAATCTGGCAGCTGGGATTTAATGTCAAAAAATGTAAGGTCATGCATTTGGGCTACAGCAATCCAAGGGAGCAATGTAGTATAGGGGGTGAAGTATGTTTGTCCATTAAAGAAGAGTAGGACCTGGGCGTGGTTGTGTCTGATGATCTTAAAGTAGCTAAACAGGTAGAAAAGGCAATAGCAAAAGCTAGAAGGATGCTTGGGTGCATACGGAGAGGAATGGCTAGCATACGGAGAGGAATGGCTAGCAGAAAAAAGGAGGTGATAGTGCCTCTGTATAAGTCTTTGATGCGACCTCATTTGGAGTATTGTGTGCAATTCTGGAGACCGCACCTTCAAAAGGATGTGAACAGGATGGAGTAGGTGCAGAGGGTGGCTACTAAAATGGTTAGTGGTCTTCATTATAAAGCATATAGGGACAGACTCAGTGGATCTCTAAAGGAAAAAAGGTGACTGTTGTAGTTGTTGATATGGAAGGACAGACTAGATAGGCCATGTGGTCTTTTTCTGTCGTCATATTTCTATGTTTCTACATTAACAAGTCTGTATGACAGTAACTGTATTTAGGCTGTGAGAGTGGTCTGGGATATGGTGTGCTATGTGAGTTCACAGAAGTGTTCCATGAAGAGGAATATTTTCAGTTTTTTCCTAAAGTCTTTTTTTAAATATTTAATTTAATATTTATTAATTTTTACAATATAATTCAAGCAAACATGCTTGTCAGAAAAGGGGGTACCATCCAGCAATAATACATCATCAAATACTAATACAGGAAAAGAAAAACATACTGGTCCACCTATAGTCCAATAAGAGGGGAGAGTGAGCGAGAACAAAATAGTGCTCTATTATTAATGTTTGTTACCTGTAAACCGCCACTGATCTCTGGAAGTGGCGGTATAGAAAAGATGTATAAATAAATAAATAAATAAATAAAACATATGGTGGGTGAGGAAACCACCATGATTATCCCAAAGAATAGATTTAAAAAAGAAAAAACAGAATGGCCTTGGGTAAAGGAATCCAACCAATTAAACAAGGTACTTCAGCCAACAGCTGAGTGCATAGCCAGGGGTATCCGAAAACTAATAAAAGCAGATAATGCCTCAAGCTGGTAAAATATAAATTTCTTTGAATTATACACAACAACACATTTACATGAAAATCATAAATGATATGTCCCCCCTATCTGCAATACCCCAGACTTTAACAATAAAAACTGTCTACGCCTTTTCTGAGAGTCTCTACTAATATCAGGAAACATTGAAACTTTTACACCATAAAACAAGGAAAAGCTCTTCTTAAAGAATAACTTTAGCAGCCACTCCCTGTCGGAGACCAAGGCGAGAGAAACCAACAATGTTGACACTTTAATAGAGCTTTCGGTTGGAGACAATAACAGGTCTGAAACATTTAATACATCTGTGGTCACGTCATCCTTAGTAGATCCTGACTCCTTTTTAGATTGAGGTAAATAGAAAACCTTCGAAATTGGTGGCATTAAATCATTAGGCACTGCTAATACCTCAAGAAGAAACCTCTTAAAAAGTTCCAACGGAGTAGTTCCTGGTATAATAGGAAAGTTCAAAACTCTCAAATTTGCACCTCTTGCAGCATTCTCTAGATCTTCCATCTTCACACAAAGAAAATTGTTATCCTTAACAAGGGCCGTGTTATTCTCAGAAAAATAATCCAACATTTGACGTGTTTCTTGTGCTTGCATTTTAAGGTGATCCACATCAGTACAACAACTCTGTACTTTCTCTTCAATCTGGCACACTCTCGCTGAGGACCCAGCAACCTGGGTAGTGTGATAAGGAAGCTTATCATAGCTCATGAAGGAGCTATAGTAAAGGTGAAGTGACTCTGAACAAGCAACCTGTCAGTTCTGGTAGAAATAAGAAAACAGAATTTTCCCATAAAAGACTACCAGTCCCAGAATGCACCAGGTTTCCAACAGCCATTAGAGGAGCTGAAGTGGGGAAACGTGTGTTCAATCAGGAGGGCTATGAGGTAATCCCTAAGCACTCATCTCAAAGGGCAGGGCCTGATTCAGCACAGCTGCGCTGTGCTAAGGTGGAGCACTCATCAAAGCAGAATAAAGGTAGAGTTTATTCTACAGAGAATTATCCTCATCCTCAGTTTCATCTGGGAGATCCTCAGAATCAGCTTGGATATCCTCAGCTTGGACGTCTTCATCATCCGGAGGATCATCAGGAACAGAAGCCAGACCGGACGGACAGAGAGGGCAAGAAACCCTTTGGAAGAAAGAAGAGAAAAGCATTTGGGAGGTCTAAAGGAGTCCAGAGTAGTACGTATACTGGAAGGTATTTCAAGGGCCAGCATACACCATTGGACTGGGGAAAGCCAGAGGAATGGTGCTGCAGAGCTAGGAATCTCCAGAGGGTACCTGTGAGGGAGACGGCTGCACTTGGAAGGGACCCTAGGACCCGTGCCAGAAGGTATGTGAAGAGAGATCCAGTGTCCAGGGATCTGGATTGGAAGGCTGGACATAAGAACTGGACTACATACTGGCCAGGCTATTTAGAGAGGAACTCTAACAGCAATGGAAGCTCAGGTATGAACACTGATCTATGCCCTAGCTATAACCTTGAAAGACAGCAGGGAAACAAGTATTCTCCTGAGAGTGCTACATTGAGAAATTCCTCTGTGCCAATCCATGATATTGAACCCATGATTGTTGAAGAAGGGGGAGCGGTCTTAGATACAGGCTGTGAATATATGGATTGCTCTCTGTCTAAACTCCTTTGGTAATTTTCTGTTACAAAGTACAACAACCATCACAAAGAAATACAAACTTGTTCTTTAATCTACTCAGAAAAGCTCCTGAAGTAGGATTTGAGCCACGCAGTAGAAAGCAAGCCAGCTAAGGGGTTTCAGCTGGGTAACTGCTAGCAATTGAGCCTTACCTAATTACTTGTGAGCTCTGAGGAAATCACTTCTGAGTCTATGTGTGAAGATATAAGAAGTTAACCTGAAAAGAACAGTTTTTCCCTTCTTTGTGGGTTTTGCTTGTTGTTTGAAACACTGCTAAGAAAATATTAGCTAAAGCCTACAGAAAAGACCAGTTTGTTACCAGCCAGGTCTTTATTCTTTTCATTTGATTGCCTGACAAGTTCATCTGTTGTTTTCCTGATTTTGTTTTTCTAAGTTTAACACTGAAAGCAAGTATCCTGTTTTATGTGCTACCAAGCATATCTGTGTTGGGAGAAATAACCCCATAAATAAATATCTTATTGGCTTTACACTCAAGCACAACTAATTATTGTGAGCAGCTGTGTCTGGTGTGAATGGACTGCATTTCCCACAATCCCTTGCAAATCATATTGATATATGCCTTTGCCAAGACTGTGAACATTCTCACCCAGGCAGCCGTCTGACAGTAGCGACTTGTGATAAGGAAGCTTATCATAGCTCAGGTAGGAGCTATAGAAAAGATGATGTGACTCTGAACAAGCAACCTGTCAGTTCTGGTAGAAGCAAGAAAACAGAGTTTTCACATAAAAGACTACCAGTCCCAGAATGCACCAGGTTTCCAGCAGCCATGAGAGGGGCTGAAGTGAGAGAATGTGTGTGCAATCAAGAGAGCTATGAGGTAATCCCTAAGCACTCATCTCAAAGGGCAGGGCCTGATTCAACACAGCTGCGCTGTGTTAGGGAGCAGCACACATTAGAACAGGATAAGAATAGAGCTTATTCTTCAGATAACAGTTACTACAAGCTCCAGCCCAGATTCAGGGAGAGTTGGAAGAACAGCTTCAGCAAAAGCCACGCAGATAGAGAGAGAAGGAAACTCTCTGGAAGGAAGAGAAGAAAGGCCATTGGAAGGTCTGGGAGATTCCAAGGCAGTACTCATACTGGGAGGTATTCCAAAAGCCAGCAGAGTCCATTGGACTGGATTCAGCCAGAGGAATGGAGTGGCAGAGATAGGAATCACCAGTGGCTACCTGGAAGAGAGAAGACTGCATGTGGAAGGGACTTTCAGACCAAGGCCAGAAGGTATGTGAGAGAAGATCCAGTGTCCAGGGATCAAGATTGGAAGGCTGGACATCAGAATTGGATTACATATTGGCCAGGCTATACAGAGAGGAATAATGATAGCAGGAGAGGCTCAGGTATGAACACTGATCCAGACCCTATCTATAATAGAGAATGGCAGCAAGGGAATAAGCATTCTCATGATAGTGCCTTAATGAAAGACTCATCTGTGCCAATGTATGATATTGACCCTATGATTGTTGATGCAGGGGGAAATACAGCAGATGAAACTATTTACATGGACTGTTCTTTATCTAAATGCTATTGCTAGTTTTCTATGAGCAAACACATCAGCCATCACAAAGAAACCTAACTTTGTTCTTTATTTCCACTGCAAACAGCTCTTAAAGCAGGATTTGGGCTCACACAGTAGCAGCCAGCCAGCTAAAGGCTTTCAGCTGGTCCATTGATAGTAATTAGGGCTGCACCTGATTGTGTGTGTGAGCAAGGGAGAATCACTGCTGAGATCGGCGTGGAAAATAAGCAGAAGTTAACCTAACCAGCAAAGTTTATTCTTTACTTTGTGCCTTTGTATTTGGTAATTATTTGCTAAGAAAACATTAGCTAATTGCCTGACAAGCTGAAGGTTGTTTTCTGGTTTACTTTGTGACTTTTTGTTATCCATTTTAAACACTGCAAGCAAGTAACCTCATTTATAGTGCTATCAAGCATACATGTGCTGGGTAAATTAAACCCCATCAATAAAAGAAGTATTTTATTGATCTTACCACTTGGTTTCACAACTCAAATTATTGTCATCAGCTGTGTTTGGGAGTGAATGAACTACAATACCCACAATACCTTGCAAGAATCATATGAATATATGCATCGTCAAGATTGTGTAAGTTCTCACCCTAGGCAGCCGTCTGACAGACTGCAGCAGATAACATAGCTATTGCACCCCAAATGTTGTCTAAAGTTATTATCTTAGGGCAAACTAATTCAAAGGACTTCAGCAGGAGATAAAGTACCTGTATTTTGAAATGGGGCTTGTAGATCAAGCTGTTGGGAACCCTTTGCCACCAAAACCTCTCCGACACCCTTGCTCGCTCTCTCCATGTCTACCTCTTCTGCTTCCCGCCATGCCCCAGCGGAGACACCACATTCTGGTTCACATGCTGGAGAAGCCAGAGAGGAGAGCGGAGAAGATGCCAGAGGCTGCGGCAGGGACCTTGCACCAGGAGAAAGCGTGGTGTCCAGGCTCTCCGGAGAAATCGCCGCCTCTTGCAAACTTCCATGCCCTGCTCTAAACTCCTGAATCATTCCTTCAGTCAAATGAATGAACTGATCCATGGGGCCGCTGACGGTCTCAGGCGGGTACACCCTCAACTTGCCCTTCCGTTTCAGTATGGTCTTACTCGGCGTTCACTCCAGTGGCCATCTTGATTAGACCATCCCTTCCTAAAGTCTTTTAAGTCCGTGGTAGCCTTTAATGTCTCCAGAAGGGAGTTCCAAATGGTGGGTGCTGCTAGAGATAGAGCTCTCTTGGTCGTGGAATTGTTGGCTTTGGTGAATGAGCTGTGTATTCAGATGCTGTCTATGTTGCTTTGTCTTCGTGGCCTATTGCTGGGTTGTGTGCAGATTAGGTTCTGGAGTATGTTGACTGACAGGTGGTGTCGGATTTTGAAGATGGTCAGAGCTGTTTTGTATTTAATATGTGAGGTGATTGGGAGCCATTGGAGCTGGTGTAGGGTAGGCATTATGTGGTTAGACTTTGCGGAGCCATAGATGATTCGAGCAGCAATGTTTTGGGCCAATTGTAGGGGCCTGGTAGTTTGTTTCGCAGACCATTGAGAATGGAGTTGCAATAGTCCAGGATAAGTATAATGATAGCTTGACAGACTGTGCGGAAGTGGACTTGGCTGAGGAGAGATTTGAGTCTTCTGATAGTGGCCATTTTGTGAAATGCATTTTTAGTGATTTTGTTGAGGTATGCTTTTAGGTTCAGGTTGCGGTCCAGACTGACTCCTAGGTACCTCACTTCTTCTTTTACTGGTATTGATGTATTTGCCAAGGTGATTGAGTTTGAAGGTGGGGGGAGGGGGTTAAAGGAGGTGTTTCGTGTGATAATTATGGGAAGCAGAAATCCAAGGGAAATGTACACAATAGGGGGCGAGAGGTTGGTGTGCACGGATCAGGAGAAGGACCTTGGTGTGATTATCTCTGAGGATCTCAAGGTGGCAAAACAGTGCGACAAGGCACTGGCAAAAGCCAGGAGGATGTTGGGTTGCATACAAAGAGGAATTACCAGCAGAAAGGAAGAGGTACTAATGCCACTGTATAAGTCACTGGTGGGGCCTCACTTGGAATACTGTGTTCAGTTTTGGAGACTATATCTTGCAAAGGATGTAAAAAGACTGGAAACTGTTCAGAGGAAGGCAACCAAAATGATTTGGAGCCTGCGTCAGAAGCCTTATGAGAAGAGACTTGAAGACCTAAATTTGTACACTCTGGAGGAGAGGAGGGACAGGGGAGATATGATTCAGACCTTTAAATACTTAGAGTATTAATGAACAAACAAACCTCTTCCAAAGATGGGGAAGCTGTAAAACTAGAGGGCATAACATGAAGCTGCAAGGGGGTAAATTGAAAGGCAATGTCAGGAAATACTTCTTCCCTGAAAGGGTGGTGGATGCTTGGAATGCCCTCCTGATGGAAGTGGTGGGGGCAAATACAGAGACAGAATTCAAAATGGCATGGGACAGACACAGTGGATCCCTTTACAGCAAAAAGATAAAATCAAAATAAACTTAACTATCTAATTTCTCAGCAAACAGGTATCCTACATGAAGCGGTGGGTTCACCCCTAAACAAAGATATGGGGAGGGATGGCCTGCACAGAGCGGCAGGGGCACCTGCTCTTGCCATCTTACTGGGCAGACTAGATGGACCATACTGGTCTTTATCTGCCGTCATTTACTATGTTACTATAGCCTCTGTGTTTTTGAAATTGCTGCTTAGATTATTGTTTGATAACCAGATGTTCATTTCTTCTATGCAATCTGCCATATTTGTGAAGTCTGGTAGGTCAAGGTGTACTGGGGTATATGCATAGAAATATGACCACAGAAAAAGACCACATGGGCTATCTAGTTTGTCCTTCCATATTAACCACTACAACATTCCCCTTTTTTCCTTTAGAGATCCTCTGTGTTTGTCCCATACTGCTTTGAATTCAGATATTGTCCTCATCTCTACCACCTCCACTAGAAGACTATTCCACGGATCCACCACTCTTTCCGTAAAGAAATATTTCTGCATATCACTCCTGAATCTATCCCCTTTCACCCTCATCCCATGTCCCCTCATAGCAGAGCTTGCTTTCAATCGAAAGAGGCTCTCCTCCTGTGCATTTATGCCATGGAGATATTTAAACATCTCAATCATATCACTTCTATCCCGCCTTTCCTCTAATGTGTACATATTAAGATCCTTAAGTCTGTCCTCATATGCTTTAAAATGAAGACCACTAACCATTTTAGTAGCCGCTCTCTGTACGGACTCCAGCCTGTTTATATCATTTTGAAGGTGTGGTCTCCAGAATTGTACACAATACTCCAAATGGGGTCGCACCAAAGACTTATACAGAGGAACTATCACCTCCTTTCTTCTGCTGACCATTCCTCTCCCTATCCACCAAAGCATCCTTCTAGCTTTTGCCATTGCCTTTTCTACCTGTTTAGCTACTTTAAGATCATCAGACACAATCACGCCTAGGTCCCGCTCTTCTTTAGTGGAAAAAAGTACTTCACCCTTTATACTGTATTGCTCCTTTGGATTGCTGCAGCCCAAATGCATGACCTTACATTTTTTAACATTAAATCCCAGCTGCCAAATTCCAGACCATTCTTCAAGCGTAGCAAGATCCCTTCTCATGTTATCTATACCTTCCTGGGTGTCTACTCTATTGCAGATTTTGGTATCATCCGCAAAGAGGCAAACCTTACCCGACAGCCCTTCCACTATATCACTAACAAAGATGTTGAAAAGAATCGGACCAAGGACAGATCTCTGGGGCACACCACTGGTAACCTCCTCCTCCTCAGAGTGAGCTCCATTTACCTGTACCCTTTGTCGCCTCCCACTCAACCAATTTCTAACCCAGGCAGTAACTTTAGGGTCCATCCCTAGGATGCTCAATTTGTTTATAAGTTGCCTGTGAGGAACGGTGTCAAAGGCTTTACTGAAATCTAAATATACCACATCTAGGGCTCTCCCTCGGTCCAATTCCCTGGTCACCCAGTTAAAGAAATCAATCAGATTTGTCTGACAAGACCTGCCTCTGGTCAATCCGTGCTGCCTCTGATCCTGTAATGCACTGGACTCCAGAAACCTCACTATTTCTCTTTCAGCGGTGCTTCCAATAATTTACTCACCACCGAAGTTAAACTAACCAGCCTGTAGTTTTTAACCACATCCTTACTTCCACTTTTGTGTATATCATGATGTTGTCCACATATTGGATGTTATCATTATTGAAGATTCTGCTGATTGGTTGTATATAAAGATTGAAGAGTAGAGCGGACAGTGAGGACCCTTGTGGGACTCCCTGTTCTGCAACGAATGGGGTGGAGGTGTTTGCTCCTACTTTGACTTGCTGTCGATGGTTGCTGAAGTAGGACTGAAGCCACTTAAGTGTTGTGCTGCGGAGCCCAGTTTCTTTCAGCATGTTTAGAAGGATGCTGTGTGCTACTGTGTCAAATGCACATGGCCCTGAAGAGAGATCCTCTGTTCAAGAGGAGGATATTGCATTACCCAAAGGACAGATTCTGTCTACAGGATCAATTTTTGCCATACCGAAATGATGGTCTCCTTTCAGGTGACCTCCCTCCACCCCCACACCCTCACCCACCTCCCTCCCCCTGATATGACTGCACAGAGCTTACAGATTGGAGGTAGGACTTCTTTATTATGTCCCCGAAGGTGGTCTTTATAAACCTCTCTCTGCCTTGGCTCCTTCAAGTCTGCTACTCTATTTTCCATAGATTGGATTAGTTTCCTGAGAGGTAGGAGCTCTTTGCATCAAGTGCACACATACAACCTCTCACCAAATAGGAGATAATCATATATGGTGCACTGGACTGCTGTCTGCATCTTACTATTAATGGCTTGATTAGTTATTTAAAGTTGCTAAAGGAGTAGGAAGACCTCAACCAATAAAATCATTTATGCTTGTTAGGTATATTGTATGCTATTTATTGTACTTATTGAAAGACATTTTCCCAGCAGGTAAATGCACAGATTGCATCTCAGCAGTAGCAAGTCCTGTCTCAGCAGTTCTTCAGGTTTAAGAGTAACTGAGCTCTGGTTTACCTATAGACATCTGTGCTTCTAAAGCAGTGTCTTCTAACAGTTCCTTTGGTGATTCATAGTGCAATTAGTTTGACAGAGGATCCTTTTAACGTATCCTTTTTATCTGTCACTATGCCTTAATACCTGTTTATAAAATATTGCTGTTCTCTCCCACCTTCTGATAGTAAAGACCCTTTGAAGAAATATTCTCTTGATAGGGTGAGTTATCTAGCCAATAATTAATCTTTGTATGCACAAAGAATTTTTACCTGACTCTGCTTTCTCTCATTATTAGTAGCCTAATGGTTAGAGCAGTAGGCTGAGAACCTGGAAATCAGTTTAAACTCCCACTGCTACTCTTTGTGATCTTGGGCAAGTCATTAACTCTCCATTGCATCAGGTTCTAACTTTGATTGTAAACCTGCTTGGGACAGGAAAAATACTTACTGTACCTGAATATAACTGGTATGCACTAAAATCCAATTCAACTTTCTCTATTAATAGACAAAGTTTTACAAGCTAAACCAGGCCTTAGTTAAATTTATAAATAGGCATAGAGTTTTAGTTTAATTGAAATCTCCCTTTTTCTTAAGCATCAAGACAATTTTCCAGCTGGTGAATACTCTTAAGATTGCTTTATAGCAGTGACGGTTCCTATCTCAGCACTCCTTTAAGATGAATGAGTGCGTAGAATTCAGTATAATTACTGTATGGAAAGGTGCCTGAGTAATATGGGGCCCTCATAATCTGCCTATCTCCCCTAACTGTATTGAGCTTGTGTAATTTACCCTTCCAATCATTGCCCTGCCAGTCAGAGGGTTCATTGTCTTCTGTGATCTGGTTGCTGTAGATGCTTTCATGCATGGTGCACTCACCCTGCTGTATATATGTCAGGATGCTGAAAGAACTGAAATATGAAATTGTAGACCTACTATTGCTAATCTGTGAACTAGCATTAAAATCATCTATAGTACCCAAAGATTGGAGAGTGGCTAATAAGAACATAAGAACATAAGATATGCCATACTGGGTCAGACCAAGGTCCATCAAGCCCAGTATTCTGTTTCCAACAGTGGCCAATCTAGGTCATATGTAACATCAATTTTTAAAAAGGGTTCCTGGGGTGATCTGGGAAATTACAGGCTGGTGAGCCTGATATCATTACTGGGCAAAAGGGTAGAAACCATTATAAAGAACAAAATTACTGAACATGTAGAATGGATTTAGCCAAGGAAAGTCTGGTCTCATTAATCTGTTATATTATTTTGAAGGTGTAAATAAACAGGTAGATAGAAGTGAGCCAGTTGATATAGTGTATCTGGATTTTCAGAAAGTCTTTGACAAGGTCCCTCATGAAAAATTCTTGAAGTTAAAAAGTAATGGGATAGGAAGCATTGTACGATTATGGATTACAAACTGGTTAAAAGAAAACAAAGTAGGGCTAAATGACCAATTTTCTCAATGAAGAAAGGTAGATAGTGAAGGATCCCAGGGATCTGTGCTTGGCCCGCTGCTTTTTAACATATTCATAAATGACCTGGAAATGGGAACGAGTGAGATGATCAAATTTGCAGATGACACAAAATTTTTCAAAGTTGTTAAAACACAAGAGGATTGTGAAAAGTTACAAAAAGCTAGGTACGTATGACCTAGATTGGCCACTGTTGGAAACAGAATACTGGGCTTGATGGACCTTGGTCTGACCCAGTATGGCATATCTTATGTTCTTATGTTCTACAAGACGACCTGGTGAAATTGAAGACTGGGTGTCCAAATGGCAGATGAAATGTAATGTGGACAAGTGCAAAGTTATGCACATGGAGGCCAATTCTGATCAGGGCACATCTGAGCCATCCGGATGTCCAAAAAATGGACGGCCAAAATGTGTACTCAATTCTACCCGACGGCCTTATTCCACTTTGGCGCCACCGGACGTACAGGGCGTGATCAGAATAGGCCCTGTACATCCGGGCTGTGCACCCCACCCACTCCGCCCACTCTCTGCCCCCTCCTGCCCCCATCCGGAGCTCCCCACACAAAGGCCTTATATGTGCTTTAGGGGCAGAATCGGCTTCCTGCTAATAGTGGGGGTTGTACATCCAAACCAGACGAACATCACCACTAGTCACGGTTCAGAATGACCCCCTTAGGGAAAAACAGCCCAACTATGGTTACATAATGCAGGTGTCACCACCCAGGAAAAGGATCTAGGCGTCATTGTGGATAATACATTGAAACTCTCTGCCCGGTGTGCAACAAGACAAGACAGCAAATAGAATGCTAGGAATTATAAGGAAACAAATGGCGAATAAAACAAAGGATATTATGCTTCTGTATCGCTCCATCGTATGACCACATCTTGAATATTGTGTGCAATTTTGGTTGCCATTTCTTAAAAAGGATATAGTGGAATTAGAAAAGCTACAGAGAAGAGCCACCAAAATGGATACTCCTACGAGGAAAAGCTTAAAAAGTTAAGGCTTTTCAACTTGGAAAAGAGACGACTAAGGGGAGATATGATAGAGGCCAATAAAATAATGAATGGAGTGAAACAGGTAAATATAGATCAATTGTTATCTCCAGGAACAAGCAGGAATGTAGTCTTCACATATGGGTATTGTCGGTACCGACAGAGCCTGCATGGAAATGCTCCCCAGCGTCCAATAGGAATGCTTTTGGGAGCATCCCTCTGCAGATGCACGCTGCCTTCCCGCCTTTCCAACTGTTCCTCTTCAGTTCTTCGTTTTCCGCGGAAAAATTCCGTCTTTAAATTTCTTTTCTTGTGGTCGCATTTGCCTTCCGCACGACGCCTACCGTACCACCGGTTCTTTTCTTTTCTTTTCATAAAAAAAAAAACCAACTACTTAGACTGTTTCTTTTCAGAAACTTTTCTCTTTGGTGCTAGGCGCCATTTTGGACACTAGGCCCCATATTCCTAAAACATGGAAAAACCAACTAGTGGTTTTAAAAAACGTACTAAGTGTGGCGGTACCATCTCCGTCACTGACACCCATGATTGGTGTCTGAAATATTTAGGACCTGAACATTCTCCAACTGAATGTCTCTCCTGTATGGGGATGACTAAAAGCGGAAGACAAAAACGGGCTGCAAACTTTTCTTCGGATGCCAGATCCATTGCATCGACATCGCCAAGGGCCTCTTCTTCCTCCCATGGATCTCAGGTAACTAAACATAAAAGCCGGTCCTCAAAGGGTAGCTCCCCTGCTAAGCATGGAGAGGCCATTGGCATTGCCCTTGAGGGAACCACACCGGCAAAACAGCCCCAGCGGGAGGCTTCGGCTTCCAAAGCATCAATAGGGCTTCAGGATGTTCTCGAGGCCTCAACCTCGCAAGAACTACCTGTGCCATGCTCAGGGGTTCCGGCCGTCCTTACCGGTACCGACACCCAGGCATTGGCAGCGTCGATAGACCAGAGGTTCCTCGCTATCGAACGCAGCATCGCAGCTCTTCTTTCAGCTGCGGTATCGGTGGTCCCACGGGCACCAGTACTGACATCGACACCGATGCCGTTACCGACCGTACCGGCTCTGGTGGGAACTCTTCCCATGGCATGTCTGGCTGGAATTCACAGGGCGGTACCGGATCAGCTCGTTACCGACTTCGATCGGTACCGGGATCATGAGTTGCAAGAGCATCGGGGTCAGGAATACTTCGATTCCTCCGATTCCGAAGACTCTGACAATTCTGCTGGCACTAGAGGGTTTCTCCTAGAAGATCCCTCTTCTCCCCAACGCAGAATGTCACCTCCAGAGGACATGTCATTTCAGGATTTCATCCGTGATATGGCCAAAGGTCTTTCAATCACTGTTGCTCCTGAAGAGGAACCCAGAGCAAAGGAATTGGAAATTCTCCAATATCCTAAAGCTCCTAAGGAGGCAGCCATTCTGCCTAGCCATGAAATTCTGCATAGCTTGATGTTCAGAATATGGGAGACACCTCTGACTATTTCTCCTCACTCTAGGAGACTTGATACTATGTATCGAGTTCCACCATGTCCTGGATTTCAGAAAACTCAGCTGCCACACCATTCAATGGTAGTGGAATCAGCCATGCGTAGGATGAAAAGTGCAAAGAGGCATGCATCCAATCCTCCAGGTCGTGAATGCAGGACTCTGGATGCTTTTGGGCGCCGAACTTTTCAAGCTTCCATGCTTTCAGCTAGGATCAGTTCATACATCTTATATATGGGAATGTTCCTCAAGGAAGTCACCGGAGACTTGGAACTTATGAGCCCATTTCTCCCAGATGACAAGAGACAAGATTTTCTTGCTCTAGTTAAGCATGCTCAAGATGTCTTAATCGTGCAGCCTTCGACTGTTTCGACTGCATCAGCAGAACCTCTGCTATTGCCATTGGCGCACGACGGATTGCCTGGCTACAGGCATCAGACTTGGAGACTTGGGTACAGGACAAGTTAGGCAACATTCCTTGCACGGGGGAGAATCTCTTCAGCAAGAACTGGCAGGAAAAGGCTAACGAGTTAGATGCTGACAATTCTACCTTAGATAGATTGTCAAAGTCTACAGCCACTCCAGCTAAAAGGAAGCCTTATAAAAATCCCCTCTTTTAGCAAAAAGAGGAAGTTTTATCCTTCCCATATCCAGCAGTCAAACTCAAGGTCAGGTTGCCCAAAAGGGACAAACTAGACAGCAAAAGAAGCCAAAAGGCCCGAGAGCCCAACCAGCTCTCCAAGTTCAGCCCCCTCAAGGGCTTTGACTCCTTCCTAGAGAGCTTTGCCTTCCTGCCTCTGAGGGGTCCCCAACCCCCCAATATTCTGGGCAGGTTATGCCACTTTGTCAACAGATGGCATCAGATAACAGCAGAAGATTGGACTTTGTCCATTGTAGGAGAAGGGTACAAGCTTCATTTTCACAGCATGACCCCTCCTACAATTCTAAAGCAATTCAATTCTCAAAGCTCTGCAGACAATCTGCTAGATCATGAGGTCTCCACACTTCTTGCCCAAGGGGCAATAGAGGAAGTACCCATTCCTCAACGGGGTGCAGGGTTCTTCTCCCCCTATTTTCTTATTCCAAAGAAAACAGGAGGACACAGACCCATTCTGGACGTCAGAGAATTGAACAAATATCTGTTTCGAGAGAAATTCAAAATGATTTCTCTAGGAACTCTTCTGCCATACCTTCAAAGCCAGGATTGGCTTTGCTCTCTAGACTTAAAGAATGCATACACTCACATTCTCATCCATCCAGATCTCAGGAAATTCTTACGTTTCCTTTTCAGGGGAAAACATTTCCAGTACAGGGTTCTTCCCTTTGGTCTGGCTTCAGCACCAAGGATATTCACGAAATGCATGGCAGTAGTAGCTGCATTTCTACGAACCCTGGGGATTTTTGTCTTCCCTTACTTAGACGACTGGCTCATTCAAGCCCCTACAGTTGCAGAGGCTAGCACTACACTGTCCCACACAATGCGAATCCTCCAATACTTGGGATTGGTAATAAACTTGCAGACAAAAAGCGGAAACAAAAAAACAGGCCTACACACAAAAATATATATACAAAACACTTTATTGAAGGACCCGAAAACTTGAGGACACAAACAAATTTGTCATTGGAGGATTTGTCTTTGGGCAAGAATAAATCCCGTCTATTAGAAGAACAGGCACGTTGAAAACCTTTGGTGATACAGTCCATAGGATAACCTCTAGATTTAAACCGTGCTGCCATATCAGTAGATTTACTTACAAAATCATTAAAATCTGCTTTGCTCTTGCGTATACCTTCTTCTTTTGTGTTTTGGATTGGTAATAAACTTCCCAAAATCTCAACTAGTTCCTTCCCAATGCCTAGAATTCATAGGAGCCTGTCTAGATACCAGACAGACAAGGGCTTTCCTTCCACAAGCCCGGTGTCTTCGCATAATGCAACTAACTTCTCAAGCAGTAGGCAAATCCTCCCTCACTGCTCGAGAGCTACTGCAGTTACTGGGACATATGGCATCCACAGTTCATGTAGTCCCATATGCTCGCCTCCACATGTGAGCAGCTCAGTGGACCCTCTCCACAAAGTGGACACAGGCCACAGGTCATTTGTCGTACAAATTAATAATCTCTCAATGACTAATTTTGTCCCTCCAATGGTGGCAATCACTAGAAAATGTGACAGTGGGGTCTCCTTTTCATCAACCCCTCTTTCAGGCCACCCTAACAACAGTTGCTTCACAGGTGGGTTGGGGAGGACACCTGAATTATCTCTCTACCCAGGGAACCTGGACTCCACAGGAGGTTGGTTTACACATAAACCTCCTGGAATTAAGAACAATCTATTTAGCTCTTCGAGTATTCCGCGCCCAGCTCAGCTACAAAACAGTCCTAGTCCAGACGGACAATCAAGTAGCCATGTTCTATGTGAACAAGAAGGGCAGAACAGGCTCTCTGTCGTTATGCAACGAAGCTTTACGACTATGGGCCCTCGCCAGAGATCATCAAATTCATCTTCTAGTGGTATATCTTCCAGGCATTCAAAACCTTTGGGCAAACAAACTCAGTCGAGTACTGCTGCCTCACGAGTGGTCCCTCCACCTAGACCAGGTGGCAAAGATATTTCATCTCTGGGGCACTCCAGACATAGCCCTCTTTGCAAGTCCACTGAATGCCAAACACCCTGGTTCTGTTCCAGGATTCCGGCTCACAACTGTCAGCCCAGGGATGCCTTCCTCCTTCACTGGGGTCAGGACTTCCTTTATGCCTTCCCACCCATTCCCCTCATCCCCAAAACACTCTTCAAGCTTCAGAGAGACAGGGGACGCATGATTCTCATAGCACCACGATGGCCATGCCAAACACGGTATTCCTTGCTTCTACATCTCTCTTAAGCGGCACCTCTGGAGTTAGGGTATACTCCGGATCTCCTTTCCCAGGAGAACGGGACGCTATGGCACCCGAATCCCCAGTCCCTGCACCTCATGGCCTGGTTGCTGAAGGCTTAGACCTCCAAGATTTCAGCCTGTCCCAACAGGTAAAAGATTTCCTTCAGGCTTCTAGGAAACTTTCCACAAGAAGATCTTATGCCTTCAAGTGGAAACTTTTTATGATATGGTGCTCCAAGAAGGGATTAAACCCCTGGTCATACACTTAGAATCGATACTAGAGTATCTCCTTCACTTATCGAATTCTGGTCTAAAGACCAATTCGGTAAGAGTCCATCTTAGTGCAATTGCAGCTTCTTATAAGCCTCTGAATGGACAACCAATTTCCTCTCATCCACTCATATCAAGATTTATGAGAGGCCTTCTATTAACCAAACCTCCCATCAAGCCACCACCGGTAGCATGGGATCTAAATCTAGTTCTGGGGCAGCTCATGAAGCCGCCTTTTGAGCCTTTATCTACTACAGCCCTTAAGTTTTTGACCTGGAAGGTCATCTTCCTAATTGCAATCACCTCTGCATGTCGCATTAGTGAATTGCAAGCTTTAGTGGCTGATCCTCCTTATACTAGATTTCATCATGATAAGGTTGTTCTTAGAACTCATCCACACTTTATGCCAAAGGTGGTTATGCCTTTTCATTTAAATCAATCAGTTTATCTTTTTGTATTTTTTCCAAGGTCTCACGCCTCTAATGCAGAAAGAAACCTTCATACTTTGGATTACACAGGTACACTAAAAAAAATTTTTTTTAAACTGCCTCTAATGTTTCGATTGATTTTTACGTTTTTTGGTGCGCTGAATCCAAATCTGGTAACCAATTTGCTCCATCACGTACAGATTTTTTGCTACATTGGGTTAGCAGTTCGAGGTGAACGTTTCAGATTGAGTGCGATCGAGATAAAAGTTTCTTGGATGAATTCTTTATACTAATTGTTTAGTAGTTATTCAAATAAGAATAAAGAAAATTGTAACAAGGCAGCACATAAGAATAGAGTAATGTCAACAAAACACACTGTGATGGTAGCAAAATTGTCTGCACTTAAAACAGCCACATACATGTGCACAAACATTGAGCATATAAGAGCGAGGTTAGACACAAAGCAAAGCAAAGAAATGTGCAAAAAATGTTGTACAGGTATGTATGTAAGAATAGAAAACGCAAACCGCAGCATTGCAATACATGAAGACAAACACCCGATGGTGTGAAAATAAAATTCTAATAAATGAGATCCGACACTGTGGTAATAACTAGCAAATTTTTATTTCAAAGTTTAGTAAAAACACGATATTTGTCAACACAGTTTAGATTTTAAAGTCATTCTTGGGTCAATCAATCTCCTGGTGGGCCCGTTTCTTCTTCCCCCGAATGCTTCTCTTGGTGCGCTGCTTGGCGTATTTTTCATCTGGGGTTTCCCGCAGCAGCAACCAGCAGAAATCAGTCATCATAGTGGTGTTCCATCTTCCTTGGTACCTTCTCTCTGCGTCCTTGATGTCCTGGTGAAACCTTTCACCTTGTTCTTCACTGTACGCCCCCAAGTTTTCGGGAAAGTAGTTCACATGGGAGTGCAAGAAATGGACTTTCAGGCTCATGTTACAGCCTTGTTCTTTGAAGGCATTGAGCATCCTGGCAACAATATCCTTATAGTTCTCATCCCGCCTGTTCCCCAAGAATTTGAGAACAACATCCTTGAAGGAATCCCAGGCTTCTTTTTCCTTCTCAGACATCGTTTCAGCGAATGCTCCATCTGAAATGAGTTTCCTTATATCAGGGCCAACAAACACTCCTTCCTTTAGCTTTGCTTCAGAAAGTCGGGGGAACTTTGAGCAAAGGTACCGAAAGCACTCACCATCTTTTGGAAGGGACATGATGAATTGCTTAATGAGACCCAACTTAATGTGGAGAGGTGGTAATAGAATTTTATCACGAGGTACCAAGCTCTCATGAAGAACATTTTTCTCACCGGGTCTCAAATACTCCCGAATTGGCCAGTCTTTTTTCCCCCAGTGTAGGTCGCGGGCCCGGCTATCCCACAAGCAAAGGAAGCAGGGATATTTGGTGAAACCGGATTGCTGCCCTAATAGCATGGATAGAATTTTAAAGTCTCCACAAATCATCCACTTATGCTCATCATAATGAATCTTCTGAAGAATCAGGGCCAAATTCTCGTATTTTTCTTGGAGAATAACAGAGTGAGCAATAGGAACTGAAGCGAATGTGTTGCCATTATGAAGAACACCTATTATGCTGTCTTTTGACGAATCAATGAACAGCCGCCATTCAGCAGGATCATACTTGAGTTTAAACTTTTCCATCACTCCGTATATATCGTTGCAAAATACCAAATCTTCCTCTTTGCTGAAATACTTCAAAAATTGTGTCTCGCGGTTGCGGTACCAATAAAAAGTTGTTCCTGGTGACAATAGATTTTTCTGTTTAAGCCGAGAACCTAGCAGTTGGGCAGCATCTTTTGGGAGTCCTAAATCCCGGACTAAATCATTCAATTCAGCTTGAGAGAAAAGTTCAGGTTTCGGATCTGGTTCAGTTTCAAACTCGGAAGTACTGGACTCATCGGGAAAAGCCATCTGATGAGTCTCATCATGATCAGAACCGTCCACACAAATATGATCCAAAGATTTTGGTGGTTCAGGCACAGGTACTTCGTTGCTATGAGGCATAGGCCTAATTGCTGAGGGAAGGTTGGGGTAACTTATTACGTTCTTATTTTTTAAGTTGTATCCCTTCACAATGCAAGAGCAAAAATAGCAGTCACTGCTGTGGTCTCTTTGTTCACGCCACATCATAGGTATTCCGAAACGAAATGCTTGTTTTTTACCTTTCATCCATAAGCGTAGATCTTCCTCACATGTCTTGCACACTTTGTGAGGAGCCCACGGTTTGTCTTGATCGCCTAACTTCAAACCGAAATAGGCGAAATATACTTTTTTAATAAATGCAGAAATGTTCCTCTGCCGCTTTTTCACGGTATATTCCCCACAAATAAAACAAAAACTGTCCGGAGAGTTGACGCAACCTCTGGCTCTGTGAGCCATCACAAATACACAGCACTGCAAACTACAACTGTAGTGAACCACTTCGGAATAAAGCTGGATTACGACTGAGCAAACAAAAGGTAATAATGAACTTGCAAGAAACTGAAATTTGACAGGAACGTTCATGTCGCAACCACCGTGTTTGAGCGAGCGAACGAACGAGGCGAGGCGAACAGGAAAGAACATGCGCCAGCGCGAGTACTGGATTTAGCCCCCCGCCTCCCAATTGTCCTGTTAATGTATAAAATGAATACAAAACACTCTAAAATATCATGAGGGAGTGTTTCTAGTTAGTTAACCATTACAACCTCTATTTTGGGCCAAGAAAATAAACTGCAGTCGGCTAAAAAGAAATTATGTGAACATTCCTTATATGGGTAAGAAATCTAATTTTGCAAGAAAACGTGACGTGATGGAACATTTTGGCTATTTTTCCTGGATTCAGCACCCCAAAATCTATAGGAATCAGTTGCAAAACTGGAGGCAGTTTTTTGGTAGTGTACCTGTGTTATAAAAAAGCCTTAGCCTTTTACATACAAAGAACACAGCAACATCGAAAGTCCTTGCAACTTTTTATAGCTTTTGACTCTAGTCATTTGGGACTTCCAGTCTCCAAAATAACTTTATCTAATTGGATTGCCCAATGCATATCCTTTGCTTATGAGAGTAAGGGTCTTCCTCTTCAGGACCATGTCACAGCTCATAACGTGAGAGCCATGGCAACCTCTATGGCAAATCTCCACTCTTTGTCTATCGATGAATTTGTCGAGCAGCCACCTGGGCTTTGGTACACACCTTCGCAGCCCACTACTGCCTGGATAAAGCCTCCCATCGGGATGCCTTCTTTGGCCAAGCTGTTCTTCAAAATCTCTTTCAAACCTAAATCAACTCCTACCCACCAACCCTGGTGGAATGCCAGAGATCCATGTGAGGAAGGATCCCATCTTCTAGGGTGGTACCTTCCTGGGGCTATCTACCTGGCATGTTCAGCTAGGGAGTCCCCATATGTGAAGACTACATTCCTGCTTGTTCCTGGAGATAGCGTAGTTACTCACCTGTAACAAGTGATCTCTGGGAACAGCAGGAATGTAGTCTTCACAACCCACCCACCTCCCCTAGGAGTTGTCTCTCTATCTCTTTGTCTCTTTCCTCTCTCCCTCTATCCTTTCACTCAGCTACAAACTTAACTGAAGAGGGACAGTTGGAAAGGCGGGAAGGCAGTGCGCATGTGCTGAGGGATGCTCCCAAAAGCGTTCCTAATGGACGCTGGGGAGCATTCCCGTGCAGGCTCTGTCGGTACAGACGATACCCATATGTGAAGACTAAATTCCTGCTGTTCCCGGAGATCACCTGTTACAGGTGAGTAACTACGCTTTATCCTTCAAAAAGTAGAAAGACTAGGGGACATGCAATAAAGCTGCAGTGTAGCATGTTTAAGACTAATTGGAGAAAATACTTTTTCACTCAACCCGTAATCAAACTCTGGAATTCGTTACCAGAGAATGCAGTAAAAGCTGTTAGTATAGCTGGGTTTAAAAGAGGTTTGGACAAGATCCTGGAATAAACAGCATGGAATCTGTATACCTTTTTGGGAACATGGCAGGTAGTTGTGACCTGATTGGCCACTGCTGGAAACTGGATACTGGGCTTGATGGCCCTTTGGTCTGACCCGATATGGCATATCTTATGTTTTTATGATCTATCTAAATGGGGGCATGGTTTGTTTTGCTTATTGATAGATCAGACACTTGTTGCCTTTTAGATGTGTTTCCACAGCTGAAGAACAAGGTGGTAGAGACCATGTAGAAATGGGAGTTTTGGGAGCAAGTTTCTAGACCAAACCTGGAGTGGTCAAATTCCAGAGGACAGGTTGTCTGCCCGAATGTAGCAGGTAGTACAGGAGGAAATCACAGCAGTACCCACACTTTTCAGGATTCTAGGTGGTTGTCACACAAAGATTTTTTTGAGCCAGTGTTCAGAATGAAAGCACTGCTAGTTAATCACACCAAAGTATCAATTTCCTGTCACATAGGACCTCTCCCCATATGGCCAAAGTGACTACGCTGAGGAAAAGCACCTGGAAAGTAATTTAATTTATAGACTTATATTCTCAGCAGACTTTACAAAGTGGGTTTCTATTACTACACTATTGGACAGTTAATAGAAAACTTCACTGTGGAAAACTACATTCATGTAATTTACAGAAAAAACTGCATCAATAGAACAACAAAATATTCTTGATATCCATTACTACCCAGACATCTGGCCAGCTGTATGTAGACCGTGCTGCTGCTTGACGTCTGCCAAAACCTAATGCCCCAACTATGTCTATGGAGAAATCAAGATCCCTAGTAGATCATAGCTTCAGTTGGGATTCTAGAGGGCCAACGCTCATGAGAAAATGCTACAACTCAAATTGCAGAATCTCTGAAAGATGCCCAAAAGAGACTTATTCCAGTGAATCCATGTTACCTCAGGACATGAAGAATACCTTCCCCCCCTCTATGGCTTTTTCAAGAAATTCTCAATAAGGGCATGCCCTTAGGAATATAATATAGGATTTTCATTTCCATGGATACAAGCCAGCAGGGGTGGGAAGCCTCACTGCAAGAGTAGTTGTTCCATAGTCATTGGTCTGTAACAGATGATGAATATAATTCTGAAAAGAAGGTCAGCAAACAAAACACTAGTGTTTTTTCTCTATGAGTTAGTCACAAAAATGAATGAGTGAAGTCAGATAGTATTACAGTTCTCATTAACCAAGCAGGAGGAGCATGAATCCTAATATGATGATAAAGACTGGCAAAGTTTACATCTGACACAAAAGATGCTTCACCAGCTATATGTATTTCATGTGACAAGAATGCTGAATAGAAATGTCATGGATGTACTGTAGGAAAGTGGGAGTTAAACAATCCATCTTTTGCTAATTTTTTCTAGGTGGGAACCTCTGTGGATCTCATGTCATTGAGATTCAATAAGAAAAGTACCATGACAGTATATTCATTAGGGTCAAGAACATTTGGTCATTGGCTACAGATGCTCTCATTTGGAAGTGTAGCTCATACCTGATTTGTTTTTCCCTGTTCATTGATCATGAGGAGGACAGGGAGGACCAGGTGGCCGCCCTGCAGATATCAAGAGGATGAAATGAGAGCGCTCCGCCCAAGATGTAGCTTGCGTCCGCGTAGAGTGCGCCTGAAGACTGAGGGGGACAGATTTTCCCTTAAGGATGTATGCAGATTCAACTTGCAACCAGCGAGAGGCCGTGCGTTTGGAAGCAAGTTGACCCTTACGGGACCTTGCAAAAAGCACTAAAAGGTGATCAGAGGTACGGAAAAGATTTGCCACCCGAAGATACCTACGAAGGATCCTGCTGAGATCCAGAGAACGGAGTCCCTTATTCTCGCCCATACACTGATCCTCAGAAAAACAGGGTAGGAAAATTGGCTCATTGATATGAAAAGGTGTAAGCACTTTTGGAAGGAATGAAGGAATAGTAAATATGTACATAGTTACCTGATGGTTCTTGTATGCTCATATTATAAGAGTTCAATTTAACTAGGTTCTGTTCCATGTAAAACAGCAGTGCCATGCTGTTACGTTTTTGTTACCTATAAACTGTCTTGAATTGATGAAAGACGGTATATAAAAACTGTTCAATAAATAAATAAATAACAGTAATGCATTTGGCTGCATTTTGCCTTAGGTAAAGTTTCAAAACTGATCAAGTTATCAGCATTATCCATTGGAAAAGGAGATTATCATTCAAGGTTAAGTACTTCATGTAGATCCAAGATCCATACAATTGACAGGATGCAAGTTGTGATGCAGGCCACAAAGAAAGGCTATTCAAGTGATTTCTGGCCTTTTGAGCAGTAGAAAATCCTCTATTACTGTCATACTGAGCAAAAAAAATTGTTTTCTGATGCTATGGAAAAGCTATTTCAGCAATATAAATTAATAATTGTTGACAATCTAAAGAAGAGCCTTGTGATCAAGCCTTGTCATGAAAGCTATGGCCATCTTATTACCTGGATACATTTCAATAGTTTTTTTAAAGGAGTATTGTTGGCAAGGCAAGAGGTAAAGAACCTCTTTCTTTTTGGATCCTAAATTTATTTATGAAGATAATTTAATGTCTGATTTTGAACAACTGAGCTCGCTCTTGTTCCTTTTTCATTTCCACATTTTCACATCAATATCTTTGATGAATAGTTGCTTATCTAGAAAGATGAGTGAATTGCAAGCCTTGTTCTGTCTCTCATTTTTGTATTACAAAGAAATACAAAAAATTATACAAACTTTAAAACCAAGCTGCACTTGACCTTTCATCTGAACCAGGACATTCTTCTGCTGGATACAAAGTTGGAGTTAAGTTCTTGGTTTATTGATGCCAAAAGATGTCTGAACTCTGTTAACACAGAATTGTCCTGTTCTATAAAGCTGAATAGTTTTGTGCTCTGTGAGAAAAATAAGAGATAAGTAATTTGCTAATGCTTCCATTGCCAGATGTTTAATAGTATGTTTGCAATATACAAGGCAACCAAGGTCTATGGGTAGGATGGTTGAGCTGCTCCGCAACACTAATGTGTAAAATACGAGGATCTTGGTGGTCAGGGGGAGAGACAATCTCCAGGAACAAGCAGGAATGAGTCTTCACATATGGGTACGTCGGTACCGACGGAGTCTGCGCGGGAACGCTTCCAGCGTCCAATCAGAAAGTAAGTTTGTTGAAATTTAATTTAAAAAATAAAAAATAAATAAAGCTTTTGGAAGCATCCCAACACGCCTGCGTGCTGCCTTCCCGCCTTCCCAACTGCCTCTCCTCAGTTTTCGTTTTTCCGCGGAGCCGGCAGGACGTCCTCCTGTCACCGCAGAAAATTCTTCTTTTATTTTTTATTTTTCTTGTGGTCGCGGCTGCCTTCCCTGACGCCACCGGTACCGCCGGTGTTTCTTTTTTCTTTTCTTGTAAATTTTTTTTCCTTTTTAAGGAATATATTTTTCTTCCTTAGTGTCTCACGGTTCTCAGGCCTTCTAGGCCTCTCCATTTTCCTTCATGGAACCACCAGCCACTTTCCCCAAGAAATGTACAAATTGTGGCGGTACAACTTTATTTTTAGACACAATCGGTGTCTAACCTGCTTGGGTCCTGACCATTTTCCTCCGGAGCCCTCGGGCAATAGTATTGTGAGAAGAAGTTTTCAACATTGAGTTCCCCTCGACACGTGGTCCCCCTCCAACTTCAGGGCACCGACCATATCTTCTTCTACACAGGATCAGGTAACCCAAAAACAGTCTGTTAAGACTAGCCAGTCCTCGAGCGGCACTTCTCATGCCTATGGCCTTGTCCTCGAGAATCCACTGGCTTCAAAACCCCGGTGGGAGTCTTCGGCCTCCAAAGCCTGTTTGGGGTTTCAGGTTGTTCCTGAGGTTCACCCCTCACAGAACATACCTGAGCCATGCCTGGTGGTGGCATCCGCTTCAAGCGGTACCGATACCCCGGCATTGGCACTGGTGTTGGATGAAACATTCCTCACCAAGGATCGTCGTCTGGCGTCCTCGGTACCTGCGGGGCCGGTGGATACACTCCAGATCGACCTTCCAGTATCGGTACCGACACCGATACTAGTACCGACGTCGGTACCCTCCAGACGTGTATCGATAGACTCGCTTCCTTCGATGCCGAGTCTGGAATCGATCTCCAGTCTGGAGGACTGGGTACCGACTCGTCTTGGTACCGACTCCCGTCAGTACCGAAGGCTCGGTTCCGATAATTCGGATCAGCAACTCTCGGTTCCTCCGATACCATTAGAGTTACCAACGGCTGGTCTTCATCCACCGGTATCAGATATGGTATCGAGATCGGTACCGATATCCACAGTTCCATTGCTGTCGGTACCTTCCATGCTTCTCTCGTCAGGCTCGCTTCCCTCGATGCCGAGTTTGGAATCAATCCCTAACATGGACGATCTGTTACCGACTGTTGCTGGTTCTGACCTGCAGTTCCAGCGACCACCATCTAAGGATCCCATACTGCACCATTCAGGATCTTCTATTCCTATATACTTGAATAGATCCCTCGGTGCCAACGCTAGTTCTTCTTCAGATCTAGCCTATTCTGGGGATCGTTCTTTCCAGACTTTCCTCCTGGATATGGCAAAATCACTTGCCATTCCTATTCCTGGACAAGATCCTACACAAGGGGATACAGAATACCTCTCTGTTCCTAGCAAAGCAAAGGAGAATATAATGCTTCCTTTGCATCATTCTTTGCAGGATCTCCTACGAATGTGGGAAGCTTCTTTAAAGGTACCCCCACCTTCCAGAGCAACTGATCTCCTATATAAGGTGCCCCCCTCTCCAGGGTTTCAAAAGACTCAACTTCCTCATCATTCCATTGTGGTAGAATCAGCAGTGAGGCGAGTGAAGAGTAATAAAAAGCACTCTTCTTGTCCACCAGGTCGTGAGTCTAGGACACTAGATGCCTTTGGACGTCAAACCTTCCAGACATCCATGCTTTCAGCAAGAATTCTCTCATATATTTTTTATATGGGTCTATCTCTTGAGGAGGTCACAAAGAAATTATATCTTTTGACTCCTTTTCTTCAAGAGCCCAAGAGTAAAGACTATTCCTCACTGGTTAGTCATACTCAAAATATCTCTAGGTTTCTTACTCGTGCTATCCTAGACTCCTTTGAGTCTGTTAGCAGGACTTCTGCTGGGGCTATAGGGGCACGACGTAGAGCCTGGCTTCAAGCTTCAGACTTGGACAAATGGGCACAAGAAAGACCGGGAAATACTCCTTGCACTGGAGAAAATCTCTTCAACAAGGAGTCTTTACTCCAGGTTACTCAGTTATCCACTGACTTTCCTTTTTCCAGAAGCTGTTCTACGCCGCCTTCTTTCCCAGTAGGTAGGAAATGTCCTACCAAACTTTCTTCCCCTAGGGGGAGAAGGTTTTACCCATCATCTATCCATCATACAGATGTTCCCAAACAGGGGAAACATCGCCCTAGTCTGAAGAATCCACAACATCAACAGGGTCAACAAACCCAGCAGTCGCCGGGTTTCAAATAGTTCATTGTCCCGCTTGGTTGGTGGTTAGGGTGTCAGTCTGCCTTTTTCACTGGCAGTATCTGCCCTAAATTTATCCTAACCTACCTAGATATCTCTTCATGAGACATCTTTTTTCTAAGAGTCTTATGATGATCATACCCATACTTAACAGTTCCTCTTCCTCTTGACGGAAAGAGAGGTAACAACTATCAATGGACAGTTGTTTCCCTGTACTGGCATGTATCATCTCATCTGTCAGAGACTTCCTCCTTAGTCGGTCTCTTGTAACTCTGTCTTACCTCCCTCTTTTTACAACATTGAGTTGTAAGAGTGGTTCTTTTACACCGGTAAGCTCCTATAGTCCTATACCTGTTCTACTGGGGGATTCTCCCTTCTGGAGTTCTTTTCCCCTTGTTACCTTAGGGCAGCTCATCAAACAATAGGGAGTCCTATCAGGACTGTTGTTTCTTTTTCCCATTCTAAAGAAGGGAAAAGGGAAAGGAAAATTTTCTATGCTGCCCGGGTAGTTGCTGTAGATACAGCAATTCCTAGTGGTTAGGCCACTGGTTGTGTTCTCTACGCAAGCAGGGCTTCTCCTCCACTAGCAATCCTCCTAGCCTCAGTGCTAAGTCCCAAACAGGTTATTCACCTTCTTTGGGAAACCCTATTGTCACAGTCTGGTTGGTTAACTTCTATTCTTTGCCTTGGCAGAGTAGCTGATCACCTGCTGGCTTTCCACTGCCAGTTTTTTTTTCTACCAACCTGCAGCATGCTCTCTGCATCTCTACAGAGTAGCTTTGCACTATGGGCCCTTGCTAGAGAGCATCAGTATCTTGCCTAGCAGATAACCCCAGATAGTTAGGGGGAGGGGGTTCCCCCAGTCATATCTGGCGGGTATTCCCTGCCTTTTACATCTCTTTTGAGGCATAAGCCTCAGGCCTTTCATTACGTGAAAGCCTAAAGGAGGGCCAATTCCCTGGCTTGGCCCATATCTCCTTGAGTCTTCTCGTCAGAGATACCTTTCTCCAATGGCAGCTAGAGAATGCCTAATACCCATCTTGCCCTCATGGGTGGATCACTAGGGTATCTTCCTCCAGAGGCCTCCTCTATTCAATCTCCATACTGCAATTCTGGAGATATCTGGACTTCCTGTCTACAGACTGATGTTATCCTCTGCCATTTTCACGTAGGCCATCCTGGTTATTCAAGAGCTCAAATTCTGCAAAGAATTCAGACTTCTACTTGTCAGGGAGACTTTTCCTCTGACTCTGCCAGTCATAACCAGGAAAAGAGGATTCTCTATTTACCTATTCAAGCAGGTATCCACCTTCTTGCTGTCAGATGAATCTTCCTCTCTCCCTCTATACCTAGAAGGGATGGGGTTCTCTGGACATCTCTCCATCCATATGCCTGGAGACGTGTCTATATGCCTACCTATTTTGTCTAGGTATTATATTAAATATACCTAGACAAAATAGGTAGGCATATAGACATATTTATCTATATCTATCTGAGTGTCTTCTGCCCATACATATCTCTTTCTAGATGTATGCATATTGTGGTGATGCCAAAGCCCGGTTAAGAAGGCTAATGGTTTTAAACTAAGAGGCAGCACATGGCTGGTATCCTAATCTGCAGCAGCTGAGAATGTGAATTCAAAACTGTCTTACTAAAGTTTTGTTGAACTGTGCACTTAACAGTATTATGCTGGTTTTGTTAAATGGAAGAAAGCAGAGTTATCAAGAGTGGAGAAAACTACTTGAAGAGTTTGTGCTAAGAAAGTTTCTGGAGAAAGTATCCTATTTTTGGTTATATTTTTGGTTTGCCTTATGGTCATTTGTCAAAAATTGATTCCACGAAGAAAACAATAAAAAGCAATTTATTTTTACAAATTGTCCTGTGTCCTCATCCACTCATACTGCTTACAAAGCAGGCCACAACTACACAAAAGAGTGATGACCGGCGCACCCCACTAGGCAGCCGCCTAGACGGATGGGGCGCCGCCACAATATATACCCTATATGTGTATATATTTCTATTTATATATATATATATATTTATATATATATATTTATAGATATGAGATATATTTTTACATAGATCTGTATCCATCTACTTATCTATTTGTCTGTTACATTCAGATACCCTTACATTCCTATCTGATCCTGACAGATGGGCACTACCCCTATGAATGCCAGCATACGTAGGGGGCTACACCTATAACCACTCCCTGTGGTAATTAACCAATTTTTCCTTACCATAACCTTTTCAGGTTAGGTACTCCTGAAGCTCTCAATGTACCCTTTTTCTTTCCTAATTGACCCCATTTAGGAAAGATATTGCGCAGCTTCAGTTTCTCTAACGCTTACCGCTCCTGAGTCTGACCTTACTTCTTATCAGATACAAAGGTCTCCATACCCTTTCTTCCCTACATGGACTGATTCCAACCCCAGTCCAGTTGGGTCAGACTCGTTTTTTCTCTTGGTCCTACATTTGTACTAATTTTGGACCACAACAGCTTAAGCTTTCTTTAATAGTACCTTCTGCGTCTCCGCTGAAGCTCTACCTCTCATACTACCCCAGTTTTTCCCCTGGGGCTATTTCTCACCCTGAAGGGTTCTGACCTCCACTTGTTTTTATTCTACTTTATTACCTCTACTTCTCAGTGAGGTACCCCTTGAGCACATTCACTGGCTCTTCCCTCAGATCCATATGTAGCTCAGTGCACTTGTGCAATGCCAACAAGGGAGGCCCAGATTATAATATTTCACTACTAAATGCCCTTGATACAGGGTCTTCCCCTTTTGAAGCCCTGTTCTAGACAGCTGTTCTACAGCTCTTTTTCTGTATTCAACTCCTACCCTCCATCCCCAGGATGCCTGAGGTCCTGAGGAACAGCATGGCTTGTTCTAGACTTTCAACATGCTAGGACTCCCTCAGGGCATCTGAGCTTGGGAGTCCCCATATGTGAAGACTCATTCCTGCTTGTTCCTGGAGATAGCACAGTTACTTACCTGTAACAGGTGATCTCTGGGAACAGCAGGAATAAGTCTTCACAACCCACCCACCTCCCCTAGGAGCTGCATTTCTCTATCTCTATCTTTCCCTTCCTTGCTCTCTCTCTCTCTTTGTCTCAGCTTTAAAACTTAACTGAGGAGAGGCAGTTGGGAAGGCGGGAAGGCAGCACGCAGGCGTGTTGGGATGCTTCCAAAAGCTTTCTGATTGGACGCTGGGAAGCGTTCCCACGCAGACTCCGTCGGTACCGACGTACCCATATGTGAAGACTTATTCCTGCTGTTCCCAGAGATCACCTGTTACAGGTAAATAACTGTGCTATCTCCACACACTCATGTCTTAACTTCAAAAAGGTCAGTCATGAAGATGTCTTTTTCTAAAACACCTTTAATTCCCCCCCCCCCACCAATTTACACACAGCAAGGGAAAAACAGAAAAAAGTAAAAAAGAGTTGGATCAAAGATCAATACAGATGTCACATTAATCAGATATCTAGCCTCTTTCAGGCAGATAGTTTCATCTGGTGTAGCTGGACAGACTAACATCATGGTATTTTGCCACCTCCTCATAAAACTAGTCACAATTTTGCGCTTTTCTTTCTTCCTCTGTGAAGACAGACTCTTCATGCTGACTCTGGTACTGTTTAAGGTTAGTTTTGAACACACTATGACAGTTGAACCTTACTCCTAAGCACAAGGGTATGTAGATTATGATTTCAGACTCTAAAATTTACTGCTAACGCTTGGTGTAGTATTGCATCATGCCAAGAGCACCTCCTCATGGAATTCATAAGATATAACATGTATGGGTAATTTGTCAAAATGTGCTCGGAAATTCCTCTTAATCAAGCCTGTGGCACCCAACATGATGAGAAATACCTCAATAGTCTGTGCCATTCTGGTGTTCTTCTACTTACCATTATATCTGGCTTCCTTGCATCCAGCTTTTTATCAGTCAGAATGGGAGTATCCCAGGTGATAATAACCTTTTCATTCTCCATAATTCTCCTAGGATCATGTCCCCAGTGCTTTTCTGGTATAGTCGCCTCTTCTTAACCATTCATGTGTCCAGTCTTGATCGACAAAGGGCTCCTGGAGTAACACCTTGTATTCCCACCGTATTTATGTATTTGCCACTTGATTTTCCTTATTTGCTGATCTAATTTTTTCAATGATTTCTCTTGTTTTGCAAATTCTGTTGCTTCTTTCCCTGTGTGCTTGTGAATTCTTACTCTTTCCTTCTAATCATCAGAACGCTTGTCTAAATTTGATGATGGAGATAGATTCTGGATGATTACTTTCAAATTTCACCATTTTTTGCTTTTTTGAATCTAATGATGCTGTTAAGTAGGCCTGGAGGCCTATGATGGTAGCTCTGTATGTATAATCAATTTTTATGAGGCCCAGTCCTCCTTTGGCTTTAGGAATGTGCAGTCTCCACATATACTGGTTCTTATAAATTACCACATGAGCATGGAGAAGTTTTCTTATTCATACATCCAGTTTTTCAAGATATTTAAGAGGCCAATCTATAATCACAAAGCTGTATGATTGCACAGGAATTGCCAGCAGATTAATGCCTTGCTTCTTATTTTGATTTGTTAAACCACTTTTCTGTGATGATTTTAATTTCCTGTAATATTGTTTACAGCTTTTTTTTTTTCTCTCAGTAAATTTCTGCTTGGTTGTCATTCCTTCCTCTACTCAGGACTGGCCAGGCCAACTAGGCGATCGCTTAGGTAGCAACTTCCAGAGGGCAGCAAAAGCAGGGCATTCAAAGCTAAATAATAGATTTTGAAAGTGAGAGGGGTGTGAAGCTTGAGGTTTGCCTAGGGCACCAGCACTTTGAAACAACTCTAGTGCTGGCCCTGCCTCTACTCCTAGATATTTATATACACCTTCCTGTTCAAGTTCCGTGATATCACAGCCCTCATTCTCCAGGAACAAGCAGGAAGTCAGTCCTCACATATGGGTGACATCGGCGCCGACGGAGCCCGCGAGGAGCATTTCCCCAGCTTTCAAAGAAAACCTTTGGGAATGCTACCATGCATGTGTGGTCCCCTTCCCGCCCAAGGGTGCCATCTTGCTCAGTCTCCTTTTTTCCACGGAGCCCAACGGATGCATATTCTATGTCCCCGGAAAAATGCCTTAAAAATTATCCTCTTAGTGAGTTTTTCCCGGTTTGCATACTGGTTCCTCTTCCCGCCTTGAGCTGGCGCCATCCCCGGCACTGTTCTTGGCTCCTTTCTCTTTTTTCATCGAGACTCGCCTTAACCAGCATTCACTCCCTTTTTTGCCCAGGGGTTGTCCACCATGTCTCCCGGTGGCTTTAAAAAGTGTGATCGATGCAGTCAAATTATGTCTGTCACAGACACCCATGACTGCTGCTTGCACTGCCTTGGCCCGGACCACGACAGTACCTCCTGTAAACATGGCAAGTCATGACCCCTCGGACCAGCAAGAAATGGTCGGAATTGTAGGAGAAGCTGTTCCCACAGTCTGGCTCTGCTTCAGCTTCCCTGACGCTGAGCCCGAAGCCAAGCACCTCCTGTGAGGCCCAGGCATTTTCGGAGTCCTGTGGCTGCGGCTCCTCCGGAAAGACGCTGGACTCTGGCAAGAAAAAGAAAAAAATCCTCGAAGCCAGTCGAGGTTCTACTGCGGAAACCCAGGAAGGTCCCACAGCGGTAATTGGGCGACTTCGAGCAGCGCCCTCTAAGGTCGCTAGGAAGGAGTCCTCAGCCGATGGTGACCATGCAATGCTCCCAAAGGCCATGGTCCTTGTAGAGGACGTGCTCGCCAGAGCACTGGCGCCGGGCCCGAAACTCTCGGTGCCTACACCGAAAGCTGTGGAGCTTTCGGCCATTGAGGCCAGAATGGCGGTCCTGGAACAGAGTATCTCTGCTATCCTGACCATGCAGCAAACGATCATGTCAGGTTCATCTGCATCATCTGCCCTGCCAACTGGGCCCCCAATTGTGGTGGCGTCCCCAGGCATCGCGCCAGGCCCCGAGTGCTATCGGCCTTGGGCCAGCCCTTGGCACCAATCGAAGTCTTGGTCCCGATCCTCGGGTGTCCGGTTCTCCCCAGCTAGTTTCCGAGAGTCTGACCCGAGACCAGTCAGGGGGTCTCGATTCCCCGACGCAGGCCTCAAGGTGTGGGAGCTCCTAGTCTCAGACTCCTCAATGCTCTCGGAGTCAGACTGGGAGACCGACATCGAGTCCTCCCCCAAGATCTCTCGATGCCGAGACATTCCCTCGGAGCCGTCTCCCCCGGAACTCTGATGCCATTTCCCACCTGAGGACGTGGCATTTCACGATTTCGGCTGGGACATGGCCTGAGCCGCCTCATTCCCCACCGAGTCTGAGGAGGACCTATGCACCAAAGAGCTGGAGATCCTTCAGTCTGAGTCTCCCCCGAAGGAGGATCTATCAGTGCCGGTGCAGCCCATCCTCGAATGGCTGCTCCTATGGATGTAGGAGACCTGACCTCGGCGCTGGTGGTCAGCCGATGCTTCGACACCATCTACCGCATCAAGAGGAGTCCAAGCTTCCAGAAGGCCCAACTTCCCCACATTTCCATGGTGGTGGAGTCCTCGATGCAAAAGATTAAGAGCAATTAGACTTATTCTTCTGTACACCCAGGTAGAGAGGCCAGGGCCCTTGATGCCCTAGGGGGTCAGTGTTTCCAAGGGTCCATGCTGGATTGCCGGATACAAACCTATGAGCTCTACATAGAGATGTATCTTAAGAGCCTCATCCAGGAGCTCGTTGGCTTCCCCTGCAACGGTTCCAGACCTTGGTAACCGTCATCCAGGACTGTTCTAAGTTCCTGACCTGGGCCGCCTATGATGGGTTTGAGGCTGCAGCTTGGGCAGCAGCTGAAGGCATTGGTGCTCGGCGCCAGGCCTAGCTTCAGACTGCGGACCTCGAGCAATGGGTCCAGGAAAAACTGCTGGATGTCCCTTGCACTGGGAGAATTTATTTGGAAAACCTATGGCCTACAAGGTGGCCGAGATTGAGGCCAAGGTAGTAGACAGGCAGAGGCTCTCAAAGAAGATCTCTACCCTTCCCCGTAAGAAAGCCTTGGGGAAAAGGCCAACTATCTTGAGGAAGAAGGGCTCTTTCCTTCAGAGTCACCACTACCAAGCCTTTCCAAGCCAGCAGCACCAGGGACCCCAGCCCAAGGGCCAGGGACACGGACTCAGGAAGCCAAAGGCTCCTAAGCCACAGACACCAGCTCTGGCTCAACCTGGTGGGAGCTTTTGACTCCCAGGGCGGGGCCTCCCTTCCCTGGGAGACCCTCACCAGCCCACAGGGAGCCGCTTGGCAGTCTTCGCCCACAGGTGGCCCGAGGTCAACCACAGTGGGTGCTCTGGGTTACCACCTCTGCTTCCCACTATCACCTCCGGGGCATTTTCCAGGACAGCCAGTGCAATCTCTCCTTTACCAGGCCCTCCTGCTCTCAGAGCAAGCAGGTCTACTAAGGTACAGGGCGGTAGAGCCTGTTCCCCAGCACCTCTGGGGCAAGGGCTTCTACTCAAGGTACTTTCTTGTCCCCAGGAGAACTGGGGTTCTCGGGCCCATCCTGGACCTCCAAGACTTGAGCAAGCTCCTGATGAGGGAGAAGTTCAAAATGCTCTCCCTTGGGACACTGCTGTCCTACCTCCACCAGGGAGACTGACTTTGCTCCTTGGACCGAAAGGATGCCTACACACATATCCTGGTCCACCCATCTCACCGGCAATTCCTGAGATTCATGGTAGGGGGAGGCCTTTACTAATACAGGAAAATTCCTTTTGGCCTGGCCTCCTCACCAAGAGTATCAACAAATTGTCTAGCAGTGGTAGCCGCCCATCTGCACTTGCAAGGGGTGTTCATCTTCCCCTACGTGGGGGACTGGCTCAACAAGGGCGGCACAGCCACAGAGGCCAGTCAGGGCACAGAACATACCATCCTCCTCCTGCAGCACCTGGGATTTGTCATCAACTACCCCAAATCACATCTCTCTCTGGTGCAAGATTTAGAGTTCATCGGAGCTTAGTTGGACATGGTGCAGGCCAGAGCCCTCCTTCCTCAGGACAGGACAGAACGTCTCAAACACCTGGCAGAGGAGGTCCAGCACCGCACAACGATGCAGGCTCGCCTTCTCCTCTGCCTGCTGAGACACATGGCCTCCACAGTCCATGTCACACCCCTAGCCCACTTGCACATGTGGACAGCCCAGTGGTGCCTGCATTCTCAGTGGACCCAGGCCACGGGCTGACTCTGGGACAGGGTCAGAGTCTCCCCCCAGCTGACAAGATCCCTCGACTGGTGGTAGAACCAGGGCCTCCTTTGGGCAGGGATGCCCTTCCAGGCGCCCCCACCGCAGTGTGCCCTGACTACGGATGCCTCTCTTCAGGGCTGGGGAGCTCACTGCAGAGTTCACTGCACTCAGAATTGCTGGTCCAGGGAGGAGTGTCTACTACAGATCAACTTCCTGGAACTTTGGACAATACCCCCTGCCGTACGTGCGTTCTGCTCCCTCTTGCAGAACAGACCTGTGCTAGTCCAGACGGACAACCAGGTCACAATGTTCTGTATAAACAAGCAGGGGGGCATGGGTTAATACTCCCTCTGCCAGGAGGCTGTAGCCCTCCTCGGCTTTGCAGTGCACAATGGCATGCTCCTGCGAGCGGTCTACCTCCCAGGCCAGGAGAACTACCTGGCAGACAGACTCAGCAGAGTCCTCCTCCCTCATGAATGGTGTCTTTAACATGCAGTGGTGAAGAAGCTTTTCCACATTTGGGGCTGGCCCGAGATAGACCTCTTTGTCTCTCCAGACAATACGCAGCTGGCTCGCTTCTGCTCCAGGCAGCCGCACCCACAGAAGGTAGCGGCAGACACGTTCCTGATCTCATGGTCTGAGGGCCTGCTGTATGCATTCCCGTTAACTCCCCTAGTTGCCAAGACTCTGTTCAAAATCCAGAATGAGAGGGCATCGGTGATATTGATCGCCCTTAGGTAGCCCAGGCAACCCTGGTTCCAAATAACTCATAATATACGCCAACCTGGCCAGTAGGTTTCACCCTATCAGGGGCTTTATCACGGTAATACTGCAAACAGATAAAGCATGAATTAAACACAAATTTGTAAACTTATATCAAATAGACAGATAAAATGTAACAGTATCACCTTAACTTGCCAGCAATCTAGCCCAGATGGAGTAATGGGCTTAAAGACACTGGCGCTTGAGTTATAAAGAACTATCCACACCGAGTATGATGATGTAAGATGCACTGGACTAATGAAATAGAATCAACTAATGAAAGCAAAATGTTCACAAAATATGAAACTCAAAAATCAAAAACCCAAAAAGCCTCATTAAAGAAAGTGTACCCATTCGATCTCCAAATTAAGTCCATGAGGGGCCACTGTGTTCCAGTGAAAAATATGTCTGTACTCGCTGTAACAATCTATTTGGATTACCTCCAACAGTGCAATGCCTTTGCTCAATTACAAAGAATCTTAATTCATACAACTGAGGGGAATGGTCATCCCAATGTTGCACCAAAGGGGCTTACAATTTTCTTGTACAAATAGCTAAGTAGTGCTCAATAATTCTTGTCTTGATTTTCCGCATGGTCTTGCCAATTTATAATTTTTTAAAAATTGAACTTTAAGGATTACGTTACGGGAAAAAAAGCAAAGAAAAGTGTGCAAACAGAGATAATAGTAAAGCAATAATCCAGGGAATAATCCCAGGAAAAAACACACAATACATAATTTATAACAAGGGCATATGCACCATATTACAGGAATTGCAATCAGTCTGGCGTTTTAAACAAAACGGAGTCTACAATTGAGGATGACTAAAAATATCACCCCTCACTTGGTTTGCAGCTTGTCGTGCTGTGAGGCTTGTGTGCATCAGTGATGCTGAGAGCTAAACTATCGTACTTTAACTACTGGCAGGGTCTCCCAAGATAGACAGGTCTCAGCTGAGGTGCCAGGCCAAGACAAACTACCCATCTGGGCAGCAGCAGAATGGGATAGTGTTGACGGCGGAGGATCACATTTCTGTGACAATGGCAACAACACCAAACTTAAACTGCGCGGAAGAAAGGCCCGGCAATCTACTTCTGTATCTTGCTATGAAAACCCAATGGATAGTTAAAACAAAACAAATTGTGCTATAGTGCTGGAAGATGAGACCCCCAGGTCAGAAGGCACTCAACTAGCTACTGGGGAAGAGCTGAAGACTTTTCAGAGTAAAGCCAGCATTTATGATGTGGTTGAATCAAAGCCCTCGGGACGTCTGACTGCTGATGTAGCTGCGCATGAAATGAGAGTCAGAAGCTGTAAAGATGTCTTACACATTGGAACATGGAACGTACGAAGCATGAACCAAGGGAAGTTGGAGGTGGTCAAGAATGAAATGGAACGTGTACAGCTTGATCTGTTGGGTGTCAGCGAACTGAAATGGACTGGCATCGGGCACTTTGCATCAGATGATCACATGGTCTACTATGCTGGAAATGAAAGATAAAGAAGAAATGGTGTTGCATTTATAATAAAGAAGAAACTTGCAAGAACTGTAATGAAATACAATGCAGTCAGTGAACGCTTAATCTCTATTCGTCTATGAGGAATGCCTATCAACACAACTATAATTCAAGTATATGCCCCAACAATAGCTGGAGAAGAGAATGAAATTGAAGCATTCTATGAACAAGTACAAGCTGAAATTGACAGAACATGCAAACAGGATATCCTGATAGTCATGGGTGACTGGAACGCAAAAGTTGGCAACAAAGAAGAAGACAAAGTAGTTGGAAAATATGGACTTGGCAACAGAAATGAAGCTGGACAAAGACTGATAGAATTCTGCAAGACCAATGATCTATTCATCTCAAACACCTTCTTCCAGCAACACAAGCGGCGACTGTACGCATGGACATCACCCAATGGATTGTATAAAAATCAAATTGACTACATCTGTGGAAGTCAACGATGGAAAAGCTCTATAACATCAACAAAGACAAAACCTGGAGCTGACTGTGGTACAGATCATCAACTACTAGTATGCAAACTCAAGCTAAAGTTGAAAAAAAGCAAACCACTCATGAATGCAGCAAAATATGACCTTGAGAATATACCACTTGAATTTTAAAGACTGCAAAATCGATTTACTGCTTTAGATACAAATGACAGAGCTCCAGAAGAGTTATGGAATGACCAAGAAGGTTGTGTTGGAAGAAAGCGAGAAGTCTCTACAAAAGGTGAAAAAGAAAAAATGGCCAAAATGGATGACGGAAGAAACTCTGAAAATTGCCCAGAAACGCAGAGAAGCTAAAGCCAGAGGAGAAAGAAAGACAATCACAGAACTCAACAGAGATTTCCAACATACAGCAAGACAGTGCAAGGAAAAGTACTACAATGACGCATGCAAGGAAATAGAAGCAGAAACTATTAGAGGAAGAACAAGATCGGCTTTCCTAAAGCTATGAGAGTTAAAGAAAAAGTTCCAGCCTCGAATTGGAATGTTACAAGATGCTCAATGTTCTATGTTGAATGATGCTGAGAAGATCAAGAAAAGATGGAAGGAATATACGGAGTATTTATATGATAAAGATCAAGTGGACCAACAGCTGTTTCAACCTGTACCTTATGATCGGGAACCATTGGTGATGAAAGAAGAAGTTGAAGCAGCATTGAAAGTCTTATCAAAGCACCAGGCATTGATAGCATTCCCATAGAAGTATTACAGCAATCTGATGCAGCTGTTACCGTACTTACAAGGCTCTGCCAAGAAATATGGAAGACAACATCATGGCCAACTGACTGGAAAAGATCTGTGTTTATACCAATACTAAAGAAAGGTGATCCAACTGACTGTGGAAATTATCGCACAATCGCTCTGATCCCACATACCAGCAAGATTCTACTGAAGATTATTCAAAAGAGACTACAACCATACCTGGAACAAGAACTACCTGAAGTGCAAGCACGGTTCAGGAAAGGGCGAGGAACGAGAGACGACATTGCGGATGTGAGATGGATCCTTGAAAAGACTAAAGAATACCAAAAGGATATCTATTTGTGCTTTATCGACTATAGCAAAGATTTTGAATGTGAAAGCTGGACAGGGAAAAGATAGACAGGAAGAAAATTGATGTCTTTGAATTATGGTGCTGGCAGCGAATACTGTGTATACCATGGACTGCCCGAAGAACAAACCAGTCGGTACTAAAGGAGATCAAACCTAAGCTTTCTTTAGAAGCTCCGATGACAAGACTTCAACTTTCATACTTTGGACACATCATGCGAAGAGAGAGATCATTAGAGAAAGACATCATGCTTGGCAAGATAGGTCAACGCAAAAGAGGAAGACCAGCAATGAGATGGATCGATACAATAACAGCAGCTATGGGTACCAGTCTGTCAACAATGAGCCGCCTGACTGAAGACCGAACACAATTTAGGATAGCTATCCAGAGGGTCGCCATGAGTCGACTCCGACTCGACGGCACTTAACAACAACAACAAAAATATCACATGGCGTATTGACATACTGTACAGGAACCACATTTGAAATGGCCATATTGTCCACAGAAGATAAAGATAAAGATGACAAGTCTGTCAAAGTCGCATGCACCAGGAAATCATACAAATTCCTCCTTCATGTAAATGCAAACCGGAGACACTGTTGAAAAACCTTATGAATAGATAAAATGTCCCAGTGTCTAATGATAATATTTTTGATACATTGATATGAAAGGACACATGTCTATCCTATAAACAGAGCATGCTGTTGAGGCTGTAACAATAAATCCTAGTTAGTAAACTTAGTCCGGGTATAAGCTCAGTGTATAATATGATCAGAATAACTTTTTGCAAAAATCGTCCACACATTGCTTAAACTTGTATGATCAGAACGTAGTCATTTTAAAACAAGTAGTTGACTATTTGTAATATTATCTTTAAGAGTATGTGGGTGAAAACTTGAATAATTCAACAAACTGTTGTGATCCGTACTTTTCCAAAAATGGAAGTCTGAAAACCTGTTCTTGTACTAGAAATCTTAGTGCCCACAATCCATTTGTGATGGTTATGCACCACAGAACTTTAACCCCGAATATTAAATGCAGGTGTCATATGCATTGAATATCCGGCATCGCCACACAGCCTCCACTGCCACAGAAACTAACTGGGCAGTGCCAATATTGAGCCACTGCCCAATTAGCTCCTTTGGTAAAGATAGGCCAGCTTCTGCTGTGCCTATCTTTACCCATGTGTCCAAACCAGGCAGCGGTGTAATATCGCCACTGCCCGGTTATTTATTTTTTTATTTGTGTGCTTTTTTATACCGCCCCTTCCAGAGATCAGGGGCGGTTTACAGAGAACTTTTAAAACAATATAACAAAAACATTGGAATATTGCATTACATAGAACATTAATGGCACATAGTAACTATATTACAGGGAAACAATACTTTAACTATTTACATGGTTGGGTAAATTACTGCTTATTTACAAATGAAAGTATAGCATGTAAAAGTTATAATAGACCGAGCAAAAAAAAAATGTTTACAAGAATTTATAAAAAACATTATAGTAGAAACTAGAAGTGTGGAGTTCTAATGTGGCAGAGGGACTATTTATAATAGCCATTATAGGACTGATTAGGGTTCAGTCTATACTAACAGGGAGTGAGTCTTGAGTTAGGTAGGGTAGACTTGTGTTAGTTTAGTTGTGTATTCTTGTGTAGTATGTTTGATTGTGGGTTGTAGGTTGCAGTAATGTTGACTAAACAGATACGTTTTAAGTTCCTTCCTGAAAGAGGTAAGGTCCTTAATCTCTCTAAGGTTTAGTGGTAGCTTGTTCCATTGGCTGGGTGGATAATATGAGAAGGCAGTGTTAGTCGTTATTTGCTTCAATTTTCTCACAGCATCAGGAATTAATAGTATGTTGAGGTTTGCTCTTCTTCTTCTTCTGTTTTCTGGAGGGGTCTGAAGTAAAGTTGCTAGATGTGAGGGGGCTAAGTCATTAATGAGTTTAAAGATGGTGACGAGGTTACTAATACTACTGCGACTGCTGCCACCCCTGGAACGCCTACAACACGCCCCGATGCTAAGTGGTTAGCATTGGGGAATGTAGTGGCATTAATTGGGGCTATTTAGCGGCACTAATCATGTTAGTGTTGCTGAATATCCCGTTCAGTGGCATTTACACTATTTACAGGTCTGTAAACCATGTAAATGCCTTGACTGGACCTTTAATGTAAAAAAAAAACTTGAGTAAATGAAATTGTGGGAACAAAATGTAAATGACAATCTTGGCAACTAACCCAAGACAAAGACTCTTGCAATAAGATTCAAGAACCAGATCAAACAAAAAATATATTATCTATATATTGGGCCCAAATACGTATGTGAGCCCAGAATTTGACACACAAAGACAAGGTACCATTGGGGAACTGTAACACCCATGGCCATGCCACACATTTGAAGATAAGAAGCAGAATTAAATTGAAAGTAACTCTTTTTCAACACCAGTGTTAACAATTTGATAAGAAACAGAAT
The DNA here is from genome assembly GCA_033557465.1 of Ichthyophis bannanicus. Taxonomy (NCBI): domain Eukaryota; kingdom Metazoa; phylum Chordata; class Amphibia; order Gymnophiona; family Ichthyophiidae; genus Ichthyophis; species Ichthyophis bannanicus. The sequence continues at coordinate 1,415,007,540 of CM066031.1, read as the reverse complement.
TTTGGCAGGCGACAGATCTTCATGTTGTAATAAATCCTGTATAATAGAGAGAACCTCATCCTGAAGAACATGTGTATATAATGATGTAGCGCCCGGTATTAGAAAGGCATTTACACGGTTTACAGCCCAGTAAACCATGTAAATGTCTTAAATGGGAATATTTAACGCACCTACACGGTTAGTGCCATCAAATATCCTCATCTATGCTCCCTATGCACCCCGATGCTATCCAGTAAGGCCGGGGTATGATGGGGGCGTTCCGGGGCTGAGAATGACGGTAATCGGGTAGCGACAATATTGGACCGCTACTCGATTAGCACTCCACAGCTAAAAATAGATGAGCTTTTGGCTTGCCTAGTCTTAGCTGTGGATGCTAACCAGATAGCGGTCCAATATCGCTGCTACCTGTTAGGCTGTGCGGTGGTTTCCCCAGGGCACCCAAACTGGATATTCAATGCCATCAGCGCAGCATTGAATATCTGGGGTTAAAGGTAAGCGTGCAGGGCTATGTGCTGACGCAGTGCATAGCTCACCCAACTCAATATCGGGCCCGTAATGTCCATAGTGACCAAACCCCAATGCGGAGGCACCTCATCAAACACAACCAATAACTGTATCAAGTGTAGAGTGTCTTGAATGTAGGATTTACTGCGTGAGACCATTGGTTGTAAATATGTATCCAAAAAAATCGATAATACCTCAAACACTGAACCATTCCCAGCCACACTAGGGCAACCTCATAGACATTCCAACAATTTGTGGATCTTCAGTAACAAATAAAATTATGAACAAGATGTATAAGTAACCAATAAAAAGGACTTCTCTTAAGAATACCCTGAAAATCTACATCAAAATTTTAATAGATTTTTTTGCTTCCTTTTTTTATTTTTACTATTGATGATGTAAAATAATGAGATGCATAACACAATAGTTAAAATTGTGCACTTAATCCAAAGTGAAAATTTAACAAAAAGCACACTAAAACTTCAAGGCTTAGTGGTGGAAGATAATTTTAACGAACCCCTCCAACCAATCAGTTGGAAGATCTGTTTCATTTCCAATAATCAGAGCATCTCAGGCAGGAGTCTGTCTCAAAGTCTTGGAGGCCAGGGAAATTTTGCCGCATGACCAGTGAGCCTCACCGGGGCTAGTTGTAATAGCAAAGCAAGCATATGCTTGAGACAGCATATTTCAGGGGATGGTATTTTGGTCATCATTTTGACAGTTAAAGACTAGAGATGCAGATTTGGTTCATTAAAAATTTTAGAAAAGGCAAAATGGACTGAACGTGGATAAGCTTTGTGTGCATTAACAAATTCTAGTATGTTTAAAACAAAAACCCTCGGAAATGCAGGCATGGGTAAAAATAGCAAATTCTTAGAGGGGATGGCCAGAAATTATTTGCGGTGGTAGAAGACCTAGAGCTGGTTCTGAGCTCATACATACACACACCCTAACACTCTCATCTAAGTCTCTACCCCCTTCTAAAATACTCCCAATTTACATATACCCCTAACACCCACCGACCTAACCAATACCCATCTAGCAACACCCTAGAGTAGGCAGGTGGATGGGTGGGTTTGGGTAGATGAATTTAGGTGGGTGGGGGAGTGGATTGTTGGGTGGTGGGGGAGTGGTTTGGAGAGAGTTAGTGGGTGGGGTTTGTGTAATATTGGGGAAAGTGTTGGTGGGTAGATGGGCATTATATGACTTGCTGGGGAGTGTGTGAGAGTGTGGGGTTCCTGGCTGTGGCATCCTTGAAACAGAACCCAGAGACCCTGAACCCAGGGATTCCTTGGTCTGTGGGTCTCCACTTGGTGTAAAGCAAATTTTTGATAGTATGTGGTGATTGGAATTGAGGCATCAAAGTACTCAGTCTGATGGTATTTTGTAGAGCTGCTTCTAAAATATTGTTCATAGAGGAAAATGCAGGAATGCTGGTGGCTATATAAATAGCCACACTTGCACATACACTGTAGCTGATGTTAGTTAACTACAGAGACTGCTATGTTTACTTCATTTCAATTTGAAGGGGAAAGTAAACTAGGGAGTCTCATGAGAGACTCTTGGCGAAATAAAAAAGTCATGGGATAGGAGGCTGTGTACTAATCAGGAACTGGTTAAAAAATAGAAAGCAGAGGGTACAGCTAAATGGCCAATTTTCCCAATGGAGAAAGGTGAATAATGGAATACCCCAGGGATCTGTGTTAGGTCCGCTGCTTATTAACAGATTCGTAAATGACCTGGAAATGGGGATAATGAGTGAGGTAATCAAATTTGCATATGAGACAAAATTATTCAAAGTTGTTAAAACCCAAGAGGATTGTGAAAAATTGCAAGAGGACCTTGATAAATTGGAAGACTGGATGTTCAAATTGCAGATGAAATTTAATCTAGACAAGTGCAAGGTTATGCACCTAGGAAAGCACAACCAAAGCTATGGTTACACCATGCAAGATTCCATATTAGGAACCACCATCCAGGAAAAAGATTTAGGCGTCGTCGTCGTGGATAACATGTTGAAACCCTCTGTCCAGTGTGCAGTGGCGGCCGAGAAAGTAAATAGAATGCTAGGAATCATAAGGAAAGCAATGGAGAATAAAACAAAGGATATTATAATGGATCTGTATTGTTCCATGGTGTGCAGTTATGGTCACTGTATCTTAAGAAGGATATAGTGAAATTAGAAATGATACAGAGAAGAGCCACCAAAGTAGTATAAAGGGAATGGAAGGGTACCCCTATGAGGAGAGGCTGGAAAAGAGATGGCTGAGGGGAAATATGATAGAGGTCTATAAATTAATGAATGGAGTGAAACTGGTAAATGTAGTTTGATTTTTTTATACCATCAAAAAGTGGAAAGACTAGGGGACATGCAATGAAGCTACAATGTAACCCATTTAATAAGAGAAAATATCCTTTTCACCCAACATGTAAGCAAACTCTGGAATTCATTACTGGAGGATGTATTATAAGCTGTTAGTGTAGCTTGGTTTAAAAAAGGTTTGGGCAAGTTCCTGGAGGAGAGGTCCATAAACCATTATTAAAGAGAACCCAGGAAATCCACTGCTTGCCCCAACACAAGTATTGTGGAACCTGTGTGTCTTTTTAGGAACCTGCCTGGAATGGCCACTGTTGGAAACAGGATACTGGGCTTGTTGGACCTTGGGCCAACCCAGTGTGGCATATCTTATGTTAGAAACATAGAAACATAGAAACATGATGACAGAAAAAGACCACAAGGCCCATCTAGTCTGTCCTTCCATAACAACTACAACAGTCCACTTTTTACCTTTAGAGATCCTCTGTGTTGGTCCCATGCTTTTTTGAATTCAGTTACTGTCCTCATCTCTACCACCTCCACTGGGAGACTATTCCATGGATCCACTACTCTTTCCGTAAAGAAATATTTCCGCATATCACTCCTGAATCTATCTCCCTTCACCCTCATCCCATGTCCCCTCGTCGCAGAACTTGCTTTCAATTGAAAGAGGCTCTCTCCCTGAACATTTATGCCACGGAGGTATTTAAACATCTCAATCATATCACCTCTATCCCGCTTTTCCTCTAAGGTGTACATATTAAGATCCTTAAGTCTGTCCTCATATGCTTTATAATGAAGACTACTAATCATCTTAGTAGCAACCCTCTGCACCGACTCCATCCTGTTCACATCTTTTTGAAGGTGCGGTCTCCAGAATTGCACACCATACTCCAAATGAGGTCGCACCAAAGACTTATACAGAGGCATTATCACCTCCTTTTTTCTGCTAGCCATTCCTCTCTGTATGCACCCAAGCATCCTTCTAGCTTTTGCCGTCGCCTTTTCTACCTGTTTAGCCACTTTAAGATCATCGGACACAACCACGCCTAGGTCCCGCTCTTCTTTAGTGGACAAAAGTACTTCACCTCCTATGCTGTATTGCTCCCTTGGATTGCTGCAGCCCAAATGCATGACCTTACATTTTTTAACATTAAATCCCAGCTGCCAAATTCTAGACCATTCTTCAAGCTTAGCTAGATCCCTCCTCATGTTATCTACACCTTCCTGGGTGTCTACTTTATTGCAGATTTTGGTATCATCCGCAAAGAGGCAAACCTTACCCGACAGCCCTTCCGCTATATCACTAACAAAGATGTTAAAAAGAATCGGACCAAGGACAGATCCCTGGGGCACACCACTGGTAACATCCTTCTCCTCAGAGTGAGCTCCATTTACTTGTACTCTTTGTCGCCTCCCACCCAACCAATTTCTAACCCAAGCAGTAACTTTAGGGTCCATCCCTAGGGTGCTCAGTTTGTTTATAAGTCGCCTGTGAGGAACAGTGTCAAAGGCTTTACTGAAATCTAAATACACCACATCTAGAGCTCTCCCTCGGTCCAACTCCCTGGTCACCCAGTCAAAGAAATCAATCAGATTTGTCTGACAAGACCTGCCTCTGGTGAATCCATGCTGCCTCGGATCCTGTAATCCGCTGGACTCCAGAAACCTCACTATTTTCTCTTTCAACAGCGTTTCCATTAATTTACTCACCACTGAAGTTAAACTAACCGGCCTGTAGTTTTCAACCACATCCTTACTTCCGCTTTTGTGTAAAGGCACCACATGAGCCTCTCTCCAGTCCTTTGGCACCACTCCTGACTCCAACGAGGCATTGAAAAGGTCAGTCAGTGGAGTTGCTAGAACGTCCCCAAGTTCCCTCAGTATTCTAGGGTGTATCCCATCCGGTCCCATCGCTTTGTCTACTTTAAGTTGAGCTAGTTTCTCACGAACACAGTCTTCTGAAAATTGTTCAAGATGTCCCTCGCTTCTGTTCTTATTTGTGGGTGTTTTCTGAGGTCCTGCTCCTGGTTCTTCATCTGTGAACACAGAACAAAAATATTTGTTAAGCAATTCCGCTTTATCCTTATCAGCTTCTACATATTCCCCCCCTGTACCCTTGAGTCTGACAATACCACTTTTTCCCTTCCTCTTCTCACTAATATATCTGAAAAATGTCTTATCCCCCCATTTTATTGCATTGGCTATGTCCTCCTCCTTTTGAATCTTTGCCTTCGTGACTACTTTGCTAGCTTCTCTAAGTTTTTCCAAATACAGATGCCTGTCTTCCTCTCTCTGTGATCTCTTGTATTTCATGAAGGCCTCCCTCTTTTTCTTCACTTTTTCAGCTACTTCCTTCGAAAACCATAGCGGTCTCCTGTTCCTTTTGCCTTTATTTACCATTTTAACAAAAAGGTTGGTTGCCTTTAAAATACCCCCTTTCAGTTTTGCCCACTGTTGTTCTACATCCCCCAGCTGTTCCCATCCCACTAACGACTCCCTGAGGTATTGGCCCATCTTCGCAAAGTTAGTCTTCCTAAAGTCTAAGATCTTCACCTTGGAATGGATTCTAACAGCCCTAGTCCTAATACTGAACCACACCATCTGGTGATCACTGGATGCAAAATGATCTCCCACTACAACATCAGAAACACTTTCACCATTGGTAAGCACCAAGTCCAGTATGGCCCCTTCACGTGTGGGGTCTGTTACCAATTGCCTGAATAGTTCTCCCTGTAGAGAATCCAGGATCTCCTTACTCCTAGATGATACTGCAGCAGGAATGTGCCAATCAACATCTGGCATATTGAAATCTCCTAGCAGTAGCACTTCTCCTAGCAGTAGCACTTCCCCTTTGAAATCTCCTAGCAGTAGCACTTCCCCTTTCCTAGCAATGCTACGTATGTCTTCAATTAACATGTTGTATCTTAAGGAGGGCAATTCCCCTTAATCCCTATGAAAGGGGCTGGACAAAATGTACGGTACTCTTTTTGAAAACCTACACGTGTCCGGGAGCAGGTGTAATTCTCGACATGGAGATTTTTGGGCTTTCATGTGCATGTCCTCTATGAAATAGGGAATACACATGCAGACTTTTGTCCTACTCAGGCCATATCCCTTACACATACCCCTAAAAACTTCCACATACTAAAGACATCTACTCTCTTGCCCCTGTTTTAATTCAGAGAGGGAAATAAACATTGGGAGATTAAGAAGGGTATCTCCCTTAATCCCCCCTATAAAGGGATGGCCATTAAGGAAGATATCTAGCAAAAATAGCTAAAATAAATAATCAACCAATGTTTATTTCCCTCTCCGAATTGAAATGGGGCAAGAGAGTGGAAGGGCAATTTTGGGCTTACACATGCATATCCTATAGGAAATGGGGGATACAAGTACTGTAGATTTTTGTCCTGCTTCGGGAATGCCCCCAACACCCCCCCCCCCCATCTACTTTGGATATGGTGTTGTCATCCATGTATAAATTTCACCCTTTCTAAAATGACCATTTACACTTGGCCACGATTTATGTTTGTATGTGACTGTTTCTATACATCTAAATCACAAGTAGGGCTTCTAAAATAACCCTCATGGTTTAGATCTGCTGAATAGCAGGCCTAAACTAAACTGATTGTGTTGCACGGTGACTGTACTATTTCTGTATTCCATGCTGCTATCTATTTGGATAGTAGTGCTGAACATATGGATTCAATTAAATGCTACGAATGATGTTTAATTTAATCTGGTCACTGTGTCGGCTCAGTATTGAGCATTAGGAAAAGTGTCTACCAACTCTTGGGGGCCCACGACAGACTGGATCAGGATTTTCTTCAGTATCATCTTCTATTTATGCACTGTGTATCTTTCCTCGATCTTCATAAAGCCTTCCTGTCCCTTTTGCTGCAGACCATCCCCACAAGGCTGCCACCCCTAAACTTTATGGTTGGGATACTATTAGCAGGGTAATGTACTGTATTTGGTTGATTGTATGAATCTTCACACCAATTGTCACAACAAATTCAGAGTAGCTCTGTTTTCAAAAATTGCTTTAACTAGACCCATAATAAGTTAAATAGAATCTGTCTGTACCCAATCACAGTGGCTGATGTGATCTGAATTCTCCTGGATGAAGAATCAAGCTGTTTCTGTTATACAATGCGAATTTGAAGAACACATACCAGCCAGAAAATTTCTGGGATAGTTATTCAAAGGAAGATTTGGGGAAGGCTATAAGAAAATTTGTGTGTTTAAATATCCCTTGAGACATTGTCATGTCCATCATTATACAAGGTGGAGCTCTGTTGCACCCCCTTGGTTGGAGGGTGCAGGGGGAGGAGGGAAACACTTCTCCAAGGTTCTACATACCTGTTTGCTCAGTGGCCACTCTTCCCTGGCACTCGTCAGTGGGGGGGGGGGGGGTGATCCACTACACACACAGGGCCATGTTTACTAAAGTGAGCTAACCTTTAGCATAGCATTTACTGTGCACTACGTGCGCCATGCTAAAATATATCATGGAGCCCAGTGGTAAAAGTCCTGCCCTGGTCACTGCCCAAAGTTTTTTTTCCGTTTTTTTTTATTGGCTCCTTCACTGCAGTAGTTCTAAGAGGCCAACCCACATAGGGCCTGAAGCCCTCTACATTTTGGAGCTCAGCCTGCTTCTTTGGAGGTAGAAAATGGAGTAGGAAAAATGACAATTTCCCCTTCAAAACATGGGCCCTATATGCCCTAGGAGTGGAGGAGTAGCTTAGTGGTTAGGGCAACTGCCTAGTACCCAGAAGATCAAGGGTTCAATTCCCACTGGCACGCCTTGTGACTTTGGGCAAGTCACTTTACCCTCCATTGCCTCGGAAGAAAAGGCTGGCAATCTACTTCCAGTAATACGTACATTGCCAAGAAAACCCAGAGGTAGCTGGGTCGCTATGAGTCAACACTGACTTGATGGCACTAAAAAAAAAAAATATGACCTAAGGAATTAACTGCTCCTCTGGGCATATTCCAGTTGGGTACCCAGCTAAAGAAATCCTAGGGAATTGATCCCTTTGCTGCTTCCAGTGGGATTCCCTCTCCTCCCCCTGAATAGGCATTAAGAGAAAAAGCCACGCTTGGCTACAAGGGTTTTAGTGACACCTGTGTCACAACTGTAACATGTAACCAGGACAGCTCCCTGAATTCAGGGGCTGTGGATTATTGAACCTGCTGGGGAGGTTCACTGTGAGGTCTCAAATTACTATAAAAGAATTACAGAGCCATCTGGTTCAGCCAGACGATTGCCGGCAGATATTTCTACCTCTTGAAGTGGCGTTATCTGCAGCCAAGATGTGGCCCGATTTTGACAGCCATGACATGACAAGGTTTTTTTTGCGCGATGGCTGCCAACAATAAGCACAGTTATTCACTGCCCCGATCCTTCCCAATCCAGCCCCACCACTGCTTCACCGCATGAAAGGCAGATATCTCAAAAAAGTGCCTGTGATATCTGCTTTTCTCTTGTGTTAGCTGCTACCGCCAGGTGATAAATCGGCTAAATCTCTTTAGTGGACATACCCCACAGTGATTGTGTTTTTGAAAACTATTACCAATATATAATGCTCTTGATGGAACAAGACCTTCATTTAATTCATATGGGTTAATAAATTGCTTATTTATAGACGCATATGTTTCTGTTTCTTATTTAGAAGAAGACATATCAATGCATCAAGTGCCAGATGGTTTTCTACAATGAATGGGACATTCAGGTTCACGTGGCAAATCACATGATTGGTAAGTAAAGTTTTGAATCTTATTTTTAAAGCCTTTTATCTTACCTGTGTTAAAATGACTATCATATTAAGCAGCGATAAGACATTTATTGCGCACCTGTCAGTGCTTGACCCTGGCAGGAGTGATTTCTTCTATTCATATTATTAGACTCTGTAGCGCATTAATGCATTTCATTCTCTGCAAGGGCCAGTTTAGACTTCTGCAGAGAATTATATGTATTGCCAATCAAAACACAGATGATTAACAAATTAAAACGCCTAGTCATTTTTGCATTATTGAAAGCAAGCTAGCAGGAATGGTTAATGAATTGGATGTTAGATTTTTAAGCAGACTTTTAGACAGGTTTTAATTTCAACAGTTATTATAGTAATGGCTCTACTGTGCACCGCTCAAGCACCTTGATACCAGAATCCAGACTGGTGAGCTTCCGTCATTAGGAAACATAGCACAAGTGATTATATTACAAAATAAACTAGAATATTTCTCTATCACATGTGCTGTTTATGCTCTCTGATTAAGCTAAGGTTGTAAATGAGCTCTCTGCACAATTTATTAATGTCTATTTTTGATATTAAAGCAGATAAGTTTTAGATAATTTAACTTGCCTCTATAGATGTGCTTTCTTTGCAATGCCTTTATCAGGACTTGATACATGTAAGCTTCTCTTAATCTACAGAAGAGAATAAAATTACAACAGTATAGGTGACGTCTCACTTTTACTGTCAGGTGGGTTATTTCCCCGGGGCTGCCATTCCGTTTCAAATCTGCCAGCCACATAGAAACAGTTCTATCGACCAAGAAGCGCCTTTCAGTGTAATGAAGCTCACGTTGGAAGCCCTTGTTTTGTCCACAGATTCATGTAGTGCAATAGGTCATCACTATGGTTTGATTTCACTTTTCAACATATTTCTTTGGACAACCTTTTAGAGTGGTTTTGAATAACTGATAGCTTTTAGGGTTTATTGTAAATGTTGAAGATCTAAAATTGCATTTCTGTAACATCGTTATGTAGGGTCTGATGGGGGACTTTGCCCTCTCATCCTTCATATTTTGTCCATGGTAACATTTTTAGTGGATAATGACCTGGAGATTTTCTGTAATAAAACTAAACAAAAATGGCATCCAAAGTCTGGGTTAATATTTTAGGAAGTGATGACATCAGACCATCAAGATACCTTTGTCTAAAGAGGTCACGTTAGGGAGAAGCCAGTTGATGTTTTGTAATCCACTTTGACTGATTTAACCAGTTAACTAGATAGATAAAACTGAAGCTGATTAATTGGGTAGACGGGTACAGTGTATTTATTGTATTTCACTGCTCTATTGATTAATTTTTTGGCCAGATGGTTTTCTCTTGCTCCTTTGGATTTCTATCTAAATTAGAATTTATTCCATATTTATGTCTTTACTAAAAATATATATACCACATCCCTGATACAAAGAGGGGTATGTTTACTAAACTGCCTTAATGTTTAGTGCAGGGTTTAGCCCATCATAAATAGTATGTGTGGGACCATGGTAACCATTACTGCGCATTAAAAATGTCAGAATGCAAAAATCCTATGATAATGATTTACGTGTAGTATGCAATTGGGCAGGAACGGGGTGGGTGTTGTCGTCACCTTGTGATTACAACTGTGTTGGAGTTAGCACAGATGCACTTACCACCATCTCAATGGGTGGCAGTAAGTGCACCCATATTAACTGCAGTTGCAAGTTTAGCACGGTGAGATGCTTCCCACTGTCCCATTGCCGGGAATACCCCTGATAGTGTGGTTTGGCCACACCTCCCATGCTGATTTTTGACACTAAAAACATGTTAAGATGCCAGTTCTTAGCATGGTTTAGTAAACATGCCTCATGCATAATAAAAACAAGAAACATATAATAAACATTTTTGAGCAAACCAACGCAGTGAAGTTCCTCACCACACAACCCACCATCAGGGCCAGCCTGTCCACTAGGTGGCTGCCTGGACGGGCAGCAATGGCACACATGGGTGGCCGTGCCGCCGATTCCATTTGGGAGGGGAGGCAGGCAGCAGCAGTATTGCCGCTGCTTTTGGGAATACTGCCGCTGACTGCCTCCCCCTCCTGAGACACAGTTGGCGGCAGCTGAGGGGTGGTGGCGGCAGCTGAGGGGTGGTGGCGGCAGCTGGAGGTGTGGTAGCGGCAGCTGGGAGGGAGCGGCAAGGCCGGGGTTTCTGCCTTGGGCAGCAGAAACCCTTGGGCCAGTCCTATCCACCACATAGAACCTTTTCTGATAAACAAGACCCAAACAGAATGCTAGGAATTAAGAAAGGAATATAAAATAAAACACATAATAGCATAATGACTCTATATTAGTCCATGGTACGACCTCACCTTGGGTACTGTGTGCAATTCTGGTGACTGCATCTTAAGAGAGAAAGCAGAATTAGAAAAGATACCGAGAAGCACAGCCAAAGTGATAAAGGGAATGGAGCGACTCCCCTATGAGGAAAGGCTAAAGAGGTTAGAGCTCTTCAGCTTGGAGAAAACATGGCTGAGGGACGATACAATAGATGTCTAAGTGGTGTGAAATGGCTAAATACGAATTGATTGGGACACGCCATGAGATTTCTTAGTAGTACATATCAAAACAGTTAGGAGATAATATTTTTCACTCCACACATAATTAAGCTCTTGAATTCATTGTCCATTTGAATTTAAAAAAAGATTTGGAGAAGTTCCTGGAGGTATTTATGGCTTGGATTGGCTGGAAATGGGATATTGGGACTGATCAGCTGCTGGCCTTATGGATTTCCGATATCACCTCTTAAGTAGGTTTGTTGGTGATGGCCTAGGCAGTACTTCTTTTTCCTTCAGAAGTTCTCCTGCATGCTTTGTGAGTCATACAATAGTTTTGATATTTGCAGATTCAACCCCAAATTTTAGCACCTCCAACTGTGATTATATTTTTTATCCTTGGTCAGATCACTGAACATAAGAACATAAGATATGCCACACTGGGTCAGACCAAGGTCCATCAAGTCCAGTATCCTGTTTCCAACAGTGGCCAATCTAGGTCATAAGTACCTAGCAGTTTCCCCAAAAGACATAGGTTCCTCGATGCTTGTATTGGGGCAAGCAGTGGATTTTCTGGGTTCTCTTTAATAATGATTTATGGACCTTTCCTCCAGGAACTTGTCCAAACCTTTTTTAAACCCAGCTACACTAACAGCTTTTACTACATCCTCCTGTAACAAATTCCAGAGTTTGATTACACGCTGAGTGAAAAAATATTTTCTCTTATTAGTCTTAAATACTGTTAATACCTTTCTTTATTTCTTACTCAATACTCATAAATTCTCCTGCTGAATCCATATTATTTACCTGTCACCCCAAAGTAATAGACATAGGTCCCAGGCTGCTGAGAGGAAGTCCATCTTTAGTTAGCCTCTCCTCATATTCCTTATAGGAGCAAGTTGAACTCTGGAACTGTGCACTTTGCGTGGCTCTGGACAAGATTCCACCATTCCGCACATGTAAAATACAGAACAGGCATTCAGAGCCATGATTCTATCCTGGCTTTTTGTGCTTTGACATCATGAACGGCATTGGTATAGAACCTCCTCACCCACAGCCTATACCACCTACAAAGAGAACTATGCCATTGCTCTTAAGTCTGAAAAAAGGAAATACTATTCCTTGCTTGGGCAAGATACCTCCTGGACAAGACTTCTTAGAATAGTAAAGCAAATCGCTGCTAATGTGTCTTGCCATCATCCCAAAATAGACTCTTTTCCTTACAGCCGAAGGATTTGCATTTGCTTTCACTAGTAAATTTACCAGTACGCAAACGTCTTTTTCCTCTTCAAATCAGTTGTGCATTGCTACATCCTCAGCTATATCTGATGCTTCTTGATTGCGCTCATTACCTCTCACATCTTTTCAGCCTTCAATCTTCCCTCACAGCTAATGATCAGGAAAACCATGGCCACTATGAAGGTCACGACCTCTTTGGTTGACCATTTGTCATCCTGTGGCATTAAAACAAAATGGCTGATCAGCTGTTCCCACTCTACAACTGATTCTCTTTTCTAGCCTTGAATAGGGAGTAATCCTGCCACCTGGAAACAGGCAAGTGTACATCCAATTTGAAAAATAAAGCAGATCTTTCCAATTGCTCCAATTACCATCCAATTTCCCAGTTACCTTCCAATCTCCCGGTTACCTTTTACTTCAAAGCTCCTTGAAAAGAGAATTCTTCCACAATTAGCACAATTTCTTTAACACTCTACATCCAGGTTTAACCAGTGTCTGTCCATAGTGTTGAAACCACATTACTCATCTTAACATTTGATCCAAGAAATGGAAGTTTTATTAAAATCACTTGACCTGACAACAGCATTCGATTTGGTTGATCATGCCGTATTTTTATAGTGTCTCCGTGATCTGGGCATTCAGAACACCACTTTAAAAATGGTTCTCTTCCTATTTGTCTGATGGATCTTCCACAATCACTTGGAACAAGAACATCTTCACATCCAAAAACTTCTCCTGTGGTGTTCCACAAGGCTCCATTCTGGCGCCCATATTTTTCAATATCTTCATATTCACTTTTGTGATCTTAGCACAGGATTTGGATTTCTAACCATTCCTAGTTACTGATGATATTCAGTTACTAGTTGCATCCAAACATTGTAATAGCGGATTCCTTCATGACACTTCCCTTAAGCTGACAAAACTAGCCAATTGGGTGTGTGGAAAAAGGCTTTCATTGAATGTTTAAAAAAAAAAAAAGAAATCTGAGGCTGTAATCTTTCCACAATATAAGGATACTCCATGGCATATCTCTCACTGGCAATTTCAATCACGCCCTTTACTGAAATCTTAGAGATAACTCTAGACAGCCAACTCACTTGTGAATGCCATATCTCAACTACAGGGAAGAGTTGCTTCTTTGCCCCTTGTCTCATTTGTTCTGTGAGATTTCTCCTAGATACTAAGACATCTGCATTCTCGTGGTCACATTGGTCATTAGTCTACTCCACTTTTACAATTCCTTAATCCAGAGACTAAATGGTTTGTCCTTGCATTGACTAGAATTAGTGCAAAACACGGCAGTAGAACTTATTACAGGGCATCGCCACTATGACCATGTTACTGCTCTTAGAGTTTGAACACTGGTTACTGGTTAATTACGGATCCCTTTCAAACTCCTAATTTTGACGCATCAGATTTTCTATTCTGGATTACCATTCTATCTAGCTTGTCGGCTTATTCTGTATTTCCATATGCACAACTAGAGCTTTACGCTTTTCTCAGAAAAACCTATTAGCTGTCCCTTCTAATCGTAAGGTACAATTAGAATCACCCCATCAATCTGCTTTTGGTGTAATAGCTTCAAATATATGGAATTCCCTACATCTTCACCTTTGTCTTGAATCTTCATATTTCAAATTCAAAGTTGCCTTAAAAACACATTAGTTCTATATTACCTTCTCGTGTTCTCCTTTACCGTCTTTGCAGGATGGACAGAGATGGTAGGGGCTGCAGCAGCTGATGATAATTTTAATTTTTTTGTTTTATATTACCTGTGTTTACTCTAGAATTATTTTTGGATTTGTTATGTTTTTAACTCTCTCTCTAATGTAGTACCATTGTTTACTTGCTGTTATAATTATTTAATCATGTACACCACTTTGATATTTGCTTGGCTAGTTGGTCTATCAAATAAACGTGAAACTTGTGGCTGCCCAACAGCATTGTCTTTTTCTGCACTTGCAGTGGGGCTAGGGATTGGCTGCCTACTGCCTAATGGAGCACATGGGTGATGATATAACACGCAGTAATTTGCACTTGGGGCAGGTGTTTTCTTCATGCTTGTCCTGGCCACTAGTGAACTTGTGATGCACATGGAAAGCACAAACTCAACTGCATGGTTTATCTTCTGCCAGTGTCGCTATACTCATGTAACATCTCTTCTCAAGTCACTTCACTGGCTCCCTGTCAGTTTCTGCATCCAGTTCAAACGTCTACTACTGACCTACACGTGCATTCAGTCTACGGCTCCTCACTACCTTTCCTCTCTTATCTCACGCTGCGCCCCTCCTCAGGAACACCAGTGCTCTGGTAAATTCTTTTTATTTGTGCCCTTCTCTGCCGCTGCCAACTCCAGACTTTGTTCATTTCATCTTGCTGCTCCATATGCCTGAAACAAATGACCTGAGTCTGTGCATTGGGCCCCTTCTCTAGCCCTATTAAAATCCAGGCCATAAATCCACCTCTTTGAAGCCGCTTTTGGATCCTGATGCTTCTCGCTGCCTTGTTCATTACTTATGTATCTTACCATACTCTAGTCCTCAATTTCACTATGTGCCCGATTCTGTTAGTCATCTAGCCCGAATTCAGAGAAACAGTCTCCCCGCACACACAAAGGCTCTGTATGGGGAGATCAAGATGTGGGCAGAGCATGGGTGGACCATGCACCCAGATGTACAGGACTGATTCAGGTCATGACCCTGTATGTCTAAGAAACAACAAAAGGATGCCATGCTTATTCCATCTCAGAGGTGGAATAAGTGCGAGATGCCCATGCTCTCTGGCCCAGCAGCACCTCCCCCCTCCCCCCCAGAAGCAATGGAGCCTCAGAAGGTGAGTCCCTGCTGCCCGTTCCCGACCCTGGCAGCCCTGCCGAGAGTTGGGCGGCATGGAAATGTGGTCTGGTGGGGAGTAGGCCATTGGCGCTCCTGCTGGGCATCCTGGTGCCATGGCGACAGGACGCCACAGCACCAACACACTGGCAGGAGCATGGGGAGACCTGGTCATTTTGCGGTTTGGACATCCCTTGTGGCCGATGCAGGGGCATGTCGGGCCATCTCGGTGCCTGATTCTGCATTCTCAGGAGGGTCTTGCTCCCGCAATGCAGAATCGGGTGCAGACCGTCCCATCCAAGGCTTGGCCATCCAGACAGTCCAGACATGCCCCTTATGGGATTGGGCTCCACATGTTTTGTCCTGATTAGATTGTAAGCTCTGATGAGCGGGGACTGTGTCTTACATCTGTATGTACAGTGCTGCGTACACCTTTTAGCTCTATACAAATGATTAGTAATAGTAGTAGTAATACCTTATTTCTTGCAGCTAGCAACTTCAAAATTAGGTACTTATGCAGAAATCCAGATCTATGCATTCTTCATTTGGGGGCCATAGGAAGTAGTTGTCTTTGAAGCATGTGCACCCTGAATGCCACTCACAGATGTCGCTGTTGTATCTTCTCGGTATCCCCACCCCTGTTGTCATATTGAACTGGACTGCAGTACTTAATAGGCAGTGATAGCGATAGACTGATGCCGTAATGATGGAAGCTATGGATACAAATGAGGAAGAGCTAACTAGAAAAGAGAGGCCGGGTTTAACTAATCGATTAGAATGCTTTGACGGCATGAATGAGAATGTGGGTAATGGCTAGCAAGTTCATACAGGAGTTTATTGAATAAATATTACCCACACCTAAAATGGTTTTTAGAAAATCATCTCAGGGGTTGCACGCATAAGATTAGGCATGGTGACAAGAAGGTGTGTACTTCTACGTGACCCGCTTTTAGCTGTGCTTGGGTGCAGCATGGACAGAGTCACAATTTGCAGGCATATATGTCTGCATCTTCAATCTAGAGACAATTTTTGCCAGTTTACCCCTGCTATTTTAAGACACATAGGCGCTAATGTGCCATTATATGATAGGTTTAAAATAGCTACCCACAAGCCCATTCAACCTATGTGACCTGTTAGAAAATTACCTCCCATAATGTATTTGAATTTTCAGGTGTTTGATAAAGTCCCTCATAAGGCCCTCCTTAGAAATTGTAAAAGTCAGGGGATTGGAGTTGATATCTTACTGCGAATTAGCAACAGGTGAATAGATAAAAAGCAAAGAACAGGGCTAAATGGTCAGTTTTCCAATTCGAAGAGGCAAGTAATGAAGTTCTTCAGGGATCTGTGCTGCTACTGATTAACAGATTCATTAATCTGTACTAGAGAACAATGAAACATAGAAACATAACAGCAGAAAAAGACCATATGGCCTATCTAGTCTGCCCTTCCATATCCGCTACTATAGTCCCCATTTTCCCTTTAGAGATCTTTTGTATTTGTCCCATGCTTTCTTGAATTCAGATACTGTCCTCGTCTCTGCTACCTCCACTGGGAGAATTTTCAGATGACACTGAAATATTCAAAGTAGTTAAACACTGTAAGGAACTGCAGAAGACCAGACTAAGGAACTAAAGTAGGTGTGCAAAGTGATGCCTGTAGGAACAAATAATCCTAACTATATTATATATACAGGTTCCTTATTTTGAGTTATCACCCAGGGAAAAGGCCTTGGGTTCTTTGTGTATAATACTTTGAAATCCACAGCTCAGTGTGTGGCAGCAAATTTGAAGTCCAATTCTTTTTAAACCTTTCTCTATTGGAGTCGGGATAGCCTAGCTCTGTTCACATGCTCCATTTGGCCTTCCTGCTAAATTAGAACTGGTCTGTATTGGCCTTTATTTGCATCTTCCCAGGCATTTACCCCCTGATTGATAACTCCTTGTGAGAGACTCTGTTTCCTATGACTGACAGCAAGGGTCAAACCCTAGAGGAAGTATGAGCAGTGACCTCAAAGATTTGAAAAAGAAAAAAGTTGTCATTCTCCAGAAGCTGGGCAGTTTAGGAGCCAATAGGGCTCAAGGGGGTAGACTTCAGGGAGGAGAGAAAAAAGACAGAACTTTATACAGGGATACGCAGAAGGCATGCAGCAAGAAAGCAGAGCCAGGCAGCTTCTGTACAAGAGACCAGAAGGATTTTCCCCTGCTGCAGGACCTGAGCGTAAAGTGTCTTGTCAAGTACTAGGGAAAACCTATTGAATAATGCACGGTATTTGAGGGTGGAGACGTTTAAGAGGAGCAAGGCTGAAGAAGCAGGCTGGGCTTTAAACTGGGAAGGGAAAGAAGCAAGGTTTATAATCTTTTATTGAAAGGGACTTTTTGCCTAACCAGTTCTGTTTGAAGCATTACCCTATATCCCAGTGTATAAAATCAACAATAATTAAAGTTGCTCATGTTCAACCCTGCGTCCTATATATTGTGCTGAAAAAGAAGCTTCCAGGTTGGACATATTACCAGTCTCCCACCTAGCTCAACCATTAAACTGACAATTCTTGACCAGAGGCCACGGACCATAGTGCACTGAATCACACTAAGTAATGACTGGGGCCATCTCCCCTCTTCATTACCCTCTGCAGCATCCTTAATCCTAACCAGTTTAAGGCACAAAAACAGCCTGGGAATTGAATCTATTCCATATAGCTGAGCTACCATTTCTTGCCCCGTCTCAAAGCCTACATTTGTTCAGATGGCTTAAAAGCTGCAGGTTCTGGTAGCGAACCTGTGAGCACACTGCAGGTGCCCGTGAACAATCACATCACTTTGCATGTTGTTGCTCTACGACTGCACCCACACATCTCCAAATCCCACTGCGACTTTTCAGGCTGCACTTCCTGTTGAACATTCATTTGTCATCTCACTCCATTTGTAAAGCTTTTATGTACTGTTGCACTGCAGACGCTGCAATGACATGGTCATCCCCAAACTAGTTGTAGACGTTTTTCAGATTTGCAGTGATTGTAAACTCCATTTTGATTAAGTTCTCATAGGCTTTTATTTAAACATTTAAACATATCTGTATTGATTATGGAGAGCTGAAAAGGTTTTCTTCCTGAAATATGTCTTTGATAACAGGAATGTTGTATATTGGTGTATGTGAATTTTGACATGCATGACCTCCTCATTGCTACTGCAAATCAAATTTTTTTTTGTTTTCCTTTAGAGGAAGGAAGTTTGAGGTATGGATACCTTGAGATATATCGAGGTCTCTTCAGTCTAACAAATGCTTTTAAGCATAGCATTGACAATCAGGTTTATTTTAATGATTCTCTTCCCAGTTTATAAACTCAAGTTTTTTCCTGCCATTTTTTACCTGCCCCAGGTCAAACAAAGTCCCTTTCCTTCTAGATTACTGTTAGAAGTTAAAGTCACTCTAATAAATTTATAAAATAAAGGTGAGACTTGAAATACTATGGGTACTTTTTAGCCTGGGACTGCAAACACATTTTCAAAGGAATACTCTGTCCTTCACATGGAGTACAGAACCTGAATATTGGTCAGACTTTGGGGTCTGTTTACTAACTGGCGGTAGCGGACTCCGATATCGCAATGGGACCACAGCTCCGATATCGCACGGAGTCCGCTACTGCCATTTAGTAAACAGACCCCTTTGTTTCAAAATATAATTCACATTGGTGACCCTACTTACTAGTGCAGTGTAGTAGCCACACGCATTTGTACCTGCTTTAAAGCCACTGCAAATGTGCACATGGAAAATATCTGTGTAACTTTCAAAATTAAAGCCTTTTCTGTACTCTCTTTGCCCCGATAGAACCTTGACCCATCTCTGGCTCTTTGTTGTAGATGCCAGCAACAATATCCATGCTGTATTTTGATTTATAGTGGCAGTTTTTCAGTGGGGTTTTTTTGTGCAGGTAAACAGTCGTTTGCTTGCGTAAAAAGCTTTGAAAATTATTTTCCTAAAGAATGAGTACAGCTTATACAGCTATGGTGATTTCAAAGAGATTTTTTGAAATGACATGTCTGGCCAATAAACAGGTAGATGCTTTGCAGATTATGATATCTTTTATTGGAACAATGAAAGAATTAGCCAATATGTGACTGTGCGTGACCTTTCAAGGCCACGTAGATTCTTTTGTAATAGAGAAACCTGTGGAGAGGGTGAGAGGCTGGAAGTATGAGATAATGGACCTGAAGCTATAGAAAGAGAGAGCCTATGGTTGTGGTGTCAGGCTTCAGATGCTCTGCTAGATCCTATTATTTTCAATAACTCTATTATTGACATTGCAGATAACACTAAACTCTGTAATAGGTTGGTGCAACCACTGTGAATTCTGATTCTCAAGTATCGCAGATGGGTCTGGTTTTCAGTATATCCTAGTTATGAAAAATTGCCTGTGTTTGCACCAAAGCATGCACATATATTTTATAAATATCGTTTGTGGAAATACCGATCAACAGAACTCTGTGGCTCTTAATAATCATGGTGTAACATTTCAATGGTACAGACACAGAACGACAGGGAAAAAAAAGGGAGAGAGGGGCTGGAAAATCTGGAAAGATGATCAAGGTTTGAAATGTCTCAGTGCTAAACGACTGTAAAATCATACAATTGGGGTGCAAGAATCCATTAGCAGAAGACAAGAACAAACAACTGCTAAACAGGGAAATTCTTAGGAGCAGGGGGGCTTTTTTAAGGGGCGCTCACTGGTACTTAGTATCAGCACCTTTTTTAACACTTGCTAAAATTGACTCATTGTTTTCTAGTATTAATGAAAGATTCCTGGCCCTGTGCATTCTGAATATATACATAGAGAGTGCACACCATAGGGGCAGTGTCTTCAGTCAGTCCCTCAATACGCATTTGAGAATATCCCAAATCTGCGCCTGCCCATAGGAGAATGTGGAGAGGCATGATATCCCAGTCCCTGCCAAAACTAGAAGACAAGAGCTACCAGAGGTCAAGCTGCCCAAATGACAAAGATAGAAAATGATTTTAGTTTGGGTTTCACTGATTTGAACATGTCAGCTTTGGGAATATGATTGTGCAGCGTCTCTGATAGTATTGTACTTTTCACAGTATGGGGGATGCATTTCTGTTTCCCAAATAGTGCTCTGCTTGCAGTCTGGTTTCTTGGAGTTTACAGTTTGTTTTTTGTCAGCGCATTTCTTTTTCTAGTTTGTGGTCATTTATTATATATTTCATGAGGCTCTACTGACTTTCTGTGCAGGATATGTAGCAGCTTGCTTGTTCTTTTTGCCCAATAAGAAGTTCTAAAGTTGGTGGGTAGCCTGGTGTTTGGAGCAGTGGCCTGGGGCCAGGGAAATCAGGGTTCAGGCCCCATTGGTACTCCCTATGGCCTTGGATGTGTCACTTAATCCTGCATTGGTGTAAGATCTGAAATCCTGCTTTTTCATAGATTCTGCGGCAGTTCCAGGGAGCGTGGCTATTGTGGGAGTGAGCCCCTGTGTAGTCACTGCTTAAGGATGGCCCTGCATATGGGTACTGGAATCTTATTTTCTAGTAAAAACAAAAAACTGCCTAGAAGCAGTCATCTCAGATGACCTGAAATTTACCAGACAATGTAATTAGACTGTACAGAATAGCTGCTGTATATGCTTGGGCACATTTGGATAGGTATCATCGGCAAGAAAAAAAAGAATATTACACTTGTTTAGATCACTAGTGAGAAACCCACATCGAGTGCTTCAGTTTGTTCATTCTTTCATCAGTTCATTCATTTGGCAGATGCTGTTACTGCAAAGACCGTATCAGTTTACAGCATCAAATCACAGTCAAAAAACTGTTAAATCAAACTCACAGCTACACCCACCGAATCAACTCCCTTCCTTAAAGGCTTCCTGCAACAACCATGATTTTTCATATTTGCAAAAAGTCTTTAATATAGTCATCAATCTTGTTTTCCGGGGCACAGAAATCCTAAAATCACATGACCTTAATTCAATCATAGGTGGCATGTCAGGGAGTAGATGGGTATTGACTCATGCAAAATTCCAGGGGCAGTCCCCAACAGAAATTAAAACTTTAAATTCGCATTGCGATTGAATAGAGGGCCAATGCAAAGATGAAAGCAGTGGAGTTACATGGTCCCACATATGTCAACCCTCTAACAATCTCACTGTCATATTTTGAACTAATTGTGATCTACTGTACATATCTCCCTCTGAGGCAACCTCATATGCATAGATTACAATAATCCAATCTTGAACCCACCACATCCTATATGATCACCCATAAATGTTCCATCAATAGATGAGAATGCAGTAACTCAAAGCATCCAAGTACCACTGCTGAGATCTGATTAGCAAAAAGCCATTTGGGAGTCTAAGTATACCCCACAAGTTCTTAACTACCAAGCAAACAGAGACCTGACTTAGACCTCACATTACTTACTATTCAGTTTTAATCTATTGCCCCTTAAAAATGGCAACTTCAGCCAAGCCTCCCAAATTAAATTCTCCTTGTTGTCATTTGTAGTCCCATGTTAGTCATAAGAACATAAGAAATGTCTTACTGGGTCAGACCAAGGTCAATCAAGCCCAGAATCCTGTTTCCAAAAGTGGCCAGTCCAGGTCACAAGTACCTGGCAGGTTCCCAAAGAGGCACACAGGTTCCACAGTGCTTGTCCAAGGGCAAACAGTGGATTTCCTAGGTCCTCTTTAATAATGTTTTATGGACCTTTCCTCCAGGAACTTATCCAAACCTTTTTTAAACCCAACTACACTAACGACTTTTACTACATCCTCTGGTAATAGATTCCAGAGTTTGGTTACGTATTGAGTAAAAAAAATATTTTCTCTTATTATTCTTAAATGGGTTACGTGGTAGCTTCATCGCATGTCCTCTAGTCTTTCTACTTTTTCATGGCATAAACAATCGACCTACGTTTACCCATTCCACTCCATTCATTAATTTATAGACCTCTATCATATCCCTCCTCAGCCATCTCTATTTTAAGTTGAAGAGCCCCAAACTTTTAAGTCTCTCCTCACAGGGGTATCTTTCCATTCGCTTTTCCATTTCTGTCGCTCTTTGTACCTTTTCTAATTCAGCTATATCCTTTTTAAGATATGGCAACTAGAATTGCACACAATATTCAGGGTGCGGTCACACCATGAAACGATACAGAAGCATTATAATATCCTTTATTTTATTTTCCATTCCTTTCCTTATGATTCCTAGCATTCTATTTGCCTTCTTTTTCCTGGGTGGTGGTTTCTAAGGTGGTACCTTGCATCGTGTAACCATAGTTTAGCTTGTCCTTTCCTAGGTGCATAACTTTGCACTTGTTCATTATAAATTTCATCTGCCATTTGTAGACCCAGTCTTCCAATTTATCAAGGTCCTCTTGCAATTTTTCACAATCCACTTGCATTTTAACAACTTTGAATAATTTTGTGTCATCTGCAAATTTGATGCTCGTTATTCCTATTTCCAGGTCATTTATGAATATGTTAAAATGAAGCAGGCCCAGCACAGACCCCTGTGGTACTCCACTATTCACCTTTCTCCATTGAGAAAATTGGCCATTTAACGCTAGTCTCCTATCCTTTAATGAGTTCCTGATCCACAATAGCACACTGCCTCCAATCCCATGAATATTTAATACACTATATCATCCTGCTCACCTTTGCCTTCCTGTTTATTCACACCTTCAAAAAATATAACAGATTGCAGATTAGTAAGACAACTCGCGAAAACTGAAGTATAATTTTAAAAGTGTTGATATAAACTGGCCGATGACTTTCATTCATTTCCAGCCACTGACCCATCAATATGGTGGGCCTGCCAGGCTTGTACTCCTAGCGGAATCTGTGTGCTTCCTGTTTCATTGGGCACTGTGCCTCCGTGTTGGAGGAAACAGGAAGCAGATGTGTAATTTTGGAAGCCGTGTAGGCTCATTGAATGGACTGGCAGGCAATCTGAGCTTTGCAGCACTTTACTTCTGAAGTGGTTAAGATTGTTCTAAATCCTAATTTAAACCTTGATTTTTAATTTTAGGAGCAATAGCTGGCTGTAAGTGCCATGCAAATCAGAAATTCTTAAAGAATTCCAACCCTGAAGTGAAGCTTGAATTCTCGATCTCCTCTTCCTGAATCCTTAAGCATAATGGAATCTCGTATTGCTAATAGTATAGTTTTCCACTCCTCTCTGACGTTACCTCCAAGAGGCACATTGTGGTTGAAGATAAAATTGAAATTTGTAAGGACGATGGAGCAATGCTGAGAAAACGTTTGTGAATCCCATAGGGTGATCCATATTTTAGCACAATTTATAAGGAAAACAAGTTTAGAGCCTAATCTAAACCCTGAGATGAGAAAGATAAACCATGAAATAAACTACTCAGACAAAAAAGGATATATTTTGATTATCTTTTCAACAAAAAGATTCAATAATTAGCATCCTTGTGTGAAAAACATGTGAACCCTTCATTTAGCAACTGAGAGCACCTGCTTTAGCAGCAACAACTTCAACTAAACTGTAACTGTTGATCAGTCTATCACATCCTCTTTGAGAAATTTCAGCCTATGCTTATGCTTATGTTTCATCTTTGTGACATCTGAGGTCTTCATTACATGAACAACTTAAGATCTTGCCACATTTCAGTATGGTTTAGGTTGCGACTTTGACTTGGCCAATCCAAAACACAAAGGGGTATGTTTACTAAAGGTTAACGCGCGTTAAGTGCTGCAATGGCTCATAGAAACTAATGGGCAGTGGAAGCACTTAACGCGCATTAACGTTTAGTAAACGTGCCCGAAAGGGTGTCATTTTAGAAACTCTGTTTATGATTTGGGTGCCTGAATATGGGCATCCAGATGTGCAAACCATAAAGATATCCTCAGAGCCATTTTATAAAGAGGGACAGATAGACGTTCCCGGCATGATGACATTGAAATTTCAAGGGGGCATAGCATAGTGGAAGCGTGAAGATTTGGATATTTATTTTGACAGTCAAATATCCAAATCCAAAATAAATGCAAAGCAATGGTCTAGTTAGCCAGAGCTGAGTCTTTAAGTTCATTATGAGCCAAATGGAATTGATGATGAAACGAAACAAGATGAACCTTTATTCAATATTATGATGTATCTGGTATGTCATAACCTCTGTGGTGCTTTGCTCGCTTGCTCTTGTTTTCCTGAATCTAACATGCCTCTCTTTCTCTCTCTCTATTTCTCTTTCCCTTATTTCCTTTTTGTTCCTTTGTTCTTTCTCCAGAAACAAGCAGGAAGTCAGTCCTCACATATGGGTGATGTCGGCACCGACAGAGCCCGTGCGGAGCCTTTCCCCAGCTTTTGAAGAAAACCTTTGGGACATGCTACCATGCATGGGTGGTCACCTTCATGACCAAGGGTTCCATCTTGCTCAGTCTCCTTTTGTCAATGGAGCCCAACAAACATCTGTCCCGTTTCCCCAGAAAAAATCCTTGCTAAATATCCTTAAAATTAGCTTTTCCCAGTTTGCGTAACGGCTCCTTTTGCCGCCTGAAGCCGGCGCCAAACCTGGAACAGTTCTCTGCTCCTTTTTTGATCGAGACTTGCCTCGACTGGCATTTGCGCCTTTTTTCGCTCGGGGGTCGTCGACCCCAGCCAGGTGCTCCCCACCATGTCCCCTGGTGGATTCAAAAAAATGTGACCGTTGCAGTCAAACTATGTCAGTGACCGACACCCATGACTGCTGCCTACACTGCCTGGGACTGGACCATGACAGCACCTCCTGCAAACTGTACCAGCCATGATGCCTAAGACCAACAAGAAGAGGTCTGAGTTGCAGAAAAAACTTCCCCAGGTCTGACTGATGCCGAGCTCCAAGCCTAGCACTTCCTGTGAGGCCGAGCATCCTCAGACTACTGTGGAGGTGACAACTCCAAGAAGGCCTTGGAACCCGAGAAAAAAGAAAAAGTTCTCGAAGTCTGCTGAGGTTGCATCAGAGAAACCCGGTAAAACTGCCAAGCACTGTTCCCTCTAAGCTGTGCGCGTGTGCACGCGCACACACCTCGCCGAGTGAGCGCACATACTTTACAACAGAGCGCACAAAAATTACGGTTCTGATTCTGATAGAAAACAACACAGACATCTTAAAATTTAAAAGTTGTTGTGTATTTATGGTTTTCACAAGTTCTACAATATTTTCTAGTGCAATCAATGTGGTGTACATACTGTATTCTGACGTGTAGTCAAATTTTAAAGTATATAACTCCGAGTGTCATTATGTGGCACACAAAAATTTAACCTTCCTTCAAAAGCTGCACAGCTGATATTTTATGCGCACACAGCCTACAGAAAATTAGAGGGAACATTGCTGCCAAGAGAGACTTGGGTGGCTCTGAGAAGCCACCTACCAACATCCTCAAGAAGGATTCCTCAGTCGGCAGAGACCGTGTGAGGTTTGTCGAAGCCATAGTTCTTGTCAAGGACACACTCATGAGAGTGCCAGCAGTGGGCCCGAGATCCTCAGTGTCCGCGCCGAAAGCTGCGTAGTCTTCTGGCTTGGAAACCAAAATGACGGCCCTGGAGCAGAATATCACTGCTATCGTGGCCCTGTAGTAGGCAGTGATGGGTGGTTCATCTGCATCATCTGCCCTGATGACCAGGCCCCCAACTATGGGGGAGTCCCTAGTCATCGAGCCGAGCTCCGAGCACCACCGGCCTCGGGAAAGCCCCGGCACCAGTCGAGGTCCCGGTCCTCGGTCATCTGGTCCTCCCCAGCTAGTTTCTGCAACTCGGACCCCAGGTACTCCGGAGGCCACCGACTCCTTGGTGCCGGCCTTGAGGCAATGAGCCGCAGGGCTTCAGATTCATCGTCACCATTCAACTCCGAGTGGGAGACTGACAACAAGGCATCCCCAGAGACTAAATGCCACCGAGACATCCCCTCGGACGCGTCTCCCCCCCCCATCGCCACTCCCCTCCGGAGGATGTAGCCTTCCATGACTGTCACAGACATGTTCAGAGCCCTCTCAGTGCAGACCGAGGCTGGGGAGGACCCACACACTGAGGAGTTGGAGATCCTCCAATATGAGTCCACCTAAGGAAACCCTCATGGTACACGTGCAGCCGATCTTCAAGCGGCTACTGCTCAGAATGTGGGAGACACCAGCATCAGTACTGGTGGTGAGCTGGCGCCTTGATGCCATGTACTGTGTCTGTAAGGGCCTGGGGTTTCACACACCCCCAGCTCCCACATAACTCCATGGTTGTCATATCAACCATGCAAAACCTTAAGAGCCAAAAGACCCACTCCTCTGTTACCCCCTAAAGGGAGGCCAGAACCTTCAACGCCCTCAGGTGCAAGTGTTACGAGGGTTTGATGCTGGGTTGCCAGATCAAAGCCTATGAATTATACATATGTATGTACTTGAAGGCTCTAACCCAGGAGCTGTTAGGGTTTCTGGCTGGCCTTGTCGGGGAACCCCTCCAACAGTTCCAGACCCTGACCTCCGGGATCAAGGACAGCTCCAAGTTCTTCTCCCAAGCAGCCTGCGATGGCTTTGAGTCAGCGGCTCGGGTCACAGTAGCCGGCATAAGCGCCCGATGTCAGGCCTTGTTACAGTCTTCTGATCTCAAGCAATGGGTCCAAGACAAGCTACTCAACAACCCCTGCACCGAGAAGATCCTAGTCAGCAAATCCATGGCCGACAAGGTGGCTGAGATTGAGGTAGACATGGTGATATGCCAGAGGCTCTCTAAAAAGACCTCATCCCTTCCCTGCAGGAAAAGAGCAGGGAAAATACCCCGTCCCCATGTAAAAAGAGTCCTTTCCCACAGAGTCACCACTACCAACCCTTTTTGGGCCAGCAACAAGGTTCTCACCTTAAGAGGCAAGGCCATGGGGCTCAGAAGGCGAAAAAACTGAAGCCTCAGGCCCCAGCTCCACCCAACCTGGGGGGGAGCTTTTGACTCCCAGGGCAGGGCCTCCCCTCCCCCAGGAGACCTTCACCAGCCCACAGGGGGACGCCTGGCGCTCTTTGCCCACGGATGGTCCAACATCACCTCGGACCAGTGGGTACAGCAAGTAGTAAGGGAAGGATACTTCCTCCACCTAGAGCAGATACCTCCCAGTTCTCCAGGACCAAGCAGGAAGTCAGTCCTCACATATGGGTGACGTCGGCGCCGACGGAGCCCTCACGGAGCAATTTTCCCCAGCTTTCAAAGAAAGCCTTTGGGAATTGCAGCGCGCATGCGCGGTCCTCTTCCCGCCCAAGGGTGCCATCTTGCTCAGTCTTCTTTTTTCCGCGGAGCCCTACAGACGTTGTTTGTGAATCCCCGCAGAAAAGTTGATTTATTTCTTTTTTTCTCTCTCGGTTTCGACGCCGGTTCTTTTCCCGCCCGGACTCGCGACGCCGGTTGCGAGTCCGTTCTTTATTTTTCGGTTTTTTGTCCTTCGTGACAGATTTCGCGCCTTTTTACTTTTTCACTGGCAGCCCGGTCTTTCGACCTCGCAGGGGCCCTTTTTCCCCCGATGGCTGCCAGCGGGTTTAAAAAGTGTGACCTCTGTAAGAAACTCATGTCTCTTACAGACACACACGACTTCTGCCTCCGCTGCCTCGGACCCGATCATGACCCGATGAACTGTGGTCCGTGTGGCATTGATGCCCGCCCGACCGGAGCCGCTCGACTCCTCCTCCGAGGAGTCGGCCTGGGAATCCGAGGACAAAGAGTCACCTGGTTCCTTTCGGACTCGGTGTGTCCCATCGGACTCCCCCGAGTCTGAACCTCGGAGACGGTCCCCCCCCCCCCGGAGGATACCCGGTTCTCGGACTTCGTGCGGGATATGGCCAAGGCCTTGGCCTTCCCCGTGGATCCCGAGGAGGAGCCTCGAGTCGTAGAACTCGATGCCCTCCAATATGACTCTCCCCCGAAGGAGGCCTTTATTGTACCGGTTCCTCCGATGCTGGAACGACTTCTCTTCCACATGTGGGAGAGCCCGGCGTCGTCGCCGGTATTAAGCAAGCGGGTCGATTCCATTTATCGAGTCCGCAAGAGCCCCGGATTCCAAAAGGCACAACTACCGCACCATTCCATGGTGGTGGAATCGGCCATGCATAGACTTAAGAGTCAAAAAATGCACTCCTCGGTGCCCCCCGGTAGGGAGGCCCGAAGCCTGGATGCCCTCGGTAGGAAGTGTTTCCAGGGCTCTATGCTTGCTTGTCGAGTCCAGACCTACCAGCTCTACATGGGCATGTATCTCCGGGACCTGGCTAAAGAAATAGCCGGGTTCTCTGCTGGTCTCTCCGACGAACCTTTGCAGAGGTTCCAAACCTTGTCAACTGGTATTCGAGAGTGCTCGAAGTTTATCTCTCGAGCAGCCTACGATGGTTTTGAGGCATCGGCTCGAGTAGCCGCAGCCGGCATCGGTGGATGCCGCCAGGCTTGGCTTCAGACGTCCAACCTCGAGCCATGGGTGCAGGACAAGTTGGTCGATGTCCCCTGCCGAGGTGAAAACCTCTTTGGCAAGCCCATGGATGAGAAGGCTGCACAGATCAAGACCGAGACTCTCACCAGGACTCGTCTCTCAAGACAGACCTCTGCCCCTTCTCAAAAGAAGAAGGGCTCGGGGAAAAAGCCCTTTTACCCGAGGAAGGCGGCTGCCTATAAATACTACCCTCAGTATCAGGCCTCAGCAACTCCCCCACAGGGAAAGCAGGCCAAGGGACGGAGTAATGGGTCCCGTAGGCAGCAAGCCCCCAAGCCTGCACCACCGGCCCCTGCTCAGCAGGGTGGGGGTTTTTGACTTCATCAGCATAGCCTCTCCCCCTCAGCTGGTTTCTCTCAGCACAGGAGGCCGGCTGGTCCAATTTGCCCAAAGGTGGTCCAACATCACCACAGATACCTGGGTACTTCACATAGTTCAGAAGGGCTGTCTTCTTCACTTTCACCTGGTACCTCCCTCCTACTTTCCAGGGGAGCCTCCGAGACTCCCTCTGCACAAGGACTTACTCCTTCAGGAGTTAGCAAGTCTCCTTCAGGAACAGGCGGTGGAACCGGTGCCCCATCACCTGAAGGGTCAAGGGTTTTACTCCAGGTACTTTCTGATACCAAAAAGAACAGGAGGCCTCAGACCCATCCTGGACTTGCGAAACCTAAACAAGTTCCCGGCAAAGGAAAAGTTCAAGATGCTTACCCTTGGAATCCTGCTGCCCTACCTCCAGCAGGGCGACTGGCTATGCACCTTGGATCTAAAGGATGCGTATACTCATATCCTTATTCATCCAGACCACAGACAATATCTCAGGTTTGTTGTAGGAGGAAATCATTACCAGTACAGAGTACTGCCCTTTGGCCTATCCTCCGCCCCCAGAGTGTTCACCAAATGCCTGGCAGTGGTGGCAGCCTATCTCAGACTTCAAGGCCTTTTTGCATTTCCCTACCTGGACGACTGGCTCATCAGAGCCCAGTCTTCCCAAGAGGCCACTCAGGCCACTCATCGCACTGTGACTCTTCTCCAGCACTTGGGATTTGTCATAAACTTCGCAAAGTCCACTTTGCTCCCCTCTCAAAATCTCGAATTCATCGGCGCCAGGTTGGACACTCTTCAGACACGGGCCTTCCTCCCTCTGGACAGGGCCAAGCGGCTCATGGACCTCGCCAGCCACTTTCACAGCAATGCCCTGGTCTCGGCCAGGCAATTTCTGAGACTGCTTGGCCATATGGCTTCCACGGTCCATGTGACCCCCAATGCCCGCCTGAACATGCGCCCTGCTCAATGGTGCCTTCGCACACAATGGCATCAGGCCACTGGGAGCCTAGCGGACTCCGTACAGATATCCGACCGGCTGGTCTCTTCTCTACAATGGTGGCTTCATCTGCCAAACCTAGTACTAGGAGTGACTTTTCAGCCCCCTCCGCATTCTCAGGTCCTGACGACCGATGCTTCTCTCCTGGGTTGGGGAGCACACTGCCAAGGGACATGTACTCAAGGTCTCTGGACTCCTTGTGAGTCTGCTCAGCAGATAAACTTCCTGGAGCTCAGAGCCATCCACCTAGTGCTCAAAGCATTCCCTCACCTGATTTCTCACCAGTCGGTGCTGGTACAGACAGACAATCAGGTTGCAATGTTCTACGTGAACAAACAAGGCGGAACAGGCTCCTTCCTTCTCTGTCAGGAGGCACAGAAACTATGCTCTTGGGCCGTCCACCACGGCATCATCCTCAAAGCTGTCTATCTCCCAGGTCAAGAAAATTACCTGGCCGACAAGCTAAGCAGGATCCTCCAGCCCCACGAGTGGAGATTGGATCCGATGGTGGTTCAGCGGATCTTTCTCAAGTGGGGCCTCCCCACCATGGATATGTTTGCCAGTCCTCTGAACCGGCAACTTCCCAGATTCTGCTCTCGACAACCGCATCCTCTCAGAGTAGCGGCGGATGCTTTTCTGATTCCATTGTCCACAGGCCTCTTATATGCCTTTCCTCCCATGCCGCTGGTGTCTCGGACACTCTTCAAGGTTCTCAGAGACAAAGCCTTGATGATCCTAGTGGCTCCCCGGTGGCCGAGACAATCTTGGTTCCCGCTTCTAATGCAGCTGGCGGTGGACACCCCTCTTCCTCTGGGGTTTCAGCCCGACCTCCTGTCACAGGATCAGGGGACTCTCCTGCACCCCAACCTCCGGTCCCTTCATCTGATGGCCTGGCTGCTGAAAGGGTAGTCCTTGCTCCCCTCTGCCTGCCTCCAGATGTGGAGGAGGTCGTCTTGGCCTCCAGGCGGCCCTCCACCCGGAAGTCCTACGCTCTTAAGTGGCGTCGGTTCTCCGCCTGGTGTGCTCAGCAGTCTCAAGATCCCTTCTCCTGTTCAGCATCAGTGGTCTTGCAGTACTTTCCCTCTCCAATCTTGGACTTAAGTCCAACTCGGTCAAGGTCCACCTCAGTGCTCTTTCTGCGCATCACATGCCGGTGGATAGCAGACCTCTTTCTAGACACCCTCTGGTGGCTCAGTTTCTCAGAGGCCTCCTTCTCCTTAAACCACCTTTGCGCCCATCTCAATGTGGTTTTACAGCGGATTACCTGTCCGCCTTTCGAACCTATGGCTACCTGTCCTCTTCGTTTTCTTTCTTGGAAAACCTTGTTCTTGGTAGCCCTCACTTCTGCTAGACGCGTTAGTGAGCTGCAGGCCCTGGTGTCTGATCCTCCGTACACTAGGTTCTACAAGAACCGGGTAGTCCTACGGACTCACCTTAAGTTGATTCCCAAAGTGGTTTCCCCTTTTCACATCAACCAGGAGGTGGTGCTTCCGACCTACTTTCCCAGGTCACACTCCAGCCGAGCTGAAATGGTCCTGCATACCCTGGACTGTAGAAGGGCGTTAACCTTCTACCTTGACCGTACGCAGGAGCACAGAAGGGCTGTTCAGCTCTTCGTCTCTTATGACCCCAATAAGTTGGGGCTCCCTGTCTCCAAGCGTACTCTGTCCATCTGGATTGCTGACTCTATCGCTTGGGCTTACGAGGCAGCTGGCCTCTCGTTGGAAAGTCGAGTCACGGCCCATCGTGTTCGGGCGAAGGCTACGTCAGTGGCTTACCTCCGCTCTGTTCCATTGGCAGACATCTGCCGGGCCGCTACTTGGTCTTCAAGCCAGACTTTTGCGGCCCATTACTGCCTGGAGAGGGAGTCCCGCAGGGACAGTGCTTTCGGACAGGCAGTCCTCCGTAACCTCTTCGAGGTATAGGCAACTCCTACCCTCCATCCCGGATGTTGGGCTACCGGTTGGAGACGTATTCAGAGAAGATTCCTTCCTTCTGGGCTGCTGAGCTTGAGGGAGCTCCTTTTTGTGCTTAGGGTCTCCGGTAGCCTTAAGCTTGGGAGTCCCATATGTGAGGACTGACTTCCTGCTTGGTCCTGGAGAAAGCGTAGTTACTCACCTGTAACAGGTGTTCTCCAGGAGCAGCAGGAATCAGTCCTCACAGCCCTCCCTCCTCCCCTTGGAGTTGCAGTTCTATGCTTTCGTTTTTTTGCTAATTTTTTGCTGTCTTTTAGCTATGTCATCTGACTGAGCAAGATGGCACCCTTGGGCGGGAATAGGACCGCGCATGCGTGCTGCAATTCCCAAAGGCTTTCTTTGAAAGCTGGGGAAAATTGCTCCGCGAGGGCTCCGTCGGCGCCGACGTCACCCATATGTGAGGACTGATTCCTGCTGCTCCTGGAGAACACCTGTTACAGGTGAGTAACTACGCTGTCTGACCCCTCCTTCACCAAACTCTTCTGCACACAGAGCTCGCAGGCCTGATCAGAAACAACGCAGTAGAGCTCTTACCCAAACACCTGTGGGGAAAGGGCTTCTACTCCTGGTACTTCCTTGTCCCAAAGAGAACTGGATACTAGATCTGCAAAACTTAAACAAATTTCTGGTGAGGGAGAAGTTCAAGATGCTCTCCCTTGGAACACTACTGCCTTACCTCCACCAGGGAGACTGACTGCGCTCCTTGGATCTAAAGGATGCATACACACACATCCTAATCCACCCCTTCCACAGGCAATACCTAAGGTTCGTGGTAGGAAGGGGGCACTACCAGTACAGAGTATCACCCTTTGGCCTGGTCTCCTTGCCAAGGGTCTTTATCAAATGTCTGGCGGTGGTGGCCGCCCACTTGCACCTTCAAGAGGGCTTCGTCTTCCCCTACCTAGACGACTGGCTAATCAGGGATGGTACAGCCTCAGAGGCCAGTCCGGCAGCAGAGCGTGCACCCCTCCTCCTTTAGCACCTGGGGTTCATCATCAACTATCTCAAATCCCACCTCTCTCCAGCCCAAAATCTAGAGTTCATAGCTGCTCAGTTTGACACGTTGCAAGTCAAGGTGGTCCTCCCCAGAGAAAGAGAAAAACACTTCAGACAACTGGCAGGAGAGGTACAGCGTTGCCAGTCAGTGCCAGCTTGTCATTTCCTCCGCCTACTGGGCCATATGGCCTCTATGGCCCATGTAATGCTCTTAGCCCATTTGCACATGTGGACAGATCAATGGTGTCCACCTACAGTGGACCCAAGTCACAGGTAGGCTACAGGATGGGGTCAGGGTTACTCGCCAACTGGCGGAATCCCTCAATTGGTGGCAAAACTTCGGTCGCATCCGGGTGGGAATGCCCTTCCAACCACCTGCACCTCAGAGAACTCTGATCACAGACGCCTCCCTCAACAAGCAGGGGGACATGGGTTCATACTTCCTCTGCCAGGAGGTGGTCCTCCTTTTCTTTGCAGCTCACAACAACATGCTCTTGCGAGCAGTCTATGTCCCAGGGCAGGATAATTGCCTAGCCGACAGGCTGAGCAGAGTCCTTAGGCCACACGAGTTGCACCTGAACCCCAGAGTGGCCAAGAGGCTCTTCCATCTCTGGGGCAGGCCCATGATGGATCTATTTGCCTCTCCGGACAATATGCAGCTGCCTCGCTTCTGCTCGTGCCAACCACACCCCGAGAGTGGGTAATGGCAGATGCATTCCTGATCTCATGGTCCGAGGGCCTACTCTATGCATTTCCACCAACCCCCCCTTCCAGTCACAAGGACCCTCTTCAAGGTCCAGAGTGAGAGGGTGTCAGTTATGCTAATTGCTCCCAGGTGGCCCAGGCAGCCCTGGTTTCTACGGCCGTTCTCCCTGTTGGTGGCACTCCCGTCCCACTGGGCCAAGCCCTGGACTTCCTTTCTCAGGAGGGGGACTGCCTCCTGTACTTCAATTTGGGGTACCTAACACTAACAGCGCGGCTGCTGAAAGGGTAGCATTGGCTTCTTTCAATCTTCTGAGAGAAGTCAAGGAGATCCTACTGCCCTCCTGAAAGCCCTCCACCAGGCGGATGTATGCCTTTAAGTGGAGAAGGTTCTCAGCCTGGTGTGCAGATAGAAGGGAGAACCCCTTCTCCTGCCATGTACAGTTAGTGCTCCAGTACCTACTGCACCTGTTCCAAACCGGGCTGAAGTCTAACTCAGTGAGGGTGCATCTGAGTGCAATAGCCACTCACCACCACTCTGTTGAGGGAAAACCCTCTTGGGCCAGCCTCTGGTTTCCAGGTTCCTCTGGGGCTTCCTTTATCCAAGCCCCCTCTCCACTCTCCAGCAGCGGAGTGGGACCTCAACATGGTGCTTTCACAGCTCACCAAACTGTCATTCAAATCCCTGGTCACTTGCCACCTGCGGTACCTGTCTTGGAAAGTGGCCTGTCTGGTGGCCTCACATCTTCTTGAAGAATGAATGAACTCCAGACCCTGGTGGTGGATCCACCATATGCAAGGTTCTATTGGAACAGGGTAGTGCTCCGCACGCACCCAAAATTTCTCCTGAAGGTGGTATCTCCTTTCCACCTTAACCAAGAGGTGGTCCTCCTCACTTTCTTTCTGTGGCCTCACGCTGGCAGGGAGGAACTAGTACTTCATACACTGGATTGCAAATGGGCCCTGTCCTACTTACAGAGAACCCAGGCCCATCATAAGGCTCCTCAGCTTTTTGTGTTATGGCCCCAGCAGACCGGGGTCATAACACGGTTGCTCCCTGCAACAAGCAAACTGTCCACTTGGGTGGAAGACTGTATTGCCCTCATCTATGAGTGAGCTGGCCTCTCCCTTGAGCACCGGATCACAGCGCATCGCGTGAGGGTGATGGCAACATCAGTGGCCAACCTCTGCTCAGTGCCGGTGCCGGAGAGCTGCAAGGCCACATGGTCTTCAATTCATACATCCGCAGCACATACTGCCTGGAGAGCAACATTTGGCCAGGCAGTATGCTGTAATATTCTCTGGGTTTGGGCAACTCCCGCCCTCCGACCCTTCTGTGTTCAGGCTACCGGAGTGATGGTGTCGCTGAACGCTAGGGTTTTGCAGAGTATACCAGTGGAGACTCACCTTCTGCAACTCACGGCTACCCGATTGGTCGCCGTTGGTGTGTCATCGTTCATTCCTTGGCAGCCTGGAGCATGGGAGTCCCATATAAGAGGACTGACTTCCTGCTTGTTCCTGGAGAAAATGTAGTTACTCACCTGAAACAGGTGTTCTCCAGGGATAGCAGGAATCAATCCTCACAACCCTCCCTCCTCTCTTGGGAGTTGCCTCCCTACGTTGTTTTATTTTTAACTACTATCCTAGCTATGTCTTCTAACTGAGCAAGATGGCACTCTTTGGGTAGGAAGGGGACCACACGTGTGGTAGCCTGTCCCAAAGGCTTTCTTTGAAAGCTGGGGAAATGCTCCATGTGGGTTCCGTCGGCTCCAACGTCACCCATATGTGAGGACTGATTCCTGCTGTCCCTGGAGAACAGCTGTTACAGGTGAGTAACTACACTTTAGCTGCACGATAGCATGAACCCATCTAAACCTTTATGTAAAGGAGTATACAGCTTATTGGAGTGGAGGAGTAGCCTAGTGGTTAGAGCAACTGCCTAGTACCCAGAAGATCAAGGGTTTGATTCCCACTGGCACTCCTTGTGACTTTGGGCAAGTCACTTTACCCTCCATTGCCTCAGAAGAAAAGGCTGGCAATCTACTTCCGGTGATACATTGCCAAGAAAACCCAGAGGTAACTGGGTCGCTATGTGTCAACACTGACTTGATGGCACTAAAAAAATAAAAATAAAAATACAGCTTATATTCAAGACCTGCTGATGACATGCCTGATCATCAAAGTCTACCACCTCTTCATTTTAGAAAGTCCTTATCTAATCAAAGGTATCTGCTACAATTTCAACAAGGCTGAGCCTTAGACATAAGAGAGTTTTCCTACAATTCGTAGGGTTTTGTTGTCCTTGTTAGACTAAACCTTCTGTTGAAATATCAGTCAACATTTACAGTAAAATCTTCTGATGCAGTAGCACAGTGAAATTAAAAAATGGCAGCCTAGCCCCTCTGCTCTGTGGACTGAAGATCTTTGAACTTCATGTCTGCTGGGGACTAATGGTTTTAATTGAATGTAACATTTATAAATCACCTTTACAGCACCTTTGAACAAAGTCATATACAGACAACCTGCCAGAGATGATGGCTACAGCATGAGCATCAACTAGTCTTTTTCATAGGTTTACCGGGGTCTTTGTGAATGAATAGTCTAAAAAATAATAATAAATAAAATATACCTGGTGTCCTGTGGAGCTGAAGGCCTGCAGCCGGCGAAGGCCAGGCTAGTTTGGGTCCTTAGGGTAGGCTGCGGTAGATTGTGGTGACAGGAAGGCAGGCTGCGTGTTTTTTTTTTAAGAAAATGACAGCCACAGTTTTCTGCAGTAGTGGAGGGGCCTCCTGCGCTGGTTTTCAGTGTAGGGAGGAAGCCGGCATGGT
The DNA here is from genome assembly GCA_033557465.1 of Ichthyophis bannanicus. Taxonomy (NCBI): domain Eukaryota; kingdom Metazoa; phylum Chordata; class Amphibia; order Gymnophiona; family Ichthyophiidae; genus Ichthyophis; species Ichthyophis bannanicus. The sequence goes on along the minus strand of CM066031.1, from coordinate 1,414,971,064 downwards.
TTTAAAATAAAAACAACTGTTGTGAGGTTCCGTGATGCAAGCCCCAGGTTTTTTTTTTAAATAAAATGGTAGCCGCAGTGTTCCCTGGGGTGCTGGGGGCCCAACTTGGAGACTTCCCGCGCTGATTTTCAGCATTGGGAGGGAGCCAGGGCCCAGAACTGCTCACGCGACCAAGTTGAGATTAAAAATGAAGCACCAGAGCTGTGCTCAGCTGAGCTACGGTGATTTAAAGGGGCCGCTACATTAAAGTGAAGGTAAGAAAAAGTTTTAAAAAATGGGGATTTGAGGTTAGGGTAGGTTGGAGAGGTTCTATAACAATATTGCTTGGTGTTCATTTTAAAATTTAAAGGGACAATGTCCTAGTAATTTAATAAAGATGGGCTGTGGGGAGCTGGACGCTGGAGGGATTTTTAATGGAAGGGGTAATCAGAGGAGACCCCGAAAGAGCCAAACTGAGAGCTTAATTCCAAAAATGTAAAGGACCAATACCCCATTTAGTGAAAATGCTATAGCACAGTATAAAACTGTAAAAATGAATTTTGTGTGTCCAACTAGATCTTATCAGGAGTAGTGTGTGAGTGTTGAGGTTTAGAGAGAGTAGTCAGAGGTGAGAAAAATATTTTTATAAGGAAAAATGGTTATGGAGTTTCATTGTGTGTTAGAAGTTTGTTTTTGTTTTGTTTTGTTTTTTTTGGCAGAAAAAGACAGCATGACCTATCTAGTCTGCCCTTCCATATCAACCGCTACAACAGTCCCCTTTTTTCCTTTAGAGATTCTCTGTATTTGTTCCATGCTTTTTAGAATTCAGATATTGTCCTCATCTCTACCACCTCCACTGGGAGACTATTCCATGCATCTACCACTCTTTCTGTAAAGAAATAGTTCCGCATATTACTCCTGAGTCTATCCCCTTTCACCCTCATCCTATGTCCCCTCATAGCAGAGCTTGCTTCCATTCGAAAGAGGCTCTCCTCCTGTGCATTTATGACCCGGAGGTATTTAAATGTCTCAATCATATCGCCTCTATCTCGCCTTTCCTCTAAAGTATACATATTAAGATCCTTCATTCTGTCCTCATATACTTTATAACAAAGACCTCTAACCATTTTAGTGGCCATTCTCTGCACGGACTCCCACCTGTTTTTATCCTTTTGAAGGTGTGATCTCCAGAATTGCACACCATACTCTAAATGAGGTTGCACCAAAGACTTCTACAGAGGGTCTATCACCTCCTTCCTTCTGCTGGCCATTCCTCTCCCTATACCTCCAAGCATCCTACTAGATTTCGCTGTTGCCTTTTCTACCCATTTAACTACTTTAAGATCATCAGACACAATCACGCCTAGATCCCACTCTTCTTTTGTGGGGTTAGTGAGCCCCCCCCCCCCCCTGCTTGTAATGGAGCCCATAAGCTCATTACTGGTGTGGTCATGCCCCAAAGTGTTGAGGTCTACCAGATTTTATTTATTTTTGCTGTGCTCATTTTAGATGAACTAAACATAGCAAAAGACCTGGGGGGGGGGGGCATATTTACTAAGCAGCACTAATGTTTTGCAGGTAGTACGCGTTGAGGAAAGAAATCAACATGTGTTGAGTGCAACAGTTGTGCTCAATCTGTTGGGGCGTGTATAGCATGGCTCCAGCAGATTTCGCATTGATTTGGACCCTAACATGAGCCAGTGATAATTGCTGTTAATGCAGATGCACCTAAGACCACCTATTGGGGTGCTAATTGCAAAAACTGACAGTGGATGTGCATTGCCAACCCCTGCACTAAGCGCAATGTGCAGCCATGCCCTGTCCACCCCTATCCCACCCACTCCCTCTCCGTCACGTGCTAAGCAGATAATGCAGAATTAACCTCATACTGTCTGTTTAGCCTGTGCTCTGTTAGTGCAACTCTACGGATGGTGGAGAGCACGTGCTCAAGTGCATATTAACAGCTAGTGCAGCTCAGTAAACATGCCACAGCTGTACTGTAAAAGTGGAGTCATGACACCGAGCTAAAGTAGTGCAAATCTCATGTGCTGGGAACCAAATTTTATTCACTTAGGTATCAGATAAGATTATAGCAAAAGGTGTTTTTTTCCCCCTTGCTTGATAATTCTTGGCTAGCTTCTAATTATCTATTTTAGTTAGGAAGAAATCTGTCTCACCATGGCAAGATTTGCACTGCAATTAGAGGATTCCAAAGGGGTAAATGTGTTCCAACAGCCACCAACAACTGTCTTGTGAAACTGTGGCAAGCACACTGCGAGTCCTTGCCTGTTGCCAACAGAATACACTTACTATTGAGAGGAGATCAGGCTGACAAAGAGAATGATTTTTGAAAAACCCAGTTACTTCATAATTCACTGCTGCTAAAATTGCCATGGAAAGCACACAGCAGGCTTCTATAGAAATAACTGTTTCTGCTTTTGCAATAATAAAAAAAACGTATTTTGCCCTGGCTTCTGAATAATCACTAATGTGCAAGGTAGTGCCTGATATCTAATTTTATGATCATGTTTTTGCTGTTTTTTGATATCTTGTAACCTGTAGGTGCATGTCTTGTTGGCTACGTGATCGAAAAACAGATCTTGGTATGAAAATAAAAGGATAATTTAGCCTGTTGAAAAGAGCGATTGAGGATGGAAGTCTTTCTATGGTAGACTGTCTCACAATTGCTAGCAATGAGGTACTGCTTTTTTGGGAGATGCAATCTGGCATAGGATAATGCAGCGATGCACTAAGGCATCAATTTGCGCTTGGTGTTTTTGGGATCCGGAAAGCAAATTTCTTGGAAAATTTAGGTTTTGCAAAATAGGACTTGCTGCTGTAGAAAGGTTTATCTGGTCGATATGCACAGTGGACAAAGTAAAATTTATTCAGCATAACTCCAAAACCTGTGGATTTGGTGGCATGCAGGAGGTGCACTCACTATAGATGCTCCCCCCCTTGGACCGCCCCACAGCAGCTTATTCACCCACACACTTGCAGCCTTTTCATTTGCTACTTTGTAGGAGTATTTTGGGAAGATCCCTTGCTATCTATAGTTGCACTGTTCTCTTTAGAATCTAAAAAAAGTGATTCTCTCACCTACTGTAACTTTCATCTGCAAATTTAACTAAAATAAGTTGTGCCGTTTTACTCGATCACCTGCCTTGAAAGAGGACTGTGGCAAACCCTGCTGTAGCATCAAATACCATTTTCACAACAGCACGTATCAACATTTGTCTTAAAGCATCAACCTATTTTTTTAAACACCCTCTGTCCCATTTTGTGCACAATTTTTCATTTTATCTTCTCTCAGTAGGGAATCACTGCTTTCAAAACTAGGGTCTCTCCAGTCTATTTCTAGAACATTAGAAATGGTTTTACATCCTATAACCATCAGGGTCATTTCTTATATTGTCCTGCTGGGACAGCATTATTTTGGGAGCTTTATTCTCTAGTGTCACCGCACAACACCAAGAGGGCTGCTCAATGCATCCTTGAGGTAGATTGCACAATCACATTAAAGCAGGATCTGTTTCTCATAAAAAGTATTCATCCAAAGTCTTTACCCTGTTCTTCTGGTCAAGTCACCTACAGGGTTTCCTTTCTGTTTCTCCAGATCACAGTAGCCTCACTAACATGGAAGACAGCTTTTAAAGCAAAATATCTCACTCAAGGTATTTTGCAACCAGAAACTGCTGCCTTTGCTGCTAGCCAGGGCCGGCCCGTCCATTGAGCGAGAATGTTTTTTGCACAGGGCCCCGCGTTTCAGGGGGCCCCGCGCAAAAAACATTCTGATCCTAAAGTCAAATTAAAAAAAAAAAAAAAAGCTGTCTTCTCCCGCTGCCGGGGCCGCCGCGGCAGAATCGAGTGTGCCGCGGGGCCCCCCCTGCCCAGCAGAGCCTGCCCTCCCCTGTATCCGCTCTCTCGTACAGCTGCCTGCAGTCTCACGCGCCGACTTTCAGAGCGCGAGGGGAGAGTTTCTCCCTCGCTGCTCTGTTAAGCCCGCGGGGGCTGATGGGGGGGTTAGGAGTGGTGATGGGCTATGGGGGAGCTAAGTCTTTATATGGGCTGAAGGGATTAGGACTGGAAGTGGGTTGATGGGGGGTTAGGACTGCTAATGGGCTATGGGGGGCTTAAACTAAAAATTGGGTGATGGGGGATTAGGATTGGAAATGGGCTGGTGGGATTAGGACTGGGAGTGGGCTGATGGGGAGGTTAGGACTGGTAATGGGGTATGGGGGGGCTTAAACTGAAAATTGGGTGATGGGGATTAGGACGAAATGGGCTGATGGGGGGTTAACACTGGAGGTGGGCTGATGGGGTTAGGACTGGTAATGAGCTGTGGGCTGATGGGGTGTTAGGACTGGTAATGGTCTATGGGGGGGTTTAGGACTGAAAATGGGCTATGGGGGGGCTAGGACAGCAAATGGGCGTATGGGGAGGGGTTAGGACTTGAGGTGGGCTGATGGGGTTAGGACTGGTAATGGGCTGTGGGCTGTTGGGGGGGTTAGAACTGGTAATGGGCTATGGGGGGGTTAAGACTGGTAATGGGCTGTTGGCTGATGGGGCTGTCTGGTAATGGGCTATGGGGGGGTTAGGACTGATAATGGGCTATGGGGGGGCTAGGACAGGAAATGGGCTGATGGGATTAGGACTGGGAGTGGGCTGATGGGGAGGTTAGGACTGGTAATGGGTATGGGGGGCTTAAACTGAAAATTGGGTGATGGGGATTAGGACGAAATGGGCTGATGGGGGGGGGTTAACACTGGAGGTGGGCTGATGGGGTTAGGATTGGTAATGGGCTGTGGGCTGATGGGGGGGGTTAGGACTGGCAATGGGCTCTGGGGGGCTGACTGGAAGTGGGTTGATGGGGGGGCTAGGACTGGTATTGGGTTGGGGGGTTGCTAGGACTGGAAATGGGCTGATGGGGGAGCTAGGACTGGAAATGGGCTGATGGGGGGCTAGGACTGGAAATGGGCTGATGCAGGGACTAGAAGGGAATGGATGCTGGGTGAGGCTGGAACTAGAAGGGAGCTGATGTTGGGGAAGGATTAGAATGGGATGGGGCTGGGAGAGTAAAATGGAGAGGGGAAAAATATTTTGTGTGGGAGGGATAAAAAATCTACAATTGGCCGGGTATTGGGAGAGTAAGTGGGGATTGAGGATGGAGGGGTAAAATTTGAGTGGATGAAATAGGAATGAGGAAAGAGCAAAAGGAGAAAGATTAGTATGTTAAAGCAGATGTAGAGAGAGAATGGAAAAAAAAACTAGGAGAGAAGAAAGGACAAATGGACAGCAGATGATGGAGAGTTAGCAGAAAACATGAAGAAACCAGAAGAAAGTGGCTGGAGCAATTGCAACTGAAAAAAAATGCACAAAAGGTAGAAAGATATCTTTATTTTGAATTTATTAACTGGAATATGAAAGCTCTGGGAAATGTGCATCATTAACGTCTGCGCTTTGTTTGGTACAAGAGGAAATTAATTTATAGTTTTATTTCTACAGTGTTGTTGTACATTCCAAGTTTGGCTTTTGGGGTTCCCAGTTTAATTATTGCCTTCCTGTTTCTAATTTGTGATTCCTTGTTTGGTGATGGCCTATGTTCTGCATGTGTAACTGAGTTGAGGTATTCTGTTTATGTAATTCCTATTTGACATTGCCACTTGTTCTCTTTCCCCAGTAGGTCATGTATTGTTGTTCTCTGAAATGTATTGGTTTAATATTTGCAGTGTTGTCTTTTGATAGGTAGGGTATGGTGCTTTGTGAGTCCTGGTAGTGCTGTTAGGATACGGCGGGTTTGCTATTGGTTCTAAATGGGCAGTGTTTGTAGTAGTTCCTAATGTGCCTGGCGGTTGGCACTGGATTATAGTAATGTAGAAATCTTTTAGTCTGTCTTTATCCATACACTCATTAAGAGACATGTTTACTAAAAGTTAGTGTATGTTAGCATTATGCAAATATTTATGCAAATAAGGCCACTTATGCAAATGAGGCCCCGCACCGAGTCTCCGCACATGGCCCCGCACCCCCCTTGGGCCGCCCCTGCTGCTAGCAAAAGACTAGTCCAAATCATTTTGGCATCTCACTTTGCAAATCTTCTCAGTACATACATGTCTTCTGGCTGATGAGACATAGTTCCAAAATAAAGCAAGTCTCCGAGTAGGAAAAGGGAGAAAGAAGAAGGGAAAACCTAGGAGGTAACACAGGGGCTTAGGGGAAAGTACTAGAATTATGGAAGAGAGGAACCTGCCTCTTCCTATAGCCACATCTCACAAGCCTAGAATCTCATAGAACCTCGTCTCTTGGAAGGATCCTGGAGAACAGATGTGGGTCCTAAGGAGAGAGAAAAGCTACATTCAGTCTTGGGTGAGGGGGGAGGAATATCTCAAGGTCAGATCTGAAAGGCTGAATACTCCTCACTCAAAACCCTTATTTTTTTTGACTCTCTGCTATTCTGCCTTCTAGGAGAGGGAAGTAAGTAACCTATAGCATAGTGCATAGTTTACTGGTAGAGATTATGTGGACCTGTGTGTCAGATATGATTTAGTGGAATATAACTTTTTTTGATAAATAAATGAGCCAGTGGTCCTTAGTAGATTCCAGTAAAACATCAACAAAGCATACATTAACTCTCACAAATACAGACAGCATGCATAATAAAAGAACCTGTCTTGACTGAGCTAAGTCTACATCTCAATATGATCAAATTACTCAATCAGAATTTGGAAGCATTTCTGAAATCTAAAAAAAACAAAAACAAGCTTTGATTTTCTTATGTAAATGTAGCGTTATTTTCAAGTTGAATGTCAATAGGCAGTTGGTTGCATAGTTGTGGGCCTGCCACGGAGCAAGCGGGATCGCTGATCCTCTCTCTTCCTGCTAGCCATAAGGAAGTTATCAATGGAGAGGAGGGGGAAAGAAACTTTGATGACCTGATTCTTTGAATATTATTACTGGCATCTTAAATTTTGCATTTGAGACCATGGGTAGCTAATACAAAGCAAACAAAGCTGGACAAATGTGCTCTCGGAGTCTAATGCCAGAAGAACGATGAACAGCCTCATTTTGCACCAGTTGTGGTGCCTTCATGGGTGATGCTGGAAGCCCCATATATAACACATTGCAAATACCATTCAAATGTTGTTTTGACCATCTGCTGTATGGATACAGCAGCGGCGTGGGCACCAAAGGCAGCACACTGCCACGCAGATAACACAGCAACAAAGTACGAAAAGCGTAGGCAGGTGTGGGTTCTCACCAAACTTTATTAGTCCATACATGTCAGGTCTCCCTTTTACATGTATGGACTAATAAAGTTTGGTGAGAACCCACACCTGCCTACGTTTTTCGTGATGTGTTGCTGGATACAGCAGCGGCCATTTGCAGCCTTGCATGGCAGACATCTCAGCAGTATGTTGAACCTGATGATTTTCGTTATCAGTCCCTAAAGAGTGTAATATTTATTTATTTAATCGGTTTATATGCCACATTTCCAAAGATAAAAGCGCTTTACAGTAAACATTGCAACATGGTTTTTAACCCAACTCTAACATTACAGTAAACATTGTAACGGGGGGGGGGAGGGGGCGGCTCTTTAAACAGATGTTTAGTAACTTACGAAAGGAGGATGTAGGGGGTATCAAGAGCTTTTAAGTATTCCTTGGAAGATAGCATTGCAATAGTCAAAATGAGGAAATAGCTTGGCTTCAGCTCGTTGCTTTTGAAGAATCTGCACATGTTTATCACACCTTTTCTTAAGATCCAGCAACTGTTGCAGATAAAACTTAGGGCTGCCATGCCACAGACATTTCTCTGGACTATCCCTCTCCTCAAGAGATGCAGGAAATGATGGTAGCAATCTGGATGAAGAGCAAACATTTTCTTCTCACAAGTCTAAGGAGACTGAATCATTGTTCCACAATTGCTGTGTTGGAGGGAGACCTTCCTTGACTTCATAACTGTAATCCTCTCATTTATTTCTTGAGGAATGAAGGGATATGAGAGCTTTTTTGGGGGACAGAGCTTGTGCAGCTAATGAAAACGGACTAGGAGCTGAAGAGTATGATAGGGAAATAAGAGTAATCCTTCTCTCAACTACATTGATATCTACTCTGATATTACTTGGCTACATGGAGATCACTGTGATCTTCAAAATGTCATCTTGTTGATACTAACAAAATAACTATGGTCACTCTATGTTTATGAGCCTATGTAGCTATTAATCTAAAGAAAATAATAATTTACAGCTCAATCTACTAACCTTGAGTTCCAACTAGTATCCTAATGCATTCAACGGCCAGAGATCTCTAAATGCAACCGGGTCTCAGGTATCTTGTTGATACTGCCCAGAAAGCATACTTGTCTAATTTCTCTTAATCCTCTCATGCTACTTTAATCTGATTGGCATTTTTATATCCCGCCTAACCATTTCCAGTTTCCGATAGCTAATGGTGGTTATATGTAATCAACTTAAAAATAATAAAATTAGTCGTCATATCATAATACACAAAAGAATAGGACATTATCACACTAACAAATATTAATAAACAAAAGAACTAACTCTTTCCTTAAATGGGCACAAAGTTAAAAAAAAATAATACTGCTCAAAAAGCCAGGTTTGGAGCTTTAAATTGTAATGCCAACCTCAAATCCATAGGTAATGTATTCTAGCATGGTGCGGTCTGCTCTTCCAGTGCTCTCTTTATTGTAACTTTCGGTCTGAAAGCTTGCTTAGAAGGGAACATCTACCTGTGTTCATCTGTAGACAGCAAGTTGGATGATTTACTTTGATTAATTCACTTAGATACACTGGGGCCTTTCCATGTATTACCTTAAAAGATAATGCTAACACTTTGAATACGTCCCTGCTCGATCCACAGAATAGCAGCTTCACGCTGTATTCGAAATTCCCCGAATTAGAATAATCAGGGTGGGAAAGACCTATTGCCTGTATAAATCGATTGCGATGAAACCCTGATAAAAATGGACAAATTTGTCACTTCAAGCGCAATTTGGTAAAGACTGTTTTAACCACCTGGGTACAATAATCTTGATTCAAGGATAAAGCGGGATATAAATCCTGTTAAATAAATAAATAATCAAATTGAATCTTTAAAACCCTAAGAGCTCGATTCCGGTAGGGACACGTCAGATGGTCCAAGCAAGACGGGCCCGTTTGGAACCAATTCTGGACCGTGGGAACAAAATGTTCCTGCGGTAGCCAGAATAGAGCCCGAGGACAGCCCGGCATGCTTCTGCCGCCTGCGGGGATGTCTTACCTGCAGGCACCCCTGCCTCTGGCATATTCTGCCCCTTTTTCCCAAACACCCGACCCAAGGCTGGCCTGCCATGGCCTGGATCAGGCGTCAGGGGGATCCCCATACCCGAACATCAAGTTTAGGCTGCTTATTCCACCTTTAAGGTGGAATAAGCAGCTCATCCCCAAGGGCTCGGCAGGACATACAAAGCTGTGACCTGAATCAGCTCTGTACGTCCTGCCAGGCTGGCCTGCCCCCGCTCCGCTCCACCCCACCCGGATCCTATCCCTTCCCGCCATCTCTCCCTGTCCTGATGTACAGGAAGAGCCCGGGGGGGGGGGGGGATCAGCCCTGTAACCCACATCCCAGAATTGGGCCCTAAGACTCCATATAGCTAGCATTGGCTTTTTCTCAGGGTTTTTTCCCTATATATATAATGCTTGTATTTATTTTTCTCCCTCTAGTGCAGTGGTTCTCAACCTTTTTTTGTACCATGACCCCTTTTGATAAAATCAAATGCGTCTCGCTTCCTTTACCGTTAACGCATTGTTTCTGTAATCATTTGTTGAATATAGTATAGGCCTTTGCAATTTGTTTTTATTTATAAAATTTACTTATTTAAACCACAATAATTAATCACAATGACAAGTAACTATTTGATTTCAAAATTATGATGATTTTGTAGTCAAATCACTAATATGAAATAAAATTATTTTTTCTACCTTTGTTGTCTGACCAATTTATTCTCTGATCATGCTGGCCCTGATCTGAGGCTTCTGCTTTCCTGTTCTCTTAGCTCTCTTTCTGTGGTCTATGGTCCATCTGCCGTTTCTTATCTCTTCTTTCATTTTCTTCACTTCTTTCCATCAGCCTATTTCCAGTGCTAGTCCCCCCTCAACCCCATTACCAGTGTTAGCCTCCCCTAATCAGCCCAATACCAGTCCTACCCCCCCCATCAGCTCATTACCAGTCCTAGCCTCCCCTAATCAGCTCATTTCCAATGCTAGTCTCTCCTCAACCCCATTACCAGTGCTAGCCTCCCCTAATCAGCTCATTTCCAGTGCTAGTCCCTCCTCAACCCCATTACCAGTGCTAGGCTCCCCTAATCAGCCCATTACCAGTCCTACCCGCCCATCAGCTCATTTCCAATGCTAGCCCCCCCCATCAGTTCATTACCAGTCCTACCCCACTATCGGCACATTACCAGTCCCAACACCCCCTTGATCAGTCCATTCCCAGTCCTAGCCTTCCCTAATCAATCCATTACCAGTCCTAGCCCCCCACATCTGCCCATTATAATCCTAACCCACACTGTCTCTCCAGCATTTATCCCCTGTCTGTCCAGTATGTCCCCGTGTCTCTTCCCTTTGTCCATGTCAGCCCCCCTCCCTCCATGTCAGCCCCCCTCCCTCCCGCCATCCATCCATCCATGTCAGCCTCCCTCCCTCCATCCCTCCATGTCAGTCCCCCTCCCTCCATGTCAGTCCCCCTCTGTCCGTGTCAGCCCTCCCTCCCTCCCTCCATGTCAGCCCCTACATGGAACAATTACCGCAGATACACCTAACTCCAAGTGGCGTTAGTAGCATCCATGCTAATTGCAGCATTAATGGTGCATGATATGTCTCCCCATGCTAACCACAATGTACTCTCCACACCCATTCGCCAACCCTAACCCGCCTGTTCACCACACAAATGCATGGGCAGTGTGCAATAACTGTCATCCCGCCTACCCTTGCAACTTGCTTAATAAAAGGGCTCCTTAGATTGTAAGCCCTCTGGAGCCAGAAAAATACCTATACTACCTGCTTATATCTCGCCTTGAGCTTTAAGAAAGGTGTGAACTAAGTCCAAATCCAACCCAATTATAAATAGGGCTTCAGTCCTTTACATTTAAGTGTTCATTTTCCAGCTAATTAGTGTTTCCCTATCGTCCTGCTAGACCAGTCCAGACAAGTTGGTTGTGTTGCCCTACCAGCAGATTGCTGGAGGCAAAGAACCAATGAAATGCCCAGATTTCAATGATGTCACTCTCATGCCTCTATCCACTTCAGCCAGGGGATGTCCCTCACTATTTCAGCAGAGGATGGATGGATTTTGTCCTCTCTGAAGAAAATCTGAGGATTGAGAGGAAAGGAGATTGAGTAAACACACTCATGAATGATCACCTCAATCCCTAAAGAGGTGGCTCTCTCGCTTGAGCCTAATGTGGAAGGCTCGACTAGACTGCTGTCATTTTGGTAGCCATAGGAGAAGGGAAAACTGATTCAGCTCCATGCCCTTATCATGATAAGGGCCTGTTGAGCAGCCACAGACCAGAAGGATTTGGAAGAATATGGAAGAGTACTGCAGCCTCAAACAACCTCAATGCCGCCCCCTCCTCCTCCTCCATTCCTCCCTGCTCTCTCCCAAAGATAGCAGAAGGCTCTCTGAGGAATTTGCCACCACTTTGCATACAGTGCTGTTAAAATAAACCCAACCACTGAAGCAGTTTCAGGGGAGTAGAGCCAAGACCGGCACGGATCCTATGTCTGAGGATCTCAGTGGGTGAGTACCAAGGCTTGACCTTGTCATTGTCCTTGTTGCGGGCTCCTGGTGCTGTCGAGGGATGCAATTCAGGGTGGACTGCTAGCGACCACTGGCACTATGTGGGAGTTTCTCACCATTTTCTGCACTCATTTGTAATGTTTTTACCTATTGTGTGCCTGGGGGTCATGTGGTCCTAATGCACATTTCGCCCAAGCGGTTCCAGTGTGCGCTCCTTCCCTAGTGCCTTAATGTGTATTATGTAAAAGTGCAGTTAACTTACACTTACGGATTGATGTAGCCTTAGTGAGTGCTCTTGTGATACTTACCCTAACTCTGTCTTCTTCCAGGAAACATTGTTTTGATTTGTGGCAAGCGATGAGTCTCATCCTTGGATTCTGGACTCTGCCTTCCTGTATGGAAGCTTTTGATTCACTCCTGAAGAGCATACCTTCCCCCTCTCAGTCGGGGGACACAGTTAGTACGCCCTTAACTGCCTCAGGGCAGGAAGTGCAGGATTGCACCGAGGGTAAGGATGTTCCACTGGCCGGAGGCTCCGGGAACTGTGTTGTGAGCCTCTATTCATCCTCGAGGGGGTTTGTGGTGGCTATGCCCTTTGGTGTTGGGGAACTTTTTCTGAGAGGAGAGCTTCCAGAATCCGGATTGTCGTCCTAAGAATTATTTTTGTTTTTGCAACAGGCCTGGTCCTTCTGGCATGGAAATTTAGGCACTGAGGCCTCTTAGTGCTTCCAGACAAAATCTCATGCTGAAAGGCTGAAGGTAGAAGCCCTGTTCAATTATCTTGGCTAAGCATCCCTGGCCTGGGATACTTCCTGAAGATAAGGAATAGTTTGAGATGTTGCCTATGCCTCAGACCTAGATGAATTGGTATTGGGCTCTGATGTAGATGAGGACATACTCTCACTTTCAGAAGACTATGAAGAGGCCAGTATGATCCGCCTGTTCCGGAAGGAGGAGCTGGCAGCATTGATTTCCAGGGTCTAGTCCTTCTTGAACTTGACAAATGCTTCTGGCATGGAGCAGGAGCCAAAGGTACACCTGCCTCTTCAAGGGGTGTGGAAATCCACTACTGTCTTCCTGTATCTGGAGGCGATCAAAGATGTGATCCAGTCCGAGTGAGACTCACCCGACTACCTGTCTAAAGGGTTAAGGGTTTATAAGAAGGTCTACCCTCTCCCGGAGGAGGAGTATGATGAGTGATTTGACATTCTCAAGGTGGATGCACAAGTCACAGCGTTTACTAGATGGACAACCATTCCTGTGAAAGGCAGATTGGCCTTAAAGGATGTTCTGGACCACAAGGTTGATTCCTTGCTGAAGAACCAGTGTGCTGTGGCAGCAGCTGTTCTACAGCTTGGGGTATGTACCAGCTTGACATCTCGAGTCCTGCTTCAGTGGATTCAGTCTCAGCCACCTGATGATACTGCTTCCCTCTTGGAGTCGACTACGGCCTTCCTTTCTGATGCTATGTATGACCTGGTATGTTTGGCAGCCAGGGCTGGTGTCAGAAAGGTGGTTTTTGCTCCAGCACTGGGCAGCCAACTCATTCTCCAAAGTCCAGTTGGCTGTACTTGTCTTCAGAGGAAACTCCTTTTTGGAACAGATTTGGAGAAGATGCTGAAGGACCTAGACGAGACAAAATCTTCCCATCTCCCAGAAGACAGGTCCAGGGGCCTATGAAGTAGGCTAGTGTTCCTTTCTTGTCAGCTTCCGCCTGGGGTCTTGAGACTATCATCACTACTAACCTGAAAAAAAGAAAAATAACACCTTTCTTTCCCCTCTGTTTCAGGGCCTCAGGTCCATTCTTAGTCCTTTCGTGGACCCAGGGACACTGCCCGCTCTAGAGGAGGACCCTCCTGGGCTATGCAGTGAAGATTTGGGGGCCCATTCTCTGATACCGGGGATCGCTAGGTGCTCGACACCTTTCAGTTCGGCTGTGTCCTGAAATGCAAAGAACCGATTCCCAATGCCTTCTTCATTTCCCCTTGTGGGTCTATGATTAAAGGTGCCATGGTACGGACCACCTTCAAGAAGTTGCTTCACCTAAAGGCAGTGGTACCTGTCCCCCAAGATGAGTGGGGCAAGAGCAGATACTCCATCTATTTTGTGGTGCCAAGGAGGACAGTTCCTACCGGCCCATTCTGGACCTCAAAGTGGTCAACAGGTATTTGTGTGTCCTGCGTTTTTGGATGGAAACGTTGCACTCTGTGATTCAAACAGTGCACCGAGGGGAATTCTCAGCTTCACTGGATCTGGCGTATTTTCATATCCCAATTTGGGGCGATCAGCAGATGTATGTATGTGCATTTTGCCATGCTTGGCTTGATGTTCTCCAAGGTCAAGATGGTGGTGGCAGCTGCTGCACTGCGGTGCCGAGGGATCTGTATCCATCCCTATCTGGATGACTGACTCATCCAAGCTCGTTCCCTGTCAGAAGTGTCTCAGGTGATGTCCCAAGTGGTGTCCTTTTTGGAAAGCCTTGGCTGGGTGATCAGTCGGGAAAAGAGGCAGTTTTTGCCTTCCCAGTCACTGGAGTTGCTGGAAGCACTTTTTGATACTTGAATGGGCAGAGTTGTCCTGCCAGAGGAGAAAGTGAGAAGACTTGAATTGCCTAGTGATGATGTGTGCACAGTAGGCCCCCAAAGCCTGGGATTATCTTCAGCTCCTCTTAGAATGATTCCATGGGTGCGTGCTCACATGCAGCTGCTCCAGCGGTCCATGTTAATTCGATGGCCCCCAAGTTCTCAGGAATTCAAATACAGGCTCCCACTCTGTTGATGGTGAAGTCCAGCCTGCGGTGGTGGTGGCAGCCTTGTCATCTGAGGAAAGGCGTTCCACTGGACGATTTCTCCTGGGTTCTGCTGACGATGGATGGCTAGTCTCTTAGGCTGGGGAGCCCATTACTGAGACCATACGGCCCAGGGCCGTTAGAACCGCAGACAAGCGGTTTGGTCCATCAACCGCCTCAAGGCAAGGGCCATCAGGTTGGCTCTTCTGCATTTCCAGCCGCTAGGCATTGGCCGGACAGTTTTGAGTGTTTTCATACAATGCCACAGCGGTGGCTTACGTCAGTCGGGACAGCACAAGAAGTGCCAGAGAGGCCCTGGAGATAGATCTGCTGTTTGCCTGGGTGAAGAAGAAATCCTAGCCTTGTTGGCTGAGCACATTGCCGGAGAGGACAAGGTGGAAGTGGACTTCCTAAGCCAGCACTCCCTAAATCCTGGAGAGTGGAAGTTGAATCAAGACGTTTTTCAGTTGATTCACCCTGAAATGGATTTGATGGCAACCAGCTCCAACGCCAAAGTGTGCCGCTTCTTCAGTTGCCCCACAGAGATAGGGTCCGAAGGCATCGATGCCCTGTCCTAGCCATGGCCCAGTCAGCAGCTGATGTACATGTTTCTCCATAGCCCCTGGTGGGGTGTGTGATTTGGCATATAGAGCACCACCCAGGCAGGATTGTTTTGGTGGTACCGGATTGGCCATAGAGAACATGGTTCAGATACCTGATGTGGCTACTTCAAGTGCCTTCCCTTCGGCTGCTAACATCTCATGGGCTATTGCAGAGGGACCGATCGTCCTGGAGGATCCGGCTCCCTTCTTACTTACGGTATGACTCTTGACTCCTAGTATGACTGCTAGCGCGTAAGGGCTATTCTCCAGCTGTAATCTCTACTTTACTTTGTGCCTGGAGGTCTACCAAACTAGCATATATACAGATATGATGCCTATTTGAGCACTTGGCTCCTGAGAGAGCCATGGTGTCCTCCCTGTTGGTCGTTCCGCCGGATAGCCCAGAGTAGATCCTCTCTCTTAGCGCTCTGAAGGTTCAGGTAACAGCTTTGGCCTGTTTCCGTGGTCCAGTGGTGGGCATATCCTTGGCCTTGCACCCAGACGTCTCCAGTATTCTCCAAGTGGTTTAACATCTGCATCCTCCCCTTTGGTCTGTGATCCCTTCCTGGAGCTGTCTCTGGTGCTCAGGGCCCTAATTGTGGTCCCCTTTGAACCCTTGAAGGATTTGATGCTTAAGACTGTCTTCTTGGTTGCAGTTTGTTCTGCAAGGCAGATCTCCGAGCTGCACACTCTCTTGCCAAGATCTTTAACTTTTTCAGCAGAGGTCGTTTCCTTCGGCCTGTGCCTTCCTTCTTGCCTAAAATGCTATCTCCCTTTCACAAGAACCAGGTGGTTTGCCTGCCCTCCTCCTCTAAGGAGCAGTGTCGGGGAAGGATAAGTATCTTCACCTTGTGGATATCTGGAGTGTGCTTCTCTGATACGTGGGGGCTATGAATTCCTTTCGTAAAACAGACCATCTTTTTGTGCTATTTGCTGGGTGAAGCAGCAGCCAAATTGACTTTGGGGTGCTGGATTAAGGAGGCTACGTCCTCGTGGGCATAGCAGAGCTTGATTGCCCCTGCAGACATTCGTCAGGCAGCAATGTGGGCATCACTTTTGCCAAGCATTACCACTTGGATGTCCACTCATGAGCAGACACAGCCTTTGGCTCGAGAGTTTTGTGAGCTGCAGTGTCTTCTTCCCGCCCAGTGGTGCTGTAGCTTTGGTACATCCCACTTGTCTAGACTGGTCTAGCAGGACGATATGGAAGGTGGCATTTTACTTACCAGATAATGTCCTTTTCTTGAGTCCTGCTAGACCAGTCCACGCCCCCACCTCCGGATACTGTATTTGCTCTGTTCTTCTGCTGTGATACCCTTGGGTCCACTATGATTTTTATACTTTGCTCTGCAGATTAATATTCTACGGATGGCCTTCTGTTTCTGCTTTCCTGTACATAGTTCTTGACTGTTGATTATTCCTTGTTGCCCACGATTAAGGTTGTGTGAGGCTTGCCATATTTTCTCCAATTTGTTTTGGGATGAATACTGAGGGACCTCTAGTGGCTGAAGTGGATAGAGGCACGAGAGTGATGTCATTGAAACCTGGGCTTTTCATTGTTTTTTTGACTCCACCAATCTATTGGTAGGGGAACACAACTCACTTGTTTGGACTGATCTAGCAGGACTCAAGGAAAGAGCATAATCTGGTAAGTAAAATGTCATCTTATTGGTGTGTTTGAGTTACAGGCACTTTTCCAGTTTATTCAAATATATACAGTACATATGTGCAGCTAAGAAGTTGTCAGTATGGAAAAATAGAGTGGAAGATTTAAGGCAAGCAAGGGGAGGGGTGTAAAGAGTACTAGAGGAAATGATGCTTTTCCAGTGTTTATCCATGTAAACATCTATTATTTTATACAATGGTTGTTCTATTGTGTTTATCACTTAAAACCTAAAAGCAGAAGCTCTAGTAATTTTCACTATTGCCACCACTGTTACAGTATCACTTCTAGCAAGTCCTGCAATGCATGGAGAGCTAGATCTAAAGTTTCTCGCTTCATCAGTTCCAAAACAAGTTCTTCTATGAAGCAGTCAGTTATGGCATCCAGAAATATCTTCCTGATGTGAAATTCACCCAGTCTGTATTAGGGTAATTTAAATCTCAAGTGCTACAAGGAAAATGATCCCTTCCTAGAAAAGTCAAGGTCATCAGAAGCAAGGAAAAGAGTGCTGTGTGTTGAGATATCTTGTTATAAGCTGGGTGCCTTCTGTTAAGTGCTAACAGACAGTAAGATCTAAGTGCTGCACTGGAGCTCATTTGCGTTATATTAGTTCTCATATATTCTCAGTAAGCCTTACAGCTTTATGCTTCAGAGATGCTTGATTACATCTTCTTTTGTGGACATTAACTTAGCTTTCTTCTTGTGCATATTTTTCTTTTCTTTGATTTTTCTAACAATTCTGCAAAGATTCATGAGCCGATATGTGGGGTACAATATGTTAGTGCTGTTGTATTTAAGAGCATTCCTAGACCGTATTTTCCTCCTTTATTTACCATGTAGCCAACTGTATAAATGTTTGCAAGGATATTTAAATAGGGCTGCATAGTGATTGAACTGAAATGTGGGCAAATGATTTTTAGTTTTTGCCCTGAGATCATGATGACGTCACGCTGTGAGCATGGTCCTTTTGCAACATCCTGTTCAATTCCAGATGTTGCTGATATCTGCAGAGGAATAGTAAGCCTCATGCATATTTTAATAAGCGATAATATAGTGCATTCAACTGAAGTGGGAAATAAAGAAGGGTTAACGTGGGTTTTCAAAATGCATAGGGATATTAAAAGCATTTTTTAAAAAATCAATATTATTTTTTTAATATGGCATTTTTCAGTCTTATTTTGAAGTCAGGAATTTGATCAGGCACCATATGTCGCCTTATGCAACTACCCTGGGATGTTTTCCCCTATTTTACTTCCCTCCCAGCTTCCTTTAATCCAGCCATTCCAGCAATAGTCTTCAATCAGCGACCATGCACCTAGGCTCCTTTTAGAAACCTGCAACAAAGGGCCCTAAAACTAGCCACTAGGTGTCATTATTGTACAGTACAATAATTAAATGACTCCTCCAAAGACCTTGGTCTGCAATCCAGGTCTCCAGCATTGCCCACAAGGCTAGGTTTTCAGGATATCCCTCATGAATATGCATGAGAGATTTGCATGAGGATTTCCTGAAAACCTGGCCTGTTGGCAGTCCTCGAAGACTAGGAGTGAATGGCTTCTCTACTGCATCCCCAACCCTAGCTGACCAGGGATTGGAAGAATTGTTCCTGAAAGTGAACCCAGATTCCTCTGCATAATATTGTGCAGAACCTCTATTCAGCCACTAGGGAGACCAGAGTATGATTATTTGTATGTGTCTCTAGTAGTAAATACATCTCCTTAGACATTTTTGAAAGGAAAATGAGCTCTAAGTATATATAGCAAGTAGGCCGTCAACACTGACAAATGAAAAACAAACATTTGATACTGTTTTATGATATCCGAATGGTTATGTGGTAGCTCAGAATAATTGAGTTAGTATAAAACTTGAAAATAAACAGCGGTGTGTTTTGGGTCATTAGGTACATGCATTCTGCTGCATTACATGTGAATGACAGCTCAGATGCCAAGGCAACAGACATTGCTAAATTAGCTTTGTACAGAGCAATAGAAATCTTAACTTAGTTTTGTATGACATGCACATGTTCGGCAATTTACCTAATGCGGTAGTGAAACCAAAATGATGGATTTTCTTTCATATTTAGGAGGTACAATATGACCAGTAGTCTTTGCATTCCATAAACGTGAGTGTCCTCATTTCAGAAATGTAGTGCATAGTGTAGTAAACACTACGGGGGTCATTCTGACCCGCGAATAGTGGGGTTTGACATCCAACCCCCGTTTAGCCCTGGAACGCAATGCTGGGTCCACCTCTCCCTGCATGCACACAGTGTTTGTGCGGGGAGCACTGGAGGGGGTGGGAGGGGGTAGAGTGTGGGTGGACCATGGGTGGTGTGGGGGAGGTGCCATCTGCCGTGACATACAGAGGCAATTCCGGTCATGCCTCTGTATGTTCCCCAGCATCGACTTGGAGGTCCAGCTTACAAGTGCCAGGCTCTGAGCCGATGGCGGGCTGGACCCCCCTCTGCACCATTGTGCCACCATGGGAGGGCTTCTGCTGCCAGATCCTGGTCTTGGGGGCCCCCGCCAAGGGTCACACGGCAGGGAAATGGGGCCGCACTGTGTCCAGGCTATCAGCTGCCCTGGCTGGACGTGCCGGTGCCGTGGTGATAGGATGCCGCTGCACGGGCACACCAGCCGGAGCATTGGGAGGGCTGGCTGGGCAGGCCAGTAGATGTCCCCTGCAGCAGAATGGGTTGCCTGGCAGGGCGTTCAAGTCCACAATTCTGCCATCATGGGTACATCCGGGCCCTGCCGCAACAGAATCAGGCCCATTTCCCGCATGTCCGGTTTTTGCATGTCCAATGCGGGATTTGTTGTACAGGGTTTTTCTTATTTTTTTCTCCATTAACTCTAATAGGCTTTTTTTTTCCCACTTTGATAAAAAGTTAGGGAGAGACTGTTTTGCCAGAAAGCCTTACTTTTTACCTTCGGAAAGATGCACAGTCTTCAGCATAATAGGAGCTTTCGTATAGTACTAATTCTTGGCACGTTCTTCATGCAGAAAGGATAGTCACGTTGCTGCTCAGTACCGACAGAAAAATGATACAAGGCAAAAGTGTCTGTGTGTTGTATTAAAAATACTGGAAACTCTGGTTTGGTTCCATGAGAAGTTGGACAGAAAAATAATGAAATCTGTGCAGCTTAATACCAACAGAAAGCTACCCTCGTGTGGCCAATACTGGCTTATTTGAAAAACCCATAAAGGGTTTCAGCATGGACCATACAAAAGGGATACTTTTTCTTTAATAGCCATCTGTACAGGAGAGATGAGATGTGGGCCAGGTCATCTCTCCTCAGCTGTCATGATATTAACGTAGGTAATGGAGCAAGCTCTCTGTTCTGCTGGGTGTTGTTTTTCATAGATGTTCATCGATTTACACAGATAATTCCATTTATTTCATACACTTGGTCCAAGCAAACCAGGCAGAATAACAAATACTGAAGCATTTTGAATTACTTTATCTTGGTTGTTTTGTAATGTAACTTTTGTCTAAAACTGGTGTCACACCTACTGTGCAGATGGCTGCATGATTTGTAAACCAGCCAAAACATTTAAACAAATGTGTGGTCTGGGGACAGATTAAGTAAAGGATAAAACGGAGTGTGGACCACAAATTCTAATAATCAGATGATTTTAAGTTGTGGGTAGTGTAGAGAGACGGGGACAGTGATAGCAGGGAAAGCTTGCCAATGACAGCAAGGTGCCTCACAGATCTCAGGATGGAGTCACTGGCCTAGTAGGCCTTGGTTTGAGAGCTATACATTTGCTGTACAGCTGGCAGCTCTGTATGGGGACATCAGATAAAACGTACGTAAAATGAGGTATTACAGCTTAGTGTGAAATTGTTCAGAGAGATCTGTAGAGAAAACAGAATTCACGATCTCGCTAAAATAGACTGCAGCTGTAAAGACGGTATAAGTATCTGGTTTAACAGCGATTCCTAAACGTATCTCAACAAAGTGGGGAGGGAAGGATGGCTACACATAATTATGCTACTCTAAAGATATCAAGATTACCTCAGAAAATGAAACACCGTAGGATTTTTGTGTTTGTTTCTACCAAATGTCAGGCTAAGTTGTACCTCCTGCCAAAATAAATTGAAAAACAATTGTCTTAAAGTGGGTCACCTCAGTATAACCTGAGTTCAACAAAAAAAAATTACACACCGATATTGAGAGTGGGTGTCGAATTGAAGCTACTTCTGTTGTGCATTTGGCGAACTGATGAGATTTCATAGGTCACCTTTAGATTTATGTCTATGATGGCAGTAGCTACCTGCCAAGAATGCACGGCTCCTTACGACTCTCAGGATGGAGCCTTTGGCCTGGTAGGTCTCAGTTGGAGGGGTAGACATTTGCTGTACAGCTTGCAGCACCGTATGGGGCAGCAGTCTGGGCTGTTAGGGAGCTGGAAGGGAGACAAGCATGAAATTTCCTCTGACCCTAACTCTGTTTTTCTGTGCTTTTGGCTGCTGCTCAGTTTCTTAATAATAATAAAAAAAATCCACCAACAATCAGGCACCCTTTAATCTGTTTGCGATTACTGGTGGTAGAAAAAGAGAAGCATAATGAGGAAAAATGCCTCGTTTTGTTGTCTTCAAAAGCCAACAAATTGGAATTAACTTGACAGGAAGTGGCTTAATAATTAGATTATTTATTTATTCCTGACACATATCCCCCTGTTACTAGTCTCAAGAGACCCTGTAGATGATACGATTTTCAAGCTGCCATTACTTTGCTGTCTTCCGTGAACAAAGAAGCTACTGTCTATCAGTCAATTAAATGCGCTCTTTACGCAGAGCCTGAGAAGTCCTCAGTGGATAGAGCCCTGGGACATTGTGGCCTGCTGATTCTTTTCTCTGTACTGTACATCACACTCTCAACTGCAGTCCCCACAGAGCTGGAATAAAGTCATGCATTAAAATATCACTTGTTGATTTGTTCGCTAATGAAGAGCCATTGAAATCTTGGTCTAACGTCTGCGGCAAAATTATTTTGAAATGACTACTTGTTTGCATACCGTAGCACGTTGGTGTTAAGTGCTTTTTTTTTCAGGATTTAGGAAATCAAAATCAACAAATTGAAGAAAACCTCTGAGGTGCATGATCATGCTAGTTTTCTTGCAAACACTAGAAGAAACAATGCAGAGAGGAGATTAAGACCCCTGACCCCCACCACTCCATAGTAAACTAAGAGTGCTAAACTGGTTCTCTCTTAGCTTTTCTGGGTATTTATGGTACAATAGTGAATACATTTTTATTTAGACTTTAAATCAATGTTTATATTTATCAATGTACCCAATTCTGCCACTTTTTGCACTCTACCAAAATATCCTTCAGCCAATATGGATTATACCCATTCTCTGTCATGAGTAATATGTTTTTTATAGTCATGAATTTTTAGTACAAATGGACAGTTAATCTTCCCAGGGCTGATGCAAGGTACTGGGTGCCCTAGACAAATGTTCAGCCTTACGTCCTCCTCCTCCTCCTCCTCCTCCCAAGGGATGTTGATCATTAAACTCAACAATCACGATTGTCTGAACACCCCCCCAACAACAACAGTCCTGTGAAAATACATTTTATTTTATTTTATTTTATTTATTTATTTTACATCTCTTATATACCGCGCTATCAGTGCGGTGTACAATAAAACAGAAACTTTATACCATGCAGAAGGACCGCATGGTATTTACAATGAACCGGATATAGAACTTGGGGTTAACTGGGGAAACATATCTACAGTTTATTTACAATGAAGTCCGTGTTACAGGCTGATGAACATAATTGGACATTGTTCTTTTCAATATTAGACTTTGCTTTGTATGTATGTGTGTGCCCACTCTCCCTGCACGTAAAAGAATGGGTTGATGGGACATATTGTCTGGCTGTTAGGACATATTGTTTTGCTTTGATTCTCGCCGCTCTTTGCGACTCCAGAAGCTGCTGCTGCCCTAGGCATCTGCCTAGTCTTGCCTAGTGGGTTGCCTGGCCCTGAATCTATCCCCTGAATATTTGATGAAGGACTGTAAAATCTCTTAGGAGCATGTTTACTAAAGTGTAGTTAAATGTTTGCATTTACTGTACCTTGACAGGCAAAATTAAGGTGCGCTAAGCGCAGAACTTATGCAGTAAATACAGAGGGCATGCCTAATATCTGACCTCCATTTAGCACACAGGATAGCCGTTCCCAGATTAACAGGGGTAAAATAATGGGACCTTTAATCATATTGGAGACTTTAGATCTGCAAGAAATCATAATAAAAGTAATTGAGGAAACATGATCCAAAACCAGCTCCCACTAATGTTCATTACCTATGCTACCTACTTGACTGATGTAGCTAATGAGAATATAGATTGGCTAAACCACATGTAAAGATTTCAGTGGAAAAACAGAAACAATTTCTGCCTATAATCAACTAAACTCCTCACAGCTTGCAAGACTAAGTGGGCAAATCCCACCCCTCCCCCCAAAAGTTTTAGTAGTAAAGCCTTTGTGAGAAGATCTTCAAGGGAGTAAATTTATAAAGGTTTTTCAGTGTAAGGAGCCTGTTTTACATGATTGCATGTGCACATGGACAGCACACGTTTGCTTTTTTTGTGATGTGTGGACAGACATTCTCAAAGGCATAGTTTGGATGGAGCAGAAGTGGAGTTGATGTAAAATATGTGAGTACATTGAGTACAGGCATAGACTTCATGTTTTTAAGAAGATATATAAATTTGTGTGCTACTGAGGCTGTCTCTGGGTGCCTATGTTGTCTTTATAAAATAGGCACCTTTTTGGACGTTACACATAGGTGTGCTGTATTAAGAACAGGCACAAAATGCCTTTCATTTAGGATATATTTAAGAGCATTAATCCAACGTAGCTTTGGGCTGGAGCGTCTTTCTCATTCTTGTGGTGGTATTCCTACTTATTTTCTTAGATAAAGCTTAGAGATATTCAGTAATAAAAAATGAACTTGAAATTCATTCATTAATTGGTGATTACTACACTTCAGGATTAGTTTAAGCAAGACCCTGCCTCCTGCCCAGTCAAGTATGCTCTGGTTAATACCTAATTATCTGAACCTCCATACTTATTATAGCTTAATATTTCAGATATGATAGCTAGAAACCTGAATGTAATGTTAATGAGATGAGGCAATAGCAGGAATTAACCAGCGACCTTCTGAATAATGTCATTACTTGCAGCGTTTTAGAGCTTGGAACAACATATTGATATTTCCGAATAAGAAAAGATTTTGTGCTTTTAATCTACTGATGATTGTGCTGGCCCTGCTTAGCTAATGAATAGATTCAGTTCTGGATGAGAAAATAATTAGAAATCGCTGTACTTTTAACTGGATTATGTATATATTTTTTATTCATTTGTTCTAACACAGCATGGTCTATAAGCTTATATACATGGGAGGAGAATTTCATAATAAGACACACAAAGTTTTTCAACAAAGTACCTATTTTATAAAGCCTAATAAATAAAGAAACAAAACCAACCAGGGCAATATCCCATATACCAATATTAATTGTATTGAATATTTAGCCTCAAGGAACCATCAAAGTGTAATCTTGAATTGTTGATTAATATCAACTAAGCTCCTGGGCTGGCCGCAGAGTTGGTTTTAAGATGTTGGCACTCTAGGCAAACCTTTAACCTTATGCCCCCCTGGCTGCCAGAATCTATTGTGTAGCTTTGAATGCTCTGCTCTGTGCTGCACCCCAGAAGTAGCCACTCTAGGTGACCACCTAGTTTACCTGATGGTTGGGCCAGCCCTACTAAGCTACCCACTCTTTAATCATCTGTCTTTCAGGCTTATTTTCACCTTTGCGACTCTGAATTTTTGTAGCCGTAATTATAACAAGAGTGTCCCAAAATAAAAGTGCTTAAAACAATTTAAAATTACTCAACCCAAGTTACCAAAAATTATATGACAGTTGTGGCTTTCTCAGGGATCGAACACTCCCAACCCATATGTCCTTAGGTACGAGATCCACCAATTTTTATAACTTCCTTTAACATTCTTATAGCAATTCAACATTGATGTTTCAGCATTTGTTGGCCTTCTTCAGGAGTTATGTCTTGATAACTTCTTCAGAGATCCTCTCTCTTGGAACAAAAAAACATTGTCTCAAGTTGCTTGTCAAGTTTAATGTTTTTTTTTTTTTTTATAAAGCTAACATAGGTGCCTATGAACTTTTATAAAATAAGCTCCCAGAACCAGCTCCAACACTGCACACATGCACCACATACAAATTTATACCTGCTCCGACAAAAATATACATGTAGATATGGGTACTCTTAAGTATGCAAATGTGTGTGTGTGTGCATATTTTATAAAATATGCACATACGTCACAATTCTGCCTCTGCTCTGTCCAGACAGTGCTCCCACGAATGTGTGTGTAGAGATAAGTAGATGTGCTTTTTATGCATGTATGCAGCAACACAGTTTGTGTTTACAGTCTACGTGTAAAACACAAACTAAAATGAGTTCGTGCGTTTTACAGAAGACTCCTCTGAAAAGGAAGTATCTGAGATGCTGCATATTCCTTTTCTCTGACCTCATCACTCTGTGCCTATAGGGACACGGTTGCAAATCTTTGCATCTATTTTTCCATCTATCCCTTTTTCACCACTCTATTTCACTGTCATTTATTTCCACAGAGGCCCACCTAGCCCTGCATCTTTCCCTCTCTTCCCAACTAAGGAACAGTTTTCAGTTGCCTGCTTGCTACTGTTGACTGGATATTCAGCACTACGTTGCTGCTGCTATACTGTGTGTGGCCATGGGCACTGGAAACCAGGAAATATTTCTGCAACTGCACATGCTAATGTCCAGTAGGCTTCAAAAGGATGAGGAAGGAACCATATACTCTTCTTGCCTCTCTTGTGTGCTGCTGACCTTATAATGATAGTGGAGAAGCATGCTAGATCGCACAACAGGGAAGAGAGCTGAAAGCGGAAGAGACTGCTTTACAGTGGTAGTTGCCAGGGCCAGTGCAACTCACTGTGCAAGCGGGGCAGCATCTCCAGGGCAGCAGCAGTGGCACGTATGACCATCCGTGCCACCCCCTCCTCCCGATTCTGTTTGGAGAGGAGAGTCGGGCAGCAGCAGCAGAATTTCCAAAAGTGACAGCTTTTTGATGCTGCTTTCTTGCCCGTGGCGGGTCATGTCCTTCAGCACACATGACCTGCCGCTTCTGAACCCCCACTGACAGTAAGTTGCCCCCTCCCTTGACGGAATTGGCGGCAGCTGGGGGGGATCAGCGGCAGCTGAAGGGGGCAGTGAGGCTGGGGTTTCTACCCTAGGCGGCTCCCTCAAGGCAAGATGGCATTGTTGTAAATACTGCTCAAGAAGCCTCCGCACTCATGACCGCCGCTCACACTTAATTGCTGCTGAGATAGTACAACTGCTATATATTTAACAACTCAAAAGATTTAAAAAACAGAGCGTAGCATACAGCTACATTCCAGGACCTGGTCCCTCTGTTATTGCGTGTTCCTGCCTGAAAGTGCAGATTCTGGTGAACTGTTCCTTATGTTTCCTCTGGGGGGTACGCCAGAGTCTGCGCTATGCAAAGGAGAAGCATGTGCCTAAGAAGTGTGTCATTTCCTGCCGCTGCAGGGCCAAATCTGAGGCACACTTCTGTTGCAGAACATGGATGCCGGCACCACTCAAATTGAGTTTAAGGGATGGTCCTGTTGCCAGCATCAGTATTTGGAGGAAGGAACACACAGTAACAGAGAGGGACTGGATCCAGGGGCTGCCAGACCAGGATGGCATTGATGACGATCAAAATGGACTGGGAGTAGCACAGCAATGAAGAGGAACCCAGAGCAGCAGAACAATATTAAAGTTTTTATTTGTTTAGGATGTCTTTTATACCGCTTTATCCTTCAATCAGAGTGGTTTACATTTCAATGTAATGTGTTTACATTATAACAAGTTGGGAGGGGGTATTGCATGTGGGTATTTTTTATCTTGCTAGCTATGTATACAAGACAGAAACTATATACAGGTTATCTACAATGTTTTCTCATAGTCTCTGCCCTGGGCCAGTCGGTCGGGTAAGGACGCCCGTCCCGTGAGGTCTAAGTGATGCTCCTAAAGTGTTCTTTGTAAAGAAATGTTTTCAGTTTTTTCCTGAAGTCCTTGTGGCTCTTATGTCGTCCGGTAGTGAGTTCCATAGGACTGGGATGGATAGCAAAAAAGCTCTTCTGGAGGTGATCTGCTTGGATTTCTGGTATGCGGTAGGTGTGACGATCAAATTTCTGTTATTGCTTCTTTTGGATCGAGTGTCTGGATCTTTTCTAATCAGGTCTTGCAGTATGTCCACAGAGGAATGTTGAAGGATTTTGAATATGTTTAGTGTTGCTTTGAACCTTGTATGAGAATGTACTGGGAGACAGTATAGTTTGTTCAGGATGGGCATGACATGCTCTTGTCTTGATGCACTGGTGATGATGCAAGCTGCTGTATTCTGTGCCAGCTGGAGAGGCTAAGTGGACTGTTTAGGGGAGGCCCTGGCGCAGTGGATTGCAGTGTATTGGGTTGACAATGGCTTGGTATACCGTGCAGAAATGGTCTTGCCTGTGGAGTGGTTTCAGTTTCCAAATAATTTTCATTTTGTGGTAGGCATTGTTAGTGGTTTTATTTATGTGGGTCTGGAGGTTTAGGTTTTGGTCAAGGGTAACTCCTAAATATCGGACCTCACTTTTTACTGCTATACTCGTGAGTCCTACATCGATTGATTGTGGTGGCTTCAATGAGGCGTTTCTTTTAATGTATATGATGTCTGTTTTGTTATAGTTAATAGTAAGGTTGTTTTCCTGGAGCCATGTGATCGTATCCACCAGGCATCTTGTTATGCTGGAAATGTCCAGTTTGTCCAGATCGTTTGGGGTAAATATCATAATGTCATTGGCGTATAACTGGTATTGTATTTTATGTCTCTTGATGATGTTTCAGATAGACTGTATGTAGAGGTTGAAAAGAAGAGAGGATATAGCTGATTCTTGTGTTATACCATGGTGGATTGCGAATGGAGTGGATTTGTTTGACCCGCATTTGACTTGCTGCTCTCTGTTACTTAGGATTGAAACCACTTGATAGTGCTGTGGGATACAGTATCAAAAGCAGATGATATGTCCAAGAATATGAGTAGCAGTCCTGTTTTTATGTTGTCTATACCTCTGATGATGCAGTCGAGGATAGATATAAGTAATGTTTCTACACTGTGATTTGGCTTGAAGCTGTGTTGTTGGAGGTCTAGTGGTGCAAGTTGGTTAATGTGATCTTGTAATTGCATTTGTACTGTTTTTTCCTATCATTTTAGCCAGAAATGGTAGGATGGAGGTTGGTCGGTATGATGTAGGGTCATTCTCATCCAGATGAGCGTGTTTGAGGATCAGACGTATGCTGGCTTGTTTAAGTAATGAAGGCATGTAGCCCTGCGTGAGGGAGGTTTTGACTATTTTATGTATTGGATGCTTGAGTTCGTCTGCGGCTGCTTTGATCCATGCTACAGGGCACGGGTCAACTGGTGATGTAGCAGTGTTAAAGAAGAGATAATCCAGTTAATTTGATCCAGCACTGGAATATTGAAATCACTCCATGTTGCCGAGTGGTTTGTTCTTTGTGTGTGGCCAGTTGTTGCTATTGGGGTCGTATGGTTGAGGTTCTTGTGTTTAGCCATTATGTGGTTTGCCATATGTTGTGGTTGTATTTCAGGGGTTCTTGTGCAAGATGGGTCTTTGGTGACCCATCATGCACAAGTGACCGGGCACAAGTGCATGATGGGGCACAAGTGACCAGGCAATTTCAAATAGTTCTCTAGGCTTGTTTGTGAAATCGGTGTGGTACTGTTTGCATCTGTTGATACGTTTTTGTTGTGTTCTTGTTGTTTTGTTCTATATTGTAGTAGGATGTCTGTAGCTTTATTATGTCTCCATCATTTTTTGATCTTTCTTAGGGCTGTCTTAGCATCTCTTATCTCGTTGGAGTACCACAGTGTGGATCTCTTTCTGTGTATTGCTGTGTTTTGTCTCTTAGGTGCTAATGTAGTTGTTGCAACCGAGGTGATGGAATGGTTCCAATTTTCAGTTGTGCCATCTAGGTAGTCAGAGTCTTGGCTGAGTATGGGAAGTATTTCTTGTAGGAATTGCTCGCTCTTGAAGCTCCTGAATCTCCTGTTATGATGTTTGTGTAATTGGGTGGCTGGGTTAGTGATGTGCATGTTAAATTCTATCAGGTAATGGTCTGACCATGATGTTGGGGTGATTGTTGGTGTAGTTACATCATCCTGTCTTATTAATATGCTGGGGACAAAAATGAGGTCAAGGGTTGATCCTTGTTAGTGTTTGGGAGCGGTTAGTAGTTGTATGTAATTCAGTGACTCCATTGCCTTCAAGAATGAACTAGCCTCCTTGTTGGAGGTGGAGTTGAGGTTAAGGTCTCCTTGGACTATCAGAGGTTTGTTTGGAATGCACAAGTTGTCTCAAGAATTGTGGAGAGTTCATCTGAATTGCCCTTTGGTGCTCTGTAGATGAGACATATGTTCAGATAATTGTTACTTATGATTAATATATTGGTTTGTGCTGTGCTGATAGTCGTAGCCATCTTGAACTTAAAGTCGCTCCTTGCAAGTATTGATATGACTCCTCTTCTCTTGTGCAGTCTTGGGCAGTTTAAGGCAGTGCATGTTGGTGGAGTGATTTGGTTGAGGTGTCCGAAAGCCAGGTTTCAGTGATGCATATTATATCCATTTGGTGGGCTTGCAGGTAATCAGTTTGGTGTGGTTTTATTTCTGGCCGACCTAGCATTGATTAGTGGGCATTCAGCAAGGGGTTGAGATACAGTATTTAGTGTGCATGAGCTCAGTGGGTTTGATTTGTACGAATGCATGTGTTCTCTTGGATGGATGTTTGGATAAAGCCATGGTGTGATATTTTGATTTTGTGCCAGTAAGGGCGGCATTAGCGGGGCTGTTTAAGCAGGGCTGGCTAAGCTATATTGTAGTAAGAGGTGCAATAGTAATAGGATGAAAAGGATGAATTTGTAGCTTCACATTTTGAGTACCTTCTGCTATATGGATGTTGAGAGGATTAGTTAAGGTACTTGCCGAATAGCTATTTAGTGTTGTAAAAATTAGGCAGTAGCAGCAGCTTACCTCAGCAGCAGTGTGAGCAGACAGGTCCGTTGCCACTGGACACACTTTGGCCACACCAAGGGCCATGTCTAAGGGCCCTTTGGTGTGGGGCCCTTAGGCGCGGCGTGCCTCAAGGTGGTTTAATTTAAAAGATCAGTCCACTCACTCAGTGATGATGCTGTGGGGCGGAGCTTAGTGATCATGAGCTAGTGATTTTGTTTTGCTGCGTCTTTTTTTTTCGCTATCAGAATATAGAAAGACTAGGGGACATGTAATGAAGCTAAAGGGTAAACTATTTAAGACAAATGAGAGGAAATATTTTTTCACTCAACGTGTAATCAAACTTTGGAATTTGTTACCGGAGGATGTAGTAAGAGCTGTTAGTGTAGCTGGGTTTAAAAAAGGTTTGGACAAGTTCCTGGAGGAAAGGTCCATAAACCATTATTAAAAAGGGACCCAGGATATCAATGCTTGACCCAGTACAAGCATTGAGGAACCTGTGTCTTTTGGGGATACTGTTAGGTACGTATGACCTAGATTGGCCACTGTTGGAAACAGGATACTGGGCTTGATGGACCTTGGTCTGACCCAGTATGGCATATCTTATGTTCTTATGTCTTTCTGGGCTAACGGGGGAGGGCCCTCAAATAAGATAGCGCACGTAGAGAAAGGCAGCGCCAGATAGGAAGCGATCGGCAGTGAGATGAGGTGCCGGGTAGGAAGGGGATCGCTTATTGGCTGTTTAGGGCTGGCTGTGATGTTTCTTGAGCCCCGATAAAGCCTTCTCACTTAGAAGCCGGTCGGAGATGATGTGGGACAATGCTGGTGTCTGTAATGTTCTGGTCAAATGGTGGGTGCTGCACGATGTCCTACTGAGAGGCAGAGTAAGCATGGCATTGGTAATGCGGAGGAAATAAGATCTCTCAGATTATTTTCCCTATTATAGGCCACAATAAGTTTCATATCTCTAAAGCAATCATGATTCTCTAATAGAGACATTAGAATTGGATGATTTTGAACACCCAGTGACACATAAAAGAATACATTTGCACCATACGAGTGACTGCAACACTAAAAATGTAATGTACATTATTATATTCCATGTCAGCCTTTTTTTTTTCTTCAAGTGCCATCAAGTTAATGCTGACTCCTGGAGACCCTGCAGCCCTTGGGTTCTCTTGGCAAGGTATCACTGGAATAGATTGCTAGCCTTTTCTTCTGAGGAAATGGAGGGTAAAGTGACTTGCCCAAGGCCACAAGCAGTGGCAGTGGGAATCAAACCCAGATCTCTTGGATTGAAAGCTGTTGCTCTAACCACTAGGCTACTCCTCATATATGCTGGCAAAACCACCCATAAGTTATGGACAAGACTTAACAATAAAAGTTGTATCAGGAGGAAAGTGCAGATGGCCTTGTTAGTAGGGCACTGTGCTACATAAGAAAATAAGAACATAAGAAATGCCATACTTGGTCAGACCAAGGTCCATCAAGCTCAGTATCCTGTTTCTAACAGTGGCCAGTCAAGATCACAAGTACTTGGCAGGTTCCCAAAAAGACACACAGGTTTCACAATACTTGTCCCAGGGCAAGCAGTGGATTTCCCGGGTCCTCTTTAGGTTTGAATCTCTTTATTGTATTAACAAGATCACCGGCATCAGTAACAGACTTATAGTTAACTATTAACAGTTAACTTGTAACAGGTACAACTTATAAGAAAGAAATCACATTTATCACAAGAGGTTCATCAGCACCCATTTCCATCTTAAGCATTACACTATCAAGTCACATACTTGGTGATCTGTTTATGTAGTTCTGCTCTACCTGGAAAAATTTCTTATCCCTTTTTACTTTTCTATTCACCCCCCCCACCCTTCCTCAGTTACTACTGTGAAACTCTAGAGAAGGAGTTCTTCCTCCCTTCTTCCCTTCACCTCTGCCCTTAGACCCATGGGGATCCTGCAACATCATCCTATGGTTCGCCATTCACACCCATTGATTTAAGACCCTACTACGTGTGCATGGTGACAGAGACTGGAGGTATGGGCCCCACACCTCCCATTGCCGAGCCCATCCCCTCACATTCTGCATTTCCATTAGGAGCAGATTGTGCAACCCTATTCGCCATCGCCCGTAGGTTGGTCCACCTGAATGGAGCCAATTACACAACCAACTAATCTGTTATGTTTTTTTGAAGGCGTGAATAAACAGGTGGACAAAGGTGAGTCAGTTGATATTGTGTATCTGGACTTTCAGAAAGCCTTTGACAAGGTCCCTCATCAGAGACTTTTGGCAAAACTAAAGAGTCATGGGATAGGAGGCAGTGTACTATTGTGGATCAGGAACTGGTTAAAAGATAGAAAGCAGAGGGTAGGGCTAAATGGCCAATTTTCCCAATGGAGAAAGGTGAATAGTGGTGTACCCCAGGGATCTGTGCTGGGTCCGCTGCTTTTTGACATATTCATAAATGACCTGGAAAGTGGAATAACGAGTGAGGTTATCAAATTTGCAGATGACACAAAACTATTTAAAGTTGTTAAAACCCAAGAGGATTGTGAAAAATTGCAAGAGGATCTTGATAAATTGGAAGACTGGGCATCAAAATGGCAGATGAAATTTAATGTGGACAAGTGCAAGGTTATGCACCTAGGGAAGAACAACCCAAACTATGGTTACACGATGCAAGGTTCCACATTAGGAACCACCACCCAGGAAAAAGATTTAGGCGTCATTGTGGATACTATGTTAAAACCCTCGGCCCAGTGTGCAGCAGCGGCCAAGAGAGCAAATAGAATGCTAGGTATGATAAGGAAAGGAATGGAAAATAAAACAAAAGATATTATAATGCCTCTATATTGTTCCATGGTGAGACCGCACCTTGAATATTGTGTGCAATTCTGGTCGCCGTATCTTAAAAAGGATATAGCGATTTTAGAAAAGGTACAGAGAAGAGCCACCAAAATGGTAAAGGGGATGGACGGATACTCCTATGAAGAAAGGCTAAAAAGGTTAGGGCTCTTTAACCTGGAAAAGAGACGGCTGAGGGGAGATATGATAGAAGTCTATAAATTAATGAACGGAGTGGAACGGGTAAACGTAGATCGATTGTTTACCTTATCAGAATATAGAAAGACTAGGGGACATGCAATGAAGCTACAGGGTAAACTATTTAAGACTAATAAAAGAAAATATTTTTTCACTCAACGTGTAATCAAACTCTGGAATTTGTTACCGGAGGATGTAGTAAAGGCTGTTACTGTAGCTGGGTTTAAAAAAGGTTTGGACAAGTTCCTGGAGGAAAGGTCCATAAACCATTATTAAGAAGGGACCCAGGATAATCAATGCTTGAACCAATACAAGCATTGTGGAACCTGTGTCCCTTGGGGAAACTGCTAGGTACGTATGACCTAGATTGGCCACTGTTGGAAACAGAATACTGGGCTTGATGGACCTTGGTCTGACCCAGTATGGCATATCTTATGTTCTTATAATTTTCCTGGCTATCACAAGGACTGTGCGCAACCACCCAAGCAATGTTTTTCCCAGATCACTTTCACTACCATGTTTCCATATGTCTAGGATCAAGGTTGCAGATGACAAATTGAGTTCCCACCCCAAATATGTTGTGAGGTATCCTTGCACTCTATCCCAGTAGTCTCGTGCTTTTTGACAGTGCCAGAACATGTGTCCTAGAGTAGCTGCGCTAGCCCCACATCTGTGGCATTGGTCTGTTGATGCTATTCCCGCTGTCCACGCCCGCCTCGGAGCAAAATATAAACAGTGGAGCAATTTATATTGTAAATCCCAGTGCTCTACTGAAATACTCACCGATGGGATTTATTCAAAGGCCCTCATTACTTCTGTCATGTCTATCTGTTCCCCCAGATTCTGTGCCCATGCCCTGGCAAGGTCGTCCTTCTAAACAGGTGAGCTTGCCTCTACCAGGGTTTTGTGTAAGTGAGTCACTCTGATCTGATTCTTGCCCCCCCCCCCCCCAATAGCAATTCTTCCAGTTTGGAGCTCACGTTTCTTCTCAGGGACTCCTGGGGCAGACTACTGACATAACTCCGAACTTGCCAGTATCTGAATCGGTCTAGTTCTGTCAGTCCATATTGTTCCTATAGGTGATGGAAATCATCCAATTCTCCTGTCTCTGTGACCATCTGTTCTAGGTTCACGATCCCCATCCATTGCCATTGCACAAATCCTCCTCCTTCAAGCCCGGGGGGGGGGGGGGGATCTGTTATTTCGTCTCAAAGGTAGGAGGGGAGAGCTATGTGTTGTCCAGCCTAGCAGTTTACAGAGATAGCACCAGGCCCGACAGACCAGTGTGAAAAAAGTTGTCCAAGTCGAGAGAGACAGATCTCCTACCAATTCTACATGAAGAAGATATCTCAGATGCAATGGTCCCATCAATCCTCTCTCCCATGCCAGGGGTGTATAGTTTTCTATATCCCACAACCAATCACGCATGTGTCTCAACATACATGCCATATTGTATCTATGCAGATCTGGGAATCCCATTCTTCCTTGTCCTCTTGGATGTTGTAAAACTGCTAACCATACTCTGGTTCGCCTGTCTCTCCACAACAGAGGACTAGTATGTTTTTCAATGAGATGAATATCCCACTGTTTTAATACTAACAGCAATGTCTGTAGGAGATACAGCCATTTCGGGAAAAAGACCATCTTAAAGAGTGTTAGCCGTCCTCGTAGTCCTAATGGTAGGTCTCTCCATTTTTGCACTCGTCACCCAAGGTCTCCCAGGAATTCAGAAACATTTATTCTATATAAGACCAATAAATCTGCTGGGAGTTGGATCCCCAAATACTTGAATTTACCTTCCGCTCATCGTAGCAGGAACCCACCCCGCCACACCTGTCGAACCGCTGGGTATAGCGGGAGAGCATCTGACGTGTCAAGGTTCAGCTTCAGCCCCGAGAGTTTCCCATATTCCTCAAAGATCCGAAGAAGCTTTGGCAGCGCCACGATAGGGTTATCAAGGTGGACAAGAAGGTCGTCCGCAAAAGCCGCTTCGTCCCATTGTTTCGATGCTCTGCATGGTGCCATCTAGCCCACACCAGGTCCCGTTCCAGCTGTAGGACCCTCTGGTTAATACATTTCCGCTTTTGCCGGATATAGCTAATTATTTCTCCCCAAATTACTGCTTTTCCAGCTTATTCATATTCAGCCCACCTTGGACCTTAGGAGCAACGCAAACCCTGTGTCACTCACCACCTCCAACGGGAACCTCCATGGTCTATGTCCATCTTGTTCCTTCCAGCGAAGTTCCAAACTGATTGCAGTATGATCAGAGACCACGACAGAACCTATCTCTGCCTTGAGCACTCGGTCGAATGGCCCGATAGATATTAAGAAATAGTCAAGCCTTGACCATGTACTGTATGCTCATGATAGATGTGGATAGCCATGGTCTCCAGGGTGAAGTGTCCTCCATACATCCAAAAGGTCGTATCCCTCACATATTTCCACCAGCCTCCGTGAACTATGATGGTCCTGTCGTCCACCCCCTTGAGAACTATCTGCCATGGTGTCAAGCACACAATTGTAGTCACTGCCCAGGATCATCGGACAATCTGCAAATTTCGCAATACAGTGAGTGAGATTTTGGTAGAAACTTGCACTATACCCATTGGGGGTATATATTGTTTCGAGCACCAGCTGTCGTCCATGTAGGTTGCCCCGAATGAACACATACCATCCCTCGGGGTCGGACTCCACTTCTGTCTTTTCCTACCCCACGTCCTTTGCTATCAGTATGGCTACACCACCCTTTTTCCCAATTGCTGATGCACCATATACCTTATCCACTCATCCTCAACGAAGTTTAGTATGTTTCTCAGCAGATTGGTGGGTTTCCTGAAGAATGGCCACATCTACGTGATAGGCTCATAATTGCTGCAGCACCTTATATCGTTTTATGAGGGATCCCATCTCGCACACGTTCCAGGAGGTCAACTTGATCTCTTTACCCAGTGTCCCAAATCACACGGGCATTATGTCTCAAGCACCATGTCTTATGTTTGAGGTTGGTACTCTCCCTGCCTAGGGCCCACACTCTCCGCCACCAGCATCTTTCCCCGGCACACCACCACATTTGCGTCATTCTCGCCATCCATACCAGAGTCCCTTGCATAGACTCTAATCCCTATGGGTCTTTCCCTGTCTCCCCTCCCCTATTTCTTTTCCTGTGTGTTGTCATGTACCTATCCTTCCTACCCTCCTCCCTTGTCTCCCTTCCCCTCCCCTCCCCCCCCTGCTCACTCCTTACTTCCCCTCCCCTCACTCCCATCCTTCCACCTCTCCTGCCCTTTGATCATTTGATGTGTTTGGGTCCCCATCTCTGCCCTTCTCGATCCTTATCTTAGGTCTCTCCTGTCCCCACCACTCACTCATTCAAATACACAAGTAGCTTAACCAGTTTAACCCCCACTTCCCTCCGCTCTGTTGTCAGCCCCTTCTACCCCATTATCAGTATTACTTTCTTTTCCTGCCCCAATATCGTCACCAAATTGTACCAACTGTACCAGTTAGTATTGCTATCTACGTTCCTCTCCACTACACTATCCTCCCCCTCCCCCCATTAGCTGTCCTATCAAAGTCTTATCCCAAAGACATAATGCCCCCCAACCCTCCCATTCCTCTGCATTTTACTATGTAGATACATCTTCCTATCATATGATATCCCTGAACAATTCAGTATTACAATAGTAAAAGCAGTTAGTGTGCAGATTTACAATGTTGTAGCTAACCCAGTGAGACACAATAATTAAGTACTGGGGGTGGTCTCCTTGAGTTTAACTTAACTACCAGCTTTGATATCACACATCAGACATGGTTGAATATGATTAACTGAGGTTCACAATCTAACAGTGTTGTAACTACCCTAGTAAAACGTGAAAACAAGATTCTTTGTCTCCTTGGGGTGGTCCTCTTGAGTTAAACTTAACTACCAACTTTGACAACATACATCAAACATGATTAATTGGGTTGCTAACTGCCAGCATTAGAATGGTATATCCAGTCTTTTGGGAGAGGAGGGGTTCACCATATCAGTAGTCCAGCACCTCTGGAAGATCGGAGCAATTTCAGGTGTTATTGAGGCCCTGTCCTAAGGGCCAGAGGCTGTTACCTGGCCCAGTGTAAAACATTTCCTCTCCCCCAGGCACATTCTTCCACTGCCTCAGTGGTTAGTAGTTTACCTCAGTTTTACGTAGTCTAGCCCGGAGATCTGTGAGGGTGGTGCGACGCTCCAGCATCATAAGACATCTCCAGGCCGCAAAACCCTCAGTTCAGCGAGGGCCCCAGGCACTGCGTTGCAGTAAACCTCTTTAGTCCATTGTTTATTGTCTAAAGAGATGCAGCCTTCACCCCCCCCCCCCGTTGCAAACCGTTTCACCCTGATTTCGAGGCCTCGAAGCCCTTATTTGTATCCCGTACTGATCCAGATCTATCTCAGTCCTGGGTTCCTCTTTCCTGCTATGGGGTCAGCAGGAGGTTGAAACTGTGATCCCCAGCTCCTGGATGAATCCAGTTGCTGCTTTCAGTGTGTCAAAAATGCGTGTTGTGCCATTAATGTAACCTTTAGTCTAGTGGTGTACTGTAACATGAATTGTTGTTTGGCAGTCGCCAGGTCTCGACATACCTTCGTATAGGCCCAACGTTTTTGGCTGAGGAGAGCCGAGTAGTCTTGAAAGATGAGGATTTTGGGTCCCCCTGGTTCTGTCAGTCCTGTCCCATGGTCACCCCGCAGGACCGCTTCCTTCTGCACAAATTTTAGGAATCAGGCGATAACTACTCTTGGTCGGCTCCGTTCTGCTTGGCAAGTTCCCAAATGATGTGCTCATTCTATTATAAGTGGGCTGCTGGTTTCCTCAAACACCAAAGAGGCATGTATGAGTGTTTCTAGAAACCCCCGGAGCTCTGAATCCCGTACATATTCCAGAATACCAACAAATCTGAGGTTATTTCTGCAGCTTCGATTTTCGAGGTCCTCCAGTTTTTCGGCCTGTTGTTTGATCTTGGCCTACAAGGTACCGAGTTCTCTCGTGCCTGTGCCCCACTCGTCTTCCGCTTGGGATATGCAGCACTCCGCCTCTTGCAACTGGCCTCCCAATCCTTCTAGTGTATGGGTCATTCTGTCCAGTTTATTGCTCATGGTGTCAAAGCGCCCTGCCAGGGCACTGACCACTGAAGCCATGACATCCTCAATGAGCTGTCCTGAATGGGGAGATGCCGGCGAGGGAGGCCCATCCGCCATTTTGGTGATGCCCATCAGGACCTTTTCCCACTCCTTATGGGTCAATTTCACTGCCATTGGGATTGATCTGCCCCTTAAGGTATGCCAGGGGGATTCCAAATATGTTTGTTCTTTGTTAATGCCGACGGAACAGGAACCTGCAGTGAGATTAGGGCAGATTAGAATGGGGATACCCGGAGAGCCAGCTAAATGCACCCACTAGCTCTCACCCCATCACTTGATCTCCCTGGGTCCTCTTTAATCATGTTTTATGGACCTTTCCTCCAGGCTTTAATAATGTTTTATGGACCTTTCCTCCAGGAACTTGTCCAAACCTTTTTTAAACTCAGCTATACTAACAGCCTTCACTACATCCTCTGGTAACGAATTCCAGAATTTGATTATGCATTGAGTGAAAAAATATTTTCTTTTATTTATCTTAGATGGGTTACATTGTAGCTTCATTGCATGCCCCCTAGTCTTTCTACTTTTTCATGGTGTAAGCAACCAATCTATGTTTACCCGTTCTACTCCATTCATTAATTTATAGACCTGTATCATGTCTCCCTTCAGCCATCTCTCTTCCACGTTGAAAAGCCCTAACCTTTTAAGCCTTTCCTCACAGGGCTTTTAAGTTCGTCGCACCTAAATGCTGGAACACCCTTCCACACAGTATCCGTGATATCACCAATCTAACCCAGTTCAGAAAAGCCGTGAAACATTACCTCTTCCTCTTATATTACCCAGATGACAGCACCACTGATCACTCACCATCCAGCTAGGCAAATCTACGCAAATGTCCAATCAATTCGCATTGTACAGATGTAAATAGTTACCCCTGTTTCTTTCCAAGTTCCTATTCCTGTTATTTGTAAACACAAATCAAGTCATTTGAAATGTGTATATAAAATGTTCCATGTAAACCGCACTGATGGAAAATAGCGCGGTATATAAGAAAATGTAACTAAATAAGAAATAAATAAATATAGGGATATCCTTCCATCCCCTTTACCATTTTGGTGGCTCTTCTCTGTACCTTTTCTAATTCCGCTATATCCTTTTCATGGCGCCAGTCTCATGTAATGATACAGAGGCATTATAATATCCGTGTTTTCATTCCCCTTTCCTTTCCTTATGATTCCTAGCATTCTATTTGCTTTTCTGGTCTCCACTGGACACTGGGTGGAGGGTTTCAATGTATTTTCCATGATGACACCTAAATCTTTTTCCTGGGAGGTGATTCCTAATGTGGAACCTTGCATTGTATAACCATAGTTTGGGTTGTTCTTTCCTAGGTGCTTAACGTTGCACTTGTCCATATTAAATTTCATATCAAGGCCCTCTTGCAAATTTTCACAATTGTCTTGCATTTTAACAACTTTGAATAATTTTGTGTCATCTGAAATTGATCACCTCACTCGTTATTCCCATTTCCAGGTCATTTAGGAATATGTTAAAAAGCAGCAGGCACAGCACATTTCCCTGGGGTATTCCACTAGTCACCTTTTTCCACTGAGAAAATTAGCCATTTAGTCCTACTCACTGCTATCTTTTAACTAGTTCCTGATCTACATGCCTCCAATCCCATGACTTTAATTTGGCTAAGAGTCTCTCAAGAGGGACCTTATCAAAGCATTCGGAAAATCCAGATAAGCTATATTGACTGGTTCACCTTTGTCTACCTTCAAAAAAATTGAACAGATTAGTAAGACAAGACTCCTTGGCTAAATCCATGGTGGCTTTCTTCCATTAAACCATGACTATGTACATGTTCAGTAATTTTATTCTTTATAAAGGTTTTCATCATTTTGACCAGTACTGACATCAGGCTCATCGGCTTGTAGTTTCCCGGATCACCTCTAGAACCCTTTTTTAAAAATTGGCATTAAATTGGCCATTCTCCAGTCTTCAGGTACTACAGATGATTTTAATGATAGCTCACAGATTACTAATAGTTATTTTTCAGTTCTTTCAACACCCTCAAATGTATACCATCCAGTCCAGGTGATTTACTACTTTCAGTTTATTACATACTTGTAATACATCTTCCCGTTTTATCAATTTTTCTTTCAGTTCTTCTGATATATTATCCTTAAATACCATTTCAGGCAAGGGTAACTTGCCTACATCTTCTTCAGTAAAGACCAAAGCAAAGAATTCATCCAGTCTCTCCGCTATGGCCTTGTCCTCCCTTAGCGCCCCTTTTGCCCTTCTATCATCCAGTGGTCCAGCTGACTCTCTCAAACGTATTTTGCCATGAATATACTTGAAAACGTTTTTATTATGCATTTTTGCTTCTACAGTAAGCTTTTTTTCAAATTCTCTCTTTGCCTGCCTTATCAATGCCTTGCATCTAACTTGCCCGTGCTTATGTTGTTTCCCATTTTTATCATTTGGCTCCTTTTTCCATTTCCTGAAAGACGTTTTTTTGGCTACATTAGCCTCCCTGACCTCGCCTTTAAACTATGCTAGCAGCTTTTGGCCTTCCATCCACCTTTCTTAAAGTGTGGAATACATCTGGTCTGGGCTTCCAAGATAATATTTTTAAACAATGTCCATGCTTGATGTAAATCTTTAACCTTTGCAGTGGCCCCTTTTATTTTTTTCTTCACTACTTTCCTCATTTTATTAGTCTCCCTTTTGAAAATTAAAAGGTAGTATTGTGGATTTCCTTAGTGTCCTGCTTCCATTTATTAAATCAAATGTGATCATGCTATGATCACTATTGCCAAGTGGCCCCAACACCCTTATCTTTTGCACCAGATTTTGTGTTACACTAAGGACTAGGTCCAAAATAGCTTCCCTTCTTGTTGGATCACGAACCAGCTGTTCCAAGAAACAGCCATTTATTTCAGCTAGAAACTCTATCTCCCTAGCATGTCCTGCTGTGACACTGACCCAATCGATACCGGG
This sequence comes from Ichthyophis bannanicus, assembly GCA_033557465.1. NCBI lineage: Eukaryota > Metazoa > Chordata > Amphibia > Gymnophiona > Ichthyophiidae > Ichthyophis > Ichthyophis bannanicus. The sequence goes on along the minus strand of CM066031.1, from coordinate 1,414,929,909 downwards.
GTAATTGAAATCACCCATTATTACTGTGTTGTTACTTTTCTTAGCTTCCCTGATTTCTTTCAGCATTTCATCATCCATCTGTTCATTCTGGCCAGGCAGTCAGTAGTACACCATCACTGCCATTGCCTTCCCCTTTTTACATGGAATTTCTATTCATAGAGATTCTACAGTGTACTTTGTTTCATGCAAAACTTTGATCCCATGTGACTCAATGCCCTCTCTAACATAGAGCGCAACCCCTCCACCAATTTGATCTACCCTATCATTGCGATATAGTTTGCAGCCAGGTATCACAGTGCCCATTGGTTGTCTTTCTTCCACCAGGTCTCTGAGGTGCCAATCATATCTAATCTTTCATTTAGTGCCATATATTCTAGCTCTCCCATTTTATTTTTTAGACTTATAGCATTTGCATACAGGCATTTTAGAAGTTGTATTTTATTCATATTAATATGGTTATCAGTTGTCAGGTGTAATTTGGAATCTTTGAGCTCTGTACTTAAGGGCTTCTGGGTTACTTTTATCTTTATTAGGGCATCCCGACAAGAGATATTCCAACTTCCCTCTTTTCTAGTATCCTTCAGAGATACATCCTTCTGAACCATGTGCTCTTTGGCAACTGCTGGCCTTCCCCTGTTTATCTAGTTTAAATGCTGCTCTTTTTCTTTTTTAAATGTTAATGCCAGTAGGCTGGTTCCATCCCGGTTAAGGTGGAGCCCATCCCTTAGGAAAAGCCCCTCCCTTCCCCAGAATGTTGCCCAGTTCCTAACGAATCCAAAACCTTTTCTTTGTACAATTATCTCATCCACGCATTGAGACTTCGGAGCTCTGCCTGCCTTTTGGGTCTTGAACGTGGAACTGGAAGCATTTTATATGGTTTTACATGGTTAAGAACACTGGCTTGGGAACACAGAGACCAGGGTTCGATTCCCACTAGCACTCCTTGTGGCCTTGGGCAAGTCACTTGACCCTCAATTGCCTCAGAAAAATCCAAGTTATCAATGTCTCTGTTTAATGTACATTACCAAGTTTAAGTTTCAGTGTAAACCGCTTTGATTGAAATAATAAAGCAGATATAAAACCTATTAAATAAATAAATAAAATTTCTGAGAATGCTACCCTGGAAGTTCTGGATTTCAATTTCCTACCTAAAAGCCTAAATTTGGCCTCCAGAACCTCCCTCCCACACTTTCCTATGTCATTGGTACCAACATGTACCAAGAAAGCAGACTTCTCCCCACTACTATCTAAAACCTTGTTTAGGTTGCGCATGAGGTCCACTACCTTCGCACCAGGCAGGCATGTTACCAAGCAATCCTCACGTTTACCAGCCACCCAGCTATTTACATACCTAATGATCGAATCGACAACTATAACGGCGGTCCTAATCCTTCCCTCAGGGACACATGGCCCTGGAGAAACCTCCTCAGTGCGAGAGGGTTTTACATCACCTGGAGGACAGGTCCTAGCTACAAGATCACTTCCTGCCACACCAAGGTTAAGCTCTCCTTTCCCGTGGCCTCTCTCCTCCATGGCAACTGAAAGGCTGCCAGACTGGAGGTGGGACTTCAGTACTATGTCCCTGTAGGTCTCATCTATATATCTTTCTGTCTTCCTTATGTCCTCCAAGTCTGGCATTCTAGCCTCCAGAGATAGGACTCATTCCCTGAGGGCAAAGAGCTTCTTGCACCTAGTGCACATGTAAGACCACTCACCAACTGAGAGAAAATCGTACATATGACACTCAATGCAAAAGATTGGATAGACCCCATCTTGCTGCTGGACTGCTGTCTGCATCTTAGTTTTAAGGTTTTCTTTAGCTGTTTAAATTTTCTACTTAAAGTTGCTAGGGATATCTGTACTGATACAACTATACCTAATAAGTTGAAGCTCCAGGCTGGACAGGGGCACGATGATCCTTATTGCTCCATATTGGCCCAGGCAGCTGTGCTTCATCCTGCTACTTCAGCTCTCTCAGTGGGAGCCTCTACTACTGGGCTCAGCCCCTGACCTTATCTCTCAGGAGGATGGGACCTTACTAGACCTTAGTTTCCTGTCTCTGGTCCTCACAGGATGGATGTTGAGCAGGTAGTCCTTGCGGAGCTCAATCTGCCCAGGAATGTTACGGAAGTCTTTCTGGTGTCCTGCAAGGCCTCAACATGCAAGTCGTATGCGTTTAAATGTCAGAAGTTCTCCTCCTGTTGCGCTGACAGGTCCTTAGATCCCTTCTCCTGCACCATGGACAAGTTGTGCCTCCCATGCCTCTCGAACTCCGGTCTCAAGTCCAATTCTGTCAAAGCCCATCTGAGCGCGATTGGGGCCTACCATCATGGCTTGGAGGGGCGGCCCATCTCAGCTCAGCTCTTGGTGGTTTGCTTCATGTGGGGCTTGCTCCTCTCTAAGCCTCCTTTCAGGCCCCCAGTGGTGGCTTGGGACCTTAATGTGGTTCTGGCACAGCTCTTGTTGGCTCCATTTGAGCCGCTTGCTTCCTGCCATCTGAAGTTCCTGACCTGGAAGGTCTTGTTCCTGGTGGTGGTCACTTTGGCACGCTGTGTCAGTGAGCTCCAGGCCCTGGTGGCTCACCCGCCGTACACCAAATTCCATCACAATAGGGTGCTCTTGCCCAAGCATCTGCATTTCCTACCAAGGGTTTTTGCGAATAGTGAAAAATGGGTTGCTTTTTATTTTGCGCAAATAAGCCAATCCGTGAACATGGATTGCGCAAATACGGAGGATTGACTGCAGTTATAATTTAGCTGAGGATGGGAGAGTCTCTAATAGTTTTTTTGTTAATGCTTAATGTCTATGCCTTTGCCTATATTTAGTGATAATCATTCTGAATATGTTGATGAATATATTCATTCCTCCATTTGACCCCCATGAGGATAGCTGAGGGTCCCAAGGGAGTGTGTGATGGTGAGTGGGGGAAGGGGGTTAGATACTGGGAGGATTTGTAATTTTTTAAAAATAAGAGTGAAGTTTGGGATTAACATTTTAAGCTACACTTTTCCCTACCTCATGGAGGTTTGGAGAGCAAGGGACATACTCCTTAATACTACCCCACCACTGATTTTGCATGAGGGAGGAAGAGGAGGGAGCATTTTTAGTATAAATGGATGGCCCCTTAAGGTTGCCCTTTAGGGAACGTTAAAGCCACCTCTGGAGGTGTTAATTACGATGCATAATACAACTTGTGAAGTTTACCACGAGATGTGTTATTCACTTTGAGTAATGAGTTGCTGTGCATACATTTGCATTCAACGCAGCTCATTATTTTTTAATGCACATTGGGCTAGATTATCTCGCGTCATGGTGAAATAATGTACGTTAGGTGCAGTTAAAGCATGCTATAGGGTTTTGACACAGATTAAATTTTCCTTTAACACACTGCCAAAACACAGCTTAGTAAAAAAGCCCAAAGGGGATGGAAAAAATGTACAGTTAATGTTCTGATAATTTTCAAACTCTTTTTCTGATTTTAGGGCATTCTTTTTAAGTTGATTTCAAAGTTGTAATGTGTGTTAATGTTTTAACACCACATTTTACGCATTTTAATTTGATTTTTTAAAGCATGCTAATGAACTAAATGCACGTCTACAAATGTACATCCCTAGGCCCCAGTGTTTGTTAAATGAAAAATATGGCTGTTAACTAGATCTTCAAGATGCAAGCTGCTAGATCTAAGTCCCTTCCTTAGCATGAGTAGAAAGGAAGCAGTCATCCTTCAAAACTGAGCATTTTAGGTTGTAATGATAAAACAGACCTTCCAATGCATTATGGCATCATCATTTCTTTATTTGAGTTGACGTTTGTACAGCAAAACAGGCAACAATGTTATTAATGTGTGACAGGTTATTCCTTTATGGGGTACTGGGATTCGGTGGTACAATTTTATTATTATGTTCATAATTAAAAAGAGACTTAGAAAATGTATTCAGGGTAATGAGCTACTAATTTATTTTGAGAAGAGTCACTCCTACCCTATTTCATAAAGAACCTTGTATGCCCAGTAGTTTCCTCCATCTGGAAGGAGCAAAAAGCACTGGAGAAAGATTGTATTCATTTAGTTTAAGGACCTAGGGGCCGGTGCAGTAAAGTGTGCTAGGATTTACGCACAGCTTAGCTCAGTTTTTGTGTCTAGTTCTGTGTGCTAGTAGCACAGAAAGGAGTTTTGCATGTGAGCTAATTATGGCCAAAGCCTCAAGCAGACAGCACGCAACACAGTAACAACGCAATTTGCTATTCCGTGCAAATGCAGGGAAGTGCACAGAAGGCTGAGCTCAACGCTGGGATTTTAACGCAAGGTCTGAGAAGGCGTAAAGGGTTAGCTCATAGTGCGGTCAGTGCTGGCAAGGATTTTATGCCCGTTTCTTCTCTATCTTCAGCATATAGCACCCGTAACATTTTTCTGGCTTTGCTGAAGGGAGTAGTGAAAAATAAGCAGCAGGAGATGTGTGCAAGAATAGTGTTACACGTATGTACTGTAGTGCTTTCTCTGCAAAATAATATCGGTGTCTATGAACGCTGATGATGTCAGCAGAACCTCTGCACAGAATAATATCGATGTTAATGTATCATATAGCAAGTGTCAAAGTTATTTTTTGTGCACAGGACATAGGTGCTGCTAATGCAGACCCATGTGTGCACGCATCTGGCTTGCTGTCCTTGTTTAGCGCAGATTCTTTGCGCACAACTTATTTTGCATGCTGTTTGCTGACAGCATTTGAAAGCAAAATGTCTGTGTTAGACTTGCGTTAGGCAACCCGTTGCTGAGCTTCAGCGCAGGACTCTAATGCAAGGTTTTTGCATCAGCCTGCTGGTGTTTTGGCATCTCTGAGCTCGTCACTAAAATCTTTGGGCATTCTCTTAAAACAAGGGATAAAAAAAAAATGGGCTGTGCCGTGGCCCATCTTGTTTTAACATAGCTCCCTTAGCAGCAGGGATTCAGTTTGCTTCAACGTGTGACGAGAGTCAGTAAATCAGGCTATTTTATGCTTCAAAATGGATTCTAATTCAGCTAGCAATCGCAATATTTAACCTTAAAATAAAGGTTGAAAGATGAGTAAAATAAGATCTTATAGAAACCAGATGCTGGCGTAAAAAGATACAATATATATCCCAGAGAGGTAGGCTTGCGCTTCAGTACTTAACTCGAAAGATGATGTACTACTAGGGCTGCCTGCATTATCTATCTGTCTATATATCTTAATATGCAGAGCTTGATGTATCTTGACCTCGAATTGGGGAAGTAGAAAATCCCATTTTCCAGTTTGTTTCAAATGTAGTAAAAATGCTGCTTCAGTTGCTTTATGCTACTCACATTGGGAAAGGTGCTTATACTGTGATAATTATCATCAAGGAATATTAATGCGTTCAGCATTTGTAACCCAAAAACTCATTAAAGCTTAAGCTGTGCATCATCTGTGAAGAGAGAACTTTGCCAGGGTTTGCTCTTCACAGGGGTTGCCTCCCGCTTGCAGTGGAGTGGTCAGAGTATTGTAAGAGGTCACTTAGGCTATTTTGGAAAGCCAAAGTTTTGCAGTTTTTGAAATGCTGCCTTCTGTCAAAATAGCTTACTATCCTAGTTGCAAAGTGCCTCCTACCTCATTATCCCTGATGAAGTGCACAAGGATAGAACTTAATGTAAATAATTATATTCAAGAAAGGAAGAGTTTAAGTGCCATAGATATTATGCTGTCTGTCACCGTGACTTTTACATGCTCAAGGTTTATTACTGTATTCGCTGTAATTGACCCTGATTTGTGAGCAGTACAATTACTAAAATATCGCCTTGCAACAGAAGCTGGCTTTGGAAATTGGTTCTTCACCAGTAATTTTCCTGTTTATTTTGTGCAAAATGCCATTACTGGTATTGTTATCAAGGGGTTATATTGCCCTTGGCATCATAATTCCAAATTTCTTTTATTGAGCAGATGTATTAACAAAATGTATAAAAATATATTTTGGTGAGGATTCTGACAAACTGCAAAGAAATTTCCCTTTTCCAAATGTGTTCTCGTTTAAAAAGGGTAAAAATCATCCAACTCTGGTAATTTAGATGTCCAGAGAGGTGAAACTCTGTTGCAGGATCCTTTTCCTTTAAGTCAAATCTTGCTCTTTTCTCTGTGTTGATGAATTGTTTGCCGGAGTCCGAACACAATGCTGATATCGTTTGGACAAAGCGTATGTCACTTTTGGGTTTTGTTGGTTGCTGGTTGCTTTGGGAACTGCTCCTGTTAGTAAAAATGAAAAATCTGGGCCCTGTGTTACAAACTGTGCCCTTAACTTGAGTTAACGCATGTCAATATGCTTTACCTCATGTCGGTAAATAATCCTCAAATTGTAATTTTATATGACTTTCCTTGATGCCTTTCTTCACCATATTTGGAACAATAGGACGAGATTTGGAACAGCTTGGCAGTTGGAGTCTGTGAGAAACTGAACTGTTTAAACTTCTCCCACCAAAACTGCTGTGGCTGTATTTAGAAAAGTATGCCACTGCGTTAACAGGCAGTAATGCTATAAGGGGATTTTTTTTATTAAGCCCTACACCAATAACAAATGTGTGGTCTGTAGTAACTGCTTCCAGCCTCCTTCAGTTTATTAACTAGTATTTAGCTCGCACCTTTCCAGTAGAAATCAAGATGAGTTACAATTGGGTACTGTAGGTATTTCCCTGTCCCTTGAGGGCTTAAAATCTAAGTTTGGACCTGAGGTGATGGAGGGTTAAGTGTCTTGCCCAAGGCCATAAAGAGTAACAGCAGGATTTGGACTCTGGTCTTTCTGGTTCCATGCGCACTAGACTGCTAGGCCTAGCATTCCTGCACTATGTGAACTGCCAAGCGGGCATAGATCATACCACCCATTGAGTTGGCGTTAGCTGCATCCCACTACCAGTGTCAAAACTAGTTAGTGTGGGGCCGCTAATGGCTGCACTAGGTGCAATGCATGGGCAACACCCATGAATCGCTATTGTCCACCCAGTCCCTGCCCTGGCGTGTGCTACCAGGGTAGAGCAGGGGTTTTAGCAGGTTGGACCTCTGCTACGTTTTAGCATGACACCCAAACTGCACACTAATCCCATGCTATCATGGTAGCGTGGTTTAGTAAACATGCCTCTTAATGCACGTTGGAGCATGTTTACTAAAGGTTAACGCATATTAACAAACATTAATGCACAGTAAGTGCCATCACAGTTCTTTTTTTATTTCTATGGACACAACGGAATTTAAGATGCATTAGTTAGTGGTTGTTAACATATGTTAACCTTTAGTAAACATGACCTGTTATGAGTAAATATGTCCCACTGCACATGGTAATGCGTACAGTGCCTGCTAACATGGTAGTGCATTTTGGGAAATCTAGTCCTCGGAGCACTTAACACGGGAATTAGCGCACGCTGTTAGAACACGGTGGCTTGACCCCCTAGGGTGTGCTGATCCCCACGTTAAGTGCATAGCATGGAAGGGGGTGCGGAATCGGCATGGACTGCACCTTGCAGTTAATGCATGGTAGCTTACCACCTGCTGGCTATAGCTATAATTATATGGCTATAATATATTAAGCTGGAAGATGAGGCCAATCACTTAATGCCACCTCAGTGAGTGGCAGTAATTCCACTCACATTATCTGTCACACCCTTAACACATGATACATGTCTTGTCTCTGTGTTAACTGCATGTGCAGATGGGGCACGCCCCCATCAGTCATCATAGAGGATTTTTCGTTACCGCACTATAATTGGAGCAATTACCATACGGTAACTGCAAAACTTTCCTGCTGTTTAGTGAAGAGTCAGAGCTAAAAGGAATTGGAACGAGGTGGGTAACTAAGTAATAGCCTGAAAAAGAAAGCTGAGTTTAATAAACTAAATAGGAAGAGATATATTTAATATCTGTGATCTTCTGTTGGAGGGTACTGAGAGTTTTGCTTTCATTATGACTAGAGACATTTCAAGCTTGTCCTGAAATTAGACTAATTTCCCTCATGGGAATTAATCTTTATTTTGTGCAGCAAAGCACTAATACTTTTCAGTGGATGAATGTCCTGAACCAACGACAAGCTTTCAGTAGGTAAGAAGCAAAATTCTGGTACTTTGAAGTGAGCAAGAAACAGCAACATACCTGCAGTGGGACTGTAACTCTTGTAATGTTTGTGAATTTCAGCAAGCGACACTCAGAAGTTTGCTTTCCTCCCCTCCATTTCCAGTACCTAAAATAGTACATAACTTTTGCATCAAAATCTTTGATTTTTGTTTCATGTCTGTGATAGCTGCCTCGCTGTTGACTTGAGGCTTTAGGAATCTATGCATGCTCTTTGAAAGGGATAAGAGTGTGGGTAGACTTTGGATGGACTGCCGGCTCAAGTGTGTTTTTTGTAGTGCAGCTTGTCATTTGCATTTCATGTGCTGAAATTTTGCATGTAGAGTACTGTCTTTAAAGGTCTCTCTCTCTCTCAGTATCCAACATTTAGGCAGTATTTTACAGAATTATACCTGCATCTAGCTTATAATGTCAACGCAGTGGCAATACAGCCTTTTTACATGCTGAAAATTACTTTTAATTGCAGTGCTAAATGCACTGAAGCTCGTGTGTTACTTAAAACTCATGCTGAAAATGTGATCGGCGTGCCCTTTGATATACATTTTAAAGGAAACTGGAGCTAACTCGGCCTTGCACCATGACTGGAAGGATTTTTTTCCCCTTTTAATAAGATTGCTTTGACTTGCGGGTAATGATTCTAAACCCTTTGTTGAGGTTTTTACTCTTGCTTTTCAAAGCCCTGGAAATAATGCAGTCCGTTGTTTTTAACTGTCATCCTAAGTGATGGTGCTAAAGAAAGAATTCTCTTCAGTCATCTGTTTTTCATTTGTGCTGCTGGAAATAGAATTCCAATGACATTTAAAAAGTATTTTATCACAAACAAGAGAAGGCAATTTAGACTCAACTTTTTTTCAAATTATTATGTTGGCAGGTTTTACCAATTCCTTTTCTTTAAACTTGTCTGGTATCTGTTATATCTGATGGTGGTTAGATGTGCTGAGTAATATAATGTTTTTATTATGTATGTTTCTTGCTGACTATATATGTGGTAATGTAATTGCTGAGTAAGTTTTCTGATAGGCGGCATAAATGCTATCAATTAGTTGGTTCTAGAAATCTCAAGCAAGGCGTATAGGCCAAAGCAAAATTGAGATGCTCTCTGTTTTTTGAGGCTTATTACTTGAGAGATTGGAATGGTAGAAGTATTGGCTTAGTTCCATTTTCAGATGGTAATTGCTTCTTCATTAACACTTGGAAATGTTTCCTGTGGTTAAATTTAATCAAATAGTTTAAAATGGGCAGGGTTGTGTAGTCAAAATTCCAATATGCTCCTGGATTTTTCACTAGAATTCACTTTACATAGACTTTTTATTTCTCTTACAATAGAAATAGTTGAAGGTAAACATAATTGTTTTTTCTGTTCTGTGACTATCTTTTCAAATATGACTGAACAACTAAGTGGAGTGATGCAATATCTGACAAAGGACAGGGAGACTTGGACTTGGTTCTTAGTTCACCTATACATTACTAAAAGTGCCATGTGGATAAACAGAGTTATCTTGAGCTCCCACTGATATTTTATCAAATTGGTAAGTGCAGAAGGTTGAAAATTCTTATGCAGTATATTTACCTATAACTGTCAACTATTACATTTTAAATGCCCTACATGTTTGTCCTGCACTGCAAAGCAGAAGTCTTGAGAGCAGTTTTCCGTAAATGAAAGCAGTAAATGTTTGGTTATGTCAAATGATTCTTTATCGTTTAAGGTTTTTTGTTGTCATGTGTGCTCATTGAGTATCATTGGAAATTATGTGTATTATCTGAAACTGTTGGCTTTTCCTGAAGCACAATTTGATGGCAGAGGCCATCAAGGGGTCTTAGTAAACTAATCAGTTCTGGGAATTATCTTGTAATAGCTGGGTCCTCGGGAATATCAGGAACCCTGAGCCTAGGTCATGCATGTTTAGCTATAACAGCCCCCTTTCCCTTTGGGTTCAGCCACCCAGTACTCAGGGGCTGGCAGGACTGGAGTCTGAAGTGTTCCCTGCAGAGGGAAGAGTAGACACAGGTTGCCACATAGGAGGAGGAGGTAGGAGAAGAGCCAGTATGCTAGAACCATGCGGAAAAGCCCAGCGGAGCCTTCAAAACCAAAGCAGCAGGCAGAAGAGGGGTCCTGAAGCTGGAGAGGGTCAGGGTAGGCAGAACATGTTCATCACTAGACGACTAGTAGAAATCAGATACCGAAGAACAGCAGATGAAGTTAGGTATTCAGGAACTCGTTCATGAGATCTATCCGAGGGTGACGTAAAATGGGAGTTCCTGGTTTAAATAGGCACAGCAGGGAGATGATCAGAGGAGATGCATGCCTCAAACCAATAAAACCAGGATGCATTCTCAGAGCCTCAATCAGGGCTAGCCGCATTATTGTGCTGAGAATGGTAGTAGCATAAAAGGCAGGACAAGGTAGTGGTTAGGACAAGGTACTTCAGGCCGGAGGGCCAGGGGTTCAAGTCCCACCTGGGGACAGCAATCTCAGGCTGGAGGGACTGGGATTTCTAGTCCTATAGGCACTCCTTGTGGTCTTGGGCAAGCCACCTAATCCTCCATTGCCCATGTTCCCTGTAAGTATTAGCATATGTGTCTCATATCCCCTCGTGTTAAATGTATCCCCCAATTGACCACTTTGACCCGGTGAAAAGCGGGATATAAATACAGCTAAATAAAATAAAATAAAATAGTTCATATCCTAGGATCCTCCTAGGAGATAAATGCATGACAATACCCCTTCCACCCTTTACAGGGGTGCCCAGGATCCCTTGGCCTGGGTTTGGAAGGAATATAAGCCATAGAAGGTGTGCCAAAAGGAGGACTGCTCAACCTCCAAGAGTGCAGAGGGACACCGACAGCCTCCCGATAACCAAGCCCAATCCGCTGATACCCCTGCACAGGTGCCAAATACATTGGTCGAAGTTGTTCATATCTCTGAGCCTTCAGAATTGGCAGCCATGGAGAAACGGCTCCTAATGGCACTCATGGATCGCATGGCAGCCATGTTTGCAAAGCAGCACACCAAAGCATTGGCATCGAACAACGTTCAACCGATTCTGGAGACACATGCCCTGCCTCAATCAGAGGCATCGACATCTAACATCAAAGGGATCAGACGCTGGTTCCAGCTCACCCATTTCCCTCTCTAGTATGTAGGTGTCCGGTGTACCGTTGAAGCCCAAATGGGCTTTGGAGCACCAGTGTTCTCAGGTGAGCTCCCATTCCCTTGATGCAGAAGGGATCTCTGGATGCAGGATCAGAAGTATTTCAATTTCCTCTGAGTATGACTCCGATGGCTCGGTAACTGATGTGGAATCAGAGGACTTCTCAGAGTGCAAGTCCCCAGAGCTCCTGTCGGACCCTTTTCCACCTCATGAGCATTGGGAGTCTCCCCCTGAGGACATGACTTTCCAGAATTTTGTGAGGGATATGGCCAAGGCCATACCATTCTCTCTGGAGACTGAGGATGAACTCATGGTAGAGGAGTTGGAAATTTCACAATACTCCTTAGTGCCTAAGGAAGGGGTAACCATGCCCATTCATCACATCCTGCAGAGGGTACTGATGAGGGTGTGGGAGAGATCCCTCATGGTACCTCCAGTGAGTAGACTGGTTGACTCACTGTACAAGGTACAGAAAACTCCTGTTTCCAAGAAACCTTAGCTCCTGCACCACTCCTTGGTGGTTAAGTCTGCCCTGAAGAGGATTAAGAGTACCAAGACTCATTCTTCATCACCCCAAGGTAGGGAGACTCAGACCTTAGACTTTTTCAGGAGGAGGTGTTTCCAGGGCTTGATGCTCATTGCCTGAGTGGCCTTATACCAGCTCTATATGAGTATATTCCTCAAAGACATTATCTGGGACCAAGAGGGGACAAGGCCATAGCGGAGAGACTGAATGAATTCTTTGCTTTGGTCTTTACTGGGGAAAATGTAGGGATGTTACCCATGACTGAAATGGTATTTAAAGGTGATGCCACAAAAGAATTGAAAGAAATATTGATACACCGGGAAGATGTATTATAACTATTTGATAAACTGAAGAGTAGCAAATCACCTGGACCGGATGGTATACATCCAAGGGTGTTGAAAGCAATATGAGATTGCAGACCTACTATTAGCATCTGTGAACTATCATTGAAATCATCTGTAATTCCTGAAGATTGGAGGATGGCCAATGTAACGCCAATTTTTAAAAAGGGTTTCAGGGGTGATCCGGGAAACTAGACCGGTGAGCCTGATGTCAGTACCGGGAAAAATGGTAGAAACCATTATAAACAACAAAATTACTGAACATGTAGAGAGTAATGGCTTCATGGGAGTCAGCCAACATGGCTTTAGCCAAGGAAGGTCTTGTCTTACTAATCTGTTATGCTTTTTTGAAGGTGTAAAAAAACAGGTAGACAACGGTGAGTTGGTTGATATAGTGTATCTGAATTTTCAGAAAACCTTTGACAAGATCTCTTATGAAAGACTTTTGGCGAAATTAAAAGGTCATGGGATAGGAGGCAGTGTACTATTGGGGATCAGGACCTGGTTAAAAGATAGAAAACAGGGTAGGGGTAAATGGCCAATTTTCCCAATGGAGAAAGGTGAATAGTGGAGTACCCCAGGGATTTGTGCTGGGTACGCTGCTTTTTAACATATTCATAAATCCCCTGGAAATGGGAATAACAAGTGAGGTAATCACATTTGCAGATGACACAAAACTATTCAAAGTTGTTAAAACCCATGAGGATTGTAAAAATTTGCAAGAGGACCTTGATAAATTGGAAGACTGGGCATCCAAATGGCAGATGAAATTTAATGTGGAGAAGTGCAAAGTTATGCACCTAGAAAAGAAAAACGCAAACTAAGGTTACATGATGCAAGGTTCCACAATGGGACCACCAGCCAGGAAAAAAATGTAGGCGTTGTCGTCATGGATAACATGTTAAAACCCTCCGCTCAGTGTGCAGCGGCAGCCAAGAGAGCAAATAGAATGCTAGGTATCATAAGGAAAGGAATGGAGAATAAAACAAAGGATATTCTAATGCCTCTGTATTGTTACATGGTGCAACTGCACCTTGAACACTGTGTGCAGTTCTGGTCACCATATCTTAAAAAGGATATAGCGTTATTAGAAAAGGTACAGAGAAGAGCCACCAAAATGGTAAAGGGGATGGAAAGATACCCCTATGAAGAGAGTCTAAAAAGGTTAGGGCTCTTCAACCTGGAAAAGAGACGGCTAAGGGGAGATATGATAGAGGCTATAGATTAATGAATGGAGTGGAACAGGTTAACGTAGATTGATTGTTTATGCCATCAAAATATAGAAAGACTAGGGGACATGCAATGAATCTGCCGGTTAACCTATTTAAGACTAATAAGAGAAAATATTTTTTCACTCAGCGTGTAATCAAACTCTGGAATTTGTTACCAGAGAATGTAGTAAAAGCTGTTAGTGTAGCCGGGTTTAAAAAAGGTTTGGACAAGTTCCTGGAGGAAAGGTCCATAAACCATTATTACAACAGAGCCTTTGAACTCTATGCCCCATCCCTCTGGAACTCTCTACCAAACCACATCAAGAACAACGGTGATCTCCCTTCATTCAAAAAGCAGATAAAAACCATCCTATTCCAAGAACATCTCTGAATAGGAACCCTATTCTCTTCAAGATCCTCAGACCAATAACTGTCTATCTTGTCAGTCTCTATGTCCATCCTAAATCATTAATGTTGAGCCCCCGGTGATGCCCCCCCCCCCCTTTTGATTCCCCCCCCCACTTTTGATTCCCCCCCCCACACTTTTGATTCCCCGCCCCCCCGTTATATGTCCCACCGCTTTGACCCGGTGAAAAGCGGGATATAAATACAGATAAATAAATAAATAATTAATTAATTAAAGGGGACCTGGTTATCCACTGCTTGATCATTCAATACAAGCATTGTGGAATCTGTGTCCTTTAGGGAAACTGCTAGGTACTTGTCACCTGGATTGGCCACTGTTAGAAACAGGATACTGGACATTGGTCTGACCCAGTACGGCATATCTTATGTTTTTAAGGGACCAGGCTGACCTGTCTCAGTTCCTTCCTCCTGTAAAATGGGAACAGTTTGGCACCGTAGTAGGCTATGGCAAGGATTACTCGATGTTCCTGGTCCGAGCGACCTATGATGCATTCAAGACGGTGTTGAGAATGGCTGAAGTAGGCATTGGGGCTCGGAGACTTGCCTGGCTCCAGTCCTCTGACTTGGAACAGTCTGTTCAGAATAAGCTGGCAAACATACCGTGCTGCAATGAGAATCTGTTCGGTGAACAGGTGGGGGAGAAGGCTAGCCTTATAGAGAAGCAGCATATCACACTTACCAGACTCTCCAGGTGTACTTCTGAACTGGCTTATCGTAGGAGGTACCAGCCCCACAGCCTAAACCCGGAGTGGGATTTTGACTGGTTCTTCCAGACAAAGCCAATCTGAACACTCCAGTGGGGGGAAGGCTCACTTTCTTTGTCAAGAGATGGCCCTTCATAATCTTGGATTCCTGGGTGCTACAAATACTCTAGCATGGATACAAGTTGCACCTCTCTGAACTACCTCCAAGCTGGCCTCCAAGGGCATATCACCTTAATCCCACCCCCCGCATCAGGAACTGCTTCGGAAGGAAATCTCCACCCTCCTGGCTGACCTAGCCATGAAGCTCATTCCACAGGAACAAGTGAGGAAAGGTTTTTACTCCAAGTAATTTCTTTTTCCCAACAAGACAGCGGGAGGGGGGGGGGGGCGGGGGAGGTCCATCCCATTCTGGATGTCAGGGACTTAAACACTTGGTGAGAGAAAAGTTCAAGATGATTTCTCTGGGCACTCTGCTCCTGCACCTTCAAAGAGGAGATTGGCTATGCTCCCTGAATCTCAAAGATGCTGACAGCCATATACCGATTCATCCCACTCACAGGAAGTATCCCAGATTCATCCTGGGAGGGCAACACTTTCGGTATCAAGTGCTGCCTTTTGTCCTAGCCTCGGCCCCCAGAGTCTTAACAAAATGTCTTGCAGTGGTGGCAGCCTTCCTCCGAATTTTGGGGGCGTTTGTCTTCCCTTACCTGGATGATTGACTCATAAAAAGCACCACTCCAGAGGGAGTTCAGGACTCCTCCCAACTGACCATCAGGTGTTGGAACTTTTGGGGTTTGTGATCAACTACCCCAAGTCCCACCTTCAGCCCACCCAACATCTGGAGTTCATAGGAGCCCCTGCTATACACAACTCAGGAGAGGGCTTTCTTCCTGCAGGACCAGCTGCAAAGGCTGACAGCTTTGATTCAGGACACTCGACTGAGCCACCGAGTTATGGCTCTCAAGATCCTGACCGTCCTAGGTCACAAAGCCTCTACGGTGCATGTTACATCTCTGGCATGCCTTCAGACGCGGCAGACTCAATGGACTCTGTGGACAGTGGACCCAGGCCACAGGTCACTTCTGGGATCGGGTGTGTCACCAGTCCCCTGTTCCAATCTCTGCATTTGTGGATAATCCCTCAGAATTTGCCCAAAGGCCTTCCCTTTCAAAAAGCCTCACCCCAGAAGATCTTGACAATGGACGCATCCAAGTTGGGATTGGGAGCTCATCTCGATGGCTTCCACACTCAGGGTAACTGGTCTGTCCAGGACAGTCTTCACCAGATCAACTTCTTGAAATTGAGAGCTGTGGAGCCTGATTCACATAGGGGCACGTCCAAGCCATCTGGATGGCCCCAAGCAAAACGGGCCCGTTTGGACCAGATTCTGGACCGCGAGAACAAAATGTTCCCATGGTAACCAGAATCGGGCCTGAGGACGACCCAGCGTGCCCCTGCCATTTATGGGGATATCCTCCCTGCAGGCTCCCCCGACTCTTGTGTCCTTGGCTCCCCCTTTTCCCCACTGCCCAACCCAAGGCTGGCCTGCCGTGGCCTGGATCAGGCGGTGGGGACCCTTCCTGCACCGGCCCCAGGGGGGGGGGGATCCCTGGGCCCGATTGCCAGGTTATTGCTGCTGAATTTCTGGGCTGAATGGCATTAACTACATGTGGTGACTTTATCCAGTTAGTGACAGGTTTTCAAGTGACCTATTTTGGCCAGATAGGTAACAACTTAAAATCCTGCTAATTTGATTAGGTTGCCATTTATCTGGTTAGCACTGATACTGCGCTCACTAGCCCACAGACCTCCCCTGAGCTAACCAGATAGTGCCATGTGGTCTGTGGTGAGCGCCCTTAGCTGGCTGGCATCCTATTGGCTGGCCAACTGAAGGCCTTGAATATCGACCCCTAAGTTTCTATGATTAGTATAGAAGGTCACAATTGCTCGGCTACATCCAGGAGGTGCTACTATTTCTCAGTTACGCATTCACTCAGAAGTTTCCTATTCCCAATATCATAATTAATCTCTGCTGGAGAGAATTTTTTACTCATATGGCTGGCCAAGCTCGAATCCCATTGGGATAAAATTTTTGGGTAACTTAATATGCTGTCCCTCAAGCATCACCGCTATTCCCAATGTTATTTAACATCTTTGTAATGACGTAGGATTTCTCATTCAAACACTAGGCATAATAGATTATTCCAATGCTGATGATTTTCAACTTTTAGTGCCACTTACTACTAACTTAGATTCAACACTGTGCACCTATCAAACTTTACAGAGAAAATTGAAAAAGATCCGATGAGGGTTTATTTTATTAAAACTTAATACAAATAAAACCCTGATCATGTGACTAGGGAATAATCTTGAGATAAGGATATAGTGAATGGTACCGTACTCCAGTTATGTATTACAATGACGAGCCTTGGAGTTTTAATTGATTTTAATTGTTTTTCTGAAAACAAGTCACTGTAGTTTTGAAGAATGCTTTTCAAGTTCTTCATGTTTAGAGACAGATTTGTTCATTCTTAGTGGAAATTGATTTTAAAACGCTATCACATGTCACTGTCGGATGCCTTGTACATTAGTGTAAGCCTTTTGTATTTAGGCCTGCTGAAGAAGAACCTAAGCTGCCTACAGCTGTTACAGCAGCTAAACTGTTCCTAAGATGAAAGAGGTGGGACGGGGCAACACCTTGTCTTATCGCATTGAACTGGCTTCCAGTGGATCTGCAAAAAAACGTTTGAGTTTAACATTTGTTTAACATTGGACCAGGGAATTGGTTTGTTGACATGTCCTTAGGTGTAGCAAAAAAAGCAGGTACTTGGAATCATTCTTGCTCTGTTACTGGGCCTAGTTAATAAAATTATCTATCACAGTTGTTACAGTTTATGGTAGATATGAAAGATTTTAGGAGAAAACTAATAGTACATGTTTTTATTGAAATGCATGGCAGTGTTTGGTATTCATTTTTTATTTTTGTTTATTGAGGAAAAAGTGAGATAGGAAGGATGTGCTGACTGAGGAGAGGAAATGTATTTGTATTTTGCTTGGTAAACCATTTAGAATTTTTATGACGGACAATGAATAAGTAAGCATTGTTCAATATGTTCCTTCACAAATTGAAACATGATTGGGTATTTCTACTAAAGGAGATACTAGACCAACATCTACCATGAACTGAATATTTCAAGGGGCTGCCCCAAACATTTGGAATAAACTTCCCCAAGAATTAAGAAGTTGTTCATCATATTTGGATTTTTAAAAAATGCTTGATTATGATGGTCAGTACTTTATCAGCTTTAAGGGATATTTGATGTTATATCTATGATGACAATGGAGTTGATATATATTTTAGATTGTGTTTTATTTGTGGTATGGTGCAAATGTTTTTTATGTTGTTATTGTACTGTACTGTACATCGCCCTGATTCCTGTATTGAGAATGAAACAGGATACAAAATCTTGTATGAAATTAAATTAGCCCAATCTCAGATGGGTCTACCTCCAAACTGATGAGCATACAGGGGTTAGGGTGAGACAAAACAGGAACCAAAGGCTGTTTTGAAGTCCTGAAAGGCTTTGACCACCTCCAGTGACCATTGTTAGAGATTAGCCCCATTATAAGTGAGGGCCACAATGGATGCTGCTATCATGGGAAATCCTTTAATAAACCAATTGCAATAATTAGCAAACCCCAGGAAATGTTGTACCACCTTAAGGCTTTGTGGTTGTGGCTATTCCTTAACTGCAAACATCTTTTTGGGATCCACCTCTAGCCTCTTTACTAATAGAATATACCCCAAGAAAGGCACCCTTATGACTTCAAACAGGCACTTTTAGATAGTTGTCCCTTAAACATTGGAGAATGCTCCTAGCATGGTCTATGAAGGGTAAGGGTATCTCTGAAAACATCACTAATAAAATCTCGGAAGACAACAGGGACATTACATAGCTCAAAGGGCATCAAAAAGTATTCATAATGTCAATTCTGGGTGTTGAAAGCCATCTCCCACTTTTCTCTCTCCCTAATATGAAGAGGAGATGCATTCCTCAAAAAACAATCAAACTATGATGCATCCTCTGAGCTGCAGCTCCCACTCTATGTGAAGAAAGTTTCCTGGGAGGTAAATGCGTAACACATCTCTGTCCTGTTGAAAATCACTAATTAAATTTCAGGTGATACCTTTATGTTGGACTAACTCAGCATGCAAACTATGTTTTCTTCATCAGACATAGTCAAAATTCTATTCTAGGGGTGCACATGAATGAAAATGTCATCTTTTTTAAAACATTTTTGGGCTTTTTGATCTTTACAGACATTAGGGTTCTTTTACTAAAGTGTGGCAAGTTTTTATACATATTCAAAATAAAAATAAGTGGTATCACAGAGATTCATAAATTCAAAGTTAACATCAAAAGAATCTGTCTCAAATATTCAGCACAATTGATTGTAAAATGCAAAACACTATCTTATTCACATTAGTAACGAATAAAATAAGGAGAAAAATACCTCAGTTTTGCTCTCCCTCAAAATGCACAGGAATAACCCCTGTGCCAAAAGAGAATATATTCACTGCAACATCATAGGTCTGAAACACTCTTTATATATTAATTCAGTTTATTCAAGTCCAACTTTTTTCTTTTTTTCAGTAATATTAATATGTTTTTTCTTCTATAGTTGTAAAGGCACATTTTTACAAAAAATGTCCAAGTGCAATCTGGGACATCTAAGCCAGAATGTCTGGAAAAAAAGCAGACATGTGCAAGTTCAGGCATAGTTTCTCAATAGACGTCTATAGTGGGCGTGGCCAATATGGACGTCTATGGAGACATCCCCAAAATAACATTCCAGAACAGGGACATCAAATAGCCTAATGGTTAGAGTAGTGGGTTAGGAGAGTGATGAGGGTTCAAATCCCTGTGTGAGCCTTTGTGATCTTAGGCTAGTCATTTAACCCTACACTCTCTGGATGGTTTAAGGCCAAAACAGGCACTTTACTGATGCCTATTTGTTCTTGCAGCAGGTCTTCACGTGGATGTGCCTGCAGATGTTCCTGATGTTTCTGAATTCGCATGAAGACTTCTAGGTCCATTGCACCTCCCTAGACACACTTTCGCCACACCCCTGCATATTTGGATGTCCTCGCACCAGTGACGTCTTCGAAAGCCATTTGTAAAATGACTCCAGGTCATCCACGTGCACTTCTTCAGATGTCCAAATCACAACTAAGACTTTTAAAATGATCCCCGTAGCCTCCAATGTACCTTTACTTTGAAAAATTGCAATGGGTAGCAATTACCAAAAACACCTTCACAGAAGACCCCCTTAATGAATATCTTCAAACACTTATCTGGGCGAACAGAAGTAAATTGCAAAGATCCTTTGGACCTGTGTTTCAGATAATTTATTTATTTATAAGTGTTTGAAGAAGGCTTTTTAGTAATTCTTACCCGTTGTAATTTTTCAAAGTTAAGGCACATTGGAGGCTATAACTATAGAAGAAAGAAACATATTAATATTACTGAAAAAAAGAAAGTTAGACTTGAATAAAACTAAATTAATGCATAAGGAGCTTTTTCAGATCTATGTTGTGGCAGTGAATTTATTCCTTTTTGGCATAGGGATTATGCCTGTGCAGTTTGAGGGAAGATGGTCTTTTTCTCCTTATTTTATCCATGTTTACTAATTTCAAATAAGATAGTGTTTTGCAATTAACTGTGCTGAATATTTGACACAGAGATTCTTTTGATGATTACGTTTTTATGCTTGCCATATGTTAGGAGCAAATATTTAATATTTGTATTTCTTTTTATTTAGACAGTTTTGTATACCACCTTATCCTTCAATCAAAGTGTATACGGTCAGTAAAAAGCTTGTGTGGTAAATGCACTTGCAGATGACACAGTAAGTGCATCCATGCTACCTACTGATTCATTTACCACAACTCTGGTTCCAAAAAAAAAAAAATCCCCCAATCCTCTGCAATAGTAGCCTTACACAACACCCCCCCCCCCCCTATCAACACTACACTATCTCTTGTAGGGTAGTGGCGGGGTAGGAGTGATTCCTAGATGTTCCTGCCCTGTTGCTGCCCAGGGTGGAGGAGTAGTCTAATGGTTAGAGCATTGACTTGGGAACCAAGAGACCAGGGTTCATTTCCCACTAGCACTCCTTATGGTCTTGGGCAAGTCACTTAACCATCCATTGCCTCGGAAAATTCCAAGTTGTCAATGTCCCTCTTTAATGTACATAACCAAGTTTGTTACCATGTAAACAGCTTTGATTGGAATGATAAAGCAGTATAAAAGAACTGTTAAATAAAAAATAAAAATGCAGGCACTGAGCACTAGCAGTAGTACCATGAGATTTCTGCTAGGGGTCAGTGTCACTATTTTGAAGCCAGAGCATCCAGGCCGTTAACTAGCATTCCTGTGCTGATATGAAGAGTGAACAAGTTAGGGATGGAGTGTTGGTGTGGAGATTGCATGTGAATGTGCCTACTCCATCCTTAACCTGTCCACTCTTCATATTAGTGGGCAAGAGCCATTTAACATGCGTTTTGGCAGTTCATAACTGGCGTGCCCACACATTAGCATTCACTGCTGTAACACATGATCTCCAGGAATAAACAGGAAGCAGTCCTCACATATGGGTGATGTCAGCATTAATGGAGCCTGTGTGGAAGCATCTCCCCAGCTTTCAAAGAAAGCCTTTGGGAGATGCACCACGCTTGCGTTGTCCACTTCCCGCCCAAGGGTGGGTGCCATCTTGCCTCACTCTCCTTTTTTCCACGGAGCCCTTTGGATGTTGTCCAATTTTCCCCAGAAAAAGTCTGATTTTTATTGTCAAGTTTTGTTCAGTTTGCATATCGGTTCTTTCCCGCTCGCGAGCCAGTTTGCCTTGGCATCGCTCCTCGGGTTCGCCTATTCATTTTTTAGTTTTTCATGAAAGTCTTCCTCGACCGACGTTCACACCCTTTTTCAGTCGAAGACCTTTTACTCCTGCCGTGAGGCGGGGACCACCTTTCCCGATGACCTCCAGTGGCGTCAAAAAGTGTGACTATGTAGCAAAATGATGTCACTCACCGATCCACATGACTGCTGCCTTCGATGCCTTGGTCTGGAGCACAATGACTCCGACTGCGAGCTCTGCAGAACCATGGCACCAAAGGCCTTAAAGCACTGCCATCAGCAGCAGAAAAAATTCAGAAGTCTGACTCCACCCTGGAGTCTCCAGTGAAAACATGCTCCAGGGCCCCCTTCAGCATCTCGGTGCCCCACAATGCCAGAGCCTCTTCGGAGTCCTGTGTCCGTGGTTCCTCCGAGCGGAAGTCCTCAGAGGTGGTGCATAAGAAGAAAAAAAATCCTCAAAGACTGCCTCGGAGGACGGATCTGGGAAGAAGATGAAATCTCACCCCAGGTCCCTCAGTCCCAGGCATGAGTCCAAGGAGTCGGGTCAGGAGCAGCCCTCCAAGCTGCCCCGCAAGGATATGTCGGCTCCCGCCAACCGGCCTTGGACCTCTGAGGCCATCCTCATCGAGGACTCTCCCTTGACAGTACCAATGCTGGGCCCGAAGTCCTCTGTGCCCGCATCGAAGGCTGCAGAGCCAACTGGCATGGAGACCAGAATGGCAACCCTAGAGAGCAGTATGTCTGCCCTAGTGGCCATGCAGCTGGCGTTTATGTCCAGCTCGTCTGGTTCAACTGCCCTGCCATTGAGGGCTTCCCCGGACGTTGAGCTGGTCCTCGAGTGCCACCGGCCTCGAGAGAGCCCCGTCCACGGGGGAGGTCCCATTCCTCAGGACACCGGTCCTCTCCGGCGAGCATCTGCAGCTCAGATGATGACTCTTAGGAGGTCATGCACCACAGAGAGTAGTCCTCGACTGAGGTAATTGTGTGGCGTCGGTTTTGTACTCAGACTTTGAGACCGAATGGGAGACTGAGGACAAAGAGTCCTTGGACACGAGGCGACACCGTGACATGCCCTCGGACCCGTCTCCCCCGGCAACCCGACGCCGTTCCCCACCCGAGGACATTGCGTTGCTCGATTTTCTGATGGATATGGCCGAGGCTTTCACTATCGAGACTGAGGCTGAGGAGGACCCGTGAACCGAGGAATTGGAGGTACTCCAATAAGAGCTACCCCAAAGGAAACCCTTACAGTCCCAGTGCCCCTAATTCTTGACCGCCTCCTCATCTGAATATGGGAAACACCGGCATCATTGCCAATCATTAGCAGGCGCCTGGATACTGGGTACGCTGAAGTCGTGGCTTCCAAAAGACCCAGCTTCCCTACAACTATATGGTCGTGGATTCATTCATGTATCGGCTTAAGAGCCAAAAAAACCATTCGTTGGTACCACCCGGCTGGGAGACCCAAACCCTCGCCGCCCTCGGCCGGAAAGCCTTTCAGGGCTTGATGCTAATGTGCCAAAACCAGTCCTACCAGCTCTACATCAACATGTACCTAAAGGAACTGTCGAAGGAGCTTGGGGGATTTTCGGCAGGCCTCGATGGAGATCTCCTACAGTGGTTTAAGACCCTAACCTCGGCGGTAAAAGAATGTTCAAAGTTTCTATCCCGAGCAACCTATGATGGCTTCAAGTCATCGGCCAGTATGGGGCACAATGCCAAGCATGGCTGCAGTCATCTGACCTGGAACAGTGGGTACAGGACAAACTGATTGATGACCCCTGTATAGGTGAAAACCTATTCGGAAATCTCATGGCGTATAAAGCAGCGGAGATAGAGACCAGGCTCTCAAAGAAGACCTTGGTGCAACCCCGAAAGAAAATCCCAGGGGGAAAAAACCCTTCTTCCTGAGGAAGAAAGGGGACTTTAGCAGTGCTCTGCACTTCTAGGCCTTCTTGGCCCTGCAGCAAGGCCAGCAACAAAAGGACCAGGGACATGGTTCTAGAAAACAAAAAGCCCCGAAGCCGCAGGTACTGGCTCAGGCCCAGTCTGGGGGACGCTTTTGACTGCCTGGGCACGACCTCCACACCCCCAGGAGATCCTCTGCTGCCCACAGGGGGCGCCTAGCCCTGTTTGCCCACATGTAGACAACAATCACCACCGATATCTGGGTGCTATAAGTGGTCAAGGAGGGCTTCCTCCTACCCCTACATCAGACACCACCTTCGTACTTCCCAGGAGAGCCCACCAGGCCTCTCCTCCACCAAACCCTGCTCCTCACCGAGCTAGCAGGACTACTCTGGGACAAAGCAGTGGAGCCAGTGCCAAACATCTCTGGGACACCGGCTTCTACTCCAGGTATTTCCTCATCCCCAAAAGGACTGGGGGCCTTAGGCCCATCCTGGACCTGCGAGAGCTCAACAGGTTTCTGGTCAGGGAGACATTCAAGATGCTCTCCCTTGGAACACTGCTGCCATTCCTCCAGCAGGGAGATTGACTTTGCTCCTTAGACCTAAAGGATGCCTACACTCACATTCTAATTCATCCCAGCCACAGAAAATACCTTCAGTTCGTGTTGGGGGGATAAAACTACCAATACAGGATGCTGCCCTTTGGTCTGGCCATGTCACCAAGGTTCTTCACAAAGTGCCTCGCAATGGTCGCAGCCCACCTCAGGCTTCAAGGGGCTTTCGTTTTCCTTTATTTGGACGACTGGCTCATAAAGGAGGACAGAGCTTCAGAGGGACAATGTGCCACCGGACGCACCTGCAACACCTGGGATTTGTCATAAAATACCCCAAGTCCCACCTCACTCCGACTCAGCACCTGGAGTTCATAGGGGCGCAGCTGGACACCCCCCAGGCAAAAGCCTTCCTACCTCAGGAGAGGTCAGAGCGCCTTAGGGAATTAGCCGCAGAGGTGCAATGCTCAGGACACTACCCACCCAGCTTCTCCTCCACCTGCTGGGACACATGGCCTCCACGGTCCACATGACCCCAAATGCCCACCTGCACATGAGAGCAGCCCAGTGGTGCCTCCACCCTCAGTGGACCCAAGCCACAGGCAGGCTCAAGGACAGAGTGCAGGTGACCCGCCAGTTGGCAGGCTCCATCGGATGGTGGCAGAACACATGTCACCTTCAGGCCGGGATGCCCTTCCAGGCACCCACCCCCCAGAAGGTCCTCTGAGCCTTCTACCACCACCTACAGCACCACACAGTGCTGATCCAGACCGACAATCAGGTTGCGATGTTCTTTGTGAACAAACGGGGGGGGGGGGGGCATGGTTGTATCCCTCTTCCAGGAGGCGGTAGCCCTCTGCTCCTATGCTATAGGTAAAGGATGCTCCTAAGGGCAGTCTACCTTCCAGGCCAGGACAGTGCCTTGGTGGACAAACTGAGCAGAGTCCTCCAGTGGCACAGGTGATGCCTGGACCCAGTGGTAGCTTCACGATTGTTCCGGCTCTGGGGTGTCCCAGTGATGGACCTGTTTGCCAGCCCAGACAGCATGCAATTGCCCCATTTCTCTGCCCACCTACCGCTCTAGTCTCAGGTAGCAGTGGATGCATTCCTCATCTTGTGGGCGGAAGGCCTCCTTTATGCCTTTTTATTAGCAAGGCTTGATATACCGCCCATACCGAAGTGTCAGGGTGGTATACAAAAATAAACATAGTGGCTACTAGAAAATCAAAGGAGAAAAGGAAACGCCATGGGGTTGATATGAAAGCAGTAGTAAGAAAAAGAGAGGAAGACAGAAAAGGGACGAAGTTAGGCACATAAACAAAACTGACTGCTGAAGGGAATGGAAGGGACAGGGGAGGGGGAAAATAGAGGTAGTTATGGCATCAGGACCATCATGTGGCAGCAGGGAGATCAAAGGCCTGGCAGAAAAGATAGGTTTTAAGCAGAACTTTAAAGTGAGGAAATGAGAGTTCTGTGCGAAGAGAGTGTGGGAGAGCGTTCCATAGGGCAGAGCTTAGAAAGAAGAAGGCAGAGTGGCGAGTGAGTTCAAGGTGTGCTTGGGATGGGGAGGGAAGAAAAAGACGTTTGCTATGAGTAGAACGAAGAAGACGAGGAGCAGGCTGGTGATAAATAAAATCGGATAGGTATTGGGGGGTACCCGTGTGGAGAACCTTGTGTGTGGTAATGAGGTACTTATAGACAAATCTGAATTTAATGGGGAGCTAGTGAAGAGTGAGGAGACAAGGGGTGATGTGATCAAAAGGGGAAGAGTGGGTGACAAGACGGGTGGCCGTATTTTGAATAAGTTGAAGTTGACAGAGATGGTAATTGAGAAGGCCGACGAAATTTGAATTACAGTAGTCCAGATGAGAGATCACAAGGGAGAGAACCAAGATGGTGAGGGAGGAAACAGAGAGGTAGAGCCGAAGAGTTCAAATCCTACGAAGGTGGAAAAAACAACTGCGTACGAGAGAGGAGATATGTGGGTGGAAAGACATTGAGGAGTCAAGGGTGACACCAAGATAGCGGAGTGTGGGGACAAGCGGGATAGGGAGGGAAGACATTGTGGGAACTAGAGTGGGAGGAGTAGCAATGAAGGAGAGCCAGATAGCAGAAGACTTAGTGGGATTGACACAGAGAAAATTATCAGAGAACCAGCCAGCAATGAGATCAAGACAAGTATTGAGGGCAGTGAGGTCCGGGGTTGACGAGCTGGTGTGGTGAATGAGAAGAATATCATCAGAGTAAAAGTAAGAGGATATACCAGTCTGTTGAATGAGCAGGGTGAGAGGAGCAAGAAAAATGTTGAATAGAAGAGGGGCAAGGATGGATACCTGGGGGACACCACAGTGCAGGGGAAACGAGGAGAAAATGTTGGGACCTGAGTGGACAGCGAACGTGCGGGACAAGAGAAAAAAACGAAACCAATGAAGAACAATGCCTCGGATACCAAAGTCAGACAGACGAGTGAAGAGAGTGCAATGGTCAACGACATCAAAGGCTGCAGAAAGATCCAAGGAGACAGTGATAGATAGATCACCACGATCGTGAGAGTGGTGGAGTTCACTAAGGAGAGCTAGAAGAACAGTTTCAGTGCTGTGACCGGTCCTGAAGCCAGACTGACAGGGGTGAAGGGAGAGGGTAGTGTCAAGATGAGCGGAGAGCTGGGTGAATACCAGTTTTTCAAGAACCTTGGAGAGGAAAGAGAGATTCGAAATGGGCCGCCAGTTAGCGTGGAGGGTGGGGTCAAGGGTGGGTTTCTTCAAAAGTGGACAGACCTTAGCGTGTTTCCAACATGTAGGAAATCTGCCAGAGGTAGGACTGGAATTTATTATAGCCAGGGCATACGGGAGAAGCGTGAGAGAAGGATCGAGGAGCCAGGTAGAGGGAAGAGGGGATCCAGGGGACAGGTAGTTTTGTGAGGCGAGGAAATTGCTTTGGCGAGTTCAGAGGAGGAGTGCCAACTGTGAGAGAAAATGTCGGAGGGTGGGGGAGAACGCATGGGGGGGGGGACAGAGGTGAAAAGAGGAGCGAGAGACTGGATCTTGTTAACACAGAAGGAGGCAAGGCTTATTGGGCTGGGAGCACCGACGAGGAAGGGAGAGTGGTGGGGGAAGACAGAGAGTGGAGTACCTGATACAGATGGTGAGAAGAGTTCGAGGAGGACGTAATAAGATTTGAGTAATGAGCCTGTTTAGCCTTGGTGAGCATAGAATGATATAGGTGATGTTCATGGCGGAAGGTAGTGAGTGAAATAGCAGAGGGGCGTTTGCGTCAACAGCGCTCAGCACGCCGGAGGTGGGTACGTTGAAGGTACAAGCCCGGATGATACCAAGGGTGACGAGACATGGGGCAGAAGGGAATGGAGCAGAGAGGGGCCAGAGTATCGAGGGTCGCAGTGAGGGTGGAGGATCAGGTGTCGACCTGCTGATCCACGGGAAGGGAGAAAACTTCAGAGGAAAAGAGGGAATCGGCTGAGGGAAAATGCTGCAGCGTAAGAGGGGTAAGGTGCCGCTTGAGGACCTGGGAGGTGATATCGGAGCTAGGCAGGGTGGGAGCTTGTAGAGGCGGAAGAGAAAAGGAGAACAGCAGACAATGGTGAACAGACCAGGGAAGAGGGAGGGGTAGGATACCAGAAGGAATGTAGGGGGAGGGGGCAGAGGTGAAAATAAGATCAAGGGTATGTCCGGAGGAGTGGGTTGGACAATCCACATGCTGGATCAAAGAAAGATCAGAGAAAAGAGACAGAAGGGCCCTATCATGGGGTCGGGTCTGAGAGTTCAGATGGGCATTGAAGTCGCCTAGGATGACAAGATGAGAAGTCAGAAGGGCTGTCTCGGAAAGAGTGAGTAAGAGTAAGAGAGAATCCCAGAGATCTGGGCGCATTGAGGGTGGTGCGTAAAGGAGAAAATACACAGGGGAAGAAGTCCCTGAGCGCAGCAGCAGGGCTTCCGGATAGCGGGGAGGGGGTGAAACAAGTGTGAGAGGTAGGGAGGCTCGATGAATGACTGCCACGCCACCGCCTGTGCGGTGGAGGCGAGGAACATGGAAGGCGGAGTAGCCAGGGGGAAGGCAGCGGTGGAGGAGACCATTCTCCCCCTCGCGGAGCCAGGTTTCATTGAGAAAGAGAGCGTCAAGTGAATGCTGAATTAGTAGATCGTGCACCAGAGGGGTTTTGCCACAGAGAGATCTGCAGTTAAGAAGGGCAAAAGAGAGAGTCAGTAAGGAAGTGACTGGCAGAGTAGGCGGTGTAGGAGGAAGCTAACTCGGGTGACAAGCAAGAAGGTTACTCATATTGTGAGCAATGGTCCCGGGTAGGGATGTGGAAGCAGTGAGTGGGCGGTGCCCCAGAATACAGGGATAGTGGCCATGGAAGATTCCAGTGGGGGGAAGGACAAGTGAGAAGGAAAATAGGGAGAACAACTAAGTGGGCAAATGAGTGAGCTATTGGGAGGATAAGTGGCAGTAGAAGGGCAATGAGGCACAGAGGGGCCCACCCAAGGAGGGAAGACTGACCTATTTGGTGATGAGAAACACCCTGACCGTTGCCGCCCAAGGAGAAGTGTCTGCTCCTTGTGCGCGCGCCAGCACGGAACGGCGCCCCGGAGCTTCTTATATGTGGCAGGGTACCTGGACTCTGACGTAGACGCGTCACTTCCGGGGGGCGGAGCAAGCATTGGAGGGCCAACTGATGGGCAACGGTGCAATACAGGACCTGGGGAAAAGGACGCAACTTCAGTAAACAGCAAGCAGAACAAACAGTAGCAGTAGTGAGGCAGGACACAGCAGCCAAGATGGAACGGCGCCCCGGAGCTTCTTATATGTGGCAGGGTACCTGGATTATGACGCGGACGCCTTCCCTCCAATGCGGCTGATAGCCAAGACCCTGTTCAAGGCTCATCTTGAAAGAGCGTCGCTAGTGCTGATAACCCCTCGGTGGCCCAGACAGCCCTAGTTCCCACTGCTCCTCTCTCTATCGGCTGTACCGCCAGTTCTCCTGGGTCGAGCCCCGGGGCTACTCTCACAGCTCACTATTGCCTGGAGAGGGAGTCCTGGTGGGACAGCACCTTTGGCCAGGCCGTACTCCATTTTCAGGGTGTAGGCAACTCCTGCCCTCCGACCCTTCTGTGTTCAGGCTACCGGAGTGCTGGTTCTCTGCCGGACACCTGGGGCTTGCGAGAGTGTCTCTTAGGGATTCAACTGCTGTTGATCACGGCTGATCTTTGCAGGTCACCGTGGCATTTTTACAGATTCTTGGTAGCCTGTAGCTGGGGAGTCCCATATGTGAGAACTGACTTCCTGCTTGTTCCCGGAGAAAGTGTAGTTACTCACCTGTAACAGATGTTCTCAGGGGAAAGCAGGAATCAGTCCTCACAACTCTCCTCACAACCCTCCCTCCTCCCCTTGCAGTTCCTTCTTTACCATCTTTTATTTTTTGCTATCTTAGCTGTCATTGGACTGAAGCAAGATGGCACCCTTTGGTGGGAAGTGGACCATGCATGTGTGGTGCATATCCAAAGGCTTTTTTTGAAAACTGGGGAGATGCTTCCGCACAGGCTCCGTCGGTGCTGACGTTACCCATATATCTGGAATTTGTTACTGGAGGATGTAGTAAAGGCTGTTAGTGTAGCTGGGTTTAAAAAAGGTTTGGACAAGTTCCTGGAGAAAAGGTCCATAAACCATTATTAAAAAGGGACCCAGGATATCAATGCTTGACCCAATACAAGCATTGTGTAACCTGTGTCTCTTGGGGATACAGCTAGGTACGTATGACCTAGATTGGCCACTGTTGGAAACAGGATACTGGGCTTGATGGACCTTGGTCTGACCCAGTATGGCATATCTAATGTTCTTATGAGGACTGATTCCTGCTGTCCCCGGAGAACAGCTGTTACAGGTGAGTAACTACGCTTTATCTTATTAATGGTGCTTAGCAGAAGGGCCCCTAAATTTACAAATGCACACTACTGTTAAATACACTCAATGGAATAAAAGCCATGTTAATATTGACCCTTTAACATGTGTGAACACCTTTAATGGGCAGATATTATTGCAGTTTAGTAAATCAGCCCCTTTGTATCCATTTCTTCATAATCTCTGCAAAGATGCCCATAGTTCCTGTAATTTTTCAAAAAATATTCTGCAGTTTTCTTAGGTATGCCTTTGTATGCAATGTTTTTGATTCAGAATTGGACCTTGTGTTGCTTAGTAGAAATATGCTTAAATGGTCACTGGATAAACATTAGGGCTTGAAGACGGCCTGGAGTATTAACTAAGCATTATTTGCTGAAGTGGGGAGAGGCACAGTACTGAAACTAAATGAAAGCTTGTGGAAGGATATCAGCGCCCGAGGAGAACTTAGAGAAGTACATCAGAATCCCTGGGGAAATAAGCTAGTGGCATTTTCTAAATAGGAAACTTGGTGACTATACCCACATCCCTTCACAGGAAAATATGACAGATTTTAATGACAATTTAAACCATTCGGTGGTTTCTTTGGAATGGAAAATATGTCACATTAGAGAAAGAGGTAATACTAAAATATCTTAAAGGAAAGCCTTAATATTGCTTGCTTTTCGCCCCAAAGAATAAAGCAGTAAGCAAAATAATCTATGTAGTTAGGAGCGAAAAGGCACAGTGTCAGTATGGAACTGAGTTACTAGAAATGTGCATTTGTTAGCACGCATTCA